>CM055125.1:81780585-82489997 GCA_029206835.1 Rana muscosa | reverse complement strand
GTGTGGGTGATGTGTGATCTGTCCAGTGTGTGGGTGATGTGTGATCTGTCCAGTGTGTGGGTGATGTGTGATCTGTCCAGTGTGCGGATGGTGTGTGATGTGTGATCTGTCCAGTGTGCGGGTGATGTGTGATCTGTCCAGTGTGCGGGTGGTGGGTGATCTGTCCAGTGTGTGTGTGATGTGTGATCTGTCCAGTGTGCGGATGGTGTGTGATCTGTCCAGTGTGTGGGTGGTGTGTGATGTGTGATCTGTCCAGTGTGCGGGTGATGTGTGATCTGTCCAGTGTGTGGGTGGTGTGTGATGTGTGATCTGTCCAGTGTGTGGGTGATGTGTGATCTGTCCAGTGTGTGTGTGATGTGTGATCTGTCCAGTGTGCGGATGGTGTGTGATCTGTCCAGTGTGTGGGTGATGTGTGATCTGTCCAGTGTGTGGGTGATCTGTCCAGTGTGCGGGTGATGTGTGATCTGTCCAGTGTGCGGGTGGTGTGTGATCTGTCCAGTGTGTGGGTGGTGTGTGATCTGTCCAGTGTGTGGGTGATGTGTGATCTGTCCAGTGTGTGGGTGATGTGTTATCTGTCCAGTGTGTGGGTGATGTGTGATCTGTCCAGTGTGTGGGTGATGTGTGATCTGTCCAGTGTGTGTGTGATGTGTGATCTGTCCAGTGTGCGGATGGTGTGTGATCTGTCCAGTGTGTGGGTGATGTGTGATCTGTCCAGTGTGTGTGTGGTGTGTGATCTGTCCAGTGTGTGGTGGTGTGTGATGTGTGATCTGTCCAGTGTGTGGGTGATGTGTGATCTGTCCAGTGTGTGGGTGATGTGTGATCTGTCCAGTGTGTGGGTGATGTGTGATCTGTCCAGTGTGTGGGTGATGTGTGATCTGTCCAGTGTGTGGGTGATGTGTGATCTGTCCAGTGTGTGGGTGATGTGTGATCTGTCCAGTGTGTGGGTGGTGTGTGATCTGTCCAGTGTGTGGGTGGTGTGTGATCTGTCCAGTGTGTGGGTGATGTGTGATCTGTCCAGTGTGTGGGTGATGTGTGATCTGTCCAGTGTGTGGGTGATGTGTGATCTGTCCAGTGTGTGGGTGATGTGTGATCTGTCCAGTGTGTGGGTGGTGTGTGATCTGTCCAGTGTGTGGGTGGTGTGTGATCTGTCCAGTGTGTGGGTGGTGTGTGATCTGTCCAGTGTGTGGTGGTGTTTGATGTGTGATCTGTCCAGTGTGTGGGTGGTGTGTGATCTGTCCAGTGTGCGGATGGTGTGTGATCTGTCCAGTGTGTGGGTGATGTGTGATCTGTCCAGTGTGTGGGTGATGTGTGATCTGTCCAGTGTGTGGGTGATGTGTGATCTGTCCAGTGTGTGGGTGATGTGTGATCTGTCCAGTGTGCGGGTGGTGGGTGATCTGTCCAGTGTGTGGGTGATGTGTGATCTGTCCAGTGTGTGGGTGATGTGTGATCTGTCCAGTGTGTGGGTGATGGGTGATCTGTCCAGTGTGCGGGTGATGTGTGATCTGTCCAGTGTGTGGGTGATGTGTGATCTGTCCAGTGTGTGGGTGATGTGTGATCTGTCCAGTGTGTGGGTGATGTGTGATCTGTCCAGTGTGTGGGTGATGTGTGATCTGTCCAGTGTGCGGGTGATGTGTGATCTGTCCAGTGTGTGGGTGGTGTGTGATCTGTCCAGTGTGTGGGTGATGTGTGATCTGTCCAGTGTGTGGGTGATGTGTGATGTGTGATCTGTCCAGTGTGTGGGTGATGTGTGATCTGTCCAGTGTGTGGGTGATGTGTGATGTGTGATCTGTCCAGTGTGTGGGTGATGTGTGATCTGTCCAGTGTGTGGGTGATGTGTGATCTGTCCAGTGTGCGGGTGATGTGTGATCTGTCCAGTGTGCGGATGGTGTGTGATGTGTGATCTGTCCAGTGTGTGGGTGATGTGTGATCTGTCCAGTGTGTGGGTGATGTGTGATCTGTCCAGTGTGTGTGTGGTGTGTGATCTGTCCAGTGTGTGTGTGTGATCTGTCCAGTGTGTGTGTGATGTGTGATCTGTCCAGTGTGTGGGTGATGTGTGATCTGTCCAGTGTGTGGGTGATGTGTGATCTGTCCAGTGTGTGGGTGATGTGTGATCTGTCCAGTGTGTGATGTGTGATCTGTCCAGTGTGTGGGTGGTGTGTGATGTGTGATCTGTCCAGTGTGTGGGTGATGTGTGATCTGTCCAGTGTGTGATGTGTGATCTGTCCAGTGTGTGGGTGATGTGTGATCTGTCCAGTGTGTGGGTGATGTGTGATCTGTCCAGTGTGTGTGTGGTGTGTGATCTGTCCAGTGTGTGGGTGATGTGTGATCTGTCCAGTGTGCGGATGGTGTGTGATCTGTCCAGTGTGCGGGTGATGTGTGATCTGTCCAGTGTGTGTGTGGTGTGTGATCTGTCCAGTGTGTGGGTGATGTGTGATCTGTCCAGTGTGTGGGTGGTGTGTGATGTGTGATGTGTGATCTGTCCAGTGTGCGGGTGATGTGTGATCTGTCCAGTGTGCGGGTGATGTGTGATCTGTCCAGTGTGCGGGTGATGTGTGATCTGTCCAGTGTGCGGATGGTGTGTGATCTGTCCAGTGTGCGGGTGATGTGTGATCTGTCCAGTGTGTGTGTGGTGTGTGATCTGTCCAGTGTGTGGGTGATGTGTGATCTGTCCAGTGTGTGGGTGGTGTGTGATGTGTGATGTGTGATCTGTCCAGTGTGCGGGTGATGTGTGATCTGTCCAGTGTGCGGGTGATGTGTGATCTGTCCAGTGTGCGGGTGATGTGTGATCTGTCCAGTGTGCGGGTGATGTGTGATCTGTCCAGTGTGTGGGTGATGTGTGATCTGTCCAGTGTGCGGGTGGTGGGTGATCTGTCCAGTGTGTGGGTGATGTGTATTCTGTCCAGTGTGCGGGTGGTGTGTGATCTGTCCAGTGTGTGGGTGATGTGTGATCTGTCCAGTGTGTGGGTGATGTGTGATCTGTCCAGTGTGTGGGTGATGTGTATTCTGTCCAGTGTGCGGGTGGTGTGTATTCTGTCCAGTGTGTGGTGGTGTGTGATCTGTCCAGTGTGTGGGTGATGTGTGATCTGTCCAGTGTGTGGATGATGTGTGATCTGTCCAGTGTGTGGGTGATGTGTGATCTGTCCAGTGTGTGGGTGATGTGTATTCTGTCCAGTGTGCGGGTGGTGTGTATTCTGTCCAGTGTGTGGGTGGTGTGTGATCTGTCCAGTGTGTGGGTGATGTGTATTCTGTCCAGTGTGCGGGTGGTGTGTATTCTGTCCAGTGTGTGGTGGTGTGTGATCTGTCCAGTGTGTGGGTGATGTGTGATCTGTCCAGTGTGTGGATGATGTGTGATCTGTCCAGTGTGTGGGTGATGTGTATTCTGTCCAGTGTGCGGGTGGTGTGTATTCTGTCCAGTGTGTGGTGTTGTGTGATCTGTCCAGTGTGTGGGTGATGTGTGATCTGTCCAGTGTGTGGGTGATGTGTGATCTGTCCAGTGTGTGGGTGATGTGTGATCTGTCCAGTGTGTGGGTGGTGTGTGATCTGTCCAGTGTGTGGGTGATGTGTGATCTGTCCAGTGTGCGGGTGATGTGTGATCTGTCCAGTGTGTGGGTGATGGGTGATCTGTCCAGTGTGTGGGTGATGTGTGATCTGTCCAGTGTGATGTGTGATGTGTGATCTGTCCAGTGTGCGGATGGTGTGTGATCTGTCCAGTGTGCGGGTGATGTGTGATCTGTCCAGTGTGTGGGTGATGTGTGATCTGTCCAGTGTGTGGGTGATGTGTATTCTGTCCAGTGTGTGGGTGATGTGTATTCTGTCCAGTGTGCGGGTGGTGTGTGATCTGTCCAGTGTGTGGGTGATGTGTGATCTGTCCAGTGTGTGGGTGATGTGTATTCTGTCCAGTGTGTGGGTGATGTGTATTCTGTCCAGTGTGTGGGCGATGTGTGATCTGTCCAGTGTGCGGATGGTGTGTGATCTGTCCAGTGTGCGGGTGATGTGTGATCTGTCCAGTGTGTGGGTGATGTGTGATCTGTCCAGTGTGTGGGTGATGTGTATTCTGTCCAGTGTGTGGGTGATGTGTATTCTGTCCAGTGTGCGGGTGGTGTGTGATCTGTCCAGTGTGTGGGTGGTGTGTGATCTGTCCAGTGTGCGGGTGGTGGGTGATCTGTCCAGTGTGTGGATGGTGTGTGATCTGTCCAGTGTGTGGGTGATGTGTGATCTGTCCAGTGTGTGGGTGGTGTGTGATCTGTCCAGTGTGTGGGTGGTGTGTGATCTGTCCAGTGTGTGGGTGATGTGTGATCTGTCCAGTGTGCGGTTGGTGTGTGTATTCTGTCCAGTGTGCGGGTGGTGTGTGATCTGTCCAGTGTGCGGGTGGTGTGTGATGTGTGATCTGTCCAGTGTGTGGGTGGTGGGTGATCTGTCCAGTGTGTGGTGGTGTGTGATGTGTGATCTGTCCAGTGTGTGTGTGGTGTGTGATCTGTCCAGTGTGTGGTGGTGTGTGATCTGTGATCTGTCCAGTGTGTGTGTGGTGTGTGATCTGTCCAGTGTGTGGTGGTGTGTGATGTGTGATCTGTCCAGTGTGTGTGTGTGGTGGGTGATCTGTCCAGTGTGCGGGTGGTGGGTGATCTGTCCAGTGTGCGGGTGGTGGGTGATCTGTCCAGTGTGCGGGTGGTGGGTGATCTGTCCAGTGTGCGGGTGGTGGGTGATCTGTCCAGTGTGTGGGTGGTGTGTGATCTGTCCAGTGTGTGGGTGATGTGTGATCTGTCCAGTGAGTGGGTGGTGTGTGATCTGTCCAGTGTGCGGATGGTGTGTGATGTGTGATCTGTCCAGTGTGTGCTGGTGTGTGATGTGTGATCTGTCCAGTGTGTGTGTGTGGTGTGTGATCTGTCCAGTGTGTGGGTGGTGTGTGATGTGTGATCTGTCCAGTGTGTGGTGGTGTGTGATGTGTGATCTGTCCAGTGTGTGGTGGTGTGTGATCTGTCCAGTGTGTGGTGGTGTATGATGTGTGATCTGTCCAGTGTGTGGTGGTGTGTGATCTGTCCAGTGTGTGTGTGTGGTGTGTGATCTGTCCAGTGTGCGGGTGGTGTGTGATCTGTCCAGTGTGCGGGTGGTGTGTGATCTGTCCAGTGTGCGGTTGGTGTGTGGGTGGTGTGTGTTCTGTCCAGTGTGTGGGTGGTGTGTGATCTGTCCAGTGTGTGGGTGGTGTGTGATCTGTCCAGTGTGTGGGTGATGTGTGATCTGTCCAGTGTGCGGGTGGTGTGTGATCTGTCCAGTGTGCGGGTTGTGTGTTTTCTGTCCAGTGTGCGGTTGGTGTGTGGGTGGTGTGTGTTCTGTCCAGTGTGTGGTGGTGTGTGATGTGTGATCTGTCCATTGTGTGGTGGTGTGTGATCTGTCCAGTGTGTGTGTGGTGTGTGATCTGTCCAGTGTGTGGGTGATGTGTGATCTGTCCAGTGTGTGGGTGATGTGTGATCTGTCCAGTGTGTGGGTGATGTGTGATCTGTCCAGTGTGTGGGTGGTGTGTGATCTGTCCAGTGTGTGAGTGGTGTGTGATCTGTCCAGTGTGTGTGTGGTGTGTGATCTGTCCAGTGTGTGGTGGTGTGTGGTGTGTGGTCTGTCCAGTGTGCGGGTGATGTGTGATCTGTCCAGTGTGTGGGTGATGTGTGATCTGTCCAGTGTGTGGGTGATGTGTGATCTGTCCAGTGTGTGGGTGGTGTGTGATCTGTCCAGTGTGTGGGTGATGTGTGATCTGTCCAGTGTGTGGGTGGTGTGTGATCTGTCCAGTGTGTGATGTGTGATCTGTCCAGTGTGTGGGTGATGTGTGATCTGTCCAGTGTGTGGGTGGTGTGTGATCTGTCCAGTGTGTGGGTGGTGTGTGATCTGTCCAGTGTGTGGGTGGTGTGTGATGTGTGATCTGTCCAGTGTGTGGTGGTGTTTGATGTGTGATCTGTCCAGTGTGTGTGTGTGGTGTGTGATCTGTCCAGTGTGTGTGTGGTGTGTGATCTGTCCAGTGTGTGATGTGTGATCTGTCCAGTGTGTGGGTGATGTGTGATCTGTCCAGTGTGTGGGTGGTGTGTGATCTGTCCAGTGTGTGGGTGGTGTGTGATGTGTGATCTGTCCAGTGTGTGGTGGTGTGTGATGTGTGATCTGTCCAGTGTGTGTGTGGTGTGTGATCTGTCCAGTGTGCGGGTGGTGTGTGATCTGTCCAGTGTGCGGGTGGTGTGTGATCTGTCCAGTGTGCGGGTGGTGTGTGATCTGTCCAGTGTGCGAGTGGTGTGTGATCTGTCCAGTGTGCGGGTGGTGTGTGATCTGTCCAGTGTGCGGGTGGTGTGTGATCTGTCCAGTGTGCGGGTGGTGTGTGATCTGTCCAGTGTGCGGGTTGTGTGTTTTCTGTCCAGTGTGCGGTTGGTGTGTGATGTGTGATCTGTCCAGTGTGTGGTGGTGTGTGTTCTGTCCAGTGTGTGGTGGTGTGTGATGTGTGATCTGTCCAGTGTGTGGTGGTGTGTGATCTGTCCAGTGTGCGGGTGGTGTGTGATCTGTCCAGTGTGCGGGTGGTGTGTGTTCTGTCCAGTGTGCGGTTGGTGTGTGATGTGTGATCTGTCCATTGTGTGGTGGTGTGTGATCTGTCCAGTGTGTGTGTGGTGTGTGATCTGTCCAGTGTGTGGGTGATGTGTGATCTGTCCAGTGTGTGGGTGATGTGTGATCTGTCCAGTGTGTGGGTGATGTGTGATCTGTCCAGTGTGTGGGTGGTGTGTGATCTGTCCAGTGTGTGGGTGATGTGTGATCTGTCCAGTGTGTGGGTGGTGTGTGATCTGTCCAGTGTGTGTGTGGTGTGTGATCTGTCCAGTGTGTGGGTGATGTGTGATCTGTCCAGTATGTGGGTGTTGTGTGATGTGTGATCTGTCCAGTGTGCGGGTGGTGGGTGATCTGTCCAGTGTGTGGGTGGTGGGTGATCTGTCCAGTGTGTGGGCGATGTGTGATCTGTCCAGTGTGTGGGTGATGTGTGATCTGTCCAGTGTGCGGGTGGTGGGTGATCTGTCCAGTGTGCGGGTGGTGGGTGATCTGTCCAGTGTGTGGGTGGTGGGTGATCTGTCCAGTGTGTGGGCGATGTGTGATCTGTCCAGTGTGTGGGTGATGTGTGATCTGTCCAGTGTGTGGGTGATGTGTGATCTGTCCAGTGTGTGGGTGATGTGTGATCTGTCCAGTGTGTGGGTGGTGTGTGATCTGTCCAGTGTGTGGGTGATGTGTGATCTGTCCAGTGTGTGGGTGGTGGGTGATCTGTCCAGTGTGTGGGTGATGTGTGATCTGTCCAGTGTGTGGGTGATGTGTGATCTGTCCAGTGTGTGGGTGGTGTGTGATCTGTCCAGTGTGTGGTGGTGTTTGATGTGTGATCTGTCCAGTGTGTGTGTGGTGTGTGATCTGTCCAGTGTGTGGGTGATGTGTGATCTGTCCAGTGTGTGGGTGATGTGTGATCTGTCCAGTGTGTGGGTGATGTGTGATCTGTCCAGTGTGTGGGTGATGTGTGATCTGTCCAGTGTGTGGGTGATGTGTGATCTGTCCAGTGTGTGGGTGGTGTGTGATCTGTCCAGTGTGTGGGTGATGTGTGATCTGTCCAGTGTGTGGGTGGTGGGTGATCTGTCCAGTGTGTGGTGGTGTTTGATGTGTGATCTGTCCAGTGTGTGGGCGATGTGTGATCTGTCCAGTGTGTGGGCGATGTGTGATCTGTCCAGTGTGTGGTGGTGTGTGATGTGTGATCTGTCCAGTGTGTGGTGGTGTGTGATGTGTGATCTGTCCAGTGTGTGGTGGTGTGTGATGTGTGATCTGTCCACTGTGTGGGTGGTGTGTGATGTGTGATCTGTCCAGTGTGTGTGTGGTGTGTGATCTGTCCAGTGTGTGGTGGTGTGTGATGTGTGATCTTCCAGTGTGTGGTGGTGTGTGATCTGTCCAGTGTGTGGGTGATGTGTGATCTGTCCAGTGTGTGTGTGTGTGGTGTGTGATCTGTCCAGTGTGTGGGTGATGTGTGATCTGTCCAGTGTGTGGTGGTGTGTGATCTTCCAGTGTGTGGTGGTGTGTGATCTGTCCAGTGTGTGGGTGGTGTGTGATCTGTCCAGTGTGTGGGTGATGTGTGATCTGTCCAGTGTGTGGTGGTGTGTGATGTGTGATCTGTCCACTGTGTGGGTGGTGTGTGATGTGTGATCTGTCCAGTGTGTGTGTGGTGTGTGATCTGTCCAGTGTGTGGTGGTGTGTGATGTGTGATCTTCCAGTGTGTGGGTGGTGTGTGATCTGTCCAGTGTGTGGGTGGTGTGTGATCTGTCCAGTGTGTGGGTGATGTGTGATCTGTCCAGTGTGTGGTGGTGTGTGATGTGTGATCTGTCCAGTGTGTAGTGGTGTGTGATGTGTGATCTGTCCAGTGTGTGGTGGTGTGTGGTGGGTGATCTGTCCAGTGTGTGGGTGATGTGTGATCTGTCCAGTGTGTGGGTGGTGTGTGATCTGTCCAGTGTGTGGGTGGTGTGTGATCTGTCCAGTGTGTGGGTGATGTGTGATCTGTCCAGTGTGCGGGTGGTGGGTGATCTGTCCAGTGTGTGTGGGTGATCTGTCCAGTGTGTGGGTGATGTGTGATCTGTCCAGTGTGTGTGTGGTGTGTGATCTGTCCAGTGTGTGGGTGATGTGTGATCTGTCCAGTGTGTGGGTGGTGTGTGATCTGTCCAGTGTGTGGGTGATGTGTGATCTGTCCAGTGTGTGTGTGGTGTGTGATCTGTCCAGTGTGTGGGTGATGTGTGATCTGTCCAGTGTGTGGGTGGTGTGTGATCTGTCCAGTGTGTGGGTGGTGTGTGATCTGTCCAGTGTGTGGGTGGTGTGTGATCTGTCCAGTGTGTGGGTGATGTGTATTCTGTCCAGTGTGTGTGTGATGTGTGATCTGTCCAGTGTGTGGGTGATGTGTGATCTGTCCAGTGTGTGGGTGATGTGTGATCTGTCCAGTGTGTGGGTGGTGTGTGATCTGTCCAGTGTGTGGGTGATGTGTGATCTGTCCAGTGTGTGGGTGGTGTGTGATCTGTCCAGTGTGTGGTGGTGTGTGATGTGTGATCTGTCCAGTGTGTGGGTGATGTGTGATCTGTCCAGTGTGTGGGTGATGTGTGATCTGTCCAGTGTGTGGGTGATGTGTGATCTGTCCAGTGTGTGGGTGATGTGTGATCTGTCCAGTGTGTGGGTGATGTGTGATCTGTCCAGTGTGTGGGTGGTGTGTGATCTGTCCAGTGTGTGGGTGGTGTGTGATCTGTCCAGTGTGTGGGTGATGTGTGATCTGTCCAGTGTGTGGGTGATGTGTGATCTGTCCAGTGTGTGGGTGATGTGTGATCTGTCCAGTGTGTGGGTGATGTGTGATCTGTCCAGTGTGTGGGTGGTGTGTGATCTGTCCAGTGTGTGGGTGGTGTGTGATCTGTCCAGTGTGTGGGTGGTGTGTGATCTGTCCAGTGTGTGGTGGTGTTTGATGTGTGATCTGTCCAGTGTGTGGGTGGTGTGTGATCTGTCCAGTGTGCGGATGGTGTGTGATCTGTCCAGTGTGTGGGTGATGTGTGATCTGTCCAGTGTGTGGGTGATGTGTGATCTGTCCAGTGTGTGGGTGATGTGTGATCTGTCCAGTGTGTGGGTGATGTGTGATCTGTCCAGTGTGCGGGTGGTGGGTGATCTGTCCAGTGTGCGGGTGGTGGGTGATCTGTCCAGTGTGTGGGTGATGTGTGATCTGTCCAGTGTGTGGGTGATGTGTGATCTGTCCAGTGTGTGGGTGATGGGTGATCTGTCCAGTGTGCGGGTGATGTGTGATCTGTCCAGTGTGTGGGTGATGTGTGATCTGTCCAGTGTGTGGGTGATGTGTGATCTGTCCAGTGTGTGGGTGATGTGTGATCTGTCCAGTGTGTGGGTGATGTGTGATCTGTCCAGTGTGCGGGTGATGTGTGATCTGTCCAGTGTGTGGGTGGTGTGTGATCTGTCCAGTGTGTGGGTGATGTGTGATCTGTCCAGTGTGTGGGTGATGTGTGATGTGTGATCTGTCCAGTGTGTGGGTGATGTGTGATCTGTCCAGTGTGTGGGTGATGTGTGATGTGTGATCTGTCCAGTGTGTGGGTGATGTGTGATCTGTCCAGTGTGTGGGTGATGTGTGATCTGTCCAGTGTGCGGGTGATGTGTGATCTGTCCAGTGTGCGGATGGTGTGTGATGTGTGATCTGTCCAGTGTGTGGGTGATGTGTGATCTGTCCAGTGTGTGGGTGATGTGTGATCTGTCCAGTGTGTGTGTGGTGTGTGATCTGTCCAGTGTGTGTGTGTGATCTGTCCAGTGTGTGTGTGATGTGTGATCTGTCCAGTGTGTGGGTGATGTGTGATCTGTCCAGTGTGTGGGTGATGTGTGATCTGTCCAGTGTGTGGGTGATGTGTGATCTGTCCAGTGTGTGATGTGTGATCTGTCCAGTGTGCGGATGGTGTGTGATGTGTGATCTGTCCAGTGTGTGGGTGATGTGTGATCTGTCCAGTGTGTGGGTGATGTGTGATCTGTCCAGTGTGTGTGTGGTGTGTGATCTGTCCAGTGTGTGGGTGATGTGTGATCTGTCCAGTGTGCGGATGGTGTGTGATCTGTCCAGTGTGCGGGTGATGTGTGATCTGTCCAGTGTGTGTGTGGTGTGTGATCTGTCCAGTGTGTGGGTGATGTGTGATCTGTCCAGTGTGTGGGTGGTGTGTGATGTGTGATGTGTGATCTGTCCAGTGTGCGGGTGATGTGTGATCTGTCCAGTGTGCGGGTGATGTGTGATCTGTCCAGTGTGCGGGTGATGTGTGATCTGTCCAGTGTGCGGGTGATGTGTGATCTGTCCAGTGTGTGGGTGATGTGTATTCTGTCCAGTGTGCGGGTGGTGTGTGATCTGTCCAGTGTGCGGGTGGTGGGTGATCTGTCCAGTGTGTGGGTGATGTGTATTCTGTCCAGTGTGCGGGTGGTGTGTGATCTGTCCAGTGTGTGGGTGATGTGTGATCTGTCCAGTGTGTGGGTGATGTGTGATCTGTCCAGTGTGTGGGTGATGTGTATTCTGTCCAGTGTGCGGGTGGTGTGTATTCTGTCCAGTGTGTGGTGGTGTGTGATCTGTCCAGTGTGTGGGTGATGTGTGATCTGTCCAGTGTGTGGATGATGTGTGATCTGTCCAGTGTGTGGGTGATGTGTGATCTGTCCAGTGTGTGGGTGATGTGTATTCTGTCCAGTGTGCGGGTGGTGTGTATTCTGTCCAGTGTGTGGGTGGTGTGTGATCTGTCCAGTGTGTGGGTGATGTGTATTCTGTCCAGTGTGCGGGTGGTGTGTATTCTGTCCAGTGTGTGGTGGTGTGTGATCTGTCCAGTGTGTGGGTGATGTGTGATCTGTCCAGTGTGTGGATGATGTGTGATCTGTCCAGTGTGTGGGTGATGTGTATTCTGTCCAGTGTGCGGGTGGTGTGTATTCTGTCCAGTGTGTGGTGTTGTGTGATCTGTCCAGTGTGTGGGTGATGTGTGATCTGTCCAGTGTGTGGGTGATGTGTGATCTGTCCAGTGTGTGGGTGATGTGTGATCTGTCCAGTGTGTGGGTGGTGTGTGATCTGTCCAGTGTGTGGGTGATGTGTGATCTGTCCAGTGTGCGGGTGGTGTGTGATCTGTCCAGTGTGTGGGTGATGTGTGATCTGTCCAGTGTGTGGATGATGTGTGATCTGTCCAGTGTGTGGGTGATGTGTGATCTGTCCAGTGTGTGGGTGATGTGTGATCTGTCCAGTGTGATGTGTGATGTGTGATCTGTCCAGTGTGTGGGTGATGTGTGATCTGTCCAGTGTGCGGATGGTGTGTGATCTGTCCAGTGTGCGGGTGATGTGTGATCTGTCCAGTGTGTGGGTGATGTGTGATCTGTCCAGTGTGTGGGTGATGTGTATTCTGTCCAGTGTGTGGGTGATGTGTATTCTGTCCAGTGTGCGGGTGGTGTGTGATCTGTCCAGTGTGCGGGTGGTGTGTGATCTGTCCAGTGTGCGGGTGGTGGGTGATCTGTCCAGTGTGTGGATGGTGTGTGATCTGTCCAGTGTGTGGGTGATGTGTGATCTGTCCAGTGTGCGGGTGGTGTGTGATCTGTCCAGTGTGTGGGTGATGTGTGATCTGTCCAGTGTGTGGATGATGTGTGATCTGTCCAGTGTGTGGGTGATGTGTGATCTGTCCAGTGTGTGGGTGATGTGTGATCTGTCCAGTGTGATGTGTGATGTGTGATCTGTCCAGTGTGCGGGTGATGTGTGATCTGTCCAGTGTGCGGATGGTGTGTGATCTGTCCAGTGTGCGGGTGATGTGTGATCTGTCCAGTGTGTGGGTGATGTGTGATCTGTCCAGTGTGTGGGTGATGTGTGATCTGTCCAGTGTGTGGGTGATGTGTGATCTGTCCAGTGTGTGGGTGATGTGTATTCTGTCCAGTGTGTGGGTGATGTGTATTCTGTCCAGTGTGCGGGTGGTGTGTGATCTGTCCAGTGTGTGGGTGGTGTGTGATCTGTCCAGTGTGCGGGTGATGTGTGATCTGTCCAGTGTGCGGGTGGTGTGTGATCTGTCCAGTGTGTGGGTGATGTGTGATCTGTCCAGTGTGCGGGTGGTGGGTGATCTGTCCAGTGTGTGGGTGATGTGTGATCTGTCCAGTGTGTGGGTGATGTGTGATCTGTCCAGTGTGTGGGTGGTGTGTGATGTGTGATCTGTCCAGTGTGTGGGTGGTGTGTGATGTGTGATGTGTGATCTGTCCAGTGTGCGGGTGGTGTGTGATCTGTCCAGTGTGCGGGTGATGTGTGATCTGTCCAGTGTGTGGGTGATGTGTGATCTGTCCAGTGTGCGGGTGATGTGTGATCTGTCCAGTGTGTGGGTGATGTGTGATCTGTCCAGTGTGTGTGTGATGTGTGATCTGTCCAGTGTGTGGGTGATGTGTGATCTGTCCAGTGTGTGGGTGGTGTGTGATCTGTCCAGTGTGCGGGTGATGTGTGATCTGTCCAGTGTGCGGGTGGTGTGTGATCTGTCCAGTGTGTGGGTGATGTGTGATCTGTCCAGTGTGCGGGTGGTGGGTGATCTGTCCAGTGTGTGGGTGATGTGTGATCTGTCCAGTGTGTGGGTGATGTGTGATCTGTCCAGTGTGTGGGTGATGTGTGATCTGTCCAGTGTGTGGGTGATGTGTGATGTGTGATCTGTCCAGTGTGCGGGTGATGTGTGATCTGTCCAGTGTGCGGATGGTGTGTGATCTGTCCAGTGTGTGGGTGATGTGTGATCTGTCCAGTGTGCGGATGGTGTGTGATGTGTGATCTGTCCAGTGTGCGGGTGATGTGTGATCTGTCCAGTGTGCGGGTGGTGGGTGATCTGTCCAGTGTGCGGGTGATGTGTGATCTGTCCAGTGTGCGGGTGGTGGGTGATCTGTCCAGTGTGCGGGTGATGTGTGATCTGTCCAGTGTGTGGGTGGTGTGTGATCTGTCCAGTGTGTGTGTGATGTGTGATCTGTCCAGTGTGCGGGTGGTGGGTGATCTGTCCAGTGTGCGGGTGATGTGTGATCTGTCCAGTGTGTGGGTGATGTGTGATCTGTCCAGTGTGTGGGTGGTGTGTGATCTGTCCAGTGTGTGGGTGATGTGTGATCTGTCCAGTGTGTGGGTGGTGTGTGATCTGTCCAGTGTGTGGGTGATGTGTGATGTGTGATCTGTCCAGTGTGCGGGTGATGTGTGATCTGTCCAGTGTGTGGGTGATGTGTGATCTGTCCAGTGTGCGGGTGGTGGGTGATCTGTCCAGTGTGCGGGTGATGTGTGATCTGTCCAGTGTGTGGGTGATGTGTGATCTGTCCAGTGTGCGGGTGGTGGGTGATCTGTCCAGTGTGTGGGTGATGTGTGATCTGTCCAGTGTGTGGGTGATGTGTGATCTGTCCAGTGTGTGGGTGGTGTGTGATCTGTCCAGTGTGTGGGTGATGTGTGATGTGTGATCTGTCCAGTGTGCGGGTGATGTGTGATCTGTCCAGTGTGCGGATGGTGTGTGATCTGTCCAGTGTGTGGGTGATGTGTGATCTGTCCAGTGTGCGGATGGTGTGTGATGTGTGATCTGTCCAGTGTGCGGGTGATGTGTGATCTGTCCAGTGTGCGGGTGGTGGGTGATCTGTCCAGTGTGCGGGTGATGTGTGATCTGTCCAGTGTGCGGGTGGTGGGTGATCTGTCCAGTGTGCGGGTGATGTGTGATCTGTCCAGTGTGTGGGTGGTGTGTGATCTGTCCAGTGTGTGTGTGATGTGTGATCTGTCCAGTGTGCGGGTGGTGGGTGATCTGTCCAGTGTGCGGGTGATGTGTGATCTGTCCAGTGTGTGGGTGATGTGTGATCTGTCCAGTGTGTGGGTGGTGTGTGATCTGTCCAGTGTGTGGGTGATGTGTGATCTGTCCAGTGTGTGGGTGATGTGTGATCTGTCCAGTGTGTGGGTGGTGTGTGATCTGTCCAGTGTGTGGGTGATGTGTGATCTGTCCAGTGTGTGGGTGATGTGTGATCTGTCCAGTGTGCGGGTGATGGGTGATCTGTCCAGTGTGTGGGTGATGTGTGATCTGTCCAGTGTGTGGGTGGTGTGTGATCTGTCCAGTGTGTGGGTGATGTGTGATCTGTCCAGTGTGTGTGTGATGTGTGATCTGTCCAGTGTGTGGGTGGTGGGTGATCTGTCCAGTGTGTGGGTGATGTGTGATCTGTCCAGTGTGCGGATGGTGTGTGATCTGTCCAGTGTGTGGGTGATGTGTGATCTGTCCAGTGTGTGGGTGATGTGTGATCTGTCCAGTGTGTGGGTGATGTGTGATCTGTCCAGTGTGTGGGTGATGTGTGATCTGTCCAGTGTGTGGGTGATGTGTGATCTGTCCAGTGTGTGTGTGATGTGTGATCTGTCCAGTGTGTGGGTGGTGGGTGATCTGTCCAGTGTGTGGGTGATGTGTGATCTGTCCAGTGTGTGGGTGATGTGTGATCTGTCCAGTGTGTGGGTGATGTGTGATCTGTCCAGTGTGTGGGTGATGTGTGATCTGTCCAGTGTGTGGGTGATGTGTGATCTGTCCAGTGTGTGGGTGGTGTGTGATCTGTCCAGTGTGTGGGTGATGTGTGATCTGTCCAGTGTGTGGGTGGTGTGTGATCTGTCCAGTGTGCGGGTGGTGTGTGATCTGTCCAGTGTGTGGGTGATGTGTGATCTGTCCAGTGTGCGGGTGGTGTGTGATCTGTCCAGTGTGTGGGTGATGTGTGATCTGTCCAGTGTGTGGGTGATGTGTATTCTGTCCAGTGTGCGGTGGTGTGTGATGTGTGATCTGTCCAGTGTGTGGGTGGTGTGTGATGTGTGATCTGTCCAGTGTGTGGGTGGTGTGTGATCTGTCCAGTGTGTGGGTGATGTGTGATCTGTCCAGTGTGTGGGTGATGTGTGATCTGTCCAGTGTGTGGGTGGTGTGTGATCTGTCCAGTGTGTGGGTGATGTGTGATCTGTCCAGTGTGCGGGTGGTGTGTGATCTGTCCAGTGTGTGGGTGATGTGTATTCTGTCCAGTGTGCGGGTGGTGTGTGATCTGTCCAGTGTGTGGGTGATGTGTGATCTGTCCAGTGTGTGGGTGATGTGTGATCTGTCCAGTGTGTGGGTGATGTGTGATCTGTCCAGTGTGTGGGTGGTGTGTGATCTGTCCAGTGTGCGGGTGGTGTGTGATCTGTCCAGTGTGTGGGTGATGTGTGATCTGTCCAGTGTGCGGGTGGTGTGTGATCTGTCCAGTGTGTGGGTGATGTGTGATCTGTCCAGTGTGTGGGTGATGTGTATTCTGTCCAGTGTGCGGTGGTGTGTGATCTGTCCAGTGTGTGGGTGATGTGTGATCTGTCCAGTGTGTGGGTGATGTGTATTCTGTCCAGTGTGCGGGTGGTGTGTGATCTGTCCAGTGTGTGGGTGGTGTGTGATGTGTGATCTGTCCAGTGTGTGGGTGGTGTGTGATCTGTCCAGTGTGTGGGTGATGTGTGATCTGTCCAGTGTGTGGGTGATGTGTGATCTGTCCAGTGTGTGGGTGATGTGTGATCTGTCCAGTGTGCGGGTGGTGTGTGATCTGTCCAGTGTGTGGGTGATGTGTGATCTGTCCAGTGTGTGGGTGATGTGTATTCTGTCCAGTGTGCGGGTGGTGTGTGATCTGTCCAGTGTGTGGGTGATGTGTGATCTGTCCAGTGTGTGGGTGATGTGTGATCTGTCCAGTGTGTGGGTGATGTGTGATCTGTCCAGTGTGTGGGTGGTGTGTGATCTGTCCAGTGTGTGGGTGGTGTGTGATCTGTCCAGTGTGTGTGTGTGGTGTGTGATCTGTCCAGTGTGTGGGTGGTGTGTGATCTGTCCAGTGTGCGGGTGGTGGGTGATCTGTCCAGTGTGCGGGTGGTGTGTGATCTGTCCAGTGTGTGGGTGATGTGTGATCTGTCCAGTGTGTGGGTGGTGTGTGATCTGTCCAGTGTGTGGGTGATGTGTATTCTGTCCAGTGTGCGGGTGATGTGTGATCTGTCCAGTGTGTGGGTGATGTGTGATCTGTCCAGTGTGTGGGTGATGTGTATTCTGTCCAGTGTGCGGGTGATGTGTGATCTGTCCAGTGTGTGGGTGGTGTGTGATCTGTCCAGTGTGCGGGTGGTGTGTGATCTGTCCAGTGTGTGGGTGATGTGTGATCTGTCCAGTGTGCGGGTGATGTGTGATCTGTCCAGTGTGCGGATGGTGTGTGATGTGTGATCTGTCCAGTGTGTGTGTGTGATCTGTCCAGTGTGTGGGTGGTGTGTGATCTGTCCAGTGTGTGTGTGTGATCTGTCCAGTGTGTGGGTGATGTGTGATCTGTCCAGTGTGTGGGTGGTGTGTGATCTGTCCAGTGTGTGTGTGGTG
The DNA here is from genome assembly GCA_029206835.1 of Rana muscosa. NCBI lineage: Eukaryota > Metazoa > Chordata > Amphibia > Anura > Ranidae > Rana > Rana muscosa. The sequence continues at coordinate 82,473,117 of CM055125.1, read as the reverse complement.
TGTGATCTGTCCAGTGTGTGGGTGATGTGTGATCTGTCCAGTGTGTGGGTGATGTGTGATCTGTCCAGTGTGTGGGTGATGTGTGATCTGTCCAGTGTGTGGGTGATGTGTGATCTGTCCAGTGTGCGGATGGTGTGTGATGTGTGATCTGTCCAGTGTGCGGGTGATGTGTGATCTGTCCAGTGTGCGGGTGGTGGGTGATCTGTCCAGTGTGTGGGTGATGTGTGATCTGTCCAGTGTGTGGGTGATGTGTGATCTGTCCAGTGTGTGGGTGATGTGTGATCTGTCCAGTGTGTGGGTGATGTGTGATCTGTCCAGTGTGTGGGTGATGTGTGATCTGTCCAGTGTGTGGGTGATGTGTGATCTGTCCAGTGTGCGGATGGTGTGTGATGTGTGATCTGTCCAGTGTGCGGGTGATGTGTGATCTGTCCAGTGTGCGGGTGGTGGGTGATCTGTCCAGTGTGTGGGTGATGTGTGATCTGTCCAGTGTGTGGGTGGTGGGTGATCTGTCCAGTGTGTGTGTGATGTGTGATCTGTCCAGTGTGTGGGTGATGTGTGATCTGTCCAGTGTGCGGGTGGTGGGTGATCTGTCCAGTGTGCGGGTGGTGGGTGATCTGTCCAGTGTGTGGGTGATGTGTGATCTGTCCAGTGTGTGGGTGATGTGTGATCTGTCCAGTGTGTGGGTGGTGTGTGATCTGTCCAGTGTGTGGGTGATGTGTATTCTGTCCAGTGTGCGGGTGGTGTGTGATCTGTCCAGTGTGCGGGTGATGTGTGATCTGTCCAGTGTGCGGGTGGTGTGTGATCTGTCCAGTGTGTGGGTGATGTGTGATCTGTCCAGTGTGTGGGTGATGTGTGATCTGTCCAGTGTGTGGGTGATGTGTGATCTGTCCAGTGTGTGGGTGGTGTGTGATGTGTGATGTGTGATCTGTCCAGTGTGCGGGTGATGTGTGATCTGTCCAGTGTGCGGATGGTGTGTGATCTGTCCAGTGTGCGGGTGATGTGTGATCTGTCCAGTGTGTGGGTGATGTGTGATCTGTCCAGTGTGTGGGTGGTGTGTGATCTGTCCAGTGTGTGGGTGATGTGTGATCTGTCCAGTGTGCGGATGGTGTGTGATGTGTGATCTGTCCAGTGTGTGGGTGATGTGTGATCTGTCCAGTGTGCGGATGGTGTGTGATCTGTCCAGTGTGTGGGTGATGTGTGATCTGTCCAGTGTGTGGGTGATGTGTGATCTGTCCAGTGTGTGGGTGATGTGTGATCTGTCCAGTGTGTGGGTGGTGTGTGATCTGTCCAGTGTGTGGGTGGTGTGTGATCTGTCCAGTGTGCGGGTGATGTGTGATCTGTCCAGTGTGCGGGTGGTGTGTGATCTGTCCAGTGTGCGGGTGATGTGTGATCTGTCCAGTGTGCGGGTGGTGTGTGATCTGTCCAGTGTGCGGGTGATGTGTGATCTGTCCAGTGTGCGGGTGGTGTGTGATCTGTCCAGTGTGCGGGTGATGTGTGATCTGTCCAGTGTGCGGGTGATGTGTGATCTGTCCAGTGTGCGGGTGATGTGTGATCTGTCCAGTGTGCGGATGGTGTGTGATCTGTCCAGTGTGTGGGTGGTGTGTGATCTGTCCAGTGTGCGGGTGGTGGGTGATCTGTCCAGTGTGCGGGTGGTGGGTGATCTGTCCAGTGTGTGGGTGATGTGTGATCTGTCCAGTGTGTGGGTGATGTGTGATCTGTCCAGTGTGTGGGTGATGTGTGATCTGTCCAGTGTGTGGGTGATGTGTGATCTGTCCAGTGTGCGGGTGATGTGTGATCTGTCCAGTGTGTGGGTGGTGTGTGATCTGTCCAGTGTGCGGGTGGTGGGTGATCTGTCCAGTGTGTGGGTGATGTGTGATCTGTCCAGTGTGTGGGTGATGTGTGATCTGTCCAGTGTGTGGGTGATGTGTGATCTGTCCAGTGTGTGGGTGATCTGTCCAGTGTGTGGGTGATGTGTGATGTGTGATCTGTCCAGTGTGCGGGTGATGTGTGATCTGTCCAGTGTGCGGATGGTGTCTGATCTGTCCAGTGTGTGGGTGATGTGTGATCTGTCCAGTGTGCGGATGGTGTGTGATGTGTGATCTGTCCAGTGTGCGGGTGATGTGTGATCTGTCCAGTGTGCGGATGGTGTGTGATGTGTGATCTGTCCAGTGTGTGGGTGATGTGTGATCTGTCCAGTGTGCGGGTGGTGGGTGATCTGTCCAGTGTGTGTGTGATGTGTGATCTGTCCAGTGTGCGGGTGATGTGTGATCTGTCCAGTGTGTGGGTGGTGTGTGATCTGTCCAGTGTGTGTGTGATGTGTGATCTGTCCAGTGTGTGGGTGATGTGTGATCTGTCCAGTGTGCGGGTGATGTGTGATCTGTCCAGTGTGCGGGTGATGTGTGATCTGTCCAGTGTGCGGGTGGTGTGTGATCTGTCCAGTGTGTGGGTGATGTGTGATCTGTCCAGTGTGTGGGTGATGTGTGATCTGTCCAGTGTGTGGGTGATGTGTGATCTGTCCAGTGTGCGGATGGTGTGTGATCTGTCCAGTGTGTGGGTGATGTGTGATCTGTCCAGTGTGCGGGTGGTGTGTGATCTGTCCAGTGTGTGGGTGATGTGTGATCTGTCCAGTGTGTGGGTGATGTGTGATCTGTCCAGTGTGTGGGTGGTGTGTGATCTGTCCAGTGTGTGGGTGATGTGTGATCTGTCCAGTGTGCGGGTGGTGGGTGATCTGTCCAGTGTGCGGATGGTGTGTGATCTGTCCAGGGTGCGGGTGATGTGTGATCTGTCCAGTGTGTGGGTGATGTGTGATCTGTCCAGTGTGTGGGTGATGTGTGATCTGTCCAGTGTGTGGGTGATGTGTGATCTGTCCAGTGTGCGGGTGGTGGGTGATCTGTCCAGTGTGTGGGTGATGTGTGATCTGTCCAGTGTGTGGGTGATGTGTGATCTGTCCAGTGTGTGGGTGATGTGTGATCTGTCCAGTGTGTGGGTGATGTGTGATCTGTCCAGTGTGTGGGTGATGTGTGATCTGTCCAGTGTGTGGGTGATGTGTGATCTGTCCAGTGTGCGGGTGGTGTGTGATCTGTCCAGTGTGTGGGTGATGTGTGATCTGTCCAGTGTGTGGGTGATGTGTGATCTGTCCAGTGTGCGGGTGGTGTGTGATCTGTCCAGTGTGTGGGTGATGTGTGATCTGTCCAGTGTGTGGGTGGTGTGTGATCTGTCCAGTGTGTGGGTGGTGTGTGATGTGTGATCTGTCCAGTGTGTGGTGGTGTGTGATGTGTGATCTGTCCAGTGTGTGCTGGTGTGTGATGTGTGATCTGTCCAGTGTGTGTGTGTGGTGTGTGATCTGTCCAGTGTGTGGGTGGTGTGTGATGTGTGATCTGTCCAGTGTGTGGTGGTGTGTGATGTGTGATCTGTCCAGTGTGTGGTGGTGTGTGATCTGTCCAGTGTGTGGTGGTGTATGATGTGTGATCTGTCCAGTGTGTGGTGGTGTGTGATCTGTCCAGTGTGTGTGTGGTGTGTGATCTGTCCAGTGTGTGGGTGATGTGTGATCTGTCCAGTGTGCGGGTGGTGTGTGATCTGTCCAGTGTGTGGGTGATGTGTGATCTGTCCAGTGTGTGGGTGGTGTGTGATCTGTCCAGTGTGTGGGTGGTGTGTGATGTGTGATCTGTCCAGTGTGTGGTGGTGTGTGATGTGTGATCTGTCCAGTGTGTGCTGGTGTGTGATGTGTGATCTGTCCAGTGTGTGTGTGTGGTGTGTGATCTGTCCAGTGTGTGGGTGGTGTGTGATGTGTGATCTGTCCAGTGTGTGGTGGTGTGTGATGTGTGATCTGTCCAGTGTGTGGTGGTGTGTGATCTGTCCAGTGTGTGGTGGTGTGTGATGTGTGATCTGTCCAGTGTGCGGGTGGTGTGTGATCTGTCCAGTGTGCGGGTGGTGTGTGATCTGTCCAGTGTGCGAGTGGTGTGTGATCTGTCCAGTGTGCGGGTGGTGTGTGATCTGTCCAGTGTGCGGGTGGTGTGTGATCTGTCCAGTGTGCGGGTTGTGTGTTTTCTGTCCAGTGTGCGGTTGGTGTGTGGGTGGTGTGTGTTCTGTCCAGTGTGTGGTGGTGTGTGATGTGTGATCTGTCCAGTGTGTGGGTGGTGTGTGATCTGTCCAGTGTGTGGGTGATGTGTGATCTGTCCAGTGTGTGGGTGATGTGTGATCTGTCCAGTGTGTGGGTGGTGTGTGATCTGTCCAGTGTGTGTGTGGTGTGTGATCTGTCCAGTGTGTGGTGGTGTTTGATGTGTGATCTGTCCAGTGTGTGTGTGATGTGTGATCTGTCCAGTGTGTGTGTGATGTGTGATCTGTCCAGTGTGTGGGTGGTGGGTGATCTGTCCAGTGTGCGGATGGTGTGTGATCTGTCCAGTGTGTGGGTGATGTGTGATCTGTCCAGTGTGTGGGTGATGTGTGATCTGTCCAGTGTGTGGGTGATGTGTGATCTGTCCAGTGTGTGGGTGGTGTGTGATCTGTCCAGTGTGTGGGCGATGTGTGATCTGTCCAGTGTGTGGGTGATGTGTGATCTGTCCAGTGTGTGGGTGGTGTGTGATCTGTCCAGTGTGTGGGTGATGTGTGATCTGTCCAGTGTGTGTGTGGTGTGTGATGTGTGATCTGTCCACTGTGTGGGTGGTGTGTGATGTGTGATCTGTCCAGTGTGTGTGTGGTGTGTGATCTGTCCAGTGTGTGGTGGTGTGTGATGTGTGATCTGTCCAGTGTGTGTGTGTGTGGTGTGTGATCTGTCCAGTGTGTAGTGGTGTGTGATGTGTGATCTGTCCAGTGTGTGGTGGTGTGTGATGTGTGATCTGTCCAGTGTGTGTGTGTGTGGTGTGTGATCTGTCCAGTGTGTAGTGGTGTGTGATGTGTGATCTGTCCAGTGTGTGGTGGTGTGTGGTGGGTGATCTGTCCAGTGTGTGGGTGGTGTGTGATGTGTGATCTGTCCAGTGTGTGTGTGGTGTGTGATCTGTCCAGTGTGTGGTGGTGTGTGATGTGTGATCTGTCCACTGTGTGGGTGGTGTGTGATGTGTGATCTGTCCAGTGTGTGTGTGGTGTGTGATCTGTCCAGTGTGTGTGTGTGTGGTGTGTGATCTGTCCAGTGTGTAGTGGTGTGTGATGTGTGATCTGTCCAGTGTGTGGTGGTGTGTGATGTGTGATCTGTCCAGTGTGTGTGTGTGTGGTGTGTGATCTGTCCAGTGTGTAGTGGTGTGTGATGTGTGATCTGTCCAGTGTGTGGTGGTGTGTGGTGGGTGATCTGTCCAGTGTGCGGGTGGTGGGTGATCTGTCCAGTGTGCGGGTGGTGGGTGATCTGTCCAGTGTGTGGGCGATGTGTGATCTGTCCAGTGTGTGGGCGATGTGTGATCTGTCCAGTGTGTGGGTGGTGTGTGATGTGTGATCTGTCCAGTGTGCGGGTGGTGTGTGATGTGTGATCTGTCCAGTGTGTGGGTGGTGTGTGATCTGTCCAGTGTGTGGGTGGTGTGTGATGTGTGATCTGTCCAGTGTGTGTGTGATGTGTGATCTGTCCAGTGTGTGTGTGGTGTGTGATCTGTCCAGTGTGTGGGTGGTGTGTGATCTGTCCAGTGTGTGGGTGGTGTGTGATGTGTGATCTGTCCAGTGTGTGTGTGATGTGTGATCTGTCCAGTGTGTGGGTGATGTGTGATCTGTCCAGTGTGTGTGTGATGTGTGATCTGTCCAGTGTGTGTGTGGTGTGTGATCTGTCCAGTGTGTGGGTGGTGTGTGATCTGTCCAGTGTGTGGGTGATGTGTGATCTGTCCAGTGTGTGGGTGATGTGTGATCTGTCCAGTGTGTGGGTGATGTGTGATCTGTCCAGTGTGTGGGTGATGTGTGATCTGTCCAGTGTGTGGGTGATGTGTGATCTGTCCAGTGTGTGGTGGTGTTTGATGTGTGATCTGTCCAGTGTGTGTGTGGTGTGTGATCTGTCCAGTGTGTGGGTGGTGTGTGATCTGTCCAGTGTGTGGGTGGTGTGTGATCTGTCCAGTGTGTGGGTGATGTGTGATCTGTCCAGTGTGTGGGTGATCTGTCCAGTGTGTGTGTGATGTGTGATCTGTCCAGTGTGTGGGTGGTGTGTGATCTGTCCAGTCCATGGGTGGTTCGTGATCTGTCCAGTATGTGTGTGATGTGTGATCTGTCCAGTGTGTGGGTGGTGTGTGATCTGTCCAGTGTGCGGGTGGTGGGTGATCTGTCCAGTGTGTGGTGGTGTGTGGTGTGTGATCTGTCCAGTGTGTGTGTGATGTGTGATCTGTCTAGTGTGTGGGTGATGTGTGATCTGTCCAGTGTGTGGGTGATGTGTGATCTGTCCAGTGTGTGGGTGATGTGTGATCTGTCCAGTGTGCGGGTGGTGGGTGATCTGTCCAGTGTGTGTGTGGTGTGTGATCTGTCCAGTGTGTGTGTGGTGTGTGATCTGTCCAGTGTGTGGTGGTGTGTGATGTGTGATCTGTCCAGTGTGTGGGTGATGTGTGATCTGTCCAGTGTGCGGATGGTGTGTGATCTGTCCAGTGTGTGGGTGATGTGTGATCTGTCCAGTGTGCGGGTGATGTGTGATCTGTCCAGTGTGTGGGTGGTGGGTGATCTGTCCAGTGTGCGGGTGGTGGGTGATGTGTGATCTGTCCAGTGTGTGGGTGATGTGTGATCTGTCCAGTGTGTGGGTGATGTGTGATCTGTCCAGTGTGCGGGTGATGTGTGATCTGTCCAGTGTGCGGATGGTGTGTGATCTGTCCAGTGTGTGGGTGATGTGTGATCTGTCCAGTGTGTGTGTGGTGTGTGATCTGTCCAGTGTGTGGGCGATGTGTGATCTGTCCAGTGTGTGGGTGGTGTGTGATCTGTCCAGTGTGTGGGTGGTGTGTGATGTGTGATCTGTCCAGTGTGCGGGTGGTGTGTGATCTGTCCAGTGTGTGGGTGATGTGTGATCTGTCCAGTGTGTGGGCGATGTGTGATCTGTCCAGTGTGTGGGTGATGTGTGATCTGTCCAGTGTGTGGGTGATGTGTGATCTGTCCAGTGTGCGGGTGGTGTGTGATCTGTCCAGTGTGTGTGTGATGTGTGATCTGTCCAGTGTGTGGGCGATGTGTGATCTGTCCAGTGTGTGGGTGGTGTGTGATCTGTCCAGTGTGTGGGTGGTGTGTGATGTGTGATCTGTCCAGTGGGCGGTTGGTGTGTGTATTCTGTCCAGTGTGTGGGTGATGTGTGATCTGTCCAGTGTGTGGGTGATGTGTGATCTGTCCAGTGTGTGGGTGATGTGTGATCTGTCCAGTGTGTGGGTGATGTGTGATCTGTCCAGTGTGTGGGTGATGTGTGATCTGTCCAGTGTGTGGGTGATGTGTGATCTGTCCAGTGTGTGGGTGATGTGTGATCTGTCCAGTGTGTGGTGGTGTGTGATCTGTCCAGTGTGTGTGTGATGTGTGATCTGTCCAGTGTGTGGGTGGTGTGTGATCTGTCCAGTGTGTGTGTGGTGTGTGATCTGTCCAGTGTGTGGGTGATGTGTGATCTGTCCAGTGTGTGTGTGATGTGTGATCTGTCCAGTGTGTGGGTGGTGTGTGATCTGTCCAGTGTGTGGGTGGTGTGTGATCTGTCCAGTGTGTGTGTGGTGTGTGATCTGTCCAGTGTGCGGATGGTGTGTGATGTGTGATCTGTCCACTGTGCGGGTGATGTGTGATCTGTCCAGTGTGTGGGTGATGTGTGATCTGTCCAGTGTGCGGGTGATGTGTGATCTGTCCAGTGTGCGGATGGTGTGTGATGTGTGATCTGTCCACTGTGCGGGTGATGTGTGATCTGTCCAGTGTGTGGGTGATGTGTGATCTGTCCAGTGTGTGGGTGATGTGTATACTGTCCAGTGTGTGGGTGATGTGTGATCTGTCCAGTGTGTGTGTGATGTGTGATCTGTCCAGTGTGTGGGCGATGTGTGATCTGTCCAGTGTGTGGGTGGTGTGTGATCTGTCCAGTGTGTGGGTGGTGTGTGATGTGTGATCTGTCCAGTGGGCGGTTGGTGTGTGTATTCTGTCCAGTGTGTGGGTGATGTGTGATCTGTCCAGTGTGTGGGTGATGTGTGATCTGTCCAGTGTGTGGGTGATGTGTGATCTGTCCAGTGTGTGGGTGATGTGTGATCTGTCCAGTGTGTGGGTGATGTGTGATCTGTCCAGTGTGTGGGTGATGTGTGATCTGTCCAGTGTGTGGGTGATGTGTGATCTGTCCAGTGTGTGGTGGTGTGTGATCTGTCCAGTGTGTGTGTGATGTGTGATCTGTCCAGTGTGTGGGTGGTGTGTGATCTGTCCAGTGTGTGTGTGGTGTGTGATCTGTCCAGTGTGTGGGTGATGTGTGATCTGTCCAGTGTGTGTGTGATGTGTGATCTGTCCAGTGTGTGGGTGGTGTGTGATCTGTCCAGTGTGTGGGTGGTGTGTGATCTGTCCAGTGTGTGTGTGGTGTGTGATCTGTCCAGTGTGCGGATGGTGTGTGATGTGTGATCTGTCCACTGTGCGGGTGATGTGTGATCTGTCCAGTGTGTGGGTGATGTGTGATCTGTCCAGTGTGCGGGTGATGTGTGATCTGTCCAGTGTGCGGATGGTGTGTGATGTGTGATCTGTCCACTGTGCGGGTGATGTGTGATCTGTCCAGTGTGTGGGTGATGTGTGATCTGTCCAGTGTGTGGGTGATGTGTATACTGTCCAGTGTGTGGGTGATGTGTGATCTGTCCAGTGTGCGGGTGGTGTGTGATCTGTCCAGTGTGTGGGTGATGTGTGATCTGTCCAGTGTGCGGGTGGTGGGTGATCTGTCCAGTGTGTGGGTGATGTGTGATCTGTCCAGTGTGTGGGTGGTGTGTGATCTGTCCAGTGTGTGGGTGATGTGTATTCTGTCCAGTGTGCGGGTGATGTGTGATCTGTCCAGTGTGTGGGTGATGTGTGATCTGTCCAGTGTGCGGGTGGTGGGTGATCTGTCCAGTGTGCGGGTGGTGGGTGATCTGTCCAGTGTGTGGGTGATGTGTGATCTGTCCAGTGTGTGGGTGGTGTGTGATCTGTCCAGTGTGTGGGTGATGTGTGATCTGTCCAGTGTGTGGGTGATGTGTGATCTGTCCAGTGTGTGGGTGATGTGTGATCTGTCCAGTGTGTGGGTGGTGTGTATTCTGTCCAGTGTGCGGGTGGTGTGTGATCTGTCCAGTGTGTGGGTGATGTGTATTCTGTCCAGTGTGTGGGTGATGTGTATTCTGTCCAGTGTGTGGTGGTGTGTGATCTGTCCAGTGTGTGGGTGATGTGTGATCTGTCCAGTGTGCGGGTGGTGGGTGATCTGTCCAGTGTGCGGGTGGTGGGTGATCTGTCCAGTGTGTGGGTGATGTGTGATCTGTCCAGTGTGTGGGTGATGTGTGATTTGTCCAGTGTGTGGGTGGTGTGTGATCTGTCCAGTGTGTGGGTGATGTGTGATCTGTCCAGTGTGTGGATGATGTGTGATCTGTCCAGTGTGTGTGTGATGTGTGATCTGTCCAGTGTGTGGGTGATGTGTGATCTGTCCAGTGTGTGGGTGATGTGTGATCTGTCCAGTGTGTGGTGTGTGATCTGTCCAGTGTGCGGGTGATGTGTGATCTGTCCAGTGTGTGGGTGATGTGTGATCTGTCCAGTGTGTGGGTGGTGTGTGATCTGTCCAGTGTGCGGGTGGTGTGTGATCTGTCCAGTGTGTGGGTGGTGTGTGATCTGTCCAGTGTGTGGGTGATGTGTGATCTGTCCAGTGTGTGGGTGATGTGTGATCTGTCCAGTGTGCGGATGATGTGTGATCTGTCCAGTGTGTGGGTGATGTGTGATCTGTCCAGTGTGTGGATGATGTGTGATCTGTCCAGTGTGTGGATGATGTGTGATCTGTCCAGTGTGTGGGTGATGTGTGATCTGTCCAGTGTGTGGGTGATGTGTGATCTGTCCAGTGTGTGGGTGGTGGGTGATCTGTCCAGTGTGCGGGTGGTGGGTGATCTGTCCAGTGTGCGGGTGATGTGTGATCTGTCCAGTGTGTGGGTGATCTGTCCAGTGTGTGGGTGATGTGTGATCTGTCCAGTGTGTGGGTGATGTGTGATCTGTCCAGTGTGTGGGTGATGTGTGATCTGTCCAGTGTGTGGGTGATGTGTGATCTGTCCAGTGTGCGGGTGGTGGGTGATCTGTCCAGTGTGCGGATGGTGTGTGATCTGTCCAGTGTGTGGGTGATCTGTCCAGTGTGTGGGTGATGTGTGATCTGTCCAGTGTGCGGATGGTGTGTGATCTGTCCAGTGTGTGGGTGATGTGTGATCTGTCCAGTGTGTGGGTGGTGGGTGATCTGTCCAGTGTGCGGGTGATGTGTGATCTGTCCAGTGTGCGGGTGATGTGTGATCTGTCCAGTGTGCGGGTGGTGGGTGATCTGTCCAGTGTGTGGGTGATCTGTCCAGTGTGTGGGTGGTGTGTGATCTGTCCAGTGTGCGGGTGGTGGGTGATCTGTCCAGTGTGTGGGTGATGTGTGATCTGTCCAGTGTGTGGGTGGTGTGTGATCTGTCCAGTGTGTGGGTGATGTGTGATCTGTCCAGTGTGTGTGTGATGTGTGATCTGTCCAGTGTGTGGGTGGTGTGTGATCTGTCCAGTGTGTGGGTGGTGGGTGATCTGTCCAGTGTGCGGGTGGTGTGTGATCTGTCCAGTGTGTGGGTGGTGTGTGATCTGTCCAGTGTGCGGGTGGTGGGTGATCTGTCCAGTGTGCGGGTGGTGGGTGATCTGTCCAGTGTGTGGGTGGTGTGTGATCTGTCCAGTGTGCGGGTGGTGGGTGATCTGTCCAGTGTGCGGGTGATGTGTGATCTGTCCAGTGTGTGTGTGGTGTGTGATCTGTCCAGTGTGTGTGTGATGTGTGATCTGTCCAGTGTGTGTGTGATGTGTGATCTGTCCAGTGTGTGGGTGATGTGTGATCTGTCCAGTGTGTGGGTGATGTGTGATCTGTCCAGTGTGCGGATGGTGTGTGATCTGTCCAGTGTGCGGGTGGTGGGTGATCTGTCCAGTGTGCGGGTGATGTGTGATCTGTCCAGTGTGTGGGTGGTGTGTGATCTGTCCAGTGTGTGGGTGGTGTGTGATCTGTCCAGTGTGTGTGTGATGTGTGATCTGTCCAGTGTGTGTGTGATGTGTGATCTGTCCAGTGTGTGGGTGGTGTGTGATCTGTCCAGTGTGTGGGTGGTGGGTGATCTGTCCAGTGTGCGGGTGGTGTGTGATCTGTCCAGTGTGTGGGTGATGTGTGATCTGTCCAGTGTGTGGGTGGTGTGTGATCTGTCCAGTGTGCGGGTGGTGGGTGATCTGTCCAGTGTGCGGGTGGTGTGTGATTTGTCCAGTGTGCGGGTGGTGTGTGATCTGTCCAGTGTGCGGGTGGTGTGTGATCTGTCCAGTGTGTGGGTGGTGTGTGATGTGTGATCTGTCCAGTGTGCGGATGGTGTGTGATCTGTCCAGTGTGCGGGTGATGTGTGATCTGTCCAGTGTGTGGGTGATGTGTGATCTGTCCAGTGTGTGGGTGGTGGGTGATCTGTCCAGTGTGCGGGTGGTGGGTGATCTGTCCAGTGTGCGGGTGATGTGTGATCTGTCCAGTGTGTGGGTGATGTGTGATCTGTCCAGTGTGTGGGTGGTGGGTGATCTGTCCAGTGTGCGGGTGATGTGTGATCTGTCCAGTGTGTGGGTGATCTGTCCAGTGTGTGGGTGATGTGTGATCTGTCCAGTGTGTGGGTGATGTGTGATCTGTCCAGTGTGTGGGTGGTGGGTGATCTGTCCAGTGTGCGGGTGGTGGGTGATCTGTCCAGTGTGCGGATGGTGTGTGATCTGTCCAGTGTGTGGGTGATGTGTGATCTGTCCAGTGTGTGGGTGATGTGTGATCTGTCCAATGTGCGGATGGTGTGTGATCTGTCCAGTGTGTGGGTGGTGTGTGATCTGTCCAGTGTGCGGGTGATGTGTGATCTGTCCAGTGTGTGGATGATGTGTGATCTGTCCAGTGTGTGGGTGGTGTGTGATCTGTCCAGTGTGTGGGTGATGTGTGATCTGTCCAGTGTGTGGGTGATGTGTGATCTGTCCAGTGTGTGGGTGGTGGGTGATCTGTCCAGTGTGCGGGTGGTGGGTGATCTGTCCAGTGTGCGGGTGATGTGTGATCTGTCCAGTGTGTGGGTGATGTGTGATCTGTCCAGTGTGTGGGTGATGTGTATTCTGTCCAGTGTGTGGTGGTGTGTGATCTGTCCAGTGTGCGGGTGGTGGGTGATCTGTCCAGTGTGTGGGTGATGTGTGATCTGTCCAGTGTGTGGGTGGTGTGTGATCTGTCCAGTGTGTGGGTGATGTGTATTCTGTCCAGTGTGCGGGTGATGTGTGATCTGTCCAGTGTGCGGATGGTGTGTGATCTGTCCAGTGTGTGGGTGATGTGTGATCTGTCCAGTGTGTGGGTGATGTGTGATCTGTCCAGTGTGTGTGTGGTGTGTGATCTGTCCAGTGTGTGTGTGATGTGTGATCTGTCCAGTGTGTGGGTGGTGTGTGATCTGTCCAGTGTGTGTGTGGTGTGTGATCTGTCCAGTGTGTGGGTGATGTGTGATCTGTCCAGTGTGTGGGTGATGTGTGATCTGTCCAGAGTGTGGGTGATGTGTATTCTGTCCAGTGTGCGGGTGATGTGTATTCTGTCCAGTGTGCGGGTGATGTGTATTCTGTCCAGTGTGTGGTGGTGTGTGATCTGTCCAGTGTGTGGGTGATGTGTGATCTGTCCAGTGTGTGGGTGATGTGTATTCTGTCCAGTGTGTGGGTGATGTGTATTCTGTCCAGTGTGTGGTGGTGTGTGATCTGTCCAGTGTGTGGGTGATGTGTGATCTGTCCAGTGTGTGGGTGGTGTGTGATCTGTCCAGTGTGTGGGTGATGTGTATTCTGTCCAGTGTGTGGTGGTGTGTGATCTGTCCAGTGTGTGTGTGATGTGTGATCTGTCCAGTGTGTGGGTGGTGTGTGATCTGTCCAGTGTGTGTGTGGTGTGTGATCTGTCCAGTGTGTGGGTGATGTGTGATCTGTCCAGTGTGTGGGTGATGTGTGATCTGTCCAGTGTGTGGGTGGTGTGTGATCTGTCCAGAGTGTGGGTGATGTGTATTCTGTCCAGTGTGCGGGTGATGTGTATTCTGTCCAGTGTGTGGTGGTGTGTGATCTGTCCAGTGTGTGGGTGATGTGTGATCTGTCCAGTGTGTGGGTGATGTGTATTCTGTCCAGTGTGTGGGTGATGTGTATTCTGTCCAGTGTGTGGTGGTGTGTGATCTGTCCAGTGTGTGGGTGGTGTGTGATCTGTCCAGTGTGTGGGTGATGTGTGATCTGTCCAGTGTGTGGGTGGTGTGTGATCTGTCCAGAGTGTGGGTGATGTGTGATCTGTCCAGTGTGTGGGTGATGTGTATTCTGTCCAGTGTGTGGGTGATGTGTATTCTGTCCAGTGTGTGGTGGTGTGTGATCTGTCCAGTGTGTGGGTGATGTGTGATCTGTCCAGTGTGCGGGTGGTGTGTGATCTGTCCAGTGTGTGGGTGATGTGTGATCTGTCCAGTGTGCGGGTGGTGGGTGATCTGTCCAGTGTGTGGGTGATGGGTGATCTGTCCAGTGTGTGGGTGATGTGTGATCTGTCCAGTGTGTGGGTGATGTGTGATCTGTCCAGTGTGTGGGTGATGTGTGATCTGTCCAGTGTGTGGGTGATGTGTGATCTGTCCAGTGTGTGGGTGGTGTGTGGTGTGTGATCTGTCCAGTGTGTGGGTGATCTGTCCAGTGTGTGGGTGATGTGTGATCTGTCCAGTGTGCGGGTGGTGTGTGATCTGTCCAGTGTGTGGGTGATGTGTGATCTGTCCAGTGTGCGGGTGGTGGGTGATCTGTCCAGTGTGTGGGTGATGGGTGATCTGTCCAGTGTGTGGGTGATGTGTGATCTGTCCAGTGTGTGGGTGATGTGTGATCTGTCCAGTGTGTGGGTGATGTGTGATCTGTCCAGTGTGTGGGTGATGGGTGATCTGTCCAGTGTGTGGGTGATGTGTGATCTGTCCAGTGTGTGGGTGATGTGTGATCTGTCCAGTGTGTGGGTGATGTGTGATCTGTCCAGTGTGTGGGTGATGTGTGATCTGTCCAGTGTGTGGGTGGTGTGTGGTGTGTGATCTGTCCAGTGTGTGGGTGATCTGTCCAGTGTGCGGGTGATGTGTGATCTGTCCAGTGTGTGGGTGGTGTGTGATCTGTCCAGTGTGTGTGTGATGTGTGATCTGTCCAGTGTGTGGGTGATGTGTATTCTGTCCAGTGTGTGGTGGTGTGTGATCTGTCCAGTGTGTGGGTGATGTGTGATCTGTCCAGTGTGTGGGTGGTGTGTGATCTGTCCAGTGTGTGGGTGGTGTGTGATCTGTCCAGTGTGTGGGTGATGTGTATTCTGTCCAGTGTGTGGTGGTGTGTGATCTGTCCAGTGTGTGTGTGATGTGTGATCTGTCCAGTGTGTGGGTGGTGTGTGATCTGTCCAGTGTGTGTGTGGTGTGTGATCTGTCCAGTGTGTGGGTGATGTGTGATCTGTCCAGTGTGTGGGTGATGTGTGATCTGTCCAGTGTGTGGGTGGTGTGTGATCTGTCCAGAGTGTGGGTGATGTGTATTCTGTCCAGTGTGCGGGTGATGTGTATTCTGTCCAGTGTGTGGTGGTGTGTGATCTGTCCAGTGTGTGGGTGATGTGTGATCTGTCCAGTGTGTGGGTGATGTGTATTCTGTCCAGTGTGTGGGTGATGTGTATTCTGTCCAGTGTGTGGTGGTGTGTGATCTGTCCAGTGTGTGGGTGGTGTGTGATCTGTCCAGTGTGTGGGTGATGTGTGATCTGTCCAGTGTGTGGGTGGTGTGTGATCTGTCCAGAGTGTGGGTGATGTGTGATCTGTCCAGTGTGTGGGTGATGTGTATTCTGTCCAGTGTGTGGGTGATGTGTATTCTGTCCAGTGTGTGGTGGTGTGTGATCTGTCCAGTGTGTGGGTGATGTGTGATCTGTCCAGTGTGCGGGTGGTGTGTGATCTGTCCAGTGTGTGGGTGATGTGTGATCTGTCCAGTGTGCGGGTGGTGGGTGATCTGTCCAGTGTGTGGGTGATGGGTGATCTGTCCAGTGTGTGGGTGATGTGTGATCTGTCCAGTGTGTGGGTGATGTGTGATCTGTCCAGTGTGTGGGTGATGTGTGATCTGTCCAGTGTGTGGGTGATGTGTGATCTGTCCAGTGTGTGGGTGGTGTGTGGTGTGTGATCTGTCCAGTGTGTGGGTGATCTGTCCAGTGTGTGGGTGATGTGTGATCTGTCCAGTGTGCGGGTGATGTGTGATCTGTCCAGTGTGCGGGTGGTGGGTGATCTGTCCAGTGTGTGGGTGATGGGTGATCTGTCCAGTGTGTGGGTGATGTGTGATCTGTCCAGTGTGTGGGTGATGTGTGATCTGTCCAGTGTGTGGGTGATGTGTGATCTGTCCAGTGTGTGGGTGATGTGTGATCTGTCCAGTGTGTGGGTGGTGTGTGGTGTGTGATCTGTCCAGTGTGTGGGTGATCTGTCCAGTGTGCGGGTGATGTGTGATCTGTCCAGTGTGTGGGTGGTGTGTGATCTGTCCAGTGTGTGGGTGGTGTGTGATCTGTCCAGTGTGTGTGTGATGTGTGATCTGTCCAGTGTGTGGGTGATGTGTGATCTGTCCAGTGTGTGGGTGGTGTGTGATCTGTCCAGTGTGCGGGTGGTGTGTGATCTGTCCAGTGTGTGGGTGGTGTGTGATCTGTCCAGTGTGCGGGTGATGTGTGATCTGTCCAGTGTGTGGATGATGTGTGATCTGTCCAGTGTGTGTGTGGTGTGTGATCTGTCCAGTGTGTGGGTGGTGTGTGATCTGTCCAGTGTGTGTGTGATGTGTGATCTGTCCAGTGTGTGGGTGATGTGTGATCTGTCCAGTGTGCGGGTGGTGGGTGATCTGTCCAGTGTGCGGGTGGTGTGTGATCTGTCCAGTGTGTGGGTGATGTGTGATCTGTCCAGTGTGTGGGTGGTGTGTGATCTGTCCAGTGTGCGGGTGGTGGGTGATCTGTCCAGTGTGCGGATGGTGTGTGATCTGTCCAGTGTGTGGGTGATGTGTGATCTGTCCAGTGTGTGGGTGATGTGTGATCTGTCCAGTGTGTGGGTGGTGTGTGATCTGTCCAGTGTGCGGATGGTGTGTGATCTGTCCAGTGTGCGGATGGTGTGTGATCTGTCCAGTGTGTGGGTGGTGTGTGATCTGTCCAGTGTGCGGGTGATGTGTGATCTGTCCAGTGTGTGGGTGATGTGTGATCTGTCCAGTGTGTGGGTGATGTGTGATCTGTCCAGTGTGTGGGTGATGTGTGATCTGTCCAGTGTGTGTGTGATGTGTGATCTGTCCAGTGTGTGGGTGATGTGTGATCTGTCCAGTGTGTGGGTGATGTGTGATGTGTGATCTGTCCAGTGTGCGGGTGGTGGGTGATCTGTCCAGTGTGCGGATGGTGTGTGATCTGTCCAGTGTGTGGGTGATGTGTGATCTGTCCAGTGTGTGGGTGATGTGTGATCTGTCCAGTGTGTGGGTGGTGTGTGATCTGTCCAGTGTGCGGATGGTGTGTGATCTGTCCAGTGTGTGGGTGGTGTGTGATCTGTCCAGTGTGCGGGTGATGTGTGATGTGTGATCTGTCCAGTGTGCGGGTGATGTGTGATCTGTCCAGTGTGTGGGTGGTGTGTGATCTGTCCAGTGTGTGGGTGATGTGTGATCTGTCCAGTGTGCGGGTGGTGTGTGATCTGTCCAGTGTGTGGGTGATGTGTGATCTGTCCAGTGTGTGGGTGATGTGTGATCTGTCCAGTGTGTGGGTGGTGTGTGATCTGTCCAGTGTGCGGGTGGTGTGTGATCTGTCCAGTGTGTGGGTGATGTGTGATCTGTCCAGTGTGTGGGTGGTGTGTGATCTGTCCAGTGTGCGGGTGATGTGTGATCTGTCCAGTGTGTGGGTGATGTGTATTCTGTCCAGTGTGTGGTGGTGTGTGATCTGTCCAGTGTGTGGGTGATGTGTGATCTGTCCAGTGTGTGGGTGATGTGTGATCTGTCCAGTGTGCGGGTGGTGTGTGATCTGTCCAGTGTGTGGGTGATGTGTGATCTGTCCAGTGTGCGGATGGTGTGTGATCTGTCCAGTGTGTGGGTGATGTGTGATCTGTCCAGTGTGTGGGTGATGTGTGATCTGTCCAGTGTGTGGGTGGTGTGTGATCTGTCCAGTGTGTGGGTGATGTGTGATCTGTCCAGTGTGTGGGTGATGTGTGATCTGTCCAGTGTGTGGGTGATGTGTGATCTGTCCAGTGTGTGGGTGATGTGTATTCTGTCCAGTGTGTGGTGGTGTGTGATCTGTCCAGTGTGTGGGTGATGTGTGATCTGTCCAGTGTGTGGGTGATGTGTGATCTGTCCAGTGTGTGGGTGGTGTGTGATCTGTCCAGTGTGTGGGTGATGTGTGATCTGTCCAGTGTGTGGGTGATGTGTATTCTGTCCAGTGTGTGGTGGTGTGTGATCTGTCCAGTGTGTGGGTGATGTGTGATCTGTCCAGTGTGTGGGTGATGTGTGATCTGTCCAGTGTGCGGGTGGTGTGTGATCTGTCCAGTGTGTGGGTGATGTGTGATCTGTCCAGTGTGTGGGTGATGTGTGATCTGTCCAGTGTGTGGGTGATGTGTGATCTGTCCAGTGTGCGGATGGTGTGTGATCTGTCCAGTGTGCGGGTGATGTGTGATCTGTCCAGTGTGTGGGTGATGTGTGATCTGTCCAGTGTGCGGATGGTGTGTGATCTGTCCAGTGTGTGGGTGATGTGTGATCTGTCCAGTGTGTGTGTGGTGTGTGATCTGTCCAGTGTGTGGTGTGTGATCTGTCCAGTGTGTGGGTGATGTGTGATCTGTCCAGTGTGTGGGTGATGTGTGATCTGTCCAGTGTGTGGGTGATGTGTGATGTGTGATCTGTCCAGTGTGTGGGTGATGTGTGATCTGTCCAGTGTGTGGGTGATGTGTGATCTGTCCAGTGTGTGGGTGATGTGTGATCTGTCCAGTGTGCGGGTGATGTGTGATCTGTCCAGTGTGTGGGTGATGTGTGATCTGTCCAGTGTGTGGGTGGTGTGTGATCTGTCCAGTGTGTGGGTGATGTGTATTCTGTTCAGTGTGCGGGTGGTGTGTGATCTGTCCAGTGTGTGGGTGATGTGTGATCTGTCCAGTGTGTGGGTGATGTGTGATCTGTCCAGTGTGTGGGTGATGTGTGATCTGTCCAGAGTGTGGGTGATGTGTATTCTGTCCAGTGTGCGGGTGGTGTGTGATCTGTCCAGTGTGTGGGTGATGTGTATTCTGTTCAGTGTGCGGGTGGTGTGTGATCTGTCCAGTGTGTGGGTGATGTGTATTCTGTTCAGTGTGTGGGTGGTGTGTGATCTGTCCAGTGTGTGGGTGATGTGTGATCTGTCCAGTGTGTGGGTGATGTGTGATCTGTCCAGTGTGTGGGTGATGTGTGATCTGTCCAGTGTGTGGGTGATGTGTGATCTGTCCAGTGTGCGGGTGATGTGTGATCTGTCCAGTGTGTGGGTGATGTGTGATCTGTCCAGTGTGTGGGTGGTGTGTGATCTGTCCAGTGTGTGGGTGATGTGTATTCTGTTCAGTGTGCGGGTGGTGTGTGATCTGTCCAGTGTGTGGGTGATGTGTGATCTGTCCAGTGTGTGGGTGATGTGTGATCTGTCCAGTGTGTGGGTGATGTGTGATCTGTCCAGAGTGTGGGTGATGTGTATTCTGTCCAGTGTGCGGGTGGTGTGTGATCTGTCCAGTGTGTGGGTGATGTGTATTCTGTTCAGTGTGCGGGTGGTGTGTGATCTGTCCAGTGTGTGGGTGATGTGTATTCTGTTCAGTGTGTGGGTGGTGTGTGATCTGTCCAGTGTGTGGGTGATGTGTGATCTGTCCAGTGTGTGGGTGGTGTGTGATCTGTCCAGTGTGTGGGTGATGTGTGATCTGTCCAGTGTGTGGGTGATGTGTGATCTGTCCAGTGTGTGGGTGATGTGTGATCTGTCCAGAGTGTGGGTGATGTGTATTCTGTCCAGTGTGCGGGTGGTGTGTGATCTGTCCAGTGTGTGGGTGATGTGTATTCTGTCCAGTGTGTGGGTGATGTGTATTCTGTCCAGTGTGTGGTGGTGTGTGATCTGTCCAGTGTGTGGGTGATGTGTGATCTGTCCAGTGTGTGGGTGATGTGTATTCTGTCCAGTGTGTGGGTGATGTGTATTCTGTCCAGTGTGTGGTGGTGGGTGATCTGTCCAGTGTGTGGGTGGTGTGTGATCTGTCCAGTGTGTGGGTGATGTGTGATCTGTCCAGTGTGCGGGTGATGTGTGATCTGTCCAGTGTGTGGGTGATGTGTGATCTGTCCAGTGTGTGGGTGATGTGTGATCTGTCCAGTGTGTGGGTGATGTGTGATCTGTCCAGTGTGTGGGTGGTGTGTGATCTGTCCAGTGTGCGGGTGGTGTGTGATCTGTCCAGTGTGTGGGTGGTGTGTGATCTGTCCAGTGTGCGGGTGATGTGTGATCTGTCCAGTGTGTGGATGATGTGTGATCTGTCCAGTGTGTGGATGATGTGTGATCTGTCCAGTGTGTGGGTGATGTGTGATCTGTCCAGTGTGTGGGTGGTGTGTGATCTGTCCAGTGTGTGTGTGATGTGTGATCTGTCCAGTGTGTGGGTGATGTGTGATCTGTCCAGTGTGCGGGTGGTGGGTGATCTGTCCAGTGTGCGGGTGGTGTGTGATCTGTCCAGTGTGTGGGTGGTGTGTGATCTGTCCAGTGTGCGGGTGGTGGGTGATCTGTCCAGTGTGCGGGTGGTGTGTGATCTGTCCAGTGTGTGGGTGATGTGTGATCTGTCCAGTGTGTGTGTGATGTGTGATCTGTCCAGTGTGTGGGTGGTGTGTGATCTGTCCAGTGTGCGGGTGATGTGTGATCTGTCCAGTGTGTGGGTGATGTGTGATCTGTCCAGTGTGTGGGTGATGTGTGATCTGTCCAGTGTGTGGGTGATGTGTGATCTGTCCAGTGTGCGGATGGTGTGTGATTTGTCCAGTGTGCGGGTGGTGTGTGATCTGTCCAGTGTGTGGGTGGTGTGTGATGTGTGATCTGTCCAGTGTGCGGATGGTGTGTGATCTGTCCAGTGTGCGGGTGATGTGTGATCTGTCCAGTGTGTGGGTGATGTGTGATCTGTCCAGTGTGTGGGTGGTGGGTGATCTGTCCAGTGTGCGGGTGATGTGTGATCTGTCCAGTGTGTGGGTGATGTGTGATCTGTCCAGTGTGTGGGTGGTGGGTGATCTGTCCAGTGTGCGGGTGGTGGGTGATCTGTCCAGTGTGCGGGTGATGTGTGATCTGTCCAGTGTGTGGGTGATGTGTGATCTGTCCAGTGTGTGGGTGGTGGGTGATCTGTCCAGTGTGCGGGTGATGTGTGATCTGTCCAGTGTGTGGGTGATGTGTGATCTGTCCAGTGTGTGGGTGGTGGGTGATCTGTCCAGTGTGCGGGTGGTGGGTGATCTGTCCAGTGTGCGGGTGATGGGTGATCTGTCCAGTGTGTGGGTGATGTGTGATCTGTCCAGTGTGTGGGTGATGTGTGATCTGTCCAGTGTGTGGGTGATGTGTGATCTGTCCAGTGTGTGGGTGATGTGTGATCTGTCCAGTGTGTGGGTGGTGGGTGATCTGTCCAGTGTGTGGGTGGTGTGTGATCTGTCCAGTGTGTGGGTGATGTGTGATCTGTCCAGTGTGTGGGTGATGTGTGATCTGTCCAGTGTGTGGGTGGTGTGTGGTGTGTGATCTGTCCAGTGTGTGGGTGATGTGTGATCTGTCCAGTGTGTGGGTGATGTGTGATCTGTCCAGTGTGCGGGTGGTGTGTGATCTGTCCAGTGTGTGGGTGGTGTGTGATCTGTCCAGTGTGCGGGTGATGTGTGATCTGTCCAGTGTGTGGATGATGTGTGATCTGTCCAGTGTGTGGGTGATGTGTGATCTGTCCAGTGTGTGGGTGATGTGTATTCTGTCCAGTGTGCGGGTGGTGGGTGATCTGTCCAGTGTGTGGGTGATGTGTGATCTGTCCAGTGTGCGGGTGGTGGGTGATCTGTCCAGTGTGCGGGTGGTGTGTGATCTGTCCAGTGTGTGGGTGATGTGTGATCTGTCCAGTGTGTGGTGATGTGTGATCTGTCCAGTGTGTGGGTGATGTGTGATCTGTCCAGTGTGTGGGTGGTGTGTGATCTGTCCAGTGTGCGGGTGGTGTGTGATCTGTCCAGTGTGTGGGTGATGTGTGATCTGTCCAGTGTGTGGGTGATGTGTATTCTGTCCAGTGTGTGGTGGTGTGTGATCTGTCCAGTGTGTGGGTGATGTGTGATCTGTCCAGTGTGTGGGTGGTGTGTGATCTGTCCAGAGTGTGGGTGATGTGTATTCTGTCCAGTGTGTGGGTGATGTGTATTCTGTCCAGTGTGTGGTGGTGTGTGATCTGTCCAGTGTGTGGGTGATGTGTGATCTGTCCAGTGTGTGGGTGATGTGTGATCTGTCCAGAGTGTGGGTGATGTGTGATCTGTCCAGTGTGTGGGTGATGTGTATTCTGTCCAGTGTGTGGGTGATGTGTATTCTGTCCAGTGTGTGGTGGTGTGTGATCTGTCCAGTGTGTGGGTGATGTGTATTCTGTCCAGTGTGTGGGTGATGTGTGATCTGTCCAGTGTGTGGGTGATGTGTGATCTGTCCAGTGTGTGGGTGATGTGTGATCTGTCCAGTGTGCGGGTGGTGTGTGATCTGTCCAGTGTGCGGGTGGTGTGTGATCTGTCCAGTGTGTGGGTGGTGTGTGATCTGTCCAGTGTGTGGGTGATGTGTGATCTGTCCAGTGTGTGGGTGATGTGTGATCTGTCCAGTGTGTGGGTGATGTGTGATCTGTCCAGTGTGTGGGTGATGTGTGATCTGTCCAGTGTGTGGGTGATGTGTGATGTGTGATCTGTCCAGTGTGCGGATGGTGTGTGATCTGTCCAGTGTGCGGGTGATGTGTGATCTGTCCAGTGTGTGGGTGGTGTGTGATCTGTCCAGTGTGCGGGTGGTGTGTGATCTGTCCAGTGTGTGGGTGATGTGTGATCTGTCCAGTGTGTGGGTGATGTGTGATCTGTCCAGTGTGTGGGTGATGTGTGATCTGTCCAGTGTGTGGGTGGTGTGTGATCTGTCCAGTGTGCGGGTGGTGTGTGATCTGTCCAGTGTGTGGGTGGTGTGTGATGTGTGATCTGTCCAGTGTGCGGATGGTGTGTGATCTGTCCAGTGTGCGGGTGATGTGTGATCTGTCCAGTGTGTGGGTGATGTGTGATCTGTCCAGTGTGTGGGTGGTGGGTGATCTGTCCAGTGTGCGGGTGGTGGGTGATCTGTCCAGTGTGCGGGTGATGTGTGATCTGTCCAGTGTGTGGGTGATGTGTGATCTGTCCAGTGTGTGGGTGGTGGGTGATCTGTCCAGTGTGCGGGTGGTGGGTGATCTGTCCAGTGTGCGGGTGATGTGTGATCTGTCCAGTGTGTGGGTGATCTGTCCAGTGTGTGGGTGATGTGTGATCTGTCCAGTGTGTGGGTGATGTGTGATCTGTCCAGTGTGTGGGTGGTGGGTGATCTGTCCAGTGTGCGGGTGGTGGGTGATCTGTCCAGTGTGCGGATGGTGTGTGATCTGTCCAGTGTGTGGGTGATGTGTGATCTGTCCAGTGTGTGGGTGATGTGTGATCTGTCCAGTGTGTGGGTGGTGTGTGATCTGTCCAGTGTGCGGGTGATGTGTGATCTGTCCAGTGTGTGGGTGATGTGTGATCTGTCCAGTGTGTGGGTGATGTGTGATCTGTCCAGTGTGTGGGTGATGTGTATTCTGTCCAGTGTGTGGTGGTGTGTGATCTGTCCAGTGTGTGGGTGATGTGTGATCTGTCCAGTGTGTGGGTGATGTGTGATCTGTCCAGTGTGCGGGTGGTGTGTGATCTGTCCAGTGTGTGGGTGATGTGTGATCTGTCCAGTGTGCGGATGGTGTGTGATCTGTCCAGTGTGTGGGTGATGTGTGATCTGTCCAGTGTGTGGGTGGTGTGTGATCTGTCCAGTGTGCGGATGGTGTGTGATCTGTCCAGTGTGTGGGTGGTGTGTGATCTGTCCAGTGTGCGGGTGATGTGTGATCTGTCCAGTGTGTGGGTGATGTGTGATCTGTCCAGTGTGTGGGTGATGGGTGATGTGTGATCTGTCCAGTGTGCGGGTGGTGTGTGATCTGTCCAGTGTGCGGGTGGTGGGTGATCTGTCCAGTGTGTGGGTGGTGTGTGATCTGTCCAGTGTGTGGGTGATGTGTATTCTGTTCAGTGTGCGGGTGGTGTGTGATCTGTCCAGTGTGTGGGTGATGTGTGATCTGTCCAGTGTGTGGGTGATGTGTGATCTGTCCAGTGTGTGGGTGGTGTGTGATCTGTCCAGAGTGTGGGTGATGTGTATTCTGTCCAGTGTGCGGGTGGTGTGTGATCTGTCCAGTGTGTGGGTGATGTGTATTCTGTCCAGTGTGTGGGTGGTGTGTGATCTGTCCAGTGTGTGGGTGATGTGTGATCTGTCCAGTGTGTGGGTGGTGTGTGATCTGTCCAGAGTGTGGGTGATGTGTGATCTGTCCAGTGTGTGGGTGATGTGTATTCTGTCCAGTGTGTGGGTGATGTGTATTCTGTCCAGTGTGTGGTGGTGTGTGATCTGTCCAGTGTGTGGGTGATGTGTGATCTGTCCAGTGTGTGGGTGATGTGTGATCTGTCCAGTGTGCGGGTGATGTGTGATCTGTCCAGTGTGCGGGTGGTGGGTGATCTGTCCAGTGTGTGGGTGATGTGTGATCTGTCCAGTGTGTGGGTGATGTGTGATCTGTCCAGTGTGTGGGTGATGTGTGATCTGTCCAGTGTGTGGGTGATGTGTGATCTGTCCAGTGTGTGGGTGGTGTGTGGTGTGTGATCTGTCCAGTGTGTGGGTGATCTGTCCAGTGTGTGGGTGATGTGTGATCTGTCCAGTGTGCGGGTGGTGTGTGATCTGTCCAGTGTGTGGATGATGTGTGATCTGTCCAGTGTGTGGGTGATGTGTGATCTGTCCAGTGTGTGGGTGATGTGTGATCTGTCCAGTGTGTGGGTGATGTGTGATCTGTCCAGTGTGTGGGTGGTGTGTGATCTGTCCAGTGTGCGGGTGGTGTGTGATCTGTCCAGTGTGTGGGTGGTGTGTGATCTGTCCAGTGTGCGGGTGATGTGTGATCTGTCCAGTGTGTGGATGATGTGTGATCTGTCCAGTGTGTGGATGATGTGTGATCTGTCCAGTGTGTGGGTGATGTGTGATCTGTCCAGTGTGTGGGTGGTGTGTGATCTGTCCAGTGTGTGTGTGATGTGTGATCTGTCCAGTGTGTGGGTGATGTGTGATCTGTCCAGTGTGCGGGTGGTGTGTGATCTGTCCAGTGTGTGGGTGATGGGTGATCTGTCCAGTGTGCGGGTGGTGTGTGATCTGTCCAGTGTGTGGTGGTGTGTGATGTGTGATCTGTCCAGTGTGTGGGTGGTGTGTGATCTGTCCAGTGTGTGGGTGGTGTGTGATCTGTCCAGTGTGCGGGTGGTGGGTGATCTGTCCAGTGTGTGTGTGATGTGTGATCTGTCCAGTGTGTGGGTGATGTGTGATCTGTCCAGTGTGCGGGTGATGTGTGATCTGTCCAGTGTGTGTGTGATGTGTGATCTGTCCAGTGTGTGTGTGATGTGTATTCTGTCCAGTGTGTGGTGGTGTGTGATCTGTCCAGTGTGTGGGTGATGTGTGATCTGTCCAGTGTGTGGGTGGTGTGTGATCTGTCCAGAGTGTGGGTGATGTGTGATCTGTCCAGTGTGTGGGTGATGTGTATTCTGTCCAGTGTGTGGGTGATGTGTATTCTGTCCAGTGTGTGGTGGTGTGTGATCTGTCCAGTGTGTGGGTGATGTGTGATCTGTCCAGTGTGTGGGTGATGTGTGATCTGTCCAGTGTGCGGGTGATGTGTGATCTGTCCAGTGTGCGGGTGGTGGGTGATCTGTCCAGTGTGTGGTGGTGTGTGATCTGTCCAGTGTGTGGGTGATGTGTGATCTGTCCAGTGTGTGGGTGGTGTGTGATCTGTCCAGAGTGTGGGTGATGTGTGATCTGTCCAGTGTGTGGGTGATGTGTATTCTGTCCAGTGTGTGGGTGATGTGTATTCTGTCCAGTGTGTGGTGGTGTGTGATCTGTCCAGTGTGTGGGTGATGTGTGATCTGTCCAGTGTGTGGGTGATGTGTGATCTGTCCAGTGTGCGGGTGATGTGTGATCTGTCCAGTGTGTGGGTGATGTGTGATCTGTCCAGTGTGTGGGTGGTGTGTGATCTGTCCAGTGTGCGGGTGGTGTGTGATCTGTCCAGTGTGTGGGTGGTGTGTGATCTGTCCAGTGTGTGGGTGATGTGTGATCTGTCCAGTGTGTGGGTGATGTGTGATCTGTCCAGTGTGTGGGTGATGTGTGATCTGTCCAGTGTGTGGGTGATGTGTGATCTGTCCAGTGTGTGGGTGGTGTGTGGTGTGTGATCTGTCCAGTGTGTGGGTGATCTGTCCAGTGTGTGGGTGATGTGTGATCTGTCCAGTGTGCGGGTGGTGTGTGATCTGTCCAGTGTGTGGGTGATGTGTGATCTGTCCAGTGTGTGTGTGATGTGTGATCTGTCCAGTGTGTGGGTGATGTGTGATCTGTCCAGTGTGTGGGTGATGTGTGATCTGTCCAGTGTGTGGGTGGTGTGTGATCTGTCCAGTGTACGGGTGATGTGTGATCTGTCCAGTGTGTGGGTGATGTGTGATCTGTCCAGTGTGTGGGTGATGTGTGATCTGTCCAGTGTGTGGGTGATGTGTGATCTGTCCAGTGTGCGGATGGTGTGTGATTTGTCCAGTGTGCGGGTGGTGTGTGATCTGTCCAGTGTGTGGGTGGTGTGTGATGTGTGATCTGTCCAGTGTGCGGATGGTGTGTGATCTGTCCAGTGTGCGGGTGATGTGTGATCTGTCCAGTGTGTGGGTGATGTGTGATCTGTCCAGTGTGTGGGTGGTGGGTGATCTGTCCAGTGTGCGGGTGGTGGGTGATCTGTCCAGTGTGCGGGTGATGTGTGATCTGTCCAGTGTGTGGGTGATGTGTGATCTGTCCAGTGTGTGGGTGGTGGGTGATCTGTCCAGTGTGCGGGTGGTGGGTGATCTGTCCAGTGTGCGGGTGATGTGTGATCTGTCCAGTGTGTGGGTGATGTGTGATCTGTCCAGTGTGTGGGTGGTGGGTGATCTGTCCAGTGTGCGGGTGATGTGTGATCTGTCCAGTGTGTGGGTGATGTGTGATCTGTCCAGTGTGTGGGTGATGTGTGATCTGTCCAGTGTGTGGGTGGTGGGTGATCTGTCCAGTGTGCGGGTGGTGGGTGATCTGTCCAGTGTGCGGGTGATGGGTGATCTGTCCAGTGTGTGGGTGATGTGTGATCTGTCCAGTGTGTGGGTGATGTGTGATCTGTCCAGTGTGTGGGTGATGTGTGATCTGTCCAGTGTGTGGGTGATGTGTGATCTGTCCAGTGTGTGGGTGGTGGGTGATCTGTCCAGTGTGTGGGTGGTGTGTGATCTGTCCAGTGTGTGGGTGATGTGTGATCTGTCCAGTGTGTGGGTGATGTGTGATCTGTCCAGTGTGTGGGTGATGTGTGGTGTGTGATCTGTCCAGTGTGTGGGTGATGTGTGATCTGTCCAGTGTGTGGGTGGTGGGTGATCTGTCCAGTGTGTGGGTGGTGTGTGATCTGTCCAGTGTGTGGGTGATGTGTGATCTGTCCAGTGTGTGGGTGATGTGTGGTGTGTGATCTGTCCAGTGTGTGGGTGATGTGTGATCTGTCCAGTGTGTGGGTGGTGGGTGATCTGTCCAGTGTGTGGGTGGTGTGTGATCTGTCCAGTGTGTGGGTGATGTGTGATCTGTCCAGTGTGTGGGTGATGTGTGATCTGTCCAGTGTGTGGGTGGTGTGTGGTGTGTGATCTGTCCAGTGTGTGGGTGATGTGTGATCTGTCCAGTGTGTGGGTGATGTGTGATCTGTCCAGTGTGCGGGTGGTGTGTGATCTGTCCAGTGTGTGGGTGGTGTGTGATCTGTCCAGTGTGCGGGTGATGTGTGATCTGTCCAGTGTGTGGATGATGTGTGATCTGTCCAGTGTGTGGATGATGTGTGATCTGTCCAGTGTGTGGATGATGTGTGATCTGTCCAGTGTGTGGGTGATGTGTGATCTGTCCAGTGTGTGGGTGATGTGTGATCTGTCCAGTGTGTGGGTGGTGTGTGATCTGTCCAGTGTGTGGATGATGTGTGATCTGTCCAGTGTGTGTGTGATGTGTGATCTGTCCAGTGTGTGGGTGGTGTGTGATCTGTCCAGTGTGTGGGTGATGTGTGATCTGTCCAGTGTGTGTGTGATGTGTGATCTGTCCAGTGTGTGGGTGGTGTGTGATCTGTCCAGTGTGTGGATGATGTGTGATCTGTCCAGTGTGTGGGTGATGTGTGATCTGTCCAGTGTGTGGGTGATGTGTGATCTGTCCAGTGTGCGGGTGGTGGGTGATCTGTCCAGTGTGCGGGTGGTGGGTGATCTGTCCAGTGTGTGGTGTGTGATCTGTCCAGTGTGTGGGTGATGTGTGATCTGTCCAGTGTGCGGGTGATGTGTGATCTGTCCAGTGTGCGGGTGATGTGTGATCTGTCCAGTGTGTGTGTGATGTGTGATCTGTCCAGTGTGTGGATGATGTGTGATCTGTCCAGTGTGTGGATGATGTGTGATCTGTCCAGTGTGTGTGTGGTGTGTGATCTGTCCAGTGTGCGGGTGGTGGGTGATCTGTCCAGTGTGCGGGTGGTGGGTGATCTGTCCAGTGTGTGGTGTGTGATCTGTCCAGTGTGTGGGTGATGTGTGATCTGTCCAGTGTGCGGGTGATGTGTGATCTGTCCAGTGTGCGGGTGATGTGTGATCTGTCCAGTGTGTGTGTGATGTGTGATCTGTCCAGTGTGTGGGTGGTGTGTGATCTGTCCAGTGTGTGGATGATGTGTGATCTGTCCAGTGTGTGGGTGATGTGTGATCTGTCCAGTGTGTGGGTGATGTGTGATCTGTCCAGTGTGTGGGTGATGTGTTATCTGTCCAGTGTGTGGGTGGTGTGTGATCTGTCCAGTGTGTGGGTGATGTGTATTCTGTCCAGTGTGCGGGTGGTGGGTGATCTGTCCAGTGTGTGGGTGATGTGTGATCTGTCCAGTGTGTGTGTGATGTGTGATCTGTCCAGTGTGTGGGTGGTGTGTGATCTGTCCAGTGTGCGGATGGTGTGTGATCTGTCCAGTGTGCGGGTGATGTGTGATCTGTCCAGTGTGTGGGTGATGTGTGATCTGTCCAGTGTGTGGGTGATGTGTGATCTGTCCAGTGTGCGGGTGGTGTGTGATCTGTCCAGTGTGCGGGTGATGTGTGATCTGTCCAGTGTGCGGGTGGTGGGTGATCTGTCCAGTGTGTGGGTGATGGGTGATCTGTCCAGTGTGTGGGTGATGTGTGATCTGTCCAGTGTGTGGGTGATGTGTGATCTGTCCAGTGTGTGGGTGATGGGTGATCTGTCCAGTGTGTGGGTGATGTGTGATCTGTCCAGTGTGTGGGTGATGTGTGATCTGTCCAGTGTGTGGGTGGTGTGTGATCTGTCCAGTGTGCGGGTGGTGGGTGATCTGTCCAGTGTGTGGGTGGTGTGTGATCTGTCCAGTGTGTGGGTGATGTGTGATCTGTCCAGTGTGTGTGTGATGTGTGATCTGTCCAGTGTGCGGGTGGTGGGTGATCTGTCCAGTGTGCGGGTGATGTGTGATCTGTCCAGTGTGTGGGTGGTGTGTGATCTGTCCAGTGTGTGGGTGGTGTGTGATCTGTCCAGTGTGTGTGTGATGTGTAATCTGTCCAGTGTGTGTGTGGTGTGTGATCTGTCCAGTGTGTGGGTGATGTGTGATCTGTCCAGTGTGCGGGTGGTGGGTGATCTGTCCAGTGTGCGGGTGGTGTGTGATCTGTCCAGTGTGTGGGTGATGTGTGATCTGTCCAGTGTGTGGGTGGTGTGTGATGTGTGATCTGTCCAGTGTGCGGGTGGTGGGTGATCTGTCCAGTGTGTGGGTGGTGTGTGATCTGTCCAGTGTGTGGGTGATGTGTGATCTGTCCAGTGTGTGTGTGATGTGTGATCTGTCCAGTGTGCGGGTGGTGGGTGATCTGTCCAGTGTGCGGGTGATGTGTGATCTGTCCAGTGTGTGGGTGGTGTGTGATCTGTCCAGTGTGTGTGTGATGTGTAATCTGTCCAGTGTGTGTGTGGTGTGTGATCTGTCCAGTGTGTGGGTGATGTGTGATCTGTCCAGTGTGCGGGTGGTGGGTGATCTGTCCAGTGTGCGGGTGGTGTGTGATCTGTCCAGTGTGTGGGTGATGTGTGATCTGTCCAGTGTGTGGGTGGTGTGTGATCTGTCCAGTGTGCGGGTGGTGTGTGATCTGTCCAGTGTGTGGGTGATGTGTGATCTGTCCAGTGTGTGGGTGGTGTGTGATCTGTCCAGTGTGTGGGTGATGTGTGATCTGTCCAGTGTGCGGGTGATGTGTGATCTGTCCAGTGTGTGGGTGATGTGTGATCTGTCCAGTGTGCGGGTGGTGGGTGATCTGTCCAGTGTGTGGGTGATGGGTGATCTGTCCAGTGTGTGGGTGGTGTGTGATCTGTCCAGTGTGTGTGTGATGTGTAATCTGTCCAGTGTGTGTGTGGTGTGTGATCTGTCCAGTGTGTGGGTGATGTGTGATCTGTCCAGTGTGCGGGTGGTGGGTGATCTGTCCAGTGTGCGGGTGGTGTGTGATCTGTCCAGTGTGTGGGTGATGTGTGATCTGTCCAGTGTGTGGGTGATGTGTGATCTGTCCAGTGTGTGGGTGGTGTGTGATCTGTCCAGTGTGTGGGTGATGTGTGATCTGTCCAGTGTGCGGGTGGTGTGTGATCTGTCCAGTGTGTGGGTGATGTGTGATCTGTCCAGTGTGTGGGTGGTGTGTGATCTGTCCAGTGTGCGGGTGGTGTGTGATCTGTCCAGTGTGTGGGTGATGTGTGATCTGTCCAGTGTGCGGGTGGTGTGTGATCTGTCCAGTGTGTGGGTGATGTGTGATCTGTCCAGTGTGTGGGTGGTGTGTGATCTGTCCAGTGTGCGGGTGGTGGGTGATCTGTCCAGTGTGCGGATGGTGTGTGATCTGTCCAGTGTGTGGGTGATGTGTGATCTGTCCAGTGTGTGGGTGATGTGTGATCTGTCCAGTGTGTGGGTGGTGTGTGATCTGTCCAGTGTGCGGGTGATGTGTGATCTGTCCAGTGTGTGGGTGATGTGTGATCTGTCCAGTGTGTGGGTGATGTGTGATGTGTGATCTGTCCAGTGTGTGGGTGATGTGTGATCTGTCCAGTGTGTGTGTGATGTGTGATCTGTCCAGTGTGTGGGTGATGTGTGATCTGTCCAGTGTGTGGGTGATGTGTGATCTGTCCAGTGTGCGGATGGTGTGTGATCTGTCCAGTGTGCGGGTGATGTGTGATCTGTCCAGTGTGTGGGTGGTGTGTGATCTGTCCAGTGTGCGGGTGGTGTGTGATCTGTCCAGTGTGTGGGTGATGTGTGATCTGTCCAGTGTGTGGGTGGTGTGTGATCTGTCCAGTGTGTGGGTGATGTGTGATCTGTCCAGTGTGTGGGTGGTGTGTGATCTGTCCAGTGTGCGGGTGGTGTGTGATCTGTCCAGTGTGTGGGTGGTGTGTGATGTGTGATCTGTCCAGTGTGCGGATGGTGTGTGATCTGTCCAGTGTGCGGGTGATGTGTGATCTGTCCAGTGTGTGGGTGGTGTGTGATCTGTCCAGTGTGTGGGTGATGTGTGATCTGTCCAGTGTGTGGGTGGTGGGTGATCTGTCCAGTGTGCGGGTGGTGGGTGATCTGTCCAGTGTGCGGGTGATGTGTGATCTGTCCAGTGTGTGGGTGGTGTGTGATGTGTGATCTGTCCAGTGTGCGGATGGTGTGTGATCTGTCCAGTGTGCGGGTGATGTGTGATCTGTCCAGTGTGTGGGTGATGTGTGATCTGTCCAGTGTGTGGGTGATGTGTGATCTGTCCAGTGTGTGGGTGGTGGGTGATCTGTCCAGTGTGCGGGTGGTGGGTGATCTGTCCAGTGTGCGGGTGATGTGTGATCTGTCCAGTGTGTGGGTGATCTGTCCAGTGTGTGGGTGATGTGTGATCTGTCCAGTGTGTGGGTGATGTGTGATCTGTCCAGTGTGTGGGTGGTGGGTGATCTGTCCAGTGTGCGGGTGGTGGGTGATCTGTCCAGTGTGCGGATGGTGTGTGATCTGTCCAGTGTGTGGGTGATGTGTGATCTGTCCAGTGTGTGGGTGATGTGTGATCTGTCCAGTGTGTGGGTGGTGTGTGATCTGTCCAGTGTGCGGATGGTGTGTGATCTGTCCAGTGTGTGGGTGGTGTGTGATCTGTCCAGTGTGCGGGTGATGTGTGATCTGTCCAGTGTGTGGGTGATGTGTGATCTGTCCAGTGTGTGGGTGATGTGTGATCTGTCCAGTGTGTGGGTGATGTGTATTCTGTCCAGTGTGTGGTGGTGTGTGATCTGTCCAGTGTGTGGGTGATGTGTGATCTGTCCAGTGTGTGGGTGATGTGTGATCTGTCCAGTGTGCGGGTGGTGTGTGATCTGTCCAGTGTGTGGGTGATGTGTGATCTGTCCAGTGTGCGGATGGTGTGTGATCTGTCCAGTGTGTGGGTGATGTGTGATCTG
Source organism: Rana muscosa (assembly GCA_029206835.1). Classification (NCBI taxonomy): domain Eukaryota; kingdom Metazoa; phylum Chordata; class Amphibia; order Anura; family Ranidae; genus Rana; species Rana muscosa. The sequence goes on along the minus strand of CM055125.1, from coordinate 82,441,346 downwards.
TCCAGTGTGTGGGTGGTGTGTGATCTGTCCAGTGTGCGGATGGTGTGTGATCTGTCCAGTGTGTGGGTGGTGTGTGATCTGTCCAGTGTGCGGGTGATGTGTGATGTGTGATCTGTCCAGTGTGTGGGTGATGTGTGATGTGTGATCTGTCCAGTGTGTGGGTGATGTGTGATCTGTCCAGTGTGCGGGTGGTGTGTGATCTGTCCAGTGTGCGGGTGGTGGGTGATCTGTCCAGTGTGTGGGTGGTGTGTGATCTGTCCAGTGTGTGGGTGATGTGTATTCTGTTCAGTGTGCGGGTGGTGTGTGATCTGTCCAGTGTGTGGGTGATGTGTGATCTGTCCAGTGTGCGGGTGATGGGTGATCTGTCCAGTGTGTGGGTGATGTGTGATCTGTCCAGTGTGTGGGTGATGTGTGATCTGTCCAGTGTGTGGGTGATGTGTGATCTGTCCAGTGTGTGGGTGATGTGTATTCTGTCCAGTGTGTGGTGGTGTGTGATCTGTCCAGTGTGTGGGTGATGTGTGATCTGTCCAGTGTGCGGGTGGTGGGTGATCTGTCCAGTGTGTGGGTGATGTGTGATCTGTCCAGTGTGTGGGTGGTGTGTGATCTGTCCAGTGTGTGGGTGATGTGTATTCTGTCCAGTGTGCGGGTGATGTGTGATCTGTCCAGTGTGCGGATGGTGTGTGATCTGTCCAGTGTGTGGGTGATGTGTGATCTGTCCAGTGTGTGGGTGATGTGTATTCTGTCCAGTGTGCGGGTGGTGTGTGATCTGTCCAGTGTGTGGGTGATGTGTATTCTGTCCAGTGTGTGGGTGATGTGTATTCTGTCCAGTGTGTGGTGGTGTGTGATCTGTCCAGTGTGTGGGTGATGTGTGATCTGTCCAGTGTGTGGGTGGTGTGTGATCTGTCCAGAGTGTGGGTGATGTGTATTCTGTCCAGTGTGTGGGTGATGTGTATTCTGTCCAGTGTGTGGTGGTGTGTGATCTGTCCAGTGTGTGGGTGATGTGTGATCTGTCCAGAGTGTGGGTGATGTGTATTCTGTCCAGTGTGTGGGTGATGTGTATTCTGTCCAGTGTGTGGTGGTGTGTGATCTGTCCAGTGTGTGGGTGATGTGTGATCTGTCCAGTGTGTGGGTGATGTGTGATCTGTCCAGTGTGCGGGTGGTGGGTGATCTGTCCAGTGTGTGGGTGATGGGTGATCTGTCCAGTGTGTGGGTGATGTGTGATCTGTCCAGTGTGTGGGTGATGTGTGATCTGTCCAGTGTGTGGGTGATGTGTGATCTGTCCAGTGTGTGGGTGGTGTGTGGTGTGTGATCTGTCCAGTGTGTGGGTGATCTGTCCAGTGTGTGGGTGATGTGTGATCTGTCCAGTGTGCGGGTGGTGTGTGATCTGTCCAGTGTGTGGATGATGTGTGATCTGTCCAGTGTGCGGGTGGTGTGTGATCTGTCCAGTGTGTGGGTGATGTGTGATCTGTCCAGTGTGTGGGTGATGTGTGATCTGTCCAGTGTGCGGGTGGTGTGTGATCTGTCCAGTGTGTGGGTGGTGTGTGATCTGTCCAGTGTGCGGGTGATGTGTGATCTGTCCAGTGTGTGGATGATGTGTGATCTGTCCAGTGTGTGGATGATGTGTGATCTGTCCAGTGTGTGGGTGATGTGTGATCTGTCCAGTGTGCGGGTGGTGTGTGATCTGTCCAGTGTGTGGATGATGTGTGATCTGTCCAGTGTGTGGGTGATGTGTGATCTGTCCAGTGTGTGGGTGATGTGTGATCTGTCCAGTGTGTGGGTGATGTGTGATCTGTCCAGTGTGTGGGTGATGTGTGATCTGTCCAGTGTGCGGGTGGTGTGTGATCTGTCCAGTGTGTGGGTGGTGTGTGATCTGTCCAGTGTGCGGGTGATGTGTGATCTGTCCAGTGTGTGGATGATGTGTGATCTGTCCAGTGTGTGGATGATGTGTGATCTGTCCAGTGTGTGGGTGATGTGTGATCTGTCCAGTGTGTGGGTGGTGTGTGATCTGTCCAGTGTGTGTGTGATGTGTGATCTGTCCAGTGTGCGGGTGGTGGGTGATCTGTCCAGTGTGCGGATGATGTGTGATCTGTCCAGTGTGTGGGTGATGTGTGATCTGTCCAGTGTGCGGGTGATGTGTGATCTGTCCAGTGTGTGGGTGATGTGTGATCTGTCCAGTGTGTGGGTGGTGGGTGATCTGTCCAGTGTGTGTGTGATGTGTGATCTGTCCAGTGTGTGGGTGATGTGTGATCTGTCCAGTGTGTGGGTGGTGTGTGATCTGTCCAGTGTGTGTGTGATGTGTGATCTGTCCAGTGTGTGGGTGGTGTGTGATCTGTCCAGTGTGCGGGTGATGTGTGATCTGTCCAGTGTGTGGGTGATGTGTGATCTGTCCAGTGTGTGGGTGATGTGTGATCTGTCCAGTGTGTGGGTGATGTGTGATCTGTCCAGTGTGCGGATGGTGTGTGATTTGTCCAGTGTGCGGGTGGTGTGTGATCTGTCCAGTGTGTGGGTGGTGTGTGATGTGTGATCTGTCCAGTGTGCGGATGGTGTGTGATCTGTCCAGTGTGTGGGTGATGTGTGATCTGTCCAGTGTGTGGGTGGTGGGTGATCTGTCCAGTGTGCGGGTGGTGGGTGATCTGTCCAGTGTGCGGGTGATGTGTGATCTGTCCAGTGTGTGGGTGATGTGTGATCTGTCCAGTGTGTGGGTGGTGGGTGATCTGTCCAGTGTGCGGATGGTGTGTGATTTGTCCAGTGTGCGGGTGGTGTGTGATCTGTCCAGTGTGTGGGTGGTGTGTGATGTGTGATCTGTCCAGTGTGCGGATGGTGTGTGATCTGTCCAGTGTGTGGGTGATGTGTGATCTGTCCAGTGTGTGGGTGGTGGGTGATCTGTCCAGTGTGCGGGTGGTGGGTGATCTGTCCAGTGTGTGGGTGATGTGTGATCTGTCCAGTGTGTGGGTGATGTGTGATCTGTCCAGTGTGTGGGTGATGTGTGATCTGTCCAGTGTGCGGATGGTGTGTGATTTGTCCAGTGTGCGGGTGGTGTGTGATCTGTCCAGTGTGTGGGTGGTGTGTGATGTGTGATCTGTCCAGTGTGTGGGTGGTGTGTGATCTGTCCAGTGTGTGGGTGATGTGTGATCTGTCCAGTGTGTGGGTGGTGGGTGATCTGTCCAGTGTGCGGGTGGTGGGTGATCTGTCCAGTGTGCGGGTGATGTGTGATCTGTCCAGTGTGCGGGTGATGTGTGATCTGTCCAGTGTGTGGGTGGTGGGTGATCTGTCCAGTGTGCGGGTGATGTGTGATCTGTCCAGTGTGTGGGTGATGTGTGATCTGTCCAGTGTGTGGGTGATGTGTGATCTGTCCAGTGTGTGGGTGATGTGTGATCTGTCCAGTGTGTGGGTGATGTGTGATCTGTCCAGTGTGTGGGTGGTGGGTGATCTGTCCAGTGTGCGGGTGGTGGGTGATCTGTCCAGTGTGTGGGTGATGTGTGATCTGTCCAGTGTGTGGGTGGTGTGTGATCTGTCCAGTGTGTGGGTGGTGTGTGATCTGTCCAGTGTGCGGGTGGTGGGTGATCTGTCCAGTGTGTGGGTGATGTGTGATCTGTCCAGTGTGCGGGTGATGGGTGATCTGTCCAGTGTGTGGGTGATGTGTGATCTGTCCAGTGTGTGGGTGATGTGTGATCTGTCCAGTGTGTGGGTGATGTGTGATCTGTCCAGTGTGTGGGTGATGTGTGATCTGTCCAGTGTGTGGGTGGTGGGTGATCTGTCCAGTGTGCGGGTGATGGGTGATCTGTCCAGTGTGTGGGTGATGTGTGATCTGTCCAGTGTGTGGGTGGTGGGTGATCTGTCCAGTGTGTGGGTGATGTGTGATCTGTCCAGTGTGTGGGTGATGTGTGATCTGTCCAGTGTGTGGGTGATGTGTGATCTGTCCAGTGTGCGGGTGGTGTGTGATCTGTCCAGTGTGTGGGTGGTGTGTGATCTGTCCAGTGTGCGGGTGATGTGTGATCTGTCCAGTGTGTGGATGATGTGTGATCTGTCCAGTGTGTGGGTGATGTGTGATCTGTCCAGTGTGTGGGTGATGTGTATTCTGTCCAGTGTGCGGGTGGTGGGTGATCTGTCCAGTGTGTGGGTGATGTGTGATCTGTCCAGTGTGTGTGTGATGTGTGATCTGTCCAGTGTGTGGGTGGTGTGTGATCTGTCCAGTGTGTGGGTGGTGTGTGATCTGTCCAGTGTGCGGATGGTGTGTGATCTGTCCAGTGTGCGGGTGATGTGTGATCTGTCCAGTGTGTGGGTGATGTGTGATCTGTCCAGTGTGTGGGTGATGTGTGATCTGTCCAGTGTGCGGGTGGTGTGTGATCTGTCCAGTGTGTGGGTGATGTGTGATCTGTCCAGTGTGCGGGTGGTGGGTGATCTGTCCAGTGTGTGGGTGATGGGTGATCTGTCCAGTGTGTGGGTGATGTGTGATCTGTCCAGTGTGTGGGTGATGTGTGATCTGTCCAGTGTGTGGGTGATGTGTGATCTGTCCAGTGTGTGGGTGATGGGTGATCTGTCCAGTGTGTGGGTGATGTGTGATCTGTCCAGTGTGTGGGTGATGTGTGATCTGTCCAGTGTGTGGGTGGTGTGTGATGTGTGATCTGTCCAATGTGTGGGTGATGTGTGATCTGTCCAGTGTGTGGGTGGTGTGTGATCTGTCCAGTGTGTGGGTGATGTGTATTCTGTCCAGTGTGCGGGTGGTGTGTGATCTGTCCAGTGTGTGGGTGATGTGTGATCTGTCCAGTGTGTGTGTGATGTGTGATCTGTCCAGTGTGTGGGTGGTGTGTGATCTGTCCAGTGTGCGGATGGTGTGTGATCTGTCCAGTGTGCGGGTGATGTGTGATCTGTCCAGTGTGTGGGTGATGTGTGATCTGTCCAGTGTGTGGGTGATGTGTGATCTGTCCAGTGTGCGGGTGGTGTGTGATCTGTCCAGTGTGTGGGTGATGTGTGATCTGTCCAGTGTGCGGGTGGTGGGTGATCTGTCCAGTGTGTGGGTGATGGGTGATCTGTCCAGTGTGTGGGTGATGTGTGATCTGTCCAGTGTGTGGGTGATGTGTGATCTGTCCAGTGTGTGGGTGATCTGTCCAGTGTGTGGGTGATGTGTGATCTGTCCAGTGTGTGGGTGATGTGTGATCTGTCCAGTGTGTGGGTGGTGGGTGATCTGTCCAGTGTGCGGGTGGTGGGTGATCTGTCCAGTGTGCGGATGGTGTGTGATCTGTCCAGTGTGTGGGTGATGTGTGATCTGTCCAGTGTGTGGGTGATGTGTGATCTGTCCAATGTGCGGATGGTGTGTGATCTGTCCAGTGTGTGGGTGGTGTGTGATCTGTCCAGTGTGCGGGTGATGTGTGATCTGTCCAGTGTGTGGGTGATGTGTGATCTGTCCAGTGTGTGGGTGATGTGTGATGTGTGATCTGTCCAGTGTGTGGGTGATGTGTGATCTGTCCAGTGTGTGGGTGATGTGTGATCTGTCCAGTGTGTGGGTGATGTGTGATCTGTCCAGTGTGTGGGTGATGTGTGATCTGTCCAGTGTGTGGGTGATGTGTGGTGTGTGATCTGTCCAGTGTGTGGGTGATGTGTGATCTGTCCAGTGTGTGGGTGATGTGTGATCTGTCCAGTGTGTGGGTGGTGGGTGATCTGTCCAGTGTGCGGGTGGTGGGTGATCTGTCCAGTGTGCGGGTGATGTGTGATCTGTCCAGTGTGTGGGTGATGTGTGATCTGTCCAGTGTGCGGGTGATGTGTATTCTGTCCAGTGTGTGGTGGTGTGTGATCTGTCCAGTGTGTGGGTGATGTGTGATCTGTCCAGTGTGCGGGTGGTGGGTGATCTGTCCAGTGTGTGGGTGATGTGTGATCTGTCCAGTGTGTGGGTGGTGTGTGATCTGTCCAGTGTGTGGGTGATGTGTATTCTGTCCAGTGTGCGGGTGATGTGTGATCTGTCCAGTGTGCGGGTGGTGTGTGATCTGTCCAGTGTGTGGGTGATGTGTATTCTGTCCAGTGTGTGGGTGATGTGTATTCTGTCCAGTGTGTGGTGGTGTGTGATCTGTCCAGTGTGTGGGTGATGTGTGATCTGTCCAGTGTGTGGGTGGTGTGTGATCTGTCCAGAGTGTGGGTGATGTGTGATCTGTCCAGTGTGTGGGTGATGTGTATTCTGTCCAGTGTGTGGGTGATGTGTATTCTGTCCAGTGTGTGGTGGTGTGTGATCTGTCCAGTGTGTGGGTGATGTGTGATCTGTCCAGTGTGCGGGTGGTGTGTGATCTGTCCAGTGTGTGGGTGATGTGTGATCTGTCCAGTGTGCGGGTGGTGGGTGATCTGTCCAGTGTGTGGGTGATGGGTGATCTGTCCAGTGTGTGGGTGATGTGTGATCTGTCCAGTGTGTGGGTGATGTGTGATCTGTCCAGTGTGTGGGTGATGTGTGATCTGTCCAGTGTGTGGGTGATGTGTGATCTGTCCAGTGTGTGGGTGATGTGTGATCTGTCCAGTGTGTGGGTGGTGTGTGGTGTGTGATCTGTCCAGTGTGTGGGTGATCTGTCCAGTGTGTGGGTGATGTGTGATCTGTCCAGTGTGTGGATGATGTGTGATCTGTCCAGTGTGTGGGTGATGTGTGATCTGTCCAGTGTGTGGGTGATGTGTGATCTGTCCAGTGTGTGGGTGATGTGTGATCTGTCCAGTGTGTGGGTGATGTGTGATCTGTCCAGTGTGTGGGTGGTGTGTGATCTGTCCAGTGTGCGGGTGGTGTGTGATCTGTCCAGTGTGTGGGTGGTGTGTGATCTGTCCAGTGTGCGGGTGATGTGTGATCTGTCCAGTGTGTGGATGGTGTGTGATCTGTCCAGTGTGTGGGTGATGTGTGATCTGTCCAGTGTGTGGGTGGTGTGTGATCTGTCCAGTGTGTGGATGGTGTGTGATCTGTCCAGTGTGTGGGTGATGTGTGATCTGTCCAGTGTGTGGATGGTGTGTGATCTGTCCAGTGTGTGGATGGTGTGTGATCTGTCCAGTGTGTGGGTGGTGTGTGATCTGTCCAGTGTGTGGGTGGTGTGTGATCTGTCCAGTGTGTGGGTGGTGTGTGATCTGTCCAGTGTGCGGGTGGTGGGTGATCTGTCCAGTGTGCGGGTGGTGGGTGATCTGTCCAGTGTGCGGGTGATGTGTGATCTGTCCAGTGTGTGGGTGATGTGTGATCTGTCCAGTGTGTGGGTGATGTGTGATCTGTCCAGTGTGTGGGTGGTGTGTGATCTGTCCAGTGTGTGGGTGGTGTGTGATCTGTCCAGTGTGCGGGTGATGTGTGATCTGTCCAGTGTGTGGGTGATGTGTGATCTGTCCAGTGTGTGGGTGATGTGTGATGTGTGATCTGTCCAGTGTGTGGGTGATGTGTGATCTGTCCAGTGTGTGTGTGATGTGTGATCTGTCCAGTGTGTGGGTGATGTGTGATCTGTCCAGTGTGTGGGTGATGTGTGATGTGTGATCTGTCCAGTGTGCGGATGGTGTGTGATCTGTCCAGTGTGCGGGTGATGTGTGATCTGTCCAGTGTGTGGGTGGTGTGTGATCTGTCCAGTGTGCGGGTGGTGTGTGATCTGTCCAGTGTGTGGGTGATGTGTGATCTGTCCAGTGTGTGGGTGATGTGTGATCTGTCCAGTGTGTGGGTGGTGTGTGATCTGTCCAGTGTGCGGGTGGTGTGTGATCTGTCCAGTGTGTGTGTGATGTGTGATCTGTCCAGTGTGTGGGTGATGTGTGATCTGTCCAGTGTGTGGGTGATGTGTGATCTGTCCAGTGTGTGGGTGATGTGTGATCTGTCCAGTGTGTGGGTGATGTGTGATCTGTCCAGTGTGTGGGTGATGTGTGATCTGTCCAGTGTGTGGGTGATGTGTGATCTGTCCAGTGTGTGGGTGGTGTGTGATCTGTCCAGTGTGCGGATGGTGTGTGATCTGTCCAGTGTGTGGGTGGTGTGTGATCTGTCCAGTGTGCGGGTGATGTGTGATCTGTCCAGTGTGTGGGTGATGTGTATTCTGTCCAGTGTGTGGTGGTGTGTGATCTGTCCAGTGTGTGGGTGATGTGTGATCTGTCCAGTGTGTGGGTGATGTGTGATCTGTCCAGTGTGCGGGTGGTGTGTGATCTGTCCAGTGTGTGGGTGATGTGTGATCTGTCCAGTGTGCGGATGGTGTGTGATCTGTCCAGTGTGTGGGTGATGTGTGATCTGTCCAGTGTGTGGGTGATGTGTGATCTGTCCAGTGTGTGGGTGATGTGTGATCTGTCCAGTGTGTGGGTGATGTGTATTCTGTCCAGTGTGTGGTGGTGTGTGATCTGTCCAGTGTGTGGGTGATGTGTGATCTGTCCAGTGTGTGGGTGATGTGTGATCTGTCCAGTGTGTGGGTGGTGTGTGATCTGTCCAGTGTGTGGGTGATGTGTGATCTGTCCAGTGTGTGGGTGATGTGTATTCTGTCCAGTGTGTGGTGGTGTGTGATCTGTCCAGTGTGTGGGTGATGTGTGATCTGTCCAGTGTGTGGGTGATGTGTGATCTGTCCAGTGTGCGGGTGGTGTGTGATCTGTCCAGTGTGTGGGTGATGTGTGATCTGTCCAGTGTGCGGATGGTGTGTGATCTGTCCAGTGTGTGGGTGATGTGTGATCTGTCCAGTGTGTGGGTGATGTGTGATCTGTCCAGTGTGTGGGTGGTGTGTGATCTGTCCAGTGTGTGGGTGGTGTGTGATCTGTCCAGTGTGTGGGTGATGTGTGATCTGTCCAGTGTGTGGGTGGTGTGTGATCTGTCCAGTGTGTGGGTGATGTGTGATCTGTCCAGTGTGTGGGTGATGTGTGATCTGTCCAGTGTGTGGGTGGTGGGTGATCTGTCCAGTGTGTGGGTGATGTGTGATCTGTCCAGTGTGCGGGTGGTGTGTGATCTGTCCAGTGTGTGGGTGATGTGTGATCTGTCCAGTGTGCGGGTGGTGGGTGATCTGTCCAGTGTGTGGGTGATGTGTATTCTGTCCAGTGTGTGGGTGATGTGTATTCTGTCCAGTGTGTGGTGGTGTGTGATCTGTCCAGTGTGTGGGTGATGTGTGATCTGTCCAGTGTGTGGGTGATGTGTATTCTGTCCAGTGTGTGGGTGATGTGTATTCTGTCCAGTGTGTGGTGGTGTGTGATCTGTCCAGTGTGTGGGTGATGTGTGATCTGTCCAGTGTGTGGGTGGTGTGTGATCTGTCCAGAGTGTGGGTGATGTGTATTCTGTCCAGTGTGTGGGTGATGTGTATTCTGTCCAGTGTGTGGTGGTGTGTGATCTGTCCAGTGTGTGGGTGATGTGTGATCTGTCCAGAGTGTGGGTGATGTGTGATCTGTCCAGTGTGTGGGTGATGTGTATTCTGTCCAGTGTGTGGGTGATGTGTATTCTGTCCAGTGTGTGGTGGTGTGTGATCTGTCCAGTGTGTGGGTGATGTGTGATCTGTCCAGTGTGTGGGTGATGTGTGATCTGTCCAGTGTGCGGGTGGTGTGTGATCTGTCCAGTGTGTGGGTGATGTGTGATCTGTCCAGTGTGCGGGTGGTGTGTGATCTGTCCAGTGTGTGGGTGATGTGTGATCTGTCCAGTGTGTGGGTGATGTGTGATCTGTCCAGTGTGTGGGTGATGTGTGATCTGTCCAGTGTGTGGGTGGTGTGTGATCTGTCCAGTGTGTGGGTGGTGGGTGATCTGTCCAGTGTGCGGGTGGTGGGTGATCTGTCCAGTGTGCGGGTGATGTGTGATCTGTCCAGTGTGTGGGTGATGTGTGATCTGTCCAGTGTGTGGGTGGTGGGTGATCTGTCCAGTGTGCGGGTGGTGGGTGATCTGTCCAGTGTGCGGGTGATGTGTGATCTGTCCAGTGTGTGGGTGGTGTGTGATCTGTCCAGTGTGCGGGTGGTGTGTGATCTGTCCAGTGTGTGGGTGATGTGTGATCTGTCCAGTGTGTGGGTGATGTGTGATCTGTCCAGTGTGTGGGTGGTGTGTGATCTGTCCAGTGTGCGGGTGATGTGTGATCTGTCCAGTGTGTGGGTGATGTGTGATCTGTCCAGTGTGTGGGTGGTGGGTGATCTGTCCAGTGTGCGGGTGGTGGGTGATCTGTCCAGTGTGCGGGTGATGTGTGATCTGTCCAGTGTGTGGGTGATGTGTGATCTGTCCAGTGTGCGGATGGTGTGTGATCTGTCCAGTGTGCGGGTGATGTGTGATCTGTCCAGTGTGTGGGTGATGTGTGATCTGTCCAGTGTGTGGGTGGTGGGTGATCTGTCCAGTGTGCGGGTGGTGGGTGATCTGTCCAGTGTGCGGGTGATGTGTGATCTGTCCAGTGTGTGGGTGATGTGTGATCTGTCCAGTGTGTGGGTGGTGGGTGATCTGTCCAGTGTGCGGGTGGTGGGTGATCTGTCCAGTGTGCGGGTGATGTGTGATCTGTCCAGTGTGTGGGTGATCTGTCCAGTGTGTGGGTGATGTGTGATCTGTCCAGTGTGTGGGTGATGTGTGATCTGTCCAGTGTGTGGGTGGTGGGTGATCTGTCCAGTGTGCGGGTGGTGGGTGATCTGTCCAGTGTGCGGATGGTGTGTGATCTGTCCAGTGTGTGGGTGATGTGTGATCTGTCCAGTGTGTGGGTGATGTGTGATCTGTCCAGTGTGTGGGTGGTGTGTGATCTGTCCAGTGTGCGGGTGATGTGTGATCTGTCCAGTGTGTGGGTGATGTGTGATCTGTCCAGTGTGTGGGTGATGTGTGATCTGTCCAGTGTGTGGGTGATGTGTGATCTGTCCAGTGTGCGGGTGGTGTGTGATCTGTCCAGTGTGTGGGTGATGTGTGATCTGTCCAGTGTGTGGGTGGTGTGTGATCTGTCCAGTGTGCGGATGGTGTGTGATCTGTCCAGTGTGTGGGTGGTGTGTGATCTGTCCAGTGTGCGGATGGTGTGTGATCTGTCCAGTGTGTGGGTGATGGGTGATGTGTGATCTGTCCAGTGTGCGGGTGGTGTGTGATCTGTCCAGTGTGCGGGTGGTGGGTGATCTGTCCAGTGTGTGGGTGGTGTGTGATCTGTCCAGTGTGTGGGTGATGTGTATTCTGTTCAGTGTGCGGGTGGTGTGTGATCTGTCCAGTGTGTGGGTGATGTGTGATCTGTCCAGTGTGTGGGTGATGTGTGATCTGTCCAGTGTGTGGGTGGTGTGTGATCTGTCCAGAGTGTGGGTGATGTGTATTCTGTCCAGTGTGCGGGTGGTGTGTGATCTGTCCAGTGTGTGGGTGATGTGTATTCTGTCCAGTGTGTGGGTGATGTGTATTCTGTCCAGTGTGTGGTGGTGTGTGATCTGTCCAGTGTGTGGGTGATGTGTGATCTGTCCAGTGTGTGGGTGATGTGTGATCTGTCCAGTGTGCGGGTGATGTGTGATCTGTCCAGTGTGCGGGTGGTGGGTGATCTGTCCAGTGTGTGGGTGATGTGTGATCTGTCCAGTGTGTGGGTGATGTGTGATCTGTCCAGTGTGTGGGTGATGTGTGATCTGTCCAGTGTGTGGGTGATGTGTGATCTGTCCAGTGTGTGGGTGATGTGTGATCTGTCCAGTGTGTGGGTGATGTGTGATCTGTCCAGTGTGTGGGTGATGTGTATTCTGTCCAGTGTGTGGGTGATGTGTATTCTGTCCAGTGTGTGGTGGTGTGTGATCTGTCCAGTGTGTGGGTGATGTGTGATCTGTCCAGTGTGTGGGTGATGTGTGATCTGTCCAGTGTGCGGGTGATGTGTGATCTGTCCAGTGTGCGGGTGGTGGGTGATCTGTCCAGTGTGTGGGTGATGTGTGATCTGTCCAGTGTGTGGGTGATGTGTGATCTGTCCAGTGTGTGGGTGATGTGTGATCTGTCCAGTGTGTGGGTGATGTGTGATCTGTCCAGTGTGTGGGTGGTGTGTGGTGTGTGATCTGTCCAGTGTGTGGGTGATCTGTCCAGTGTGTGGGTGATGTGTGATCTGTCCAGTGTGCGGGTGATGTGTGATCTGTCCAGTGTGTGGATGATGTGTGATCTGTCCAGTGTGTGGGTGATGTGTGATCTGTCCAGTGTGTGGGTGATGGGTGATCTGTCCAGTGTGTGGGTGATGTGTGATCTGTCCAGTGTGTGGGTGATGTGTGATTTGTCCAGTGTGTGGGTGATGTGTGATCTGTCCAGTGTGTGGGTGATGTGTGATCTGTCCAGTGTGTGGGTGGTGTGTGATCTGTCCAGTGTGCGGGTGGTGTGTGATCTGTCCAGTGTGTGGGTGGTGTGTGATCTGTCCAGTGTGCGGGTGGTGTGTGATCTGTCCAGTGTGTGGGTGATGTGTGATCTGTCCAGTGTGTGGGTGATGTGTGATCTGTCCAGTGTGTGGGTGATGTGTGATCTGTCCAGTGTGTGGGTGGTGTGTGATCTGTCCAGTGTGCGGGTGGTGTGTGATCTGTCCAGTGTGTGGGTGGTGTGTGATCTGTCCAGTGTGCGGGTGATGTGTGATCTGTCCAGTGTGTGGGTGATGTGTGATCTGTCCAGTGTGTGGATGATGTGTGATCTGTCCAGTGTGTGGATGATGTGTGATCTGTCCAGTGTGTGGGTGATGTGTGATCTGTCCAGTGTGTGGGTGGTGTGTGATCTGTCCAGTGTGTGTGTGATGTGTGATCTGTCCAGTGTGTGGGTGATGTGTGATCTGTCCAGTGTGTGGGTGGTGTGTGATCTGTCCAGTGTGTGTGTGATGTGTGATCTGTCCAGTGTGTGGGTGATGGGTGATCTGTCCAGTGTGCGGGTGGTGTGTGATCTGTCCAGTGTGTGGTGGTGTGTGATCTGTCCAGTGTGTGTGTGATGTGTGATCTGTCCAGTGTGTGGGTGATGTGTGATCTGTCCAGTGTGTGGGTGATGTGTGATCTGTCCAGTGTGTGGGTGATGGGTGATCTGTCCAGTGTGTGGTGGTGTGTGATCTGTCCAGTGTGTGTGTGATGTGTGATCTGTCCAGTGTGCGGGTGATGTGTGATCTGTCCAGTGTGTGGGTGGTGTGTGATCTGTCCAGTGTGCGGGTGGTGTGTGATCTGTCCAGTGTGTGGTGGTGTGTGATCTGTCCAGTGTGTGTGTGATGTGTGATCTGTCCAGTGTGCGGGTGATGTGTGATCTGTCCAGTGTGTGGGTGGTGTGTGATCTGTCCAGTGTGCGGGTGATGTGTGATCTGTCCAGTGTGTGGGTGGTGTGTGATCTGTCCAGTGTGTGGGTGGTGGGTGATCTGTCCAGTGTGTGTGTGATGTGTGATCTGTCCAGTGTGTGGGTGATGTGTGATCTGTCCAGTGTGTGGGTGATGTGTGATCTGTCCAGTGTGTGGGTGATGTGTGATCTGTCCAGTGTACGGGTGATGTGTGATCTGTCCAGTGTGTGGGTGATGTGTGATCTGTCCAGTGTGTGGGTGATGTGTGATCTGTCCAGTGTGTGGGTGATGTGTGATCTGTCCAGTGTGCGGATGGTGTGTGATTTGTCCAGTGTGCGGGTGGTGTGTGATCTGTCCAGTGTGTGGGTGGTGTGTGATGTGTGATCTGTCCAGTGTGCGGATGGTGTGTGATCTGTCCAGTGTGCGGGTGATGTGTGATCTGTCCAGTGTGTGGGTGATGTGTGATCTGTCCAGTGTGTGGGTGGTGGGTGATCTGTCCAGTGTGCGGGTGGTGGGTGATCTGTCCAGTGTGCGGGTGATGTGTGATCTGTCCAGTGTGTGGGTGATGTGTGATCTGTCCAGTGTGTGGGTGGTGGGTGATCTGTCCAGTGTGCGGGTGATGTGTGATCTGTCCAGTGTGTGGGTGATGTGTGATCTGTCCAGTGTGTGGGTGATGTGTGATCTGTCCAGTGTGTGGGTGATGTGTGATCTGTCCAGTGTGTGGGTGATGTGTGATCTGTCCAGTGTGTGGGTGGTGGGTGATCTGTCCAGTGTGCGGGTGGTGGGTGATCTGTCCAGTGTGCGGGTGATGGGTGATCTGTCCAGTGTGTGGGTGATGTGTGATCTGTCCAGTGTGTGGGTGATGTGTGATCTGTCCAGTGTGTGGGTGATGTGTGATCTGTCCAGTGTGTGGGTGATGTGTGATCTGTCCAGTGTGTGGGTGGTGGGTGATCTGTCCAGTGTGTGGGTGGTGTGTGATCTGTCCAGTGTGTGGGTGATGTGTGATCTGTCCAGTGTGTGGGTGATGTGTGATCTGTCCAGTGTGTGGGTGGTGTGTGGTGTGTGATCTGTCCAGTGTGTGGGTGATGGGTGATCTGTCCAGTGTGCGGGTGGTGTGTGATCTGTCCAGTGTGTGGGTGGTGTGTGATCTGTCCAGTGTGTGGGTGATGTGTGATCTGTCCAGTGTGCGGGTGGTGTGTGATCTGTCCAGTGTGTGGGTGGTGTGTGATCTGTCCAGTGTGCGGGTGATGTGTGATCTGTCCAGTGTGTGGATGATGTGTGATCTGTCCAGTGTGTGGATGATGTGTGATCTGTCCAGTGTGTGGGTGATGTGTGATCTGTCCAGTGTGTGGGTGATGTGTATTCTGTCCAGTGTGCGGGTGGTGGGTGATCTGTCCAGTGTGTGGGTGATGTGTGATCTGTCCAGTGTGTGTGTGATGTGTGATCTGTCCAGTGTGTGGGTGGTGTGTGATCTGTCCAGTGTGCGGATGGTGTGTGATCTGTCCAGTGTGCGGGTGATGTGTGATCTGTCCAGTGTGTGGGTGATGTGTGATCTGTCCAGTGTGTGGGTGATGTGTGATCTGTCCAGTGTGCGGGTGGTGTGTGATCTGTCCAGTGTGTGGGTGATGTGTGATCTGTCCAGTGTGCGGGTGGTGGGTGATCTGTCCAGTGTGTGGGTGATGGGTGATCTGTCCAGTGTGTGGGTGATGTGTGATCTGTCCAGTGTGTGGGTGATGTGTGATCTGTCCAGTGTGTGGGTGATGGGTGATCTGTCCAGTGTGTGGGTGATGTGTGATCTGTCCAGTGTGTGGGTGATGTGTGATCTGTCCAGTGTGTGGGTGGTGTGTGATGTGTGATCTGTCCAGTGTGCGGGTGGTGGGTGATCTGTCCAGTGTGTGGGTGGTGTGTGATCTGTCCAGTGTGTGGGTGATGTGTGATCTGTCCAGTGTGTGTGTGATGTGTGATCTGTCCAGTGTGCGGGTGGTGGGTGATCTGTCCAGTGTGCGGGTGATGTGTGATCTGTCCAGTGTGTGGGTGGTGTGTGATCTGTCCAGTGTGTGTGTGATGTGTAATCTGTCCAGTGTGTGTGTGGTGTGTGATCTGTCCAGTGTGTGGGTGATGTGTGATCTGTCCAGTGTGCGGGTGGTGGGTGATCTGTCCAGTGTGCGGGTGGTGTGTGATCTGTCCAGTGTGTGGGTGATGTGTGATCTGTCCAGTGTGTGGTGATGTGTGATCTGTCCAGTGTGTGGGTGATGTGTGATCTGTCCAGTGTGTGGGTGGTGTGTGATCTGTCCAGTGTGCGGGTGGTGTGTGATCTGTCCAGTGTGCGGGTGGTGGGTGATCTGTCCAGTGTGCGGGTGGTGTGTGATCTGTCCAGTGTGTGGGTGATGTGTGATCTGTCCATTGTGTGGTGATGTGTGATCTGTCCAGTGTGTGGGTGATGTGTGATCTGTCCAGTGTGTGGGTGATGTGTGATCTGTCCAGTGTGTGTGTGATGTGTGATCTGTCCAGTGTGTGGGTGATGTGTGATCTGTCCAGTGTGTGGGTGATGTGTGATCTGTCCAGTGTGTGGGTGATGTGTGATCTGTCCAGTGTGTGGGTGGTGTGTGATCTGTCCAGTGTGTGGGTGATGTGTGATCTGTCCAGTGTGTGGGTGATGTGTGATGTGTGATCTGTCCAGTGTGTGGGTGATGTGTGATCTGTCCAGTGTGTGGGTGATGTGTGATCTGTCCAGTGTGTGGGTGATGTGTGATGTGTGATCTGTCCAGTGTGTGGGTGATGTGTGATCTGTCCAGTGTGTGGGTGGTGTGTGATCTGTCCAGTGTGCGGGTGGTGTGTGATCTGTCCAGTGTGTGGGTGATGTGTGATCTGTCCAGTGTGCGGGTGGTGTGTGATCTGTCCAGTGTGCGGGTGGTGGGTGATCTGTCCAGTGTGTGGGTGGTGGGTGATCTGTCCAGTGTGTGGGTGGTGTGTGATCTGTCCAGTGTGTGGGTGATGTGTATTCTGTCCAGTGTGTGGGTGATGTGTATTCTGTCCAGTGTGTGGGTGATGTGTGATCTGTCCAGTGTGTGGGTGGTGTGTGATCTGTCCAGAGTGTGGGTGATGTGTGATCTGTCCAGTGTGTGGGTGATGTGTGATCTGTCCAGAGTGTGGGTGATGTGTGATCTGTCCAGTGTGTGGGTGATGTGTATTCTGTCCAGTGTGTGGGTGATGTGTATTCTGTCCAGTGTGTGGTGGTGTGTGATCTGTCCAGTGTGTGGGTGATGTGTGATCTGTCCAGTGTGCGGGTGGTGTGTGATCTGTCCAGTGTGTGGGTGATGTGTGATCTGTCCAGTGTGCGGGTGGTGGGTGATCTGTCCAGTGTGTGGGTGATGTGTGATCTGTCCAGTGTGTGGGTGATGTGTGATCTGTCCAGTGTGTGGGTGATGTGTGATCTGTCCAGTGTGTGGGTGATGTGTGATCTGTCCAGTGTGTGGGTGATGTGTGATCTGTCCAGTGTGTGGGTGGTGTGTGGTGTGTGATCTGTCCAGTGTGTGGGTGATGTGTGATCTGTCCAGTGTGCGGGTGGTGTGTGATCTGTCCAGTGTGTGGATGATGTGTGATCTGTCCAGTGTGTGGGTGATGTGTGATCTGTCCAGTGTGTGGGTGATGTGTGATCTGTCCAGTGTGTGGGTGATGTGTGATCTGTCCAGTGTGTGGGTGATGTGTGATCTGTCCAGTGTGTGGGTGGTGTGTGATCTGTCCAGTGTGCGGGTGGTGTGTGATCTGTCCAGTGTGTGGGTGGTGTGTGATCTGTCCAGTGTGTGGGTGATGTGTGATCTGTCCAGTGTGCGGGTGGTGGGTGATCTGTCCAGTGTGCGGGTGGTGTGTGATCTGTCCAGTGTGTGGGTGATGTGTGATCTGTCCAGTGTGTGGGTGGTGTGTGATCTGTCCAGTGTGCGGGTGGTGGGTGATCTGTCCAGTGTGCGGATGGTGTGTGATCTGTCCAGTGTGTGGGTGATGTGTGATCTGTCCAGTGTGTGGGTGGTGTGTGATCTGTCCAGTGTGCGGATGGTGTGTGATCTGTCCAGTGTGTGGGTGATGTGTGATCTGTCCAGTGTGCGGATGGTGTGTGATCTGTCCAGTGTGCGGGTGATGTGTGATCTGTCCAGTGTGTGGGTGGTGTGTGATCTGTCCAGTGTGCGGATGGTGTGTGATCTGTCCAGTGTGTGGGTGGTGTGTGATCTGTCCAGTGTGCGGGTGATGTGTGATCTGTCCAGTGTGTGGGTGATGTGTGATCTGTCCAGTGTGTGGGTGATGTGTGATGTGTGATCTGTCCAGTGTGTGGGTGGTGTGTGATCTGTCCAGTGTGTGGGTGATGTGTGATCTGTCCAGTGTGTGTGTGATGTGTGATCTGTCCAGTGTGTGGGTGATGTGTGATCTGTCCAGTGTGTGGGTGATGTGTGATGTGTGATCTGTCCAGTGTGCGGATGGTGTGTGATCTGTCCAGTGTGCGGGTGATGTGTGATCTGTCCAGTGTGTGGGTGATGTGTGATCTGTCCAGTGTGTGGGTGGTGGGTGATCTGTCCAGTGTGCGGGTGGTGGGTGATCTGTCCAGTGTGCGGGTGATGTGTGATCTGTCCAGTGTGTGGGTGATCTGTCCAGTGTGTGGGTGATGTGTGATCTGTCCAGTGTGTGGGTGATGTGTGATCTGTCCAGTGTGTGGGTGGTGGGTGATCTGTCCAGTGTGCGGGTGGTGGGTGATCTGTCCAGTGTGCGGATGGTGTGTGATCTGTCCAGTGTGTGGGTGATGTGTGATCTGTCCAGTGTGTGGGTGATGTGTGATCTGTCCAGTGTGTGGGTGGTGTGTGATCTGTCCAGTGTGTGGGTGGTGTGTGATCTGTCCAGTGTGTGGGTGGTGTGTGATCTGTCCAGTGTGCGGGTGATGTGTGATCTGTCCAGTGTGTGGGTGATGTGTGATCTGTCCAGTGTGTGGGTGATGTGTGATCTGTCCAGTGTGTGGGTGATGTGTGATGTGTGATCTGTCCAGTGTGTGGGTGATGTGTGATCTGTCCAGTGTGTGGGTGATGTGTGATGTGTGATCTGTCCAGTGTGTGGGTGATGTGTGATCTGTCCAGTGTGCGGGTGGTGTGTGATCTGTCCAGTGTGCGGGTGGTGGGTGATCTGTCCAGTGTGTGGGTGGTGTGTGATCTGTCCAGTGTGTGGGTGATGTGTATTCTGTTCAGTGTGCGGGTGGTGTGTGATCTGTCCAGTGTGCGGGTGGTGTGTGATCTGTCCAGTGTGTGGGTGATGTGTGATCTGTCCAGTGTGTGGGTGGTGTGTGATCTGTCCAGAGTGTGGGTGATGTGTATTCTGTCCAGTGTGCGGGTGGTGTGTGATCTGTCCAGTGTGTGGGTGATGTGTATTCTGTCCAGTGTGTGTGTGATGTGTGATCTGTCCAGTGTGTGGGTGATGTGTGATCTGTCCAGTGTGTGGGTGGTGTGTGATCTGTCCAGAGTGTGGGTGATGTGTATTCTGTCCAGTGTGTGGGTGATGTGTATTCTGTCCAGTGTGTGGGTGATGTGTGATCTGTCCAGTGTGTGGGTGATGTGTGATCTGTCCAGTGTGTGGGTGGTGTGTGATCTGTCCAGAGTGTGGGTGATGTGTGATCTGTCCAGTGTGTGGGTGATGTGTATTCTGTCCAGTGTGTGGGTGATGTGTATTCTGTCCAGTGTGTGGTGGTGTGTGATCTGTCCAGTGTGTGGGTGATGTGTGATCTGTCCAGTGTGTGGGTGATGTGTGATCTGTCCAGTGTGCGGGTGGTGGGTGATCTGTCCAGTGTGTGGGTGATGGGTGATCTGTCCAGTGTGTGGGTGATGTGTGATCTGTCCAGTGTGTGGGTGATGTGTGATCTGTCCAGTGTGTGGGTGATGTGTGATCTGTCCAGTGTGTGGGTGGTGTGTGGTGTGTGATCTGTCCAGTGTGTGGGTGATCTGTCCAGTGTGTGGGTGATGTGTGATCTGTCCAGTGTGCGGGTGGTGTGTGATCTGTCCAGTGTGTGGATGATGTGTGATCTGTCCAGTGTGTGGGTGATGTGTGATCTGTCCAGTGTGTGGGTGATGTGTGATCTGTCCAGTGTGTGGGTGATGTGTGATCTGTCCAGTGTGTGGGTGATGTGTGATCTGTCCAGTGTGTGGGTGGTGTGTGATCTGTCCAGTGTGCGGGTGGTGTGTGATCTGTCCAGTGTGTGGGTGGTGTGTGATCTGTCCAGTGTGCGGGTGATGTGTGATCTGTCCAGTGTGTGGATGATGTGTGATCTGTCCAGTGTGTGGATGATGTGTGATCTGTCCAGTGTGTGGGTGATGTGTGATCTGTCCAGTGTGTGGGTGGTGTGTGATCTGTCCAGTGTGCGGGTGATGTGTGATCTGTCCAGTGTGTGGGTGGTGTGTGATCTGTCCAGTGTGTGGGTGGTGTGTGATCTGTCCAGTGTGTGGGTGATGTGTGATCTGTCCAGTGTGTGGGTGGTGTGTGATCTGTCCAGTGTGTGGGTGGTGTGTGATCTGTCCAGTGTGCGGGTGGTGGGTGATCTGTCCAGTGTGTGTGTGATGTGTGATCTGTCCAGTGTGTGGGTGATGTGTGATCTGTCCAGTGTGTGTGTGATGTGTGATCTGTCCAGTGTGTGGGTGATGTGTGATCTGTCCAGTGTGTGGGTGATGTGTGATCTGTCCAGTGTGTGGGTGATGTGTGATCTGTCCAGTGTGCGGATGGTGTGTGATCTGTCCAGTGTGTGGGTGGTGTGTGATGTGTGATCTGTCCAGTGTGCGGATGGTGTGTGATCTGTCCAGTGTGCGGGTGATGTGTGATCTGTCCAGTGTGTGGGTGATGTGTGATCTGTCCAGTGTGTGGGTGGTGGGTGATCTGTCCAGTGTGCGGGTGGTGGGTGATCTGTCCAGTGTGCGGGTGATGTGTGATCTGTCCAGTGTGTGGGTGATGTGTGATCTGTCCAGTGTGTGGGTGGTGGGTGATCTGTCCAGTGTGCGGGTGGTGGGTGATCTGTTCAGTGTGCGGGTGATGTGTGATCTGTCCAGTGTGTGGGTGATGTGTGATCTGTCCAGTGTGTGGGTGGTGGGTGATCTGTCCAGTGTGCGGGTGATGTGTGATCTGTCCAGTGTGTGGGTGATGTGTGATCTGTCCAGTGTGTGGGTGATGTGTGATCTGTCCAGTGTGTGGGTGATGTGTGATCTGTCCAGTGTGTGGGTGATGTGTGATCTGTCCAGTGTGTGGGTGGTGGGTGATCTGTCCAGTGTGCGGGTGGTGGGTGATCTGTCCAGTGTGTGGGTGATGTGTGATCTGTCCAGTGTGTGGGTGATGTGTGATCTGTCCAGTGTGTGTGTGATGTGTGATCTGTCCAGTGTGCGGGTGGTGGGTGATCTGTCCAGTGTGTGGGTGGTGTGTGATCTGTCCAGTGTGTGTGTGATGTGTGATCTGTCCAGTGTGCGGGTGGTGGGTGATCTGTCCAGTGTGCGGGTGATGTGTGATCTGTCCAGTGTGTGGGTGGTGTGTGATCTGTCCAGTGTGTGTGTGATGTGTGATCTGTCCAGTGTGTGGGTGATGTGTGATCTGTCCAGTGTGCGGGTGGTGGGTGATCTGTCCAGTGTGCGGGTGATGTGTGATCTGTCCAGTGTGTGGGTGGTGTGTGATGTGTGATCTGTCCAGTGTGCGGATGGTGTGTGATCTGTCCAGTGTGCGGGTGATGTGTGATCTGTCCAGTGTGTGGGTGATGTGTGATCTGTCCAGTGTGTGGGTGGTGGGTGATCTGTCCAGTGTGCGGGTGGTGGGTGATCTGTCCAGTGTGCGGGTGATGTGTGATCTGTCCAGTGTGTGGGTGATGTGTGATCTGTCCAGTGTGTGGGTGGTGGGTGATCTGTCCAGTGTGCGGGTGGTGGGTGATCTGTCCAGTGTGCGGGTGATGTGTGATCTGTCCAGTGTGTGGGTGATGTGTGATCTGTCCAGTGTGTGGGTGGTGGGTGATCTGTCCAGTGTGCGGGTGATGTGTGATCTGTCCAGTGTGTGGGTGATGTGTGATCTGTCCAGTGTGTGGGTGATGTGTGATCTGTCCAGTGTGTGGGTGATGTGTGATCTGTCCAGTGTGTGGGTGATGTGTGATCTGTCCAGTGTGTGGGTGGTGGGTGATCTGTCCAGTGTGCGGGTGGTGGGTGATCTGTCCAGTGTGCGGGTGGTGGGTGATCTGTCCAGTGTGTGGGTGGTGTGTGATCTGTCCAGTGTGTGTGTGATGTGTGATCTGTCCAGTGTGCGGGTGGTGGGTGATCTGTCCAGTGTGTGGATGATGTGTGATCTGTCCAGTGTGTGTGTGATGTGTGATCTGTCCAGTGTGCGGGTGGTGGGTGATCTGTCCAGTGTGTGGGTGGTGTGTGATCTGTCCAGTGTGTGTGTGATGTGTGATCTGTCCAGTGTGCGGGTGGTGGGTGATCTGTCCAGTGTGCGGGTGATGTGTGATCTGTCCAGTGTGTGGGTGGTGTGTGATCTGTCCAGTGTGTGTGTGATGTGTGATCTGTCCAGTGTGCGGGTGGTGGGTGATCTGTCCAGTGTGCGGGTGATGTGTGATCTGTCCAGTGTGTGGGTGGTGTGTGATCTGTCCAGTGTGTGTGTGATGTGTGATCTGTCCAGTGTGTGGGTGGTGTGTGATCTGTCCAGTGTGTGGGTGGTGTGTGATCTGTCCAGTGTGTGGGTGGTGTGTGATCTGTCCAGTGTGTGTGTGATGTGTGATCTGTCCAGTGTGTGGGTGATGTGTGATCTGTCCAGTGTGTGGGTGGTGTGTGATCTGTCCAGTGTGTGGGTGATGTGTGATCTGTCCAGTGTGTGGGTGGTGTGTGATCTGTCCAGTGTGTGGGTGATGTGTATTCTGTCCAGTGTGCGGGTGGTGTGTGATCTGTCCAGTGTGTGGGTGATGTGTGATCTGTCCAGTGTGTGTGTGATGTGTGATCTGTCCAGTGTGTGGGTGGTGTGTGATCTGTCCAGTGTGCGGATGGTGTGTGATCTGTCCAGTGTGCGGATGGTGTGTGATCTGTCCAGTGTGCGGGTGATGTGTGATCTGTCCAGTGTGTGGGTGATGTGTGATCTGTCCAGTGTGTGGGTGATGTGTGATCTGTCCAGTGTGCGGGTGGTGTGTGATCTGTCCAGTGTGTGGGTGATGTGTGATCTGTCCAGTGTGTGGGTGGTGGGTGATCTGTCCAGTGTGTGGGTGATGGGTGATCTGTCCAGTGTGTGGGTGATGTGTGATCTGTCCAGTGTGTGGGTGATGTGTGATCTGTCCAGTGTGTGGGTGATGGGTGATCTGTCCAGTGTGTGGGTGATGTGTGATCTGTCCAGTGTGTGGGTGATGTGTGATGTGTGATCTGTCCAGTGTGCGGGTGGTGGGTGATCTGTCCAGTGTGTGTGTGATGTGTGATCTGTCCAGTGTGCGGGTGGTGGGTGATCTGTCCAGTGTGTGTGTGATGTGTGATCTGTCCAGTGTGCGGGTGGTGTGTGATCTGTCCAGTGTGTGGGTGGTGTGTGATGTGTGATCTGTCCAGTGTGCGGGTGGTGGGTGATCTGTCCAGTGTGTGTGTGATGTGTGATCTGTCCAGTGTGCGGGTGGTGGGTGATCTGTCCAGTGTGTGTGTGATGTGTGATCTGTCCAGTGTGCGGGTGGTGGGTGATCTGTCCAGTGTGCGGGTGATGTGTGATCTGTCCAGTGTGTGGGTGGTGTGTGATCTGTCCAGTGTGTGTGTGATGTGTGATCTGTCCAGTGTGTGTGTGGTGTGTGATCTGTCCAGTGTGTGGGTGATGTGTGATCTGTCCAGTGTGCGGGTGGTGGGTGATCTGTCCAGTGTGCGGGTGGTGTGTGATCTGTCCAGTGTGTGGGTGATGTGTGATCTGTCCAGTGTGTGGTGATGTGTGATCTGTCCAGTGTGTGGGTGATGTGTGATCTGTCCAGTGTGTGGGTGGTGTGTGATCTGTCCAGTGTGTGTGTGATGTGTGATCTGTCCAGTGTGTGGGTGGTGTGTGATCTGTCCAGTGTGTGGGTGGTGTGTGATCTGTCCAGTGTGTGGGTGGTGTGTGATCTGTCCAGTGTGTGTGTGATGTGTGATCTGTCCAGTGTGTGGGTGATGTGTGATCTGTCCAGTGTGTGTGTGATGTGTGATCTGTCCAGTGTGTGGGTGATGTGTGATCTGTCCAGTGTGTGGGTGATGGGTGATCTGTCCAGTGTGTGTGTGATGTGTGATCTGTCCAGTGTGTGTGTGATGTGTGATCTGTCCAGTGTGTGGGTGATGTGTGATCTGTCCAGTGTGTGGGTGATGGGTGATCTGTCCAGTGTGTGGGTGATGTGTGATCTGTCCAGTGTGTGGGTGGTGTGTGATCTGTCCAGTGTGTGGGTGGTGTGTGATCTGTCCAGTGTGTGGGTGATGTGTGATCTGTCCAGTGTGTGTGTGATGTGTGATCTGTCCAGTGTGTGGGTGGTGTGTGATCTGTCCAGTGTGTGGGTGATGTGTGATCTGTCCAGTGTGTGGGTGGTGTGTGATCTGTCCAGTGTGTGGGTGATGTGTGATCTGTCCAGTGTGTGGGTGATGTGTGATGTGTGATCTGTCCAGTGTGTGGGTGATGTGTGATCTGTCCAGTGTGTGGGTGATGTGTGATCTGTCCAGTGTGTGGGTGATGTGTGATCTGTCCAGTGTGTGGGTGATGTGTGATCTGTCCAGTGTGTGTGTGATGTGTGATCTGTCCAGTGTGTGGGTGATGTGTGATCTGTCCAGTGTGCGGGTGGTGTGTGATCTGTCCAGTGTGTGGGTGGTGTGTGATCTGTCCAGTGTGCGGGTGGTGTGTGATCTGTCCAGTGTGTGGGTGATGTGTGATCTGTCCAGTGTGTGGGTGGTGTGTGATCTGTCCAGTGTGTGTGTGATGTGTGATCTGTCCAGTGTGTGGGTGATGTGTGATCTGTCCAGTGTGCGGGTGGTGGGTGATCTGTCCAGTGTGCGGGTGGTGTGTGATCTGTCCAGTGTGTGGGTGGTGTGTGATCTGTCCAGTGTGCGGGTGGTGGGTGATCTGTCCAGTGTGCGGGTGGTGTGTGATCTGTCCAGTGTGTGGGTGATGTGTGATCTGTCCAGTGTGTGTGTGATGTGTGATCTGTCCAGTGTGTGGGTGGTGTGTGATCTGTCCAGTGTGCGGGTGATGTGTGATCTGTCCAGTGTGTGGGTGATGTGTGATCTGTCCAGTGTGTGGGTGATGTGTGATCTGTCCAGTGTGTGGGTGATGTGTGATCTGTCCAGTGTGCGGATGGTGTGTGATTTGTCCAGTGTGCGGGTGGTGTGTGATCTGTCCAGTGTGTGGGTGGTGTGTGATGTGTGATCTGTCCAGTGTGCGGATGGTGTGTGATCTGTCCAGTGTGCGGGTGATGTGTGATCTGTCCAGTGTGTGGGTGATGTGTGATCTGTCCAGTGTGTGGGTGGTGGGTGATCTGTCCAGTGTGCGGGTGATGTGTGATCTGTCCAGTGTGTGGGTGATGTGTGATCTGTCCAGTGTGTGGGTGGTGGGTGATCTGTCCAGTGTGCGGGTGGTGGGTGATCTGTCCAGTGTGCGGGTGATGTGTGATCTGTCCAGTGTGTGGGTGATGTGTGATCTGTCCAGTGTGTGGGTGGTGGGTGATCTGTCCAGTGTGCGGGTGGTGGGTGATCTGTCCAGTGTGTGGGTGATGTGTGATCTGTCCAGTGTGTGGGTGGTGGGTGATCTGTCCAGTGTGTGGGTGATGTGTGATCTGTCCAGTGTGTGGGTGGTGGGTGATCTGTCCAGTGTGCGGGTGATGTGTGATCTGTCCAGTGTGTGGGTGATGTGTGATCTGTCCAGTGTGTGGGTGGTGGGTGATCTGTCCAGTGTGCGGGTGGTGGGTGATCTGTCCAGTGTGCGGGTGATGTGTGATCTGTCCAGTGTGTGGGTGATGTGTGATCTGTCCAGTGTGTGGGTGGTGGGTGATCTGTCCAGTGTGCGGGTGGTGGGTGATCTGTCCAGTGTGTGGGTGATGTGTGATCTGTCCAGTGTGTGGGTGGTGGGTGATCTGTCCAGTGTGTGGGTGATGTGTGATCTGTCCAGTGTGTGGGTGGTGGGTGATCTGTCCAGTGTGCGGGTGGTGGGTGATCTGTCCAGTGTGCGGGTGATGGGTGATCTGTCCAGTGTGCGGGTGATGGGTGATCTGTCCAGTGTGTGGGTGATGTGTGATCTGTCCAGTGTGTGGGTGATGTGTGATCTGTCCAGTGTGTGGGTGATGTGTGATCTGTCCAGTGTGTGGGTGATGTGTGATCTGTCCAGTGTGTGGGTGGTGGGTGATCTGTCCAGTGTGTGGGTGGTGTGTGATCTGTCCAGTGTGTGGGTGATGTGTGATCTGTCCAGTGTGTGGGTGATGTGTGATCTGTCCAGTGTGTGGGTGGTGTGTGGTGTGTGATCTGTCCAGTGTGTGGGTGATGTGTGATCTGTCCAGTGTGTGGGTGATGTGTGATCTGTCCAGTGTGCGGGTGGTGTGTGATCTGTCCAGTGTGTGGGTGGTGTGTGATCTGTCCAGTGTGCGGGTGATGTGTGATCTGTCCAGTGTGTGGATGATGTGTGATCTGTCCAGTGTGTGGGTGATGTGTGATCTGTCCAGTGTGTGGGTGATGTGTATTCTGTCCAGTGTGCGGGTGGTGGGTGATCTGTCCAGTGTGTGGGTGATGTGTGATCTGTCCAGTGTGCGGGTGGTGGGTGATCTGTCCAGTGTGCGGGTGGTGGGTGATCTGTCCAGTGTGCGGGTGGTGTGTGATCTGTCCAGTGTGTGGGTGATGTGTGATCTGTCCAGTGTGTGGGTGATGTGTGATCTGTCCAGTATGTGGTGATGTGTGATCTGTCCAGTGTGTGGGTGATGTGTGATCTGTCCAGTGTGTGGGTGGTGTGTGATCTGTCCAGTGTGCGGGTGGTGGGTGATCTGTCCAGTGTGCGGGTGGTGTGTGATCTGTCCAGTGTGTGGGTGATGTGTGATCTGTCCAGTGTGTGGGTGATGTGTGATCTGTCCAGTGTGTGGGTGGTGTGTGATCTGTCCAGTGTGCGGGTGATGTGTGATCTGTCCAGTGTGTGGGTGGTGTGTGATCTGTCCAGTGTGTGGTGGTGTGTGATCTGTCCAGTGTGTGGGTGATGTGTGATCTGTCCAGTGTGTGGGTGATGTGTGATCTGTCCAGTGTGTGGGTGATGTGTGATCTGTCCAGTGTGTGGGTGATGTGTGATCTGTCCAGTGTGTGTGTGATGTGTGATCTGTCCAGTGTGTGTGTGATGTGTGATCTGTCCAGTGTGTGGGTGATGTGTGATCTGTCCAGTGTGTGGGTGATGTGTGATCTGTCCAGTGTGTGGGTGATGGGTGATCTGTCCAGTGTGCGGGTGATGTGTGATCTGTCCAGTGTGTGGGTGATGTGTGATCTGTCCAGTGTGCGGGTGATGTGTGATCTGTCCAGTGTGCGGGTGATGTGTGATCTGTCCAGTGTGTGGGTGATGTGTGATCTGTCCAGTGTGTGGGTGGTGTGTGATCTGTCCAGTGTGCGGGTGATGTGTGATCTGTCCAGTGTGTGGGTGGTGTGTGATCTGTCCAGTGTGTGGGTGATCTGTCCAGTGTGCGGGTGGTGGGTGATCTGTCCAGTGTGCGGGTGGTGGGTGATCTGTCCAGTGTGCGGGTGATGTGTGATCTGTCCAGTGTGTGGGTGATCTGTCCAGTGTGCGGATGGTGTGTGATGTGTGATCTGTCCAGTGTGCGGATGGTGTGTGATGTGTGATCTGTCCAGTGTGTGGGTGATGTGTGATCTGTCCAGTGTGCGGGTGATGTGTGATCTGTCCAGTGTGTGGGTGATGTGTGATCTGTCCAGTGTGCGGGTGGTGGGTGATCTGTCCAGTGTGCGGGTGATGTGTGATCTGTCCAGTGTGTGGGTGATGTGTGACCTGTCCAGTGTGCGGGTGATGTGTGATCTGTCCAGTGTGCGGGTGATGTGTGATCTGTCCAGTGTGCGGGTGATGTGTGATCTGTCCAGTGTGTGGGTGATGTGTGATCTGTCCAGTGTGCGGGTGATGTGTGATCTGTCCAGTGTGCGGGTGATGTGTGATCTGTCCAGTGTGTGGATGATGTGTGATCTGTCCAGTGTGTGTGTGATGTGTGATCTGTCCAGTGTGTGTGTGATGTGTGATCTGTCCAGTGTGTGGGTGATGTGTGATCTGTCCAGTGTGTGGGTGATGTGTGATCTGTCCAGTGTGTGGGTGGTGGGTGATCTGTCCAGTGTGCGGGTGGTGGGTGATCTGTCCAGTGTGCGGATGGTGTGTGATCTGTCCAGTGTGTGGGTGGTGTGTGATCTGTCCAGTGTGTGGGTGGTGGGTGATCTGTCCAGTGTGTGGGTGGTGTGTGATCTGTCCAATGTGCGGATGGTGTGTGATCTGTCCAGTGTGTGGGTGGTGTGTGATCTGTCCAGTGTGCGGGTGATGTGTGATCTGTCCAGTGTGTGGGTGATGTGTGATCTGTCCAGTGTGTGGGTGATGTGTGATCTGTCCAGTGTGTGGGTGATGTGTGATCTGTCCAGTGTGTGGGTGATGTGTGATCTGTCCAGTGTGTGGGTGATGTGTGATGTGTGATCTGTCCAGTGTGTGGGTGGTGTGTGATCTGTCCAGTGTGTGGGTGATGTGTGATCTGTCCAGTGTGCGGGTGGTGTGTGATCTGTCCAGTGTGCGGGTGGTGGGTGATCTGTCCAGTGTGTGGGTGGTGTGTGATCTGTCCAGTGTGTGGGTGATGTGTATTCTGTCCAGTGTGCGGGTGGTGTGTGATCTGTCCAGTGTGTGGGTGATGTGTGATCTGTCCAGTGTGTGGGTGGTGTGTGATCTGTCCAGAGTGTGGGTGATGTGTGATCTGTCCAGTGTGTGGGTGATGTGTGATCTGTCCAGTGTGTGGGTGATGTGTATTCTGTCCAGTGTGTGGGTGATGTGTATTCTGTCCAGTGTGTGGTGGTGTGTGATCTGTCCAGTGTGTGGGTGATGTGTGATCTGTCCAGTGTGTGGGTGATGTGTGATCTGTCCAGTGTGCGGGTGGTGTGTGATCTGTCCAGTGTGTGGGTGATGTGTGATCTGTCCAGTGTGCGGGTGGTGTGTGATCTGTCCAGTGTGTGGGTGATGTGTGATCTGTCCAGTGTGTGGGTGATGTGTGATCTGTCCAGTGTGTGGGTGATGTGTGATCTGTCCAGTGTGTGGGTGGTGGGTGATCTGTCCAGTGTGTGGGTGGTGTGTGATCTGTCCAGTGTGTGGGTGGTGTGTGATGTGTGATCTGTCCAGTGTGCGGATGGTGTGTGATCTGTCCAGTGTGCGGGTGATGTGTGATCTGTCCAGTGTGTGGGTGATGTGTGATCTGTCCAGTGTGTGGGTGGTGGGTGATCTGTCCAGTGTGCGGGTGGTGGGTGATCTGTCCAGTGTGCGGGTGATGTGTGATCTGTCCAGTGTGTGGGTGATGTGTGATCTGTCCAGTGTGTGGGTGGTGGGTGATCTGTCCAGTGTGCGGGTGGTGGGTGATCTGTCCAGTGTGCGGGTGATGTGTGATCTGTCCAGTGTGTGGGTGATCTGTCCAGTGTGTGGGTGATGTGTGATCTGTCCAGTGTGTGGGTGATGTGTGATCTGTCCAGTGTGTGGGTGGTGGGTGATCTGTCCAGTGTGCGGGTGGTGGGTGATCTGTCCAGTGTGCGGATGGTGTGTGATCTGTCCAGTGTGTGGGTGATGTGTGATCTGTCCAGTGTGTGGGTGATGTGTGATCTGTCCAGTGTGCGGGTGGTGTGTGATCTGTCCAGTGTGTGGGTGATGTGTGATCTGTCCAGTGTGTGGGTGGTGTGTGATCTGTCCAGTGTGCGGATGGTGTGTGATCTGTCCAGTGTGTGGGTGGTGTGTGATCTGTCCAGTGTGCGGGTGATGTGTGATCTGTCCAGTGTGCGGATGGTGTGTGATCTGTCCAGTGTGTGGGTGATGTGTGATCTGTCCAGTGTGCGGGTGGTGTGTGATCTGTCCAGTGTGCGGGTGATGTGTGATCTGTCCAGTGTGCGGGTGGTGTGTGATCTGTCCAGTGTGCGGGTGATGTGTGATCTGTCCAGTGTGCGGATGGTGTGTGATCTGTCCAGTGTGCGGGTGGTGTGTGATCTGTCCAGTGTGCGGGTGGTGTGTGATCTGTCCAGTGTGTGGGTGATGTGTGATCTGTCCAGTGTGCGGGTGGTGTGTGATCTGTCCAGTGTGTGGGTGATGTGTGATCTGTCCAGTGTGTGGGTGGTGTGTGATCTGTCCAGTGTGCGGATGGTGTGTGATCTGTCCAGTGTGTGGGTGATGTGTGATCTGTCCAGTGTGTGGGTGGTGTGTGATCTGTCCAGTGTGTGGGTGATGTGTGATCTGTCCAGTGTGTGGGTGGTGTGTGATCTGTCCAGTGTGCGGATGGTGTGTGATCTGTCCAGTGTGTGGGTGGTGTGTGATCTGTCCAGTGTGCGGGTGATGTGTGATCTGTCCAGTGTGTGGGTGGTGTGTGATCTGTCCAGTGTGCGGATGGTGTGTGATCTGTCCAGTGTGTGGGTGGTGTGTGATCTGTCCAGTGTGCGGGTGATGTGTGATCTGTCCAGTGTGTGGGTGATGTGTGATCTGTCCAGTGTGTGGGTGATGGGTGATGTGTGATCTGTCCAGTGTGCGGGTGGTGTGTGATCTGTCCAGTGTGCGGGTGGTGGGTGATCTGTCCAGTGTGTGGGTGGTGTGTGATCTGTCCAGTGTGTGGGTGATGTGTATTCTGTTCAGTGTGCGGGTGGTGTGTGATCTGTCCAGTGTGTGGGTGATGTGTGATCTGTCCAGTGTGTGGGTGATGTGTGATCTGTCCAGTGTGTGGGTGGTGTGTGATCTGTCCAGAGTGTGGGTGATGTGTGATCTGTCCAGTGTGTGGGTGGTGTGTGATCTGTCCAGTGTGTGGGTGATGTGTATTCTGTCCAGTGTGTGGGTGATGTGTATTCTGTCCAGTGTGTGGTGGTGTGTGATCTGTCCAGTGTGTGGGTGATGTGTGATCTGTCCAGTGTGTGGGTGGTGTGTGATCTGTCCAGTGTGTGGGTGATGTGTATTCTGTCCAGTGTGTGGGTGATGTGTATTCTGTCCAGTGTGTGGTGGTGTGTGATCTGTCCAGTGTGTGGGTGATGTGTGATCTGTCCAGTGTGTGGGTGGTGTGTGATCTGTCCAGAGTGTGGGTGATGTGTGATCTGTCCAGTGTGTGGGTGATGTGTATTCTGTCCAGTGTGTGGGTGATGTGTATTCTGTCCAGTGTGTGGTGGTGTGTGATCTGTCCAGTGTGTGGGTGATGTGTGATCTGTCCAGTGTGTGGGTGATCTGTCCAGTGTGTGGGTGATGTGTATTCTGTCCAGTGTGTGGGTGATGTGTATTCTGTCCAGTGTGTGGTGGTGTGTGATCTGTCCAGTGTGTGTGTGGTGTGTGATCTGTCCAGTGTGCGGGTGATGTGTGATCTGTCCAGTGTGCGGGTGGTGGGTGATCTGTCCAGTGTGTGGGTGATGTGTGATCTGTCCAGTGTGTGGGTGATGTGTGATCTGTCCAGTGTGTGGGTGATGTGTGATCTGTCCAGTGTGTGGGTGATGTGTGATCTGTCCAGTGTGTGGGTGATGTGTGATCTGTCCAGTGTGTGGGTGGTGTGTGGTGTGTGATCTGTCCAGTGTGTGGGTGATCTGTCCAGTGTGTGGGTGATGTGTGATCTGTCCAGTGTGCGGGTGATGTGTGATCTGTCCAGTGTGTGGATGATGTGTGATCTGTCCAGTGTGTGGGTGATGTGTGATCTGTCCAGTGTGTGGGTGATGGGTGATCTGTCCAGTGTGTGGGTGATGTGTGATCTGTCCAGTGTGTGGGTGATGTGTGATCTGTCCAGTGTGTGGGTGGTGTGTGATCTGTCCAGTGTGCGGGTGGTGTGTGATCTGTCCAGTGTGTGGGTGGTGTGTGATCTGTCCAGTGTGCGGGTGGTGTGTGATCTGTCCAGTGTGTGGGTGATGTGTGATCTGTCCAGTGTGTGGGTGATGTGTGATCTGTCCAGTGTGTGGGTGATGTGTGATCTGTCCAGTGTGTGGATGATGTGTGATCTGTCCAGTGTGTGGATGATGTGTGATCTGTCCAGTGTGTGGGTGATGTGTGATCTGTCCAGTGTGTGGGTGATGGGTGATCTGTCCAGTGTGTGGGTGATGTGTGATCTGTCCAGTGTGTGGGTGATGTGTGATCTGTCCAGTGTGTGTGGGTGGTGTGTGATCTGTCCAGTGTGCGGGTGGTGTGTGATCTGTCCAGTGTGTGGGTGGTGTGTGATCTGTCCAGTGTGCGGGTGGTGTGTGATCTGTCCAGTGTGTGGGTGATGTGTGATCTGTCCAGTGTGTGGGTGATGTGTGATCTGTCCAGTGTGTGGGTGATGTGTGATCTGTCCAGTGTGTGGATGATGTGTGATCTGTCCAGTGTGCGGGTGGTGGGTGATCTGTCCAGTGTGCGGGTGGTGGGTGATCTGTCCAGTGTGTGGATGATGTGTGATCTGTCCAGTGTGTGGGTGATGTGTGATCTGTCCAGTGTGCGGGTGGTGGGTGATCTGTCCAGTGTGCGGGTGGTGGGTGATCTGTCCAGTGTGTGGGTGATGTGTGATCTGTCCAGTGTGCGGGTGGTGGGTGATCTGTCCAGTGTGTGTGTGATGTGTGATCTGTCCAGTGTGTGGGTGATGTGTGATCTGTCCAGTGTGTGGGTGATGTGTGATCTGTCCAGTGTGTGGGTGATGTGTGATCTGTCCAGTGTGTGGGTGATGTGTGATCTGTCCAGTGTGTGGGTGATGTGTGATCTGTCCAGTGTGTGTGTGATGTGTGATCTGTCCAGTGTGTGGGTGATGTGTGATCTGTCCAGTGTGTGGGTGATGTGTGATCTGTCCAGTGTGTGTGTGATGTGTGATCTGTCCAGTGTGTGGGTGATGTGTGATCTGTCCAGTGTGTGGGTGGTGTGTGATCTGTCCAGTGTGTGGGTGGTGTGTGATCTGTCCAGTGTGTGTGTGATGTGTGATCTGTCCAGTGTGCGGGTGGTGTGTGATCTGTCCAGTGTGTGGGTGGTGTGTGATCTGTCCAGTGTGTGGGTGATGTGTGATCTGTCCAGTGTGTGGGTGATGTGTGATGTGTGATCTGTCCAGTGTGTGGGTGATGTGTGATCTGTCCAGTGTGTGGGTGATGTGTGATCTGTCCAGTGTGTGGGTGATGTGTGATCTGTCCAGTGTGTGGGTGATGTGTGATCTGTCCAGTGTGTGGATGATGTGTGATCTGTCCAGTGTGTGGGTGATGTGTGATCTGTCCAGTGTGTGGGTGATGTGTGATCTGTCCAGTGTGTGGGTGATGTGTGATCTGTCCAGTGTGTGTGTGATGTGTGATCTGTCCAGTGTGTGGGTGATGTGTGATCTGTCCAGTGTGTGGGTGATGTGTGATCTGTCCAGTGTGTGTGTGATGTGTGATCTGTCCAGTGTGTGGGTGATGTGTGATCTGTCCAGTGTGTGGGTGATGTGTGATCTGTCCAGTGTGTGGGTGATGTGTGATCTGTCCAGTGTGTGGGTGGTGTGTGATCTGTCCAGTGTGCGGGTGATGTGTGATCTGTCCAGTGTGCGGGTGATGTGTGATCTGTCCAGTGTGCGGATGGTGTGTGATCTGTCCAGTGTGTGGGTGATGTGTGATCTGTCCAGTGTGTGGATGATGTGTGATCTGTCCAGTGTGTGGATGATGTGTGATCTGTCCAGTGTGTGGGTGATGTGTGATCTGTCCAGTGTGTGGGTGGTGTGTGATCTGTCCAGTGTGTGTGTGATGTGTGATCTGTCCAGTGTGCGGGTGATATGTGATCTGTCCAGTGTGTGGATGATGTGTGATCTGTCCAGTGTGTGGATGATGTGTGATCTGTCCAGTGTGTGGGTGATGTGTGATCTGTCCAGTGTGTGGTGGTGTGTGATGTGTGATCTGTCCAGTGTGTGTGTGGTGTGTGATCTGTCCAGTGTGTGGGTGATGTGTGATCTGTCCAGTGTGCGGATGGTGTGTGATCTGTCCAGTGTGCGGGTGATGTGTGATCTGTCCAGTGTGTGGGTGATGTGTGATCTGTCCAGTGTGTGGGTGGTGGGTGATCTGTCCAGTGTGCGGGTGGTGGGTGATCTGTCCAGTGTGCGGGTGGTGGGTGATCTGTCCAGTGTGCGGGTGATGTGTGATCTGTCCAGTGTGTGGGTGATGTGTGATCTGTCCAGTGTGTGGGTGGTGGGTGATCTGTCCAGTGTGCGGGTGATGTGTGATCTGTCCAGTGTGTGGATGATGTGTGATCTGTCCAGTGTGTGGATGATGTGTGATCTGTCCAGTGTGTGGGTGGTGTGTGATCTGTCCAGTGTGTGTGTGATGTGTGATCTGTCCAGTGTGTGGGTGATGTGTGATCTGTCCAGTGTGTGGGTGATGTGTGATCTGTCCAGTGTGCGGGTGGTGTGTGATCTGTCCAGTGTGTGGTGGTGTGTGATGTGTGATCTGTCCAGTGTGTGTGTGGTGTGTGATCTGTCCAGTGTGCGGGTGGTGGGTGATCTGTCCAGTGTGTGTGTGATGTGTGATCTGTCCAGTGTGTGGGTGATGTGTGATCTGTCCAGTGTGTGGGTGATGTGTGATCTGTCCAGTGTGTGGGTGGTGTGTGATCTGTCCATTGTACGGGTGATGTGTGATCTGTCCAGTGTGTGGGTGATGTGTGATCTGTCCAGTGTGTGGGTGATGTGTGATCTGTCCAGTGTGTGGGTGATGTGTGATCTGTCCAGTGTGCGGATGGTGTGTGATTTGTCCAGTGTGCGGGTGGTGTGTGATCTGTCCAGTGTGTGGGTGGTGTGTGATGTGTGATCTGTCCAGTGTGCGGATGGTGTGTGATCTGTCCAGTGTGCGGGTGATGTGTGATCTGTCCAGTGTGTGGGTGATGTGTGATCTGTCCAGTGTGTGGGTGGTGGGTGATCTGTCCAGTGTGCGGGTGGTGGGTGATCTGTCCAGTGTGCGGGTGGTGGGTGATCTGTCCAGTGTGCGGGTGATGTGTGATCTGTCCAGTGTGTGGGTGATGTGTGATCTGTCCAGTGTGTGGGTGGTGGGTGATCTGTCCAGTGTGCGGGTGGTGGGTGATCTGTCCAGTGTGCGGGTGATGTGTGATCTGTCCAGTGTGTGGGTGATGTGTGATCTGTCCAGTGTGTGGGTGGTGGGTGATCTGTCCAGTGTGCGGGTGATGTGTGATCTGTCCAGTGTGTGGGTGATGTGTGATCTGTCCAGTGTGTGGGTGATGTGTGATCTGTCCAGTGTGTGGGTGATGTGTGATCTGTCCAGTGTGTGGGTGATGTGTGATCTGTCCAGTGTGTGGGTGATGTGTGATCTGTCCAGTGTGCGGGTGATGGGTGATCTGTCCAGTGTGTGGGTGATGTGTGATCTGTCCAGTGTGTGGGTGATGTGTGATCTGTCCAGTGTGTGGGTGATGTGTGATCTGTCCAGTGTGTGGGTGATGTGTGATCTGTCCAGTGTGTGGGTGGTGGGTGATCTGTCCAGTGTGTGGGTGGTGTGTGATCTGTCCAGTGTGTGGGTGATGTGTGATCTGTCCAGTGTGTGGGTGATGTGTGATCTGTCCAGTGTGTGGGTGGTGGGTGATCTGTCCAGTGTGTGGGTGATGTGTGATCTGTCCAGTGTGCGGGTGGTGTGTGATCTGTCCAGTGTGTGGGTGATGTGTGATCTGTCCAGTGTGTGGGTGGTGTGTGATCTGTCCAGTGTGTGTGTGATGTGTGATCTGTCCAGTGTGTGGGTGATGTGTGATCTGTCCAGTGTGTGGGTGATGTGTGATCTGTCCAGTGTGCGGGTGGTGTGTGATCTGTCCAGTGTGTGGTGGTGTGTGATGTGTGATCTGTCCAGTGTGTGGGTGATGTGTGATCTGTCCAGTGTGTGGGTGATGTGTGATCTGTCCAGTGTGCGGGTGATGTGTGATCTGTCCAGTGTGCGGGTGGTGTGTGATCTGTCCAGTGTGTGGGTGATGTGTGATCTGTCCAGTGTGCGGGTGATGTGTGATCTGTCCAGTGTGTGGGTGATGTGTGATCTGTCCAGTGTGTGGGTGATGTGTGATCTGTCCAGTGTGTGGGTGATGTGTGATCTGTCCAGTGTGTGGGTGATGTGTGATCTGTCCAGTGTGTGGGTGATGTGTGATCTGTCCAGTGTGTGGGTGATGTGTGATCTGTCCAGTGTGTGGGTGGTGGGTGATCTGTCCAGTGTGTGGGTGGTGTGTGATCTGTCCAGTGTGTGGGTGATGTGTGATCTGTCCAGTGTGTGGGTGATGTGTGATCTGTCCAGTGTGTGGGTGGTGTGTGATGTGTGATCTGTCCAGTGTGTGGGTGATGTGTGATCTGTCCAGTGTGCGGGTGGTGTGTGATCTGTCCAGTGTGTGGTGGTGTGTGATGTGTGATCTGTCCAGTGTGTGGGTGATGTGTGATCTGTCCAGTGTGTGGGTGATGTGTGATCTGTCCAGTGTGCGGGTGGTGTGTGATCTGTCCAGTGTGTGGGTGGTGTGTGATCTGTCCAGTGTGCGGGTGATGTGTGATCTGTCCAGTGTGTGGATGATGTGTGATCTGTCCAGTGTGTGGATGATGTGTGATCTGTCCAGTGTGTGGGTGATGTGTGATCTGTCCAGTGTGTGGATGATGTGTGATCTGTCCAGTGTGTGGATGATGTGTGATCTGTCCAGTGTGTGGGTGATGTGTATTCTGTCCAGTGTGTGGGTGGTGTGTGATCTGTCCAGTGTGTGGGTGGTGTGTTATCTGTCCAGTGTGTGGGTGATGTGTATTCTGTCCAGTGTGTGTGTGATGTGTGATCTGTCCAGTGTGTGGGTGATGTGTGATCTGTCCAGTGTGTGGGTGGTGTGTGATCTGTCCAGTGTGTGGGTGATGTGTATTCTGTCCAGTGTGCGGGTGGTGGGTGATCTGTCCAGTGTGCGGGTGGTGGGTGATCTGTCCAGTGTGCGGGTGGTGTGTGATCTGTCCAGTGTGTGGGTGGTGTGTGATCTGTCCAGTGTGCGGATGGTGTGTGATCTGTCCAGTGTGCGGGTGATGTGTGATCTGTCCAGTGTGTGGGTGATGTGTGATCTGTCCAGTGTGTGGGTGATGTGTGATCTGTCCAGTGTGTGGGTGGTGTGTGATCTGTCCAGTGTGCGGATGGTGTGTGATCTGTCCAGTGTGTGGGTGATGGGTGATCTGTCCAGTGTGTGGGTGATGTGTGATCTGTCCAGTGTGTGGGTGATGTGTGATCTGTCCAGTGTGTGGGTGATGTGTGATCTGTCCAGTGTGTGGGTGATGTGTGATGTGTGATCTGTCCAGTGTGTGGGTGATGTGTGATCTGTCCAGTGTGTGGGTGATGTGTGATCTGTCCAGTGTGTGGGTGATGTGTGATCTGTCCAGTGTGTGGGTGATGTGTGATGTGTGATCTGTCCAGTGTGTGGGTGATGTGTGATCTGTCCAGTGTGTGGGTGATGTGTGATCTGTCCAGTGTGTGGGTGATGTGTGATGTGTGATCTGTCCAGTGTGCGGATGGTGTGTGATCTGTCCAGTGTGTGGGTGATGTGTGATCTGTCCAGTGTGTGGGTGATGTGTGATCTGTCCAGTGTGTGGGTGGTGGGTGATCTGTCCAGTGTGCGGGTGGTGGGTGATCTGTCCAGTGTGCGGATGGTGTGTGATCTGTCCAGTGTGTGGGTGATGTGTGATCTGTCCAGTGTGTGGGTGGTGTGTGATCTGTCCAGTGTGCGGATGGTGTGTGATCTGTCCAGTGTGTGGGTGATGTGTGATCTGTCCAGTGTGCGGGTGATGTGTGATCTGTCCAGTGTGTGGGTGATGTGTGATCTGTCCAGTGTGTGGGTGATGTGTGATCTGTCCAGTGTGTGGGTGATGTGTGATGTGTGATCTGTCCAGTGTGTGGGTGATGTGTGATCTGTCCAGTGTGTGGGTGATGTGTGATCTGTCCAGTGTGCGGGTGGTGTGTGATCTGTCCAGTGTGTGGGTGATGTGTGATCTGTCCAGTGTGCGGATGGTGTGTGATCTGTCCAGTGTGTGGGTGGTGTGTGATCTGTCCAGTGTGCGGGTGATGTGTGATCTGTCCAGTGTGTGGGTGATGTGTGATCTGTCCAGTGTGTGGGTGATGTGTGATGTGTGATCTGTCCAGTGTGTGGGTGATGTGTGATCTGTCCAGTGTGTGGGTGATGTGTGATGTGTGATCTGTCCAGTGTGTGGGTGATGTGTGATCTGTCCAGTGTGCGGGTGGTGTGTGATCTGTCCAGTGTGCGGGTGGTGGGTGATCTGTCCAGTGTGTGGGTGGTGTGTGATCTGTCCAGTGTGTGGGTGATGTGTATTCTGTTCAGTGTGCGGGTGGTGTGTGATCTGTCCAGTGTGCGGGTGGTGTGTGATCTGTCCAGTGTGCGGGTGGTGTGTGATCTGTCCAGTGTGTGGGTGATGTGTGATCTGTCCAGTGTGTGGGTGGTGTGTGATCTGTCCAGAGTGTGGGTGATGTGTATTCTGTCCAGTGTGTGGTGGTGTGTGATCTGTCCAGTGTGTGGGTGATGTGTGATCTGTCCAGTGTGTGGGTGATGTGTATTCTGTCCAGTGTGTGGGTGATGTGTATTCTGTCCAGTGTGTGGTGGTGTGTGATCTGTCCAGTGTGTGGGTGATGTGTGATCTGTCCAGTGTGTGGGTGGTGTGTGATCTGTCCAGAGTGTGGGTGATGTGTATTCTGTCCAGTGTGTGGGTGATGTGTATTCTGTCCAGTGTGTGGGTGATGTGTGATCTGTCCAGTGTGTGGGTGATGTGTGATCTGTCCAGTGTGTGGGTGGTGTGTGATCTGTCCAGAGTGTGGGTGATGTGTGATCTGTCCAGTGTGTGGGTG
The DNA here is from genome assembly GCA_029206835.1 of Rana muscosa. Classification (NCBI taxonomy): domain Eukaryota; kingdom Metazoa; phylum Chordata; class Amphibia; order Anura; family Ranidae; genus Rana; species Rana muscosa. Next base: position 82,403,212 of record CM055125.1, on the reverse strand, counting down.
ATGTGTATTCTGTCCAGTGTGTGGGTGATGTGTATTCTGTCCAGTGTGTGGTGGTGTGTGATCTGTCCAGTGTGTGGGTGATGTGTGATCTGTCCAGTGTGCGGGTGGTGTGTGATCTGTCCAGTGTGTGGGTGATGTGTGATCTGTCCAGTGTGCGGGTGGTGGGTGATCTGTCCAGTGTGTGGGTGATGGGTGATCTGTCCAGTGTGTGGGTGATGTGTGATCTGTCCAGTGTGTGGGTGATGTGTGATCTGTCCAGTGTGTGGGTGATGTGTGATCTGTCCAGTGTGTGGGTGGTGTGTGGTGTGTGATCTGTCCAGTGTGTGGGTGATCTGTCCAGTGTGTGGGTGATGTGTGATCTGTCCAGTGTGTGGGTGATGTGTGATCTGTCCAGTGTGTGGGTGATGTGTGATCTGTCCAGTGTGTGGGTGATGTGTGATCTGTCCAGTGTGTGGGTGATGTGTGATCTGTCCAGTGTGTGGGTGGTGTGTGATCTGTCCAGTGTGCGGGTGGTGTGTGATCTGTCCAGTGTGCGGGTGGTGTGTGATCTGTCCAGTGTGTGGATGATGTGTGATCTGTCCAGTGTGTGGATGATGTGTGATCTGTCCAGTGTGTGGGTGATGTGTGATCTGTCCAGTGTGCGGGTGATGTGTGATCTGTCCAGTGTGTGGGTGGTGTGTGATCTGTCCAGTGTGTGGGTGGTGTGTGATCTGTCCAGTGTGCGGGTGGTGTGTGATCTGTCCAGTGTGTGGGTGATGTGTGATCTGTCCAGTGTGTGGGTGATGGGTGATCTGTCCAGTGTGTGTGTGATGTGTGATCTGTCCAGTGTGTGGGTGATGTGTGATCTGTCCAGTGTGTGGGTGATGTGTGATCTGTCCAGTGTGTGGGTGATGTGTGATCTGTCCAGTGTGCGGATGGTGTGTGATTTGTCCAGTGTGCGGGTGGTGTGTGATCTGTCCAGTGTGTGGGTGGTGTGTGATGTGTGATCTGTCCAGTGTGCGGATGGTGTGTGATCTGTCCAGTGTGCGGGTGATGTGTGATCTGTCCAGTGTGTGGGTGATGTGTGATCTGTCCAGTGTGTGGGTGGTGGGTGATCTGTCCAGTGTGCGGGTGGTGGGTGATCTGTCCAGTGTGCGGGTGATGTGTGATCTGTCCAGTGTGTGGGTGATGTGTGATCTGTCCAGTGTGTGGGTGGTGGGTGATCTGTCCAGTGTGCGGGTGGTGGGTGATCTGTCCAGTGTGCGGGTGATGTGTGATCTGTCCAGTGTGTGGGTGATGTGTGATCTGTCCAGTGTGTGGGTGGTGGGTGATCTGTCCAGTGTGCGGGTGATGTGTGATCTGTCCAGTGTGTGGGTGATGTGTGATCTGTCCAGTGTGTGGGTGATGTGTGATCTGTCCAGTGTGTGGGTGATGTGTGATCTGTCCAGTGTGTGGGTGATGTGTGATCTGTCCAGTGTGTGGGTGGTGGGTGATCTGTCCAGTGTGCGGGTGGTGGGTGATCTGTCCAGTGTGTGGGTGATGTGTGATCTGTCCAGTGTGTGGGTGGTGTGTGATCTGTCCAGTGTGTGGGTGGTGTGTGATCTGTCCAGTGTGCGGGTGGTGGGTGATCTGTCCAGTGTGTGGGTGATGTGTGATCTGTCCAGTGTGCGGGTGATGGGTGATCTGTCCAGTGTGTGGGTGATGTGTGATCTGTCCAGTGTGTGGGTGATGTGTGATCTGTCCAGTGTGTGGGTGATGTGTGATCTGTCCAGTGTGTGGGTGATGTGTGATCTGTCCAGTGTGTGGGTGGTGGGTGATCTGTCCAGTGTGTGGGTGGTGTGTGGTGTGTGATCTGTCCAGTGTGTGGGTGATGTGTGATCTGTCCAGTGTGTGGGTGGTGTGTGGTGTGTGATCTGTCCAGTGTGTGGGTGATGTGTGATCTGTCCAGTGTGTGGGTGGTGTGTGGTGTGTGATCTGTCCAGTGTGTGGGTGATGTGTGATCTGTCCAGTGTGCGGATGGTGTGTGATCTGTCCAGTGTGTGGGTGGTGTGTGATCTGTCCAGTGTGCGGGTGGTGTGTGATCTGTCCAGTGTGTGGGTGGTGTGTGATCTGTCCAGTGTGTGGGTGATCTGTCCAGTGTGTGGGTGATGTGTATTCTGTCCAGTGTGCGGGTGGTGGGTGATCTGTCCAGTGTGTGGGTGATGTGTGATCTGTCCAGTGTGTGGGTGATGTGTGATCTGTCCAGTGTGTGGGTGATGTGTGATCTGTCCAGTGTGTGGGTGATGTGTGATCTGTCCAGTGTGTGGGTGGTGTGTGATGTGTGATCTGTCCAGTGTGCGGGTGGTGGGTGATCTGTCCAGTGTGTGGGTGGTGTGTGATCTGTCCAGTGTGTGTGTGATGTGTGATCTGTCCAGTGTGCGGGTGGTGGGTGATCTGTCCAGTGTGCGGGTGATGTGTGATCTGTCCAGTGTGTGGGTGGTGTGTGATCTGTCCAGTGTGTGTGTGATGTGTGATCTGTCCAGTGTGTGGGTGATGTGTGATCTGTCCAGTGTGCGGGTGGTGGGTGATCTGTCCAGTGTGCGGGTGGTGTGTGATCTGTCCAGTGTGTGGGTGATGTGTGATCTGTCCAGTGTGCGGGTGATGTGTGATCTGTCCAGTGTGTGGGTGGTGTGTGATCTGTCCAGTGTGCGGGTGGTGGGTGATCTGTCCAGTGTGTGGGTGGTGTGTGATCTGTCCAGTGTGTGTGTGATGTGTGATCTGTCCAGTGTGTGGGTGGTGTGTGATCTGTCCAGTGTGTGGGTGGTGTGTGATCTGTCCAGTGTGTGGGTGGTGTGTGATCTGTCCAGTGTGTGTGTGATGTGTGATCTGTCCAGTGTGTGGGTGATGTGTGATCTGTCCAGTGTGTGTGTGATGTGTGATCTGTCCAGTGTGTGGGTGGTGTGTGATCTGTCCAGTGTGTGGGTGATGTGTGATCTGTCCAGTGTGTGGGTGGTGTGTGATCTGTCCAGTGTGTGGGTGATGTGTATTCTGTCCAGTGTGCGGGTGGTGTGTGATCTGTCCAGTGTGTGGGTGATGTGTGATCTGTCCAGTGTGTGTGTGATGTGTGATCTGTCCAGTGTGTGGGTGGTGTGTGATCTGTCCAGTGTGCCGATGGTGTGTGATCTGTCCAGTGTGCGGATGGTGTGTGATCTGTCCAGTGTGCGGGTGATGTGTGATCTGTCCAGTGTGTGGGTGATGTGTGATCTGTCCAGTGTGTGGGTGATGTGTGATCTGTCCAGTGTGCGGGTGGTGTGTGATCTGTCCAGTGTGTGGGTGATGTGTGATCTGTCCAGTGTGTGGGTGGTGGGTGATCTGTCCAGTGTGTGGGTGATGGGTGATCTGTCCAGTGTGTGGGTGATGTGTGATCTGTCCAGTGTGTGGGTGATGGGTGATCTGTCCAGTGTGTGGGTGATGGGTGATCTGTCCAGTGTGTGGGTGATGTGTGATCTGTCCAGTGTGTGGGTGATGTGTGATCTGTCCAGTGTGTGGGTGGTGTGTGATGTGTGATCTGTCCAGTGTGTGGGTGGTGGGTGATCTGTCCAGTGTGTGTGTGATGTGTGATCTGTCCAGTGTGCGGGTGGTGGGTGATCTGTCCAGTGTGTGTGTGATGTGTGATCTGTCCAGTGTGCGGGTGGTGGGTGATCTGTCCAGTGTGCGGGTGATGTGTGATCTGTCCAGTGTGCGGGTGATGTGTGATCTGTCCAGTGTGTGGGTGGTGTGTGATCTGTCCAGTGTGTGTGTGATGTGTGATCTGTCCAGTGTGTGTGTGGTGTGTGATCTGTCCAGTGTGTGGGTGATGTGTGATCTGTCCAGTGTGCGGGTGGTGGGTGATCTGTCCAGTGTGTGGGTGGTGTGTGATCTGTCCAGTGTGTGGGTGGTGTGTGATCTGTCCAGTGTGTGGGTGGTGTGTGATCTGTCCAGTGTGTGGGTGATGTGTGATCTGTCCAGTGTGTGTGTGATGTGTGATCTGTCCAGTGTGTGGGTGATGTGTGATCTGTCCAGTGTGTGGGTGATGTGTGATCTGTCCAGTGTGTGGGTGGTGTGTGATCTGTCCAGTGTGTGGGTGATGTGTGATCTGTCCAGTGTGTGGGTGATGTGTGATCTGTCCAGTGTGTGGTGATGTGTGATCTGTCCAGTGTGTGGGTGATGTGTGATCTGTCCAGTGTGTGGGTGGTGTGTGATCTGTCCAGTGTGTGTGTGATGTGTGATCTGTCCAGTGTGTGGGTGGTGTGTGATCTGTCCAGTGTGTGGGTGGTGTGTGATCTGTCCAGTGTGTGGGTGGTGTGTGATCTGTCCAGTGTGTGTGTGATGTGTGATCTGTCCAGTGTGTGGGTGATGTGTGATCTGTCCAGTGTGTGGGTGATGTGTGATCTGTCCAGTGTGTGTGTGATGTGTGATCTGTCCAGTGTGTGGGTGATGTGTGATCTGTCCAGTGTGTGTGTGATGTGTGATCTGTCCAGTGTGTGGGTGATGTGTGATCTGTCCAGTGTGCGGGTGATGTGTGATCTGTCCAGTGTGTGGGTGGTGTGTGATCTGTCCAGTGTGTGGGTGATGTGTGATCTGTCCAGTGTGCGGGTGGTGGGTGATCTGTCCAGTGTGTGGGTGGTGGGTGATCTGTCCAGTGTGCGGGTGATGTGTGATCTGTCCAGTGTGTGGGTGATGTGTGATCTGTCCAGTGTGTGGGTGGTGTGTGATCTGTCCAGTGTGCGGGTGATGTGTGATCTGTCCAGTGTGTGGGTGGTGTGTGATCTGTCCAGTGTGTGGGTGATCTGTCCAGTGTGCGGGTGATGTGTGATCTGTCCAGTGTGTGGGTGATCTGTCCAGTGTGCGGGTGATGTGTGATCTGTCCAGTGTGTGGGTGGTGTGTGATCTGTCCAGTGTGTGGGTGATGTGTGATCTGTCCAGTGTGTGGGTGGTGTGTGATCTGTCCAGTGTGTGGGTGATGTGTGATCTGTCCAATGTGCGGGTGGTGTGTGATCTGTCCAGTGTGTGGGTGATGTGTGATCTGTCCAGTGTGTGGGTGATGTGTGATCTGTCCAGTGTGTGGGTGGTGGGTGATCTGTCCAGTGTGTGGGTGATGGGTGATCTGTCCAGTGTGCGGGTGATGTGTGATCTGTCCAGTGTGTGGGTGATGTGTGATCTGTCCAGTGTGCGGGTGGTGGGTGATCTGTCCAGTGTGCGGGTGATGTGTGATCTGTCCAGTGTGTGGGTGATGTGTGATCTGTCCAGTGTGCGGGTGATGTGTGATCTGTCCAGTGTGCGGGTGATGTGTGATCTGTCCAGTGTGCGGGTGATGTGTGATCTGTCCAGTGTGCGGGTGATGTGTGATCTGTCCAGTGTGCGGGTGATGTGTGATCTGTCCAGTGTGCGGGTGATGTGTGATCTGTCCAGTGTGTGGGTGATGTGTGATCTGTCCAGTGTGTGGGTGATGTGTGATCTGTCCAGTGTGCGGGTGATGTGTGATCTGTCCAGTGTGTGGGTGATGTGTGATCTGTCCAGTGTGTGGGTGATGTGTGATCTGTCCAGTGTGTGGGTGGTGTGTGATCTGTCCAGTGTGTGGGTGATGTGTGATCTGTCCAGTGTGTGTGTGATGTGTGATCTGTCCAGTGTGTGTGTGATGTGTGATCTGTCCAGTGTGTGGGTGATGTGTGATCTGTCCAGTGTGTGGGTGATGTGTGATCTGTCCAGTGTGTGGGTGATGTGTGATCTGTCCAGTGTGTGGGTGATGTGTGATCTGTCCAGTGTGTGGGTGATCTGTCCAGTGTGTGGGTGATGTGTGATGTGTGATCTGTCCAGTGTGTGGGTGATGTGTGATCTGTCCAGTGTGCGGGTGGTGGGTGATCTGTCCAGTGTGCGGGTGGTGGGTGATCTGTCCAGTGTGCGGGTGGTGTGTGATCTGTCCAGTGTGTGGGTGATGTGTGATCTGTCCAGTGTGCGGGTGATGTGTGATCTGTCCAGTGTGCGGGTGATGTGTGATCTGTCCAGTGTGTGGTGGTGTGTGATGGGTGATCTGTCCAGTGTGCGGGTGATGTGTGATCTGTCCAGTGTGTGGGTGGTGTGTGATCTGTCCAGTGTGTGGGTGATGTGTGATCTGTCCAGTGTGCGGGTGATGTGTGATCTGTCCAGTGTGCGGGTGATGTGTGATCTGTCCAGTGTGTGGATGATGTGTGATCTGTCCAGTGTGCGGGTGGTGTGTGATCTGTCCAGTGTGTGGGTGATGTGTGATCTGTCCAGTGTGTGGGTGGTGTGTGATGTGTGATCTGTCCAGTGTGCGGGTGATGTGTGATCTGTCCAGTGTGTGGGTGGTGTGTGATCTGTCCAGTGTGCGGGTGATGTGTGATCTGTCCAGTGTGTGGGTGGTGTGTGATCTGTCCAGTGTGTGGGTGATGTGTGATCTGTCCAGTGTGTGGGTGGTGTGTGATCTGTCCAGTGTGTGGGTGATGTGTGATCTGTCCAGTGTGTGGTGGTGTGTGATGTGTCCAGTGTGCGGGTGGTGTGTGATCTGTCCAGTGTGCGGGTGGTGTGTGATCTGTCCAGTGTGTGGGTGGTGTGTGATCTGTCCAGTGTGTGGGTGATGTGTGATCTGTCCAGTGTGTGGATGGTGTGTGATCTGTCCAGTGTGCGGGTGATGTGTGATCTGTCCAGTGTGTGGGTGATGTGTGATCTGTCCAGTGTGTGGGTGGTGTGTGATCTGTCCAGTGTGTGTGTGATGTGTGATCTGTCCAGTGTGTGTGTGATGTGTGATCTGTCCAGTGTGTGGGTGATGTGTGATCTGTCCAGTGTGTGGGTGATGTGTGATCTGTCCAGTGTGCGGGTGATGTGTGATCTGTCCAGTGTGTGGGTGGTGTGTGATCTGTCCAGTGTGTGGGTGATGTGTGATCTGTCCAGTGTGCGGGTGGTGGGTGATCTGTCCAGTGTGTGGGTGGTGGGTGATCTGTCCAGTGTGCGGGTGATGTGTGATCTGTCCAGTGTGTGGGTGATGTGTGATCTGTCCAGTGTGTGGGTGGTGTGTGATCTGTCCAGTGTGCGGGTGATGTGTGATCTGTCCAGTGTGTGGGTGGTGTGTGATCTGTCCAGTGTGCGGGTGATGTGTGATCTGTCCAGTGTGTGGGTGGTGTGTGATCTGTCCAGTGTGTGGGTGATGTGTGATCTGTCCAGTGTGTGGGTGATGTGTGATCTGTCCAGTGTGTGTGTGATGTGTGATCTGTCCAGTGTGCGGGTGGTGGGTGATCTGTCCAGTGTGCGGGTGATGTGTGATCTGTCCAGTGTGTGGGTGGTGTGTGATCTGTCCAGTGTGTGTGTGATGTGTGATCTGTCCAGTGTGTGGGTGATCTGTCCAGTGTGCGGGTGATGTGTGATCTGTCCAGTGTGTGGGTGATGTGTGATCTGTCCAGTGTGTGGGTGATCTGTCCAGTGTGCGGGTGATGTGTGATCTGTCCAGTGTGTGTGTGATGTGTGATCTGTCCAGTGTGTGGGTGATGTGTGATCTGTCCAGTGTGTGGGTGATGTGTGATCTGTCCAGTGTGTGTGTGATGTGTGATCTGTCCAGTGTGCGGGTGGTGGGTGATCTGTCCAGTGTGCGGGTGATGTGTGATCTGTCCAGTGTGTGGGTGGTGTGTGATCTGTCCAGTGTGTGTGTGATGTGTGATCTGTCCAGTGTGTGGGTGATGTGTGATCTGTCCAGTGTGCGGGTGGTGGGTGATCTGTCCAGTGTGCGGGTGGTGTGTGATCTGTCCAGTGTGTGGGTGGTGGGTGATCTGTCCAGTGTGCGGGTGATGTGTGATCTGTCCAGTGTGTGGGTGATGTGTGATCTGTCCAGTGTGCGGGTGGTGGGTGATCTGTCCAGTGTGCGGGTGGTGGGTGATCTGTCCAGTGTGTGGGTGATGTGTGATCTGTCCAGTGTGCGGGTGATGGGTGATCTGTCCAGTGTGTGGGTGATGTGTGATCTGTCCAGTGTGTGGGTGATGTGTGATCTGTCCAGTGTGTGGGTGATGTGTGATCTGTCCAGTGTGTGGGTGATGTGTGATCTGTCCAGTGTGCGGGTGATGTGTGATCTGTCCAGTGTGCGGGTGATGTGTGATCTGTCCAGTGTGTGGATGATGTGTGATCTGTCCAGTGTGCGGGTGATGTGTGATCTGTCCAGTGTGTGGGTGGTGTGTGATGTGTGATCTGTCCAGTGTGCGGGTGATGTGTGATCTGTCCAGTGTGTGGGTGGTGTGTGATCTGTCCAGTGTGCGGGTGATGTGTGATCTGTCCAGTGTGTGGGTGATGTGTGATCTGTCCAGTGTGTGGGTGATGTGTGATCTGTCCAGTGTGCGGGTGATGTGTGATCTGTCCAGTGTGCGGGTGATGTGTGATCTGTCCAGTGTGTGGATGATGTGTGATCTGTCCAGTGTGCGGGTGATGTGTGATCTGTCCAGTGTGCGGGTGATGTGTGATCTGTCCAGTGTGTGGATGATGTGTGATCTGTCCAGTGTGCGGGTGATGTGTGATCTGTCCAGTGTGTGGGTGATGTGTGATGTGTCCAGTGTGTGGGTGATGTGTGATCTGTCCAGTGTGTGGGTGATGTGTGATCTGTCCAGTGTGCGGGTGATGTGTGATCTGTCCAGTGTGCGGGTGATGTGTGATCTGTCCAGTGTGTGGATGATGTGTGATCTGTCCAGTGTGCGGGTGATGTGTGATCTGTCCAGTGTGTGGGTGGTGTGTGATGTGTGATCTGTCCAGTGTGTGGGTGGTGTGTGATCTGTCCAGTGTGTGGGTGATGTGTGATCTGTCCAGTGTGTGGGTGGTGTGTGATGTGTGATCTGTCCAGTGTGCGGGTGATGTGTGATCTGTCCAGTGTGTGGGTGGTGTGTGATCTGTCCAGTGTGCGGGTGATGTGTGATCTGTCCAGTGTGTGGGTGGTGTGTGATCTGTCCAGTGTGTGGGTGATGTGTGATCTGTCCAGTGTGTGGGTGGTGTGTGATCTGTCCAGTGTGTGGGTGATGTGTGATCTGTCCAGTGTGTGGTGGTGTGTGATGTGTCCAGTGTGCGGGTGGTGTGTGATCTGTCCAGTGTGCGGGTGGTGTGTGATCTGTCCAGTGTGTGGGTGGTGGGTGATCTGTCCAGTGTGTGGGTGATGTGTGATCTGTCCAGTGTGTGGTGGTGTGTGATCTGTCCAGTGTGTGGGTGATGTGTGATCTGTCCAGTGTGTGGATGGTGTGTGATCTGTCCAGTGTGCGGGTGATGTGTGATCTGTCCAGTGTGTGGGTGATGTGTGATCTGTCCAGTGTGTGGGTGATGTGTGATCTGTCCAGTGTGTGGGTGATGTGTGATCTGTCCAGTGTGTGGGTGATGTGTGATCTGTCCAGTGTGTGGGTGATGTGTGATCTGTCCAGTGTGCGGGTGATGGGTGATCTGTCCAGTGTGTGGGTGATGTGTGATCTGTCCAGTGTGTGGGTGATGTGTGATCTGTCCAGTGTGTGGGTGATGTGTGATCTGTCCAGTGTGTGGGTGATGTGTGATCTGTCCAGTGTGCGGGTGATGTGTGATCTGTCCAGTGTGCGGGTGATGTGTGATCTGTCCAGTGTGCGGGTGATGGGTGATCTGTCCAGTGTGTGGGTGATGTGTGATCTGTCCAGTGTGTGGGTGATGTGTGATCTGTCCAGTGTGCGGGTGATGTGTGATCTGTCCAGTGTGTGGGTGGTGTGTGATCTGTCCAGTGTGCGGGTGATGTGTGATCTGTCCAGTGTGTGGGTGGTGTGTGATCTGTCCAGTGTGTGGGTGATGTGTGATCTGTCCAGTGTGTGGGTGGTGTGTGATCTGTCCAGTGTGCGGGTGATGTGTGATCTGTCCAGTGTGTGGGTGGTGTGTGATCTGTCCAGTGTGTGGGTGATCTGTCCAGTGTGCGGGTGATGTGTGATCTGTCCAGTGTGTGGGTGATCTGTCCAGTGTGCGGGTGATGTGTGATCTGTCCAGTGTGTGGTGGTGTGTGATCTGTCCAGTGTGCGGGTGGTGTGTGATCTGTCCAGTGTGTGGGTGGTGTGTGATCTGTCCAGTGTGTGTGTGATGTGTGATCTGTCCAGTGTGTGTGTGATGTGTGATCTGTCCAGTGTGTGGGTGATGTGTGATCTGTCCAGTGTGTGTGTGATGTGTGATCTGTCCAGTGTGTGGGTGATGTGTGATCTGTCCAGTGTGCGGGTGATGTGTGATCTGTCCAGTGTGTGGGTGGTGTGTGATCTGTCCAGTGTGTGGGTGATGTGTGATCTGTCCAGTGTGCGGGTGGTGGGTGATCTGTCCAGTGTGTGGGTGGTGGGTGATCTGTCCAGTGTGCGGGTGATGTGTGATCTGTCCAGTGTGTGGGTGATGTGTGATCTGTCCAGTGTGTGGGTGGTGTGTGATCTGTCCAGTGTGCGGGTGATGTGTGATCTGTCCAGTGTGTGGGTGGTGTGTGATCTGTCCAGTGTGCGGGTGATGTGTGATCTGTCCAGTGTGTGGGTGGTGTGTGATCTGTCCAGTGTGTGGGTGATGTGTGATCTGTCCAGTGTGTGGGTGATGTGTGATCTGTCCAGTGTGTGGGTGATGTGTGATCTGTCCAGTGTGTGGGTGATGTGTGATCTGTCCAGTGTGTGGGTGATGTGTGATCTGTCCAGTGTGCGGGTGATGTGTGATCTGTCCAGTGTGCGGGTGATGTGTGATCTGTCCAGTGTGTGGATGATGTGTGATCTGTCCAGTGTGCGGGTGGTGTGTGATCTGTCCAGTGTGTGGGTGATGTGTGATCTGTCCAGTGTGTGGGTGGTGTGTGATCTGTCCAGTGTGCGGGTGGTGTGTGATCTGTCCAGTGTGTGGGTGGTGTGTGATCTGTCCAGTGTGTGTGTGATGTGTGATCTGTCCAGTGTGTGTGTGATGTGTGATCTGTCCAGTGTGCGGGTGATGTGTGATCTGTCCAGTGTGTGGGTGATGTGTGATCTGTCCAGTGTGTGGGTGATGTGTGATCTGTCCAGTGTGTGGGTGATGTGTGATCTGTCCAGTGTGTGGTGGTGTGTGATCTGTCCAGTGTGCGGGTGGTGTGTGATCTGTCCAGTGTGTGGGTGGTGTGTGATCTGTCCAGTGTGTGTGTGATGTGTGATCTGTCCAGTGTGTGTGTGATGTGTGATCTGTCCAGTGTGTGGGTGATGTGTGATCTGTCCAGTGTGTGTGTGATGTGTGATCTGTCCAGTGTGTGGGTGATGTGTGATCTGTCCAGTGTGCGGGTGATGTGTGATCTGTCCAGTGTGTGGGTGATGTGTGATCTGTCCAGTGTGTGGGTGATGTGTGATCTGTCCAGTGTGTGGGTGGTGTGTGATCTGTCCAGTGTGTGGGTGGTGTGTGATCTGTCCAGTGTGTGTGTGATGTGTGATCTGTCCAGTGTGTGGGTGATGTGTGATCTGTCCAGTGTGTGGGTGGTGTGTGATCTGTCCAGTGTGCGGGTGATGTGTGATCTGTCCAGTGTGTGGGTGGTGTGTGATCTGTCCAGTGTGTGGGTGATGTGTGATCTGTCCAGTGTGTGGATGGTGTGTGATCTGTCCAGTGTGCGGGTGATGTGTGATCTGTCCAGTGTGTGGGTGATGTGTGATCTGTCCAGTGTGTGGGTGATGTGTGATCTGTCCAGTGTGCGGATGGTGTGTGATCTGTCCAGTGTGTGGGTGGTGTGTGATGTGTGATCTGTCCAGTGTGCGGATGGTGTGTGATCTGTCCAGTGTGCGGGTGATGTGTGATCTGTCCAGTGTGTGGGTGATGTGTGATCTGTCCAGTGTGTGGGTGGTGGGTGATCTGTCCAGTGTGCGGGTGATGTGTGATCTGTCCAGTGTGTGGGTGGTGTGTGATCTGTCCAGTGTGTGGGTGATCTGTCCAGTGTGCGGGTGATGTGTGATCTGTCCAGTGTGTGGGTGATCTGTCCAGTGTGCGGGTGATGTGTGATCTGTCCAGTGTGTGGTGGTGTGTGATCTGTCCAGTGTGCGGGTGGTGTGTGATCTGTCCAGTGTGTGGGTGGTGTGTGATCTGTCCAGTGTGTGTGTGATGTGTGATCTGTCCAGTGTGTGTGTGATGTGTGATCTGTCCAGTGTGTGGGTGATGTGTGATCTGTCCAGTGTGTGTGTGATGTGTGATCTGTCCAGTGTGTGGGTGATGTGTGATCTGTCCAGTGTGCGGGTGATGTGTGATCTGTCCAGTGTGTGGGTGGTGTGTGATCTGTCCAGTGTGTGGGTGATGTGTGATCTGTCCAGTGTGCGGGTGGTGGGTGATCTGTCCAGTGTGTGGGTGGTGGGTGATCTGTCCAGTGTGCGGGTGATGTGTGATCTGTCCAGTGTGCGGATGGTGTGTGATTTGTCCAGTGTGCGGGTGGTGTGTGATCTGTCCAGTGTGTGGGTGGTGTGTGATGTGTGATCTGTCCAGTGTGCGGATGGTGTGTGATCTGTCCAGTGTGCGGGTGATGTGTGATCTGTCCAGTGTGCGGGTGATGTGTGATCTGTCCAGTGTGTGGGTGATGTGTGATCTGTCCAGTGTGCGGGTGATGTGTGATCTGTCCAGTGTGCGGATGGTGTGTGATGTGTGATCTGTCCAGTGTGCGGGTGATGTGTGATCTGTCCAGTGTGCGGGTGGTGGGTGATCTGTCCAGTGTGTGGGTGATGTGTGATCTGTCCAGTGTGTGGGTGATGTGTGATCTGTCCAGTGTGCGGGTGATGTGTGATCTGTCCAGTGTGTGGGTGATGTGTGATCTGTCCAGTGTGTGGGTGATGTGTGATCTGTCCAGTGTGCGGGTGATGTGTGATCTGTCCAGTGTGTGGGTGATGTGTGATCTGTCCAGTGTGTGGGTGGTGTGTGATCTGTCCAGTGTGTGGGTGATGTGTGATCTGTCCAGTGTGCGGGTGATGTGTGATCTGTCCAGTGTGTGGGTGATGTGTGATCTGTCCAGTGTGTGGTGGTGTGTGATCTGTCCAGTGTGCGGGTGGTGTGTGATCTGTCCAGTGTGTGGGTGGTGTGTGATCTGTCCAGTGTGTGGGTGGTGTGTGATCTGTCCAGTGTGCGGGTGATGTGTGATCTGTCCAGTGTGTGGTGGTGTGTGATGTGTGATCTGTCCAGTGTGTGGTGGTGTGTGATGTGTGATCTGTCCAGTGTGCGGATGGTGTGTGATCTGTCCAGTGTGCGGGTGATGTGTGATCTGTCCAGTGTGTGGGTGATGTGTGATCTGTCCAGTGTGTGGTGGTGTGTGATGTGTGATCTGTCCAGTGTGTGGGTGGTGTGTGATCTGTCCAGTGTGTGGGTGATGTGTGATCTGTCCAGTGTGTGGGTGGTGGGTGATCTGTCCAGTGTGCGGGTGGTGGGTGATCTGTCCAGTGTGCGGATGGTGTGTGATCTGTCCAGTGTGTGGGTGATGTGTGATCTGTCCAGTGTGTGGGTGATGTGTGATCTGTCCAGTGTGTGGGTGGTGTGTGATCTGTCCAGTGTGTGTGTGATGTGTGATCTGTCCAGTGTGTGGGTGATGTGTGATCTGTCCAGTGTGTGGGTGATGTGTGATGTGTGATCTGTCCAGTGTGTGGGTGATGTGTGATCTGTCCAGTGTGCGGGTGGTGTGTGATCTGTCCAGTGTGTGGGTGGTGTGTGATCTGTCCAGTGTGTGGGTGATGTGTATTCTGTCCAGTGTGTGGTGGTGTGTGATCTGTCCAGTGTGTGGGTGATGTGTGATCTGTCCAGTGTGCGGGTGGTGTGTGATCTGTCCAGTGTGTGGGTGATGTGTGATCTGTCCAGTGTGCGGATGGTGTGTGATCTGTCCAGTGTGTGGGTGATGTGTGATCTGTCCAGTGTGTGGGTGGTGTGTGATCTGTCCAGTGTGCGGATGGTGTGTGATCTGTCCAGTGTGTGGGTGGTGTGTGATCTGTCCAGTGTGCGGGTGATGTGTGATCTGTCCAGTGTGTGGGTGATGTGTGATCTGTCCAGTGTGTGGGTGATGTGTGATCTGTCCAGTGTGTGGGTGATGTGTGATCTGTCCAGTGTGCGGGTGGTGTGTGATCTGTCCAGTGTGCGGGTGGTGGGTGATCTGTCCAGTGTGTGGGTGGTGTGTGATCTGTCCAGTGTGTGGGTGATGTGTATTCTGTTCAGTGTGCGGGTGGTGTGTGATCTGTCCAGTGTGCGGGTGGTGTGTGATCTGTCCAGTGTGTGGGTGATGTGTGATCTGTCCAGTGTGTGGGTGGTGTGTGATCTGTCCAGAGTGTGGGTGATGTGTATTCTGTCCAGTGTGCGGGTGGTGTGTGATCTGTCCAGTGTGTGGGTGATGTGTATTCTGTCCAGTGTGTGGGTGATGTGTATTCTGTCCAGTGTGTGTGTGATGTGTGATCTGTCCAGTGTGTGGGTGATGTGTGATCTGTCCAGTGTGTGGGTGGTGTGTGATCTGTCCAGAGTGTGGGTGATGTGTATTCTGTCCAGTGTGTGGGTGATGTGTATTCTGTCCAGTGTGTGGGTGATGTGTGATCTGTCCAGTGTGTGGGTGATGTGTGATCTGTCCAGTGTGTGGGTGGTGTGTGATCTGTCCAGAGTGTGGGTGATGTGTGATCTGTCCAGTGTGTGGGTGATGTGTATTCTGTCCAGTGTGTGGGTGATGTGTATTCTGTCCAGTGTGTGGTGGTGTGTGATCTGTCCAGTGTGTGGGTGATGTGTGATCTGTCCAGTGTGTGGGTGATGTGTGATCTGTCCAGTGTGCGGGTGGTGGGTGATCTGTCCAGTGTGTGGGTGATGGGTGATCTGTCCAGTGTGTGGGTGATGTGTGATCTGTCCAGTGTGTGGGTGATGTGTGATCTGTCCAGTGTGTGGGTGATGTGTGATCTGTCCAGTGTGTGGGTGGTGTGTGGTGTGTGATCTGTCCAGTGTGTGGGTGATCTGTCCAGTGTGTGGGTGATGTGTGATCTGTCCAGTGTGCGGGTGGTGTGTGATCTGTCCAGTGTGTGGATGATGTGTGATCTGTCCAGTGTGTGGGTGATGTGTGATCTGTCCAGTGTGTGGGTGGTGTGTGATCTGTCCAGTGTGTGGCTGATGTGTGATCTGTCCAGTGTGTGGGTGATGTGTGATCTGTCCAGTGTGTGGGTGGTGTGTGATCTGTCCAGTGTGTGGGTGATGTGTGATCTGTCCAGTGTGTGGGTGGTGTGTGATCTGTCCAGTGTGTGGGTGGTGTGTGATCTGTCCAGTGTGCGGGTGATGTGTGATCTGTCCAGTGTGTGGATGATGTGTGATCTGTCCAGTGTGTGGATGATGTGTGATCTGTCCAGTGTGTGGGTGATGTGTGATCTGTCCAGTGTGTGGGTGGTGTGTGATCTGTCCAGTGTGTGTGTGATGTGTGATCTGTCCAGTGTGTGGGTGATGTGTGATCTGTCCAGTGTGCGGGTGATGTGTGATCTGTCCAGTGTGTGGGTGGTGTGTGATCTGTCCAGTGTGTGGGTGGTGTGTGATCTGTCCAGTGTGCGGGTGGTGTGTGATCTGTCCAGTGTGCGGGTGGTGGGTGATCTGTCCAGTGTGTGTGTGATGTGTGATCTGTCCAGTGTGTGGGTGATGTGTGATCTGTCCAGTGTGTGTGTGATGTGTGATCTGTCCAGTGTGTGGGTGATGTGTGATCTGTCCAGTGTGTGGGTGATGTGTGATCTGTCCAGTGTGTGGGTGATGTGTGATCTGTCCAGTGTGCGGATGGTGTGTGATTTGTCCAGTGTGCGGGTGGTGTGTGATCTGTCCAGTGTGTGGGTGGTGTGTGATGTGTGATCTGTCCAGTGTGCGGATGGTGTGTGATCTGTCCAGTGTGCGGGTGATGTGTGATCTGTCCAGTGTGTGGGTGATGTGTGATCTGTCCAGTGTGTGGGTGGTGGGTGATCTGTCCAGTGTGCGGGTGGTGGGTGATCTGTCCAGTGTGCGGGTGATGTGTGATCTGTCCAGTGTGTGGGTGATGTGTGATCTGTCCAGTGTGTGGGTGGTGGGTGATCTGTCCAGTGTGCGGGTGGTGGGTGATCTGTCCAGTGTGCGGGTGATGTGTGATCTGTCCAGTGTGTGGGTGATGTGTGATCTGTCCAGTGTGTGGGTGGTGGGTGATCTGTCCAGTGTGCGGGTGGTGGGTGATCTGTCCAGTGTGCGGGTGATGTGTGATCTGTCCAGTGTGTGGGTGATGTGTGATCTGTCCAGTGTGTGGGTGATGTGTGATCTGTCCAGTGTGTGGGTGATGTGTGATCTGTCCAGTGTGTGGGTGATGTGTGATCTGTCCAGTGTGTGGGTGGTGGGTGATCTGTCCAGTGTGCGGGTGGTGGGTGATCTGTCCAGTGTGTGGGTGATGTGTGATCTGTCCAGTGTGTGGGTGGTGTGTGATCTGTCCAGTGTGTGGGTGATGTGTGATCTGTCCAGTGTGCGGGTGATGGGTGATCTGTCCAGTGTGTGGGTGATGTGTGATCTGTCCAGTGTGTGGGTGATGTGTGATCTGTCCAGTGTGTGGGTGATGTGTGATCTGTCCAGTGTGTGGGTGATGTGTGATCTGTCCAGTGTGTGGGTGGTGGGTGATCTGTCCAGTGTGTGGGTGGTGTGTGATCTGTCCAGTGTGTGGGTGATGTGTGATCTGTCCAGTGTGTGGATGATGTGTGATCTGTCCAGTGTGTGGGTGATGTGTGATCTGTCCAGTGTGTGGGTGGTGTGTGGTGTGTGATCTGTCCAGTGTGTGGGTGATGTGTGATCTGTCCAGTGTGTGGGTGGTGTGTGATCTGTCCAGTGTGCGGGTGGTGTGTGATCTGTCCAGTGTGCGGGTGATGTGTGATCTGTCCAGTGTGTGGATGATGTGTGATCTGTCCAGTGTGTGGGTGATGTGTGATCTGTCCAGTGTGTGGGTGATGTGTATTCTGTCCAGTGTGCGGGTGGTGGGTGATCTGTCCAGTGTGTGGGTGATGTGTGATCTGTCCAGTGTGTGGGTGATGTGTGATCTGTCCAGTGTGTGGGTGGTGTGTGATCTGTCCAGTGTGTGGGTGATGTGTGATCTGTCCAGTGTGTGGGTGGTGTGTGATCTGTCCAGTGTGTGGGTGATGTGTGATCTGTCCAGTGTGCGGGTGGTGGGTGATCTGTCCAGTGTGTGGGTGATGGGTGATCTGTCCAGTGTGTGGGTGATGTGTGATCTGTCCAGTGTGTGGGTGATGTGTGATCTGTCCAGTGTGTGGGTGATGGGTGATCTGTCCAGTGTGTGGGTGATGTGTGATCTGTCCAGTGTGTGGGTGATGTGTGATCTGTCCAGTGTGTGGGTGATGGGTGATCTGTCCAGTGTGTGGGTGATGGGTGATCTGTCCAGTGTGTGGGTGATGTGTGATCTGTCCAGTGTGTGGGTGGTGTGTGATCTGTCCAGTGTGCGGGTGGTGGGTGATCTGTCCAGTGTGTGGGTGGTGTGTGATCTGTCCAGTGTGTGTGTGATGTGTGATCTGTCCAGTGTGCGGGTGGTGGGTGATCTGTCCAGTGTGTGGGTGATGTGTGATCTGTCCAGTGTGCGGGTGATGTGTGATCTGTCCAGTGTGTGGGTGGTGTGTGATCTGTCCAGTGTGTGGGTGATGTGTGATCTGTCCAGTGTGCGGGTGATGTGTGATCTGTCCAGTGTGTGGGTGGTGTGTGATCTGTCCAGTGTGTGGGTGATGTGTGATCTGTCCAGTGTGTGGGTGGTGTGTGATCTGTCCAGTGTGTGGGTGATGTGTATTCTGTCCAGTGTGCGGGTGGTGTGTGATCTGTCCAGTGTGTGGGTGATGTGTGATCTGTCCAGTGTGTGTGTGATGTGTGATCTGTCCAGTGTGTGGGTGGTGTGTGATCTGTCCAGTGTGTGGGTGATGTGTGATCTGTCCAGTGTGTGGGTGGTGTGTGATCTGTCCAGTGTGTGTGTGATGTGTGATCTGTCCAGTGTGTGGGTGATGTGTGATCTGTCCAGTGTGTGGGTGGTGTGTGATCTGTCCAGTGTGTGGGTGATGTGTGATCTGTCCAGTGTGTGGGTGGTGTGTGATCTGTCCAGTGTGTGGGTGATGTGTGATCTGTCCAGTGTGTGGGTGGTGTGTGATCTGTCCAGTGTGTGGGTGATGTGTATTCTGTCCAGTGTGCGGGTGGTGTGTGATCTGTCCAGTGTGTGGGTGGTGTGTGATCTGTCCAGTGTGTGGGTGATGTGTGATCTGTCCAGTGTGTGGGTGGTGTGTGATCTGTCCAGTGTGCGGATGGTGTGTGATCTGTCCAGTGTGCGGGTGATGTGTGATCTGTCCAGTGTGTGGGTGATGTGTGATCTGTCCAGTGTGTGGGTGATGTGTGATCTGTCCAGTGTGCGGGTGGTGTGTGATCTGTCCAGTGTGTGGGTGATGTGTGATCTGTCCAGTGTGTGGGTGGTGGGTGATCTGTCCAGTGTGTGGGTGATGGGTGATCTGTCCAGTGTGTGGGTGATGTGTGATCTGTCCAGTGTGTGGGTGATGTGTGATCTGTCCAGTGTGTGGGTGATGGGTGATCTGTCCAGTGTGTGGGTGATGTGTGATCTGTCCAGTGTGTGGGTGATGTGTGATCTGTCCAGTGTGTGGGTGGTGTGTGATGTGTGATCTGTCCAGTGTGCGGGTGGTGGGTGATCTGTCCAGTGTGTGTGTGATGTGTGATCTGTCCAGTGTGCGGGTGGTGGGTGATCTGTCCAGTGTGTGTGTGATGTGTGATCTGTCCAGTGTGCGGGTGGTGGGTGATCTGTCCAGTGTGCGGGTGATGTGTGATCTGTCCAGTGTGTGGGTGGTGTGTGATCTGTCCAGTGTGTGTGTGATGTGTGATCTGTCCAGTGTGTGTGTGGTGTGTGATCTGTCCAGTGTGTGGGTGATGTGTGATCTGTCCAGTGTGCGGGTGGTGGGTGATCTGTCCAGTGTGCGGGTGGTGTGTGATCTGTCCAGTGTGTGGGTGATGTGTGATCTGTCCAGTGTGTGGGTGGTGTGTGATCTGTCCAGTGTGTGGGTGGTGTGTGATCTGTCCAGTGTGTGTGTGATGTGTGATCTGTCCAGTGTGTGGGTGATGTGTGATCTGTCCAGTGTGTGTGTGATGTGTGATCTGTCCAGTGTGTGGGTGATGTGTGATCTGTCCAGTGTGTGTGTGATGTGTGATCTGTCCAGTGTGTGGGTGATGTGTGATCTGTCCAGTGTGTGGGTGATGTGTGATCTGTCCAGTGTGTGGGTGATGTGTGATCTGTCCAGAGTGTGGGTGATGTGTGATCTGTCCAGTGTGTGGGTGATGTGTGATCTGTCCAGAGTGTGGGTGATGTGTGATCTGTCCAGTGTGTGGGTGATGTGTATTCTGTCCAGTGTGTGGGTGATGTGTATTCTGTCCAGTGTGTGGTGGTGTGTGATCTGTCCAGTGTGTGGGTGATGTGTGATCTGTCCAGTGTGTGGGTGGTGTGTGATCTGTCCAGAGTGTGGGTGATGTGTGATCTGTCCAGTGTGCGGGTGGTGGGTGATCTGTCCAGTGTGTGGGTGATGGGTGATCTGTCCAGTGTGTGGGTGATGTGTGATCTGTCCAGTGTGTGGGTGGTGTGTGATCTGTCCAGTGTGTGGGTGGTGTGTGATCTGTCCAGTGTGTGGGTGATGTGTGATCTGTCCAGTGTGCGGGTGGTGGGTGATCTGTCCAGTGTGTGGGTGATGGGTGATCTGTCCAGTGTGTGGGTGATGTGTGATCTGTCCAGTGTGTGGGTGATGTGTGATCTGTCCAGTGTGTGGGTGATGTGTGATCTGTCCAGTGTGTGGGTGATGTGTGATCTGTCCAGTGTGTGGGTGATGTGTGATCTGTCCAGTGTGTGGGTGGTGTGTGATCTGTCCAGTGTGCGGGTGGTGTGTGATCTGTCCAGTGTGTGGGTGGTGTGTGATCTGTCCAGTGTGCGGGTGATGTGTGATCTGTCCAGTGTGTGGATGATGTGTGATCTGTCCAGTGTGTGGATGATGTGTGATCTGTCCAGTGTGTGGGTGATGTGTGATCTGTCCAGTGTGTGGGTGGTGTGTGATCTGTCCAGTGTGTGTGTGATGTGTGATCTGTCCAGTGTGTGGGTGATGTGTGATCTGTCCAGTGTGCGGGTGGTGGGTGATCTGTCCAGTGTGCGGGTGGTGTGTGATCTGTCCAGTGTGTGGGTGGTGTGTGATCTGTCCAGTGTGCGGGTGATGTGTGATCTGTCCAGTGTGTGGGTGATGTGTGATCTGTCCAGTGTGTGGGTGATGGGTGATCTGTCCAGTGTGTGGGTGATGTGTGATCTGTCCAGTGTGTGGGTGATGTGTGATCTGTCCAGTGTGTGGGTGATGGGTGATCTGTCCAGTGTGTGGGTGATGGGTGATCTGTCCAGTGTGTGGTGGTGTGTGATCTGTCCAGTGTGTGGGTGATGTGTGATCTGTCCAGTGTGTGGGTGATGTGTGATCTGTCCAGTGTGTGGGTGATGTGTGATCTGTCCAGTGTGTGGGTGATGTGTGATCTGTCCAGTGTGTGGGTGATGGGTGATCTGTCCAGTGTGTGGGTGATGTGTGATCTGTCCAGTGTGTGGGTGATGTGTGATCTGTCCAGTGTGTGGGTGATGGGTGATCTGTCCAGTGTGTGGGTGATGGGTGATCTGTCCAGTGTGTGGGTGATGTGTGATCTGTCCAGTGTGTGGGTGGTGTGTGATCTGTCCAGTGTGCGGGTGGTGGGTGATCTGTCCAGTGTGTGGGTGGTGTGTGATCTGTCCAGTGTGTGTGTGATGTGTGATCTGTCCAGTGTGCGGGTGGTGGGTGATCTGTCCAGTGTGCGGGTGATGTGTGATCTGTCCAGTGTGTGGGTGGTGTGTGATCTGTCCAGTGTGTGTGTGATGTGTGATCTGTCCAGTGTGTGGGTGATGTGTGATCTGTCCAGTGTGTGGGTGATGTGTGATCTGTCCAGTGTGTGGGTGGTGGGTGATCTGTCCAGTGTGCGGGTGGTGGGTGATCTGTCCAGTGTGTGGGTGATGTGTGATCTGTCCAGTGTGTGGGTGGTGGGTGATCTGTCCAGTGTGTGGGTGATGTGTGATCTGTCCAGTGTGTGGGTGGTGGGTGATCTGTCCAGTGTGCGGGTGATGTGTGATCTGTCCAGTGTGTGGGTGATGTGTGATCTGTCCACTGTGTGGGTGGTGGGTGATCTGTCCAGTGTGCGGGTGGTGGGTGATCTGTCCAGTGTGTGGGTGATGTGTGATCTGTCCAGTGTGTGGGTGATGTGTGATCTGTCCAGTGTGTGGGTGGTGGGTGATCTGTCCAGTGTGCGGGTGGTGGGTGATCTGTCCAGTGTGTGGGTGATGTGTGATCTGTCCAGTGTGTGGGTGGTGGGTGATCTGTCCAGTGTGTGGGTGATGTGTGATCTGTCCAGTGTGTGGGTGGTGGGTGATCTGTCCAGTGTGTGGGTGATGTGTGATCTGTCCAGTGTGCGGGTGGTGGGTGATCTGTCCAGTGTGTGGGTGATGTGTGATCTGTCCAGTGTGTGGGTGATGTGTGATCTGTCCAGTGTGTGGGTGGTGGGTGATCTGTCCAGTGTGTGGGTGGTGTGTGATCTGTCCAGTGTGTGGGTGATGTGTGATCTGTCCAGTGTGTGGGTGATGTGTGATCTGTCCAGTGTGTGGGTGGTGTGTGGTGTGTGATCTGTCCAGTGTGTGGGTGATGTGTGATCTGTCCAGTGTGTGGGTGATGTGTGATCTGTCCAGTGTGCGGGTGGTGTGTGATCTGTCCAGTGTGTGGGTGGTGTGTGATCTGTCCAGTGTGCGGGTGATGTGTGATCTGTCCAGTGTGTGGATGATGTGTGATCTGTCCAGTGTGTGGGTGATGTGTGATCTGTCCAGTGTGTGGGTGATGTGTATTCTGTCCAGTGTGCGGGTGGTGGGTGATCTGTCCAGTGTGTGGGTGATGTGTGATCTGTCCAGTGTGCGGGTGGTGGGTGATCTGTCCAGTGTGCGGGTGGTGGGTGATCTGTCCAGTGTGCGGGTGGTGTGTGATCTGTCCAGTGTGTGGGTGATGTGTGATCTGTCCAGTGTGTGGGTGATGTGTGATCTGTCCAGTGTGTGGGTGGTGTGTGATCTGTCCAGTGTGCGGGTGATGTGTGATCTGTCCAGTGTGTGGGTGATGTGTGATCTGTCCAGTGTGTGGTGATGTGTGATCTGTCCAGTGTGTGGGTGGTGTGTGATCTGTCCAGTGTGCGGGTGGTGGGTGATCTGTCCAGTGTGCGGGTGGTGTGTGATCTGTCCAGTGTGTGGGTGATGTGTGATCTGTCCAGTGTGTGGGTGATGTGTGATCTGTCCAGTGTGTGGGTGGTGTGTGATCTGTCCAGTGTGCGGGTGATGTGTGATCTGTCCAGTGTGTGGGTGGTGTGTGATCTGTCCAGTGTGCGGGTGGTGGGTGATCTGTCCAGTGTGCGGGTGGTGTGTGATCTGTCCAGTGTGTGGGTGATGTGTGATCTGTCCAGTGTGTGGGTGATGTGTGATCTGTCCAGTGTGTGGGTGGTGTGTGATCTGTCCAGTGTGCGGGTGATGTGTGATCTGTCCAGTGTGTGGGTGGTGTGTGATCTGTCCAGTGTGTGGTGGTGTGTGATGTGTGATCTGTCCAGTGTGTGGGTGATGTGTGATCTGTCCAGTGTGTGGGTGATGTGTGATCTGTCCAGTGTGTGTGTGATGTGTGATCTGTCCAGTGTGTGTGTGATGTGTGATCTGTCCAGTGTGTGGGTGATGTGTGATCTGTCCAGTGTGTGGGTGATGTGTGATCTGTCCAGTGTGTGGGTGATGGGTGATCTGTCCAGTGTGCGGGTGATGTGTGATCTGTCCAGTGTGTGGGTGATGTGTGATCTGTCCAGTGTGCGGGTGATGTGTGATCTGTCCAGTGTGCGGGTGATGTGTGATCTGTCCAGTGTGTGGGTGATGTGTGATCTGTCCAGTGTGTGGGTGGTGTGTGATCTGTCCAGTGTGCGGGTGATGTGTGATCTGTCCAGTGTGTGGGTGGTGTGTGATCTGTCCAGTGTGTGGGTGATCTGTCCAGTGTGCGGGTGGTGGGTGATCTGTCCAGTGTGCGGGTGGTGGGTGATCTGTCCAGTGTGCGGGTGATGTGTGATCTGTCCAGTGTGTGGGTGATCTGTCCAGTGTGCGGGTGATGTGTGATCTGTCCAGTGTGCGGGTGATGTGTGATCTGTCCAGTGTGTGGGTGATGTGTGATCTGTCCAGTGTGCGGGTGGTGGGTGATCTGTCCAGTGTGCGGGTGATGTGTGATCTGTCCAGTGTGTGGGTGATGTGTGACCTGTCCAGTGTGCGGGTGATGTGTGATCTGTCCAGTGTGCGGGTGATGTGTGATCTGTCCAGTGTGCGGGTGATGTGTGATCTGTCCAGTGTGTGGGTGATGTGTGATCTGTCCAGTGTGCGGGTGATGTGTGATCTGTCCAGTGTGCGGGTGATGTGTGATCTGTCCAGTGTGTGGATGATGTGTGATCTGTCCAGTGTGTGTGTGATGTGTGATCTGTCCAGTGTGTGTGTGATGTGTGATCTGTCCAGTGTGTGGGTGATGTGTGATCTGTCCAGTGTGTGGGTGATGTGTGATCTGTCCAGTGTGTGGGTGGTGGGTGATCTGTCCAGTGTGCGGGTGGTGGGTGATCTGTCCAGTGTGCGGATGGTGTGTGATCTGTCCAGTGTGTGGGTGGTGTGTGATCTGTCCAGTGTGTGGGTGGTGGGTGATCTGTCCAGTGTGTGGGTGATCTGTCCAGTGTGCGGGTGGTGGGTGATCTGTCCAGTGTGTGGGTGGTGTGTGATCTGTCCAGTGTGTGGGTGATGTGTATTCTGTTCAGTGTGCGGGTGGTGTGTGATCTGTCCAGTGTGTGGGTGGTGTGTGATCTGTCCAGTGTGCGGGTGGTGGGTGATCTGTCCAGTGTGTGGGTGGTGTGTGATCTGTCCAGTGTGTGGGTGGTGTGTGATCTGTCCAGTGTGTGTGTGATGTGTGATCTGTCCAGTGTGTGGGTGGTGTGTGATCTGTCCAGTGTGTGGGTGGTGTGTGATCTGTCCAGTGTGTGGGTGATGTGTGATCTGTCCAGTGTGCGGGTGGTGGGTGATCTGTCCAGTGTGCGGGTGATGTGTGATCTGTCCAGTGTGTGGGTGGTGTGTGATCTGTCCAGTGTGTGTGTGATGTGTGATCTGTCCAGTGTGTGGGTGGTGTGTGATCTGTCCAGTGTGTGGGTGGTGTGTGATGTGTGATCTGTCCAGTGTGCGGATGGTGTGTGATCTGTCCAGTGTGCGGGTGATGTGTGATCTGTCCAGTGTGTGGGTGATGTGTGATCTGTCCAGTGTGTGGGTGGTGGGTGATCTGTCCAGTGTGTGGGTGGTGTGTGATCTGTCCAGTGTGTGGGTGATGTGTATTCTGTCCAGTGTGTGGTGGTGTGTGATCTGTCCAGTGTGTGGGTGATGTGTGATCTGTCCAGTGTGTGGGTGATGTGTGATCTGTCCAGTGTGTGGGTGATGTGTGATCTGTCCAGTGTGTGGGTGGTGTGTGATCTGTCCAATGTGCGGATGGTGTGTGATCTGTCCAGTGTGTGGGTGGTGTGTGATCTGTCCAGTGTGTGGGTGGTGTGTGATCTGTCCAGTGTGCGGGTGATGTGTGATCTGTCCAGTGTGTGGGTGATGTGTGATCTGTCCAGTGTGTGGGTGGTGGGTGATCTGTCCAGTGTGCGGGTGGTGGGTGATCTGTCCAGTGTGCGGGTGATGTGTGATCTGTCCAGTGTGTGGGTGATGTGTGATCTGTCCAGTGTGTGGGTGGTGGGTGATCTGTCCAGTGTGCGGGTGGTGGGTGATCTGTCCAGTGTGCGGGTGATGTGTGATCTGTCCAGTGTGTGGGTGATCTGTCCAGTGTGTGGGTGATGTGTGATCTGTCCAGTGTGTGGGTGATGTGTGATCTGTCCAGTGTGTGGGTGGTGGGTGATCTGTCCAGTGTGCGGGTGGTGGGTGATCTGTCCAGTGTGCGGATGGTGTGTGATCTGTCCAGTGTGTGGGTGATGTGTGATCTGTCCAGTGTGTGGGTGATGTGTGATCTGTCCAGTGTGCGGGTGGTGTGTGATCTGTCCAGTGTGTGGGTGATGTGTGATCTGTCCAGTGTGTGGGTGGTGTGTGATCTGTCCAGTGTGCGGATGGTGTGTGATCTGTCCAGTGTGTGGGTGGTGTGTGATCTGTCCAGTGTGCGGGTGATGTGTGATCTGTCCAGTGTGCGGATGGTGTGTGATCTGTCCAGTGTGTGGGTGATGTGTGATCTGTCCAGTGTGCGGGTGGTGTGTGATCTGTCCAGTGTGCGGGTGGTGTGTGATCTGTCCAGTGTGCGGGTGATGTGTGATCTGTCCAGTGTGCGGATGGTGTGTGATCTGTCCAGTGTGCGGGTGATGTGTGATCTGTCCAGTGTGCGGGTGGTGTGTGATCTGTCCAGTGTGCGGGTGGTGTGTGATCTGTCCAGTGTGTGGGTGATGTGTGATCTGTCCAGTGTGCGGGTGGTGTGTGATCTGTCCAGTGTGTGGGTGGTGTGTGATCTGTCCAGTGTGCGGATGGTGTGTGATCTGTCCAGTGTGTGGGTGGTGTGTGATGTGTGATCTGTCCAGTGTGTGGGTGGTGTGTGATCTGTCCAGTGTGAGGATGGTGTGTGATCTGTCCAGTGTGTGGGTGGTGTGTGATCTGTCCAGTGTGCGGGTGATGTGTGATCTGTCCAGTGTGTGGGTGGTGTGTGATCTGTCCAGTGTGCGGATGGTGTGTGATCTGTCCAGTGTGTGGGTGGTGTGTGATCTGTCCAGTGTGCGGGTGATGTGTGATCTGTCCAGTGTGTGGGTGATGTGTGATCTGTCCAGTGTGTGGGTGATGGGTGATGTGTGATCTGTCCAGTGTGCGGGTGGTGTGTGATCTGTCCAGTGTGCGGGTGGTGGGTGATCTGTCCAGTGTGTGGGTGGTGTGTGATCTGTCCAGTGTGTGGGTGATGTGTATTCTGTTCAGTGTGCGGGTGGTGTGTGATCTGTCCAGTGTGTGGGTGATGTGTGATCTGTCCAGTGTGTGGGTGATGTGTGATCTGTCCAGTGTGTGGGTGGTGTGTGATCTGTCCAGAGTGTGGGTGATGTGTATTCTGTCCAGTGTGCGGGTGGTGTGTGATCTGTCCAGTGTGTGGGTGATGTGTATTCTGTCCAGTGTGTGGGTGATGTGTATTCTGTCCAGTGTGTGGTGGTGTGTGATCTGTCCAGTGTGTGGGTGATGTGTGATCTGTCCAGTGTGTGGGTGGTGTGTGATCTGTCCAGTGTGTGGGTGATGTGTGATCTGTCCAGTGTGTGGGTGGTGTGTGATCTGTCCAGAGTGTGGGTGATGTGTGATCTGTCCAGTGTGTGGGTGATGTGTATTCTGTCCAGTGTGTGGGTGATGTGTATTCTGTCCAGTGTGTGGTGGTGTGTGATCTGTCCAGTGTGTGGGTGATGTGTGATCTGTCCAGTGTGTGGGTGATGTGTGATCTGTCCAGTGTGCGGGTGATGTGTGATCTGTCCAGTGTGCGGGTGGTGGGTGATCTGTCCAGTGTGTGGGTGATGTGTGATCTGTCCAGTGTGTGGGTGATGTGTGATCTGTCCAGTGTGTGGGTGATGTGTGATCTGTCCAGTGTGTGGGTGATGTGTGATCTGTCCAGTGTGTGGGTGATGTGTGATCTGTCCAGTGTGTGGGTGGTGTGTGGTGTGTGATCTGTCCAGTGTGTGGGTGATCTGTCCAGTGTGTGGGTGATGTGTGATCTGTCCAGTGTGCGGGTGATGTGTGATCTGTCCAGTGTGTGGATGATGTGTGATCTGTCCAGTGTGTGGGTGATGTGTGATCTGTCCAGTGTGTGGGTGATGGGTGATCTGTCCAGTGTGTGGGTGATGTGTGATCTGTCCAGTGTGTGGGTGATGTGTGATCTGTCCAGTGTGTGGGTGGTGTGTGATCTGTCCAGTGTGTGGGTGGTGTGTGATCTGTCCAGTGTGCGGGTGGTGTGTGATCTGTCCAGTGTGTGGGTGATGTGTGATCTGTCCAGTGTGTGGGTGATGTGTGATCTGTCCAGTGTGTGGGTGATGTGTGATCTGTCCAGTGTGTGGATGATGTGTGATCTGTCCAGTGTGTGGGTGATGTGTGATCTGTCCAGTGTGTGGGTGATGTGTGATCTGTCCAGTGTGTGGGTGATGTGTGATCTGTCCAGTGTGTGTGTGATGTGTGATCTGTCCAGTGTGTGGGTGATGTGTGATCTGTCCAGTGTGTGGGTGGTGTGTGATCTGTCCAGTGTGCGGGTGATGTGTGATCTGTCCAGTGTGTGGATGATGTGTGATCTGTCCAGTGTGTGGATGATGTGTGATCTGTCCAGTGTGTGGGTGATGTGTGATCTGTCCAGTGTGTGGGTGGTGTGTGATCTGTCCAGTGTGTGTGTGATGTGTGATCTGTCCAGTGTGTGGGTGATGTGTGATCTGTCCAGTGTGTGGGTGGTGTGTGATCTGTCCAGTGTGTGGGTGATGTGTGATCTGTCCAGTGTGTGGGTGGTGTGTGATCTGTCCAGTGTGCGGGTGATGTGTGATCTGTCCAGTGTGTGGATGATGTGTGATCTGTCCAGTGTGTGGATGATGTGTGATCTGTCCAGTGTGTGGGTGGTGTGTGATCTGTCCAGTGTGTGTGTGATGTGTGATCTGTCCAGTGTGTGGGTGATGTGTGATCTGTCCAGTGTGTGGGTGATGTGTGATCTGTCCAGTGTGTGGGTGATGTGTGATCTGTCCAGTGTGTGGGTGGTGTGTGATCTGTCCAGTGTGTGTGTGATGTGTGATCTGTCCAGTGTGTGGGTGATGTGTGATCTGTCCAGTGTGTGGGTGGTGTGTGATCTGTCCAGTGTGCGGGTGATGTGTGATCTGTCCAGTGTGCGGGTGATGTGTGATCTGTCCAGTGTGTGGATGATGTGTGATCTGTCCAGTGTGTGGGTGGTGTGTGATCTGTCCAGTGTGTGTGTGATGTGTGATCTGTCCAGTGTGTGGGTGATGTGTGATCTGTCCAGTGTGCGGGTGATGTGTGATCTGTCCAGTGTGCGGGTGGTGGGTGATCTGTCCAGTGTGTGGGTGATGTGTGATCTGTCCAGTGTGTGGGTGATGTGTGATCTGTCCAGTGTGTGGGTGATGTGTGATCTGTCCAGTGTGTGGGTGATGTGTGATCTGTCCAGTGTGTGGGTGATGTGTGATCTGTCCAGTGTGTGGGTGGTGTGTGGTGTGTGATCTGTCCAGTGTGTGGGTGATCTGTCCAGTGTGTGGGTGATGTGTGATCTGTCCAGTGTGCGGGTGATGTGTGATCTGTCCAGTGTGTGGATGATGTGTGATCTGTCCAGTGTGTGGGTGATGTGTGATCTGTCCAGTGTGTGGGTGATGGGTGATCTGTCCAGTGTGTGGGTGATGTGTGATCTGTCCAGTGTGTGGGTGATGGGTGATCTGTCCAGTGTGTGGGTGATGTGTGATCTGTCCAGTGTGCGGGTGGTGTGTGATCTGTCCAGTGTGTGGTGGTGTGTGATGTGTGATCTGTCCAGTGTGTGTGTGGTGTGTGATCTGTCCAGTGTGTGTGTGGTGTGTGATCTGTCCAGTGTGCGGGTGGTGGGTGATCTGTCCAGTGTGTGTGTGATGTGTGATCTGTCCAGTGTGTGGGTGATGTGTGATCTGTCCAGTGTGTGGGTGATGTGTGATCTGTCCAGTGTGTGGGTGATGTGTATTCTGTCCAGTGTGCGGGTGGTGGGTGATCTGTCCAGTGTGTGGGTGATGTGTGATCTGTCCAGTGTGTGGGTGATGTGTGATCTGTCCAGTGTGTGGATGATGTGTGATCTGTCCAGTGTGTGGGTGATGTGTGATCTGTCCAGTGTGTGGGTGATGTGTGATCTGTCCAGTGTGTGGGTGATGTGTGATCTGTCCAGTGTGTGGGTGATGTGTGATCTGTCCAGTGTGTGGGTGATGTGTGATCTGTCCAGTGTGTGGGTGATGTGTGATCTGTCCAGTGTGTGGGTGATGTGTGATCTGTCCAGTGTGTGGGTGATGTGTGATCTGTCCAGTGTGTGGGTGATGTGTGATCTGTCCAGTGTGTGGGTGATGTGTGATCTGTCCAGTGTGTGGGTGATGTGTGATCTGTCCAGTGTGTGTGTGATGTGTGATCTGTCCAGTGTGTGGTGGTGTGTGATCTGTCCAGTGTGCGGGTGGTGTGTGATCTGTCCAGTGTGTGGGTGGTGTGTGATCTGTCCAGTGTGTGTGTGATGTGTGATCTGTCCAGTGTGTGGGTGGTGTGTGATCTGTCCAGTGTGTGGGTGATGTGTGATCTGTCCAGTGTGTGGGTGATGTGTGATCTGTCCAGTGTGTGGGTGGTGTGTGATCTGTCCAGTGTGTGGGTGGTGTGTGATGTGTGATCTGTCCAGTGTGCGGATGGTGTGTGATCTGTCCAGTGTGCGGGTGATGTGTGATCTGTCCAGTGTGTGGGTGATGTGTGATCTGTCCAGTGTGTGGGTGATGTGTGATCTGTCCAGTGTGTGGGTGATGTGTGATCTGTCCAGTGTGTGTGTGGTGTGTGATCTGTCCAGTGTGTGGGTGATGTGTGATCTGTCCAGTGTGTGGGTGATGTGTGATCTGTCCAGTGTGTGTGTGATGTGTGATCTGTCCAGTGTGTGGGTGATGTGTGATCTGTCCAGTGTGTGGTGGTGTGTGATGTGTGATCTGTCCAGTGTGTGTGTGGTGTGTGGTGTGTGATCTGTCCAGTGTGTGGGTGATCTGTCCAGTGTGTGGGTGATGTGTGATCTGTCCAGTGTGCGGGTGATGTGTGATCTGTCCAGTGTGTGGATGATGTGTGATCTGTCCAGTGTGTGGGTGATGTGTGATCTGTCCAGTGTGTGGGTGATGTGTGATCTGTCCAGTGTGTGGGTGATGTGTGATCTGTCCAGTGTGTGGGTGATGTGTGATCTGTCCAGTGTGCGGGTGATGTGTGATCTGTCCAGTGTGCGGGTGATGTGTGATCTGTCCAGTGTGTGGGTGATGTGTGATCTGTCCAGTGTGTGGGTGATGTGTGATCTGTCCAGTGTGTGGGTGATGTGTGATCTGTCCAGTGTGTGGGTGGTGGGTGATCTGTCCAGTGTGCGGGTGGTGGGTGATCTGTCCAGTGTGCGGGTGGTGGGTGATCTGTCCAGTGTGCGGGTGATGTGTGATCTGTCCAGTGTGTGGGTGATGTGTGATCTGTCCAGTGTGTGGGTGGTGGGTGATCTGTCCAGTGTGCGGGTGGTGGGTGATCTGTCCAGTGTGCGGGTGATGTGTGATCTGTCCAGTGTGTGGGTGATGTGTGATCTGTCCAGTGTGTGGGTGGTGGGTGATCTGTCCAGTGTGTGGTGGTGTGTGATCTGTCCAGTGTGTGTGTGATGTGTGATCTGTCCAGTGTGTGGGTGATGTGTATTCTGTCCAGTGTGTGGGTGATGTGTGATCTGTCCAGTGTGTGGGTGATGTGTGATCTGTCCAGTGTGTGGGTGATGTGTGATCTGTCCAGTGTGTGGGTGATGTGTGATCTGTCCAGTGTGTGGGTGATGTGTGATCTGTCCAGTGTGCGGGTGGTGGGTGATCTGTCCAGTGTGTGTGTGATGTGTGATCTGTCCAGTGTGTGGATGATGTGTGATCTGTCCAGTGTGTGGGTGATGTGTGATCTGTCCAGTGTGTGGGTGGTGTGTGATCTGTCCAGTGTGTGTGTGGTGTGTGATCTGTCCAGTGTGTGGGTGATGTGTGATCTGTCCAGTGTGCGGGTGATGTGTGATCTGTCCAGTGTGTGGATGATGTGTGATCTGTCCAGTGTGTGGATGATGTGTGATCTGTCCAGTGTGTGGGTGGTGTGTGATCTGTCCAGTGTGTGTGTGATGTGTGATCTGTCCAGTGTGTGGGTGATGTGTGATCTGTCCAGTGTGCGGGTGGTGTGTGATCTGTCCAGTGTGTGGTGGTGTGTGATGTGTGATCTGTCCAGTGTGTGTGTGGTGTGTGATCTGTCCAGTGTGCGGGTGGTGGGTGATCTGTCCAGTGTGTGTGTGATGTGTGATCTGTCCAGTGTGTGGGTGATGTGTGATCTGTCCAGTGTGTGGGTGATGTGTGATCTGTCCAGTGTGTGGGTGGTGTGTGATCTGTCCATTGTACGGGTGATGTGTGATCTGTCCAGTGTGTGGGTGATGTGTGATCTGTCCAGTGTGTGGGTGGTGTGTGATCTGTCCAGTGTGTGGGTGGTGTGTGATTTGTCCAGTGTGCGGGTGGTGTGTGATCTGTCCAGTGTGTGGGTGGTGTGTGATGTGTGATCTGTCCAGTGTGCGGATGGTGTGTGATCTGTCCAGTGTGCGGGTGATGTGTGATCTGTCCAGTGTGTGGGTGATGTGTGATCTGTCCAGTGTGTGGGTGGTGGGTGATCTGTCCAGTGTGCGGGTGGTGGGTGATCTGTCCAGTGTGTGGGTGATGTGTGATCTGTCCAGTGTGTGGGTGATGTGTGATCTGTCCAGTGTGTGGGTGATGTGTGATCTGTCCAGTGTGCGGGTGATGTGTGATCTGTCCAGTGTGTGGGTGATGTGTGATCTGTCCAGTGTGTGGGTGATGTGTGATCTGTCCAGTGTGTGGGTGATGTGTGATCTGTCCAGTGTGTGGGTGATGTGTGATCTGTCCAGTGTGTGGGTGATGTGTGATCTGTCCAGTGTGCGGGTGATGGGTGATCTGTCCAGTGTGTGGGTGATGTGTGATCTGTCCAGTGTGTGGGTGATGTGTGATCTGTCCAGTGTGTGGGTGATGTGTGATCTGTCCAGTGTGTGGGTGATGTGTGATCTGTCCAGTGTGTGGGTGATGTGTGATCTGTCCAGTGTGTGGGTGGTGGGTGATCTGTCCAGTGTGTGGGTGGTGTGTGATCTGTCCAGTGTGTGGGTGATGTGTGATCTGTCCAGTGTGTGGGTGATGTGTGATCTGTCCAGTGTGTGGGTGGTGTGTGATCTGTCCAGTGTGTGGGTGATGTGTGATCTGTCCAGTGTGTGGGTGGTGGGTGATCTGTCCAGTGTGTGGGTGGTGTGTGATCTGTCCAGTGTGTGGGTGATGTGTGATCTGTCCAGTGTGTGGGTGATGTGTGATCTGTCCAGTGTGTGTGTGGTGTGTGGTGTGTGATCTGTCCAGTGTGTGGGTGATGTGTGATCTGTCCAGTGTGTGGGTGGTGGGTGATCTGTCCAGTGTGCGGGTGATGTGTGATCTGTCCAGTGTGTGGGTGATGTGTGATCTGTCCAGTGTGTGGGTGGTGTGTGATCTGTCCAGTGTGCGGGTGGTGTGTGATCTGTCCAGTGTGCGGGTGATGTGTGATCTGTCCAGTGTGTGGGTGGTGTGTGATCTGTCCAGTGTGTGGGTGGTGTGTGATCTGTCCAGTGTGCGGGTGATGTGTGATCTGTCCAGTGTGTGGGTGATGTGTGATCTGTCCAGTGTGTGGTGGTGTGTGATCTGTCCAGTGTGTGGATGATGTGTGATCTGTCCAGTGTGTGGATGATGTGTGATCTGTCCAGTGTGTGGGTGATGTGTGATCTGTCCAGTGTGCGGGTGATGTGTGATCTGTCCAGTGTGTGGATGATGTGTGATCTGTCCAGTGTGTGGGTGATGTGTATTCTGTCCAGTGTGTGGGTGGTGTGTGATCTGTCCAGTGTGTGGATGATGTGTGATCTGTCCAGTGTGTGGGTGATGTGTGATCTGTCCAGTGTGCGGGTGGTGGGTGATCTGTCCAGTGTGTGGGTGATGTGTGATCTGTCCAGTGTGTGTGTGATGTGTGATCTGTCCAGTGTGTGGGTGGTGTGTGATCTGTCCAGTGTGCGGATGGTGTGTGATCTGTCCAGTGTGCGGGTGATGTGTGATCTGTCCAGTGTGTGGGTGATGTGTGATCTGTCCAGTGTGTGGGTGATGTGTGATCTGTCCAGTGTGCGGGTGGTGTGTGATCTGTCCAGTGTGTGGGTGATGTGTGATCTGTCCAGTGTGCGGGTGGTGGGTGATCTGTCCAGTGTGTGGGTGATGTGTGATCTGTCCAGTGTGTGGGTGATGTGTGATCTGTCCAGTGTGTGGGTGATGTGTGATCTGTCCAGTGTGTGGGTGATGGGTGATCTGTCCAGTGTGTGGGTGATGTGTGATCTGTCCAGTGTGTGGGTGATGTGTGATCTGTCCAGTGTGTGGGTGGTGTGTGATGTGTGATCTGTCCAGTGTGCGGGTGGTGGGTGATCTGTCCAGTGTGTGGGTGGTGTGTGATCTGTCCAGTGTGTGGGTGATGTGTGATCTGTCCAGTGTGTGTGTGATGTGTGATCTGTCCAGTGTGCGGGTGGTGGGTGATCTGTCCAGTGTGCGGGTGATGTGTGATCTGTCCAGTGTGTGTGTGGTGTGTGATCTGTCCAGTGTGTGGGTGATGTGTGATCTGTCCAGTGTGTGGGTGATGTGTGATCTGTCCAGTGTGTGGGTGATGTGTGATCTGTCCAGTGTGTGGGTGATGTGTGATCTGTCCAGTGTGTGGGTGATGTGTGATCTGTCCAGTGTGTGGGTGGTGTGTGATCTGTCCAGAGTGTGGGTGATGTGTGATCTGTCCAGTGTGTGGGTGATGTGTATTCTGTCCAGTGTGTGGGTGATGTGTATTCTGTCCAGTGTGTGGGTGATGTGTGATCTGTCCAGTGTGTGTGTGATGTGTAATCTGTCCAGTGTGTGTGTGGTGTGTGATCTGTCCAGTGTGTGGGTGATGTGTGATCTGTCCAGTGTGCGGGTGGTGGGTGATCTGTCCAGTGTGCGGGTGATGTGTGATCTGTCCAGTGTGTGGGTGATGTGTATTCTGTTCAGTGTGCGGGTGGTGTGTGATCTGTCCAGTGTGTGGGTGATGTGTGATCTGTCCAGTGTGTGGTGATGTGTGATCTGTCCAGTGTGTGGGTGATGTGTGATCTGTCCAGTGTGTGGGTGGTGTGTGATCTGTCCAGTGTGCGGGTGGTGGGTGATCTGTCCAGTGTGCGGGTGGTGTGTGATCTGTCCAGTGTGCGGGTGGTGTGTGATCTGTCCAGTGTGCGGGTGGTGTGTGATCTGTCCAGTGTGTGGGTGATGTGTGATCTGTCCAGTGTGTGGTGATGTGTGATCTGTCCAGTGTGTGGGTGATGTGTGATCTGTCCAGTGTGTGGGTGGTGTGTGATCTGTCCAGTGTGTGGGTGGTGTGTGATCTGTCCAGTGTGCGGGTGGTGTGTGATCTGTCCAGTGTGTGGGTGATGTGTGATCTGTCCAGTGTACGGGTGATGTGTATTCTGTCCAGTGTGTGGGTGATGTGTGATCTGTCCAGTGTGTGGGTGATGTGTGATCTGTCCATTGTGTGGTGATGTGTGATCTGTCCAGTGTGTGGGTGATGTGTGATCTGTCCAGTGTGTGGGTGATGTGTGATCTGTCCAGTGTGTGTGTGATGTGTGATCTGTCCAGTGTGTGGGTGATGTGTGATCTGTCCAGTGTGTGTGTGATGTGTGATCTGTCCAGTGTGTGGGTGATGTGTGATCTGTCCAGTGTGTGGGTGGTGTGTGATCTGTCCAGTGTGTGGGTGATGTGTGATCTGTCCAGTGTGTGGGTGGTGTGTGATCTGTCCAGTGTGTGGGTGATGTGTGATCTGTCCAGTGTGTGGGTGATGTGTGATGTGTGATCTGTCCAGTGTGTGGGTGATGTGTGATCTGTCCAGTGTGTGGGTGATGTGTGATCTGTCCAGTGTGTGGGTGATGTGTGATCTGTCCAGTGTGTGGGTGATGTGTGATCTGTCCAGTGTGTGGGTGGTGGGTGATCTGTCCAGTGTGCGGGTGGTGTGTGATCTGTCCAGAGTGTGGGTGATGTGTGATCTGTCCAGTGTGTGGGTGATGTGTGATCTGTCCAGTGTGTGGGTGATGTGTGATCTGTCCAGTGTGTGGGTGGTGTGTGATCTGTCCAGTGTGTGGGTGGTGTGTGATCTGTCCAGAGTGTGGGTGATGTGTGATCTGTCCAGTGTGTGGGTGATGTGTATTCTGTCCAGTGTGTGGGTGATGTGTATTCTGTCCAGTGTGTGGTGGTGTGTGATCTGTCCAGTGTGTGGGTGATGTGTGATCTGTCCAGTGTGTGGGTGATGTGTGATCTGTCCAGTGTGTGGGTGATGTGTGATCTGTCCAGTGTGTGGGTGATGTGTGATCTGTCCAGTGTGTGGGTGATGTGTGATCTGTCCAGTGTGTGGGTGGTGTGTGATCTGTCCAGTGTGTGGGTGGTGTGTGATCTGTCCAGAGTGTGGGTGATGTGTGATCTGTCCAGTGTGTGGGTGATGTGTATTCTGTCCAGTGTGTGGGTGATGTGTATTCTGTCCAGTGTGTGGTGGTGTGTGATCTGTCCAGTGTGTGGGTGATGTGTGATCTGTCCAGTGTGCGGGTGGTGTGTGATCTGTCCAGTGTGTGGGTGATGTGTGATCTGTCCAGTGTGCGGGTGGTGGGTGATCTGTCCAGTGTGTGGGTGATGTGTGATCTGTCCAGTGTGTGGGTGATGTGTGATCTGTCCAGTGTGTGGGTGGTGTGTGATCTGTCCAGTGTGCGGGTGGTGTGTGATCTGTCCAGTGTGTGGGTGGTGTGTGATCTGTCCAGTGTGTGTGTGATGTGTGATCTGTCCAGTGTGTGGGTGATGTGTGATCTGTCCAGTGTGCGGGTGGTGGGTGATCTGTCCAGTGTGCGGGTGGTGTGTGATCTGTCCAGTGTGTGGGTGATGTGTGATCTGTCCAGTGTGTGGGTGGTGTGTGATCTGTCCAGTGTGCGGGTGGTGGGTGATCTGTCCAGTGTGCGGATGGTGTGTGATCTGTCCAGTGTGTGGGTGATGTGTGATCTGTCCAGTGTGCGGGTGGTGTGTGATCTGTCCAGTGTGTGGGTGGTGTGTGATCTGTCCAGTGTGCGGGTGATGTGTGATCTGTCCAGTGTGTGGGTGATGTGTGATCTGTCCAGTGTGTGGGTGATGTGTGATGTGTGATCTGTCCAGTGTGTGGGTGATGTGTGATCTGTCCAGTGTGTGTGTGATGTGTGATCTGTCCAGTGTGTGGGTGATGTGTGATCTGTCCAGTGTGTGGGTGATGTGTGATGTGTGATCTGTCCAGTGTGCGGATGGTGTGTGATCTGTCCAGTGTGTGGGTGATGTGTGATCTGTCCAGTGTGCGGATGGTGTGTGATCTGTCCAGTGTGTGGGTGATGTGTGATCTGTCCAGTGTGTGGGTGGTGGGTGATCTGTCCAGTGTGCGGGTGGTGGGTGATCTGTCCAGTGTGCGGGTGATGTGTGATCTGTCCAGTGTGTGGGTGATCTGTCCAGTGTGTGGGTGATGTGTGATCTGTCCAGTGTGTGGGTGATGTGTGATCTGTCCAGTGTGTGGGTGGTGGGTGATCTGTCCAGTGTGCGGGTGGTGGGTGATCTGTCCAGTGTGCGGATGGTGTGTGATCTGTCCAGTGTGTGGGTGGTGTGTGATCTGTCCAGTGTGCGGATGGTGTGTGATCTGTCCAGTGTGTGGGTGGTGTGTGATCTGTCCAGTGTGTGGGTGGTGTGTGATCTGTCCAGTGTGTGGGTGATGTGTGATCTGTCCAGTGTGTGGGTGATGTGTGATCTGTCCAGTGTGCGGGTGGTGTGTGATCTGTCCAGTGTGTGGGTGATGTGTGATCTGTCCAGTGTGCGGATGGTGTGTGATCTGTCCAGTGTGTGGGTGGTGTGTGATCTGTCCAGTGTGCGGATGGTGTGTGATCTGTCCAGTGTGTGGGTGGTGTGTGATCTGTCCAGTGTGCGGGTGATGTGTGATCTGTCCAGTGTGTGGGTGATGTGTGATCTGTCCAGTGTGTGGGTGATGTGTGATGTGTGATCTGTCCAGTGTGTGGGTGATGTGTGATCTGTCCAGTGTGTGGGTGATGTGTGATCTGTCCAGTGTGCGGATGGTGGGTGATCTGTCCAGTGTGTGGGTGGTGTGTGATCTGTCCAGTGTGTGGGTGATGTGTATTCTGTTCAGTGTGCGGGTGGTGTGTGATCTGTCCAGTGTGCGGGTGGTGTGTGATCTGTCCAGTGTGTGGGTGATGTGTGATCTGTCCAGTGTGTGGGTGATGTGTATTCTGTCCAGTGTGTGGGTGATGTGTATTCTGTCCAGTGTGTGGTGGTGTGTGATCTGTCCAGTGTGTGGTGGTGTGTGATCTGTCCAGTGTGTGGGTGATGTGTGATCTGTCCAGTGTGTGGGTGATGTGTATTCTGTCCAGTGTGCGGGTGGTGTGTGATCTGTCCAGTGTGTGGGTGATGTGTATTCTGTCCAGTGTGTGGGTGATGTGTATTCTGTCCAGTGTGTGGTGGTGTGTGATCTGTCCAGTGTGTGGGTGATGTGTGATCTGTCCAGAGTGTGGGTGATGTGTATTCTGTCCAGTGTGTGGGTGATGTGTATTCTGTCCAGTGTGTGGGTGATGTGTGATCTGTCCAGTGTGTGGGTGATGTGTGATCTGTCCAGTGTGTGGGTGGTGTGTGATCTGTCCAGAGTGTGGGTGATGTGTGATCTGTCCAGTGTGTGGGTGATGTGTATTCTGTCCAGTGTGTGGGTGATGTGTATTCTGTCCAGTGTGTGGTGGTGTGTGATCTGTCCAGTGTGTGGTGATGTGTGATCTGTCCAGTGTGTGGGTGATGTGTGATCTGTCCAGTGTGCGGGTGGTGGGTGATCTGTCCAGTGTGTGGGTGATGGGTGATCTGTCCAGTGTGTGGGTGATGTGTGATCTGTCCAGTGTGTGGGTGATGTGTGATCTGTCCAGTGTGTGGGTGATGTGTGATCTGTCCAGTGTGCGGGTGGTGTGTGGTGTGTGATCTGTCCAGTGTGTGGGTGATCTGTCCAGTGTGTGGGTGATGTGTGATCTGTCCAGTGTGTGGGTGATGTGTGATCTGTCCAGTGTGTGGGTGATGTGTGATCTGTCCAGTGTGTGGGTGATGTGTGATCTGTCCAGTGTGTGGGTGGTGTGTGATCTGTCCAGTGTGCGGGTGGTGTGTGATCTGTCCAGTGTGTGGGTGGTGTGTGATCTGTCCAGTGTGCGGGTGATGTGTGATCTGTCCAGTGTGTGGATGATGTGTGATCTGTCCAGTGTGTGGATGATGTGTGATCTGTCCAGTGTGTGGGTGGTGGGTGATCTGTCCAGTGTGTGGGTGGTGGGTGATCTGTCCAGTGTGTGGGTGATGTGTGATCTGTCCAGTGTGTGGGTGGTGTGTGATCTGTCCAGTGTGTGTGTGATGTGTGATCTGTCCAGTGTGTGGGTGATGTGTGATCTGTCCAGTGTGCGGGTGATGTGTGATCTGTCCAGTGTGTGGGTGGTGTGTGATCTGTCCAGTGTGTGGGTGGTGTGTGATCTGTCCAGTGTGTGGATGATGTGTGATCTGTCCAGTGTGCGGGTGGTGTGTGATCTGTCCAGTGTGCGGGTGGTGGGTGATCTGTCCAGTGTGTGTGTGATGTGTGATCTGTCCAGTGTGTGGGTGGTGTGTGATCTGTCCAGTGTGTGGGTGATGTGTGATCTGTCCAGTGTGTGGGTGATGTGTGATCTGTCCAGTGTGCGGATGGTGTGTGATTTGTCCAGTGTGCGGGTGGTGTGTGATCTGTCCAGTGTGTGGGTGGTGTGTGATGTGTTTTCTGTCCAGTGTGCGGATGGTGTGTGATCTGTCCAGTGTGCGGGTGATGTGTGATCTGTCCAGTGTGTGGGTGATGTGTGATCTGTCCAGTGTGTGGGTGGTGGGTGATCTGTCCAGTGTGCGGGTGGTGGGTGATCTGTCCAGTGTGCGGGTGATGTGTGATCTGTCCAGTGTGTGGGTGATGTGTGATCTGTCCAGTGTGTGGGTGGTGGGTGATCTGTCCAGTGTGCGGGTGGTGGGTGATCTGTCCAGTGTGCGGGTGATGTGTGATCTGTCCAGTGTGTGGGTGATGTGTGATCTGTCCAGTGTGTGGGTGGTGGGTGATCTGTCCAGTGTGCGGGTGATGTGTGATCTGTCCAGTGTGTGGGTGATGTGTGATCTGTCCAGTGTGTGGGTGATGTGTGATCTGTCCAGTGTGTGGGTGATGTGTGATCTGTCCAGTGTGTGGGTGATGTGTGATCTGTCCAGTGTGTGGGTGGTGGGTGATCTGTCCAGTGTGCGGGTGGTGGGTGATCTGTCCAGTGTGTGGGTGATGTGTGATCTGTCCAGTGTGTGGGTGGTGTGTGATCTGTCCAGTGTGTGGGTGGTGTGTGATCTGTCCAGTGTGCGGGTGATGGGTGATCTGTCCAGTGTGTGGGTGATGTGTGATCTGTCCAGTGTGCGGGTGATGGGTGATCTGTCCAGTGTGTGGGTGATGTGTGATCTGTCCAGTGTGTGGGTGATGTGTGATCTGTCCAGTGTGTGGGTGATGTGTGATCTGTCCAGTGTGTGGGTGATGTGTGATCTGTCCAGTGTGTGGGTGGTGGGTGATCTGTCCAGTGTGTGGGTGGTGTGTGATCTGTCCAGTGTGTGGGTGATGTGTGATCTGTCCAGTGTGCGGGTGGTGTGTGATCTGTCCAGTGTGCGGGTGGTGGGTGATCTGTCCAGTGTGTGTGTGATGTGTGATCTGTCCAGTGTGTGGGTGATGTGTGATCTGTCCAGTGTGCGGGTGATGTGTGATCTGTCCAGTGTGTGGGTGGTGTGTGATCTGTCCAGTGTGTGGGTGGTGTGTGATCTGTCCAGTGTGCGGGTGGTGTGTGATCTGTCCAGTGTGCGGGTGGTGGGTGATCTGTCCAGTGTGTGTGTGATGTGTGATCTGTCCAGTGTGTGGGTGGTGTGTGATCTGTCCAGTGTGTGGGTGATGTGTGATCTGTCCAGTGTGTGGGTGATGTGTGATCTGTCCAGTGTGCGGATGGTGTGTGATTTGTCCAGTGTGCGGGTGGTGTGTGATCTGTCCAGTGTGTGGGTGGTGTGTGATCTGTCCAGTGTGTGGGTGGTGGGTGATCTGTCCAGTGTGCGGGTGGTGGGTGATCTGTCCAGTGTGTGGGTGATGTGTGATCTGTCCAGTGTGTGTGTGATGTGTGATCTGTCCAGTGTGCGGGTGGTGGGTGATCTGTCCAGTGTGTGGGTGATGTGTGATCTGTCCAGTGTGCGGATGGTGTGTGATCTGTCCAGTGTGTGGGTGATGTGTGATCTGTCCAGTGTGTGGGTGGTGGGTGATCTGTCCAGTGTGTGGGTGATGTGTGATCTGTCCAGTGTGTGGGTGGTGGGTGATCTGTCCAGTGTGCGGGTGGTGGGTGATCTGTCCAGTGTGCGGGTGATGTGTGATCTGTCCAGTGTGTGGGTGGTGGGTGATCTGTCCAGTGTGCGGGTGGTGGGTGATCTGTCCAGTGTGCGGGTGATGTGTGATCTGTCCAGTGTGTGGGTGATCTGTCCAGTGTGTGGGTGATGTGTGATCTGTCCAGTGTGTGGGTGATGTGTGATCTGTCCAGTGTGTGGGTGGTGGGTGATCTGTCCAGTGTGCGGGTGGTGGGTGATCTGTCCAGTGTGCGGGTGATGTGTGATCTGTCCAGTGTGTGGGTGATGTGTGATCTGTCCAGTGTGTGGGTGGTGGGTGATCTGTCCAGTGTGCGGGTGATGTGTGATCTGTCCAGTGTGTGGGTGATGTGTGATCTGTCCAGTGTGTGGGTGGTGGGTGATCTGTCCAGTGTGCGGGTGATGTGTGATCTGTCCAGTGTGTGGGTGATGTGTGATCTGTCCAGTGTGTGGGTGATGTGTGATCTGTCCAGTGTGTGGGTGATGTGTGATCTGTCCAGTGTGTGGGTGATGTGTGATCTGTCCAGTGTGTGGGTGGTGGGTGATCTGTCCAGTGTGCGGGTGGTGGGTGATCTGTCCAGTGTGTGGGTGATGTGTGATCTGTCCAGTGTGTGGGTGGTGTGTGATCTGTCCAGTGTGTGGGTGGTGTGTGATCTGTCCAGTGTGCGGGTGGTGGGTGATCTGTCCAGTGTGTGGGTGATGTGTGATCTGTCCAGTGTGCGGGTGATGGGTGATCTGTCCAGTGTGTGGGTGATGTGTGATCTGTCCAGTGTGTGGGTGATGTGTGATCTGTCCAGTGTGTGGGTGATGTGTGATCTGTCCAGTGTGTGGGTGATGTGTGATCTGTCCAGTGTGTGGGTGGTGGGTGATCTGTCCAGTGTGTGGGTGGTGTGTGATCTGTCCAGTGTGTGGGTGATGTGTGATCTGTCCAGTGTGTGGGTGATCTGTCCAGTGTGTGGGTGATGTGTGATCTGTCCAGTGTGTGTGTGATGTGTGATCTGTCCAGTGTGTGGGTGATGTGTGATCTGTCCAGTGTGTGGGTGATGTGTGATGTGTGATCTGTCCAGTGTGCGGATGGTGTGTGATCTGTCCAGTGTGCGGGTGATGTGTGATCTGTCCAGTGTGTGGGTGATGTGTGATCTGTCCAGTGTGCGGATGGTGTGTGATCTGTCCAGTGTGTGGGTGATGTGTGATCTGTCCAGTGTGTGGGTGGTGGGTGATCTGTCCAGTGTGCGGGTGGTGTGTGATCTGTCCAGTGTGTGGGTGGTGTGTGATCTGTCCAGTGTGCGGATGGTGTGTGATCTGTCCAGTGTGTGGGTGGTGTGTGATCTGTCCAGTGTGCGGGTGATGTGTGATCTGTCCAGTGTGTGGGTGATGTGTGATCTGTCCAGTGTGTGGGTGATGTGTGATGTGTGATCTGTCCAGTGTGTGGGTGATGTGTGATCTGTCCAGTGTGTGGGTGATGTGTGATGTGTGATCTGTCCAGTGTGTGGGTGATGTGTGATCTGTCCAGTGTGCGGGTGGTGTGTGATCTGTCCAGTGTGCGGGTGGTGGGTGATCTGTCCAGTGTGTGGGTGGTGTGTGATCTGTCCAGTGTGTGGGTGATGTGTATTCTGTTCAGTGTGCGGGTGGTGTGTGATCTGTCCAGTGTGTGGGTGGTGTGTGATCTGTCCAGTGTGTGGGTGATGTGTGATCTGTCCAGTGTGTGTGTGATGTGTGATCTGTCCAGTGTGCGGGTGGTGGGTGATCTGTCCAGTGTGCGGGTGATGTGTGATCTGTCCAGTGTGTGTGTGGTGTGTGATCTGTCCAGTGTGTGGGTGATGTGTGATCTGTCCAGTGTGTGGGTGATGTGTGATCTGTCCAGTGTGTGGGTGATGTGTGATGTGTGATCTGTCCAGTGTGCGGATGGTGTGTGATCTGTCCAGTGTGCGGGTGGTGGGTGATCTGTCCAGTGTGTGGGTGATGTGTGATCTGTCCAGTGTGTGTGTGATGTGTGATCTGTCCAGTGTGCGGGTGGTGGGTGATCTGTCCAGTGTGTGGGTGATGTGTGATCTGTCCAGTGTGCGGATGGTGTGTGATCTGTCCAGTGTGTGG
Organism: Rana muscosa; assembly: GCA_029206835.1. Taxonomy (NCBI): domain Eukaryota; kingdom Metazoa; phylum Chordata; class Amphibia; order Anura; family Ranidae; genus Rana; species Rana muscosa. The sequence goes on along the minus strand of CM055125.1, from coordinate 82,360,789 downwards.
GTGATGTGTGATCTGTCCAGTGTGTGGGTGGTGGGTGATCTGTCCAGTGTGTGGGTGATGTGTGATCTGTCCAGTGTGTGGGTGGTGGGTGATCTGTCCAGTGTGTGTGTGATGTGTGATCTGTCCAGTGTGTGGGTGATGTGTGATCTGTCCAGTGTGCGGGTGATGTGTGATCTGTCCAGTGTGTGGGTGGTGTGTGATCTGTCCAGTGTGTGGGTGGTGTGTGATCTGTCCAGTGTGCGGGTGGTGTGTGATCTGTCCAGTGTGCGGGTGGTGGGTGATCTGTCCAGTGTGTGTGTGATGTGTGATCTGTCCAGTGTGTGGGTGGTGTGTGATCTGTCCAGTGTGTGGGTGATGTGTGATCTGTCCAGTGTGTGGGTGATGTGTGATCTGTCCAGTGTGTGGGTGATGTGTGATCTGTCCAGTGTGCGGATGGTGTGTGATCTGTCCAGTGTGTGGGTGATGTGTGATCTGTCCAGTGTGTGGGTGGTGGGTGATCTGTCCAGTGTGCGGGTGATGTGTGATCTGTCCAGTGTGCGGGTGATGTGTGATCTGTCCAGTGTGCGGGTGGTGGGTGATCTGTCCAGTGTGTGGGTGATGTGTGATCTGTCCAGTGTGCGGGTGATGGGTGATCTGTCCAGTGTGTGGGTGATGTGTGATCTGTCCAGTGTGTGGGTGATGTGTGATCTGTCCAGTGTGTGGGTGATGTGTGATCTGTCCAGTGTGCGGGTGATGGGTGATCTGTCCAGTGTGTGGGTGATGTGTGATCTGTCCAGTGTGTGGGTGATGTGTGATCTGTCCAGTGTGTGGGTGATGTGTGATCTGTCCAGTGTGCGGGTGATGGGTGATCTGTCCAGTGTGTGGGTGATGTGTGATCTGTCCAGTGTGTGGGTGATGTGTGATCTGTCCAGTGTGTGGGTGATGTGTGATCTGTCCAGTGTGTGGGTGATGTGTGATCTGTCCAGTGTGTGGGTGGTGGGTGATCTGTCCAGTGTGTGGGTGATGTGTGATCTGTCCAGTGTGTGGGTGATGTGTGATGTGTGATCTGTCCAGTGTGTGGGTGATGTGTGATCTGTCCAGTGTGTGTGTGATGTGTGATCTGTCCAGTGTGTGGGTGATGTGTGATCTGTCCAGTGTGTGGGTGATGTGTGATGTGTGATCTGTCCAGTGTGCGGATGGTGTGTGATCTGTCCAGTGTGTGGGTGATGTGTGATCTGTCCAGTGTGCGGGTGGTGTGTGATCTGTCCAGTGTGCGGGTGGTGGGTGATCTGTCCAGTGTGTGGGTGGTGTGTGATCTGTCCAGTGTGTGGGTGATGTGTGATCTGTCCAGTGTGCGGGTGGTGTGTGATCTGTCCAGTGTGTGGGTGGTGTGTGATCTGTCCAGTGTGTGGGTGGTGGGTGATCTGTCCAGTGTGCGGGTGGTGTGTGATCTGTCCAGAGTGTGGGTGATGTGTGATCTGTCCAGTGTGTGGGTGATGTGTGATCTGTCCAGTGTGTGTGTGGTGTGTGGTGTGTGATCTGTCCAGTGTGTGGGTGGTGGGTGATCTGTCCAGTGTGCGGGTGGTGGGTGATCTGTCCAGTGTGCGGGTGATGTGTGATCTGTCCAGTGTGTGGGTGGTGGGTGATCTGTCCAGTGTGCGGGTGGTGGGTGATCTGTCCAGTGTGCGGGTGATGTGTGATCTGTCCAGTGTGTGGGTGATCTGTCCAGTGTGTGGGTGATGTGTGATCTGTCCAGTGTGTGGGTGATGTGTGATCTGTCCAGTGTGTGGGTGGTGTGTGATCTGTCCAGTGTGTGGGTGGTGTGTGATCTGTCCAGTGTGCGGATGGTGTGTGATCTGTCCAGTGTGTGGGTGGTGTGTGATCTGTCCAGTGTGTGTGTGATGTGTGATCTGTCCAGTGTGTGGGTGATGTGTGATCTGTCCAGTGTGCGGGTGGTGTGTGGTGTGTGATCTGTCCAGTGTGTGGGTGATCTGTCCAGTGTGTGGGTGATGTGTGATCTGTCCAGTGTGTGGGTGGTGGGTGATCTGTCCAGTGTGTGTGTGATGTGTGATCTGTCCAGTGTGTGGGTGATGTGTGATCTGTCCAGTGTGCGGGTGATGTGTGATCTGTCCAGTGTGTGGGTGGTGTGTGATCTGTCCAGTGTGTGGGTGGTGTGTGATCTGTCCAGTGTGCGGGTGGTGTGTGATCTGTCCAGTGTGTGGGTGGTGTGTGATCTGTCCAGTGTGCGGATGGTGTGTGATCTGTCCAGTGTGTGGGTGGTGTGTGATCTGTCCAGTGTGCGGGTGGTGTGTGATCTGTCCAGTGTGCGGGTGGTGGGTGATCTGTCCAGTGTGTGTGTGATGTGTGATCTGTCCAGTGTGTGGGTGGTGTGTGATCTGTCCAGTGTGTGGGTGATGTGTGATCTGTCCAGTGTGTGGGTGATGTGTGATCTGTCCAGTGTGCGGGTGATGGGTGATCTGTCCAGTGTGTGGGTGATGTGTGATCTGTCCAGTGTGTGGGTGATCTGTCCAGTGTGTGGGTGATGTGTGATCTGTCCAGTGTGTGTGTGATGTGTGATCTGTCCAGTGTGTGGGTGATGTGTGATCTGTCCAGTGTGTGGGTGATGTGTGATGTGTGATCTGTCCAGTGTGCGGATGGTGTGTGATCTGTCCAGTGTGCGGGTGATGTGTGATCTGTCCAGTGTGTGGGTGATGTGTGATCTGTCCAGTGTGCGGATGGTGTGTGATCTGTCCAGTGTGTGGGTGATGTGTGATCTGTCCAGTGTGTGGGTGGTGGGTGATCTGTCCAGTGTGCGGGTGGTGTGTGATCTGTCCAGTGTGTGGGTGGTGGGTGATCTGTCCAGTGTGTGGGTGATGTGTGATCTGTCCAGTGTGTGTGTGATGTGTGATCTGTCCAGTGTGCGGGTGGTGGGTGATCTGTCCAGTGTGCGGGTGATGTGTGATCTGTCCAGTGTGTGTGTGGTGTGTGATCTGTCCAGTGTGTGGGTGATGTGTGATCTGTCCAGTGTGTGGGTGATGTGTGATCTGTCCAGTGTGTGGGTGATGTGTGATCTGTCCAGTGTGCGGGTGATGGGTGATCTGTCCAGTGTGTGGGTGATGTGTGATCTGTCCAGTGTGTGGGTGATCTGTCCAGTGTGTGGGTGATGTGTGATCTGTCCAGTGTGCGGGTGGTGTGTGATCTGTCCAGTGTGTGGGTGATGGGTGATCTGTCCAGTGTGTGGGTGATGTGTGATCTGTCCAGTGTGCGGGTGATGGGTGATCTGTCCAGTGTGCGGGTGGTGGGTGATCTGTCCAGTGTGCGGGTGATGTGTGATCTGTCCAGTGTGTGGGTGGTGGGTGATCTGTCCAGTGTGCGGGTGGTGGGTGATCTGTCCAGTGTGCGGGTGATGTGTGATCTGTCCAGTGTGTGGGTGATCTGTCCAGTGTGTGGGTGATGTGTGATCTGTCCAGTGTGTGGGTGATGTGTGATCTGTCCAGTGTGTGGGTGGTGTGTGATCTGTCCAGTGTGTGGGTGGTGTGTGATCTGTCCAGTGTGCGGATGGTGTGTGATCTGTCCAGTGTGTGGGTGGTGTGTGATCTGTCCAGTGTGTGTGTGATGTGTGATCTGTCCAGTGTGTGGGTGATGTGTGATCTGTCCAGTGTGCGGGTGGTGTGTGGTGTGTGATCTGTCCAGTGTGTGGGTGATCTGTCCAGTGTGTGGGTGATGTGTGATCTGTCCAGTGTGCGGATGGTGTGTGATCTGTCCAGTGTGCGGGTGATGTGTGATCTGTCCAGTGTGTGGGTGATGTGTGATCTGTCCAGTGTGCGGGTGATGGGTGATCTGTCCAGTGTGTGTGTGATGTGTGATCTGTCCAGTGTGTGGGTGATGTGTGATCTGTCCAGTGTGCGGGTGATGTGTGATCTGTCCAGTGTGTGGGTGATGTGTGATCTGTCCAGTGTGTGGGTGATGTGTGATCTGTCCAGTGTGTGGGTGGTGGGTGATCTGTCCAGTGTGCGGGTGGTGGGTGATCTGTCCAGTGTGTGGGTGATGTGTGATCTGTCCAGTGTGTGGGTGGTGTGTGATCTGTCCAGTGTGTGGGTGGTGTGTGATCTGTCCAGTGTGCGGGTGGTGGGTGATCTGTCCAGTGTGTGGGTGATGTGTGATCTGTCCAGTGTGCGGGTGATGGGTGATCTGTCCAGTGTGTGGGTGATGTGTGATCTGTCCAGTGTGTGGGTGATGTGTGATCTGTCCAGTGTGTGGGTGATGTGTGATCTGTCCAGTGTGTGGGTGATGTGTGATCTGTCCAGTGTGTGGGTGGTGGGTGATCTGTCCAGTGTGTGGGTGGTGTGTGATCTGTCCAGTGTGTGGGTGATGTGTGATCTGTCCAGTGTGTGGGTGGTGTGTGGTGTGTGATCTGTCCAGTGTGTGGGTGATGTGTGATCTGTCCAGTGTGTGGGTGGTGTGTGGTGTGTGATCTGTCCAGTGTGTGGGTGATGTGTGATCTGTCCAGTGTGTGGGTGGTGGGTGATCTGTCCAGTGTGCGGGTGGTGTGTGATCTGTCCAGTGTGTGGGTGATGTGTGATCTGTCCAGTGTGTGGGTGGTGTGTGATCTGTCCAGTGTGTGGGTGGTGTGTGATCTGTCCAGTGTGCGGGTGATGTGTGATCTGTCCAGTGTGTGGATGATGTGTGATCTGTCCAGTGTGTGGGTGATGTGTATTCTGTCCAGTGTGCGGGTGGTGGGTGATCTGTCCAGTGTGTGGGTGATGTGTGATCTGTCCAGTGTGTGGGTGATGTGTGATCTGTCCAGTGTGTGGGTGGTGTGTGATCTGTCCAGTGTGTGGGTGGTGTGTGATCTGTCCAGTGTGTGGGTGGTGTGTGATCTGTCCAGTGTGTGGGTGATGTGTGATCTGTCCAGTGTGCGGGTGGTGTGTGATCTGTCCAGTGTGTGGGTGATGTGTGATCTGTCCAGTGTGCGGGTGGTGGGTGATCTGTCCAGTGTGTGGGTGATGGGTGATCTGTCCAGTGTGTGGGTGATGTGTGATCTGTCCAGTGTGTGGGTGATGTGTGATCTGTCCAGTGTGTGGGTGATGGGTGATCTGTCCAGTGTGTGGGTGATGTGTGATCTGTCCAGTGTGTGGGTGATGTGTGATCTGTCCAGTGTGTGGGTGGTGTGTGATGTGTGATCTGTCCAGTGTGTGGGTGGTGTGTGATCTGTCCAGTGTGTGTGTGATGTGTGATCTGTCCAGTGTGCGGGTGGTGGGTGATCTGTCCAGTGTGCGGGTGGTGGGTGATCTGTCCAGTGTGCGGGTGATGGGTGATCTGTCCAGTGTGTGGGTGGTGTGTGATCTGTCCAGTGTGTGTGTGATGTGTGATCTGTCCAGTGTGTGGGTGATGTGTGATCTGTCCAGTGTGCGGGTGGTGGGTGATCTGTCCAGTGTGCGGGTGGTGTGTGATCTGTCCAGTGTGTGGGTGATGTGTGATCTGTCCAGTGTGCGGGTGATGTGTGATCTGTCCAGTGTGTGGGTGGTGTGTGATCTGTCCAGTGTGTGGGTGGTGTGTGATCTGTCCAGTGTGTGTGTGATGTGTGATCTGTCCAGAGTGTGGGTGGTGTGTGATCTGTCCAGTGTGTGGGTGGTGTGTGATCTGTCCAGTGTGTGTGTGATGTGTGATCTGTCCAGTGTGTGGGTGATGTGTGATCTGTCCAGTGTGTGTGTGATGTGTGATCTGTCCAGTGTGTGGGTGGTGTGTGATCTGTCCAGTGTGTGGGTGATGTGTGATCTGTCCAGTGTGTGGGTGGTGTGTGATCTGTCCAGTGTGTGGGTGATGTGTGATCTGTCCAGTGTGTGGGTGGTGTGTGATCTGTCCAGTGTGTGGGTGATGTGTGATCTGTCCAGTGTGCGGGTGGTGGGTGATCTGTCCAGTGTGTGGGTGATGGGTGATCTGTCCAGTGTGTGGGTGATGTGTGATCTGTCCAGTGTGTGGGTGATGTGTGATCTGTCCAGTGTGTGTGTGATGTGTGATCTGTCCAGTGTGTGGGTGGTGTGTGATCTGTCCAGTGTGCGGATGGTGTGTGATCTGTCCAGTGTGCGGATGGTGTGTGATCTGTCCAGTGTGCGGGTGATGTGTGATCTGTCCAGTGTGTGGGTGATGTGTGATCTGTCCAGTGTGTGGGTGATGTGTGATCTGTCCAGTGTGTGGGTGATGTGTGATCTGTCCAGTGTGTGGGTGGTGGGTGATCTGTCCAGTGTGTGGGTGATGGGTGATCTGTCCAGTGTGTGGGTGATGTGTGATCTGTCCAGTGTGTGGGTGATGGGTGATCTGTCCAGTGTGTGGGTGATGTGTGATCTGTCCAGTGTGTGGGTGATGTGTGATCTGTCCAGTGTGTGGGTGGTGTGTGATGTGTGATCTGTCCAGTGTGCGGGTGGTGGGTGATCTGTCCAGTGTGTGTGTGATGGGTGATCTGTCCAGTGTGTGTGTGGTGTGTGATCTGTCCAGTGTGTGGGTGATGTGTGATCTGTCCAGTGTGCGGGTGGTGGGTGATCTGTCCAGTGTGCGGGTGGTGTGTGATCTGTCCAGTGTGTGGGTGATGTGTGATCTGTCCAGTGTGTGGTGATGTGTGATCTGTCCAGTGTGTGGGTGATGTGTGATCTGTCCAGTGTGTGGGTGGTGTGTGATCTGTCCAGTGTGTGTGTGATGTGTGATCTGTCCAGTGTGTGGGTGGTGTGTGATCTGTCCAGTGTGTGGGTGGTGTGTGATCTGTCCAGTGTGTGGGTGATGTGTGATCTGTCCAGTGTGTGGGTGGTGTGTGATCTGTCCAGTGTGCGGGTGATGTGTGATCTGTCCAGTGTGTGGGTGGTGTGTGATCTGTCCAGTGTGTGGGTGATCTGTCCAGTGTGTGGGTGATGTGTGATCTGTCCAGTGTGTGGGTGATCTGTCCAGTGTGCGGGTGGTGGGTGATCTGTCCAGTGTGCGGGTGGTGGGTGATCTGTCCAGTGTGCGGGTGATGTGTGATCTGTCCAGTGTGTGGGTGATCTGTCCAGTGTGCGGGTGATGTGTGATCTGTCCAGTGTGTGGGTGGTGTGTGATCTGTCCAGTGTGTGGGTGATGTGTGATCTGTCCAGTGTGTGGGTGGTGTGTGATCTGTCCAGTGTGTGGGTGATGTGTGATCTGTCCAATGTGCGGGTGGTGTGTGATCTGTCCAGTGTGTGGGTGATGTGTGATCTGTCCAGTGTGTGGGTGGTGGGTGATCTGTCCAGTGTGTGGGTGATGGGTGATCTGTCCAGTGTGCGGGTGATGTGTGATCTGTCCAGTGTGCGGGTGATGTGTGATCTGTCCAGTGTGCGGGTGATGTGTGATCTGTCCAGTGTGCGGGTGATGTGTGATCTGTCCAGTGTGCGGGTGATGTGTGATCTGTCCAGTGTGTGGGTGATGTGTGATCTGTCCAGTGTGTGGGTGATGTGTGATCTGTCCAGTGTGCGGGTGATGTGTGATCTGTCCAGTGTGTGGGTGATGGGTGATCTGTCCAGTGTGCGGGTGATGTGTGATCTGTCCAGTGTGTGGGTGATGTGTGATCTGTCCAGTGTGCGGGTGGTGGGTGATCTGTCCAGTGTGCGGGTGATGTGTGATCTGTCCAGTGTGTGGGTGATGTGTGATCTGTCCAGTGTGCGGGTGATGTGTGATCTGTCCAGTGTGCGGGTGATGTGTGATCTGTCCAGTGTGCGGGTGATGTGTGATCTGTCCAGTGTGCGGGTGATGTGTGATCTGTCCAGTGTGCGGGTGATGTGTGATCTGTCCAGTGTGCGGGTGATGTGTGATCTGTCCAGTGTGTGGGTGATGTGTGATCTGTCCAGTGTGTGGGTGATGTGTGATCTGTCCAGTGTGTGGGTGGTGTGTGATCTGTCCAGTGTGTGGGTGATGTGTGATCTGTCCAGTGTGTGTGTGATGTGTGATCTGTCCAGTGTGTGTGTGATGTGTGATCTGTCCAGTGTGTGGGTGATGTGTGATCTGTCCAGTGTGTGGGTGATGTGTGATCTGTCCAGTGTGTGGGTGATGTGTGATCTGTCCAGTGTGTGGGTGATGTGTGATCTGTCCAGTGTGTGGGTGGTGTGTGATCTGTCCAGTGTGTGGGTGATGTGTGATGTGTGATCTGTCCAGTGTGTGGGTGATGTGTGATCTGTCCAGTGTGCGGGTGGTGGGTGATCTGTCCAGTGTGCGGGTGGTGGGTGATCTGTCCAGTGTGCGGGTGGTGTGTGATCTGTCCAGTGTGTGGGTGATGTGTGATCTGTCCAGTGTGCGGGTGATGTGTGATCTGTCCAGTGTGCGGGTGATGTGTGATCTGTCCAGTGTGTGGTGGTGTGTGATGGGTGATCTGTCCAGTGTGCGGGTGATGTGTGATCTGTCCAGTGTGTGGGTGGTGTGTGATCTGTCCAGTGTGTGGGTGATGTGTGATCTGTCCAGTGTGCGGGTGATGTGTGATCTGTCCAGTGTGCGGGTGATGTGTGATCTGTCCAGTGTGTGGGTGATGTGTGATCTGTCCAGTGTGCGGGTGGTGTGTGATCTGTCCAGTGTGTGGGTGATGTGTGATCTGTCCAGTGTGTGGGTGGTGTGTGATGTGTGATCTGTCCAGTGTGCGGGTGATGTGTGATCTGTCCAGTGTGTGGGTGGTGTGTGATCTGTCCAGTGTGCGGGTGATGTGTGATCTGTCCAGTGTGTGGGTGGTGTGTGATCTGTCCAGTGTGTGGGTGATGTGTGATCTGTCCAGTGTGTGGGTGGTGTGTGATCTGTCCAGTGTGTGGGTGATGTGTGATCTGTCCAGTGTGCGGGTGGTGTGTGATCTGTCCAGTGTGTGGGTGGTGTGTGATCTGTCCAGTGTGTGGGTGATGTGTGATCTGTCCAGTGTGTGGATGGTGTGTGATCTGTCCAGTGTGCGGGTGATGTGTGATCTGTCCAGTGTGTGGATGATGTGTGATCTGTCCAGTGTGCGGGTGGTGTGTGATCTGTCCAGTGTGTGGGTGATGTGTGATCTGTCCAGTGTGTGGGTGGTGTGTGATGTGTGATCTGTCCAGTGTGCGGGTGATGTGTGATCTGTCCAGTGTGTGGGTGGTGTGTGATCTGTCCAGTGTGCGGGTGATGTGTGATCTGTCCAGTGTGTGGGTGGTGTGTGATCTGTCCAGTGTGTGGGTGATGTGTGATCTGTCCAGTGTGTGGGTGGTGTGTGATCTGTCCAGTGTGTGGGTGATGTGTGATCTGTCCAGTGTGTGGGTGATGTGTGATCTGTCCAGTGTGTGGGTGATGTGTGATCTGTCCAGTGTGTGGGTGGTGGGTGATCTGTCCAGTGTGTGGGTGATGTGTGATCTGTCCAGTGTGTGGTGGTGTGTGATGTGTCCAGTGTGCGGGTGGTGTGTGATCTGTCCAGTGTGCGGGTGGTGTGTGATCTGTCCAGTGTGTGGGTGGTGTGTGATCTGTCCAGTGTGTGGGTGATGTGTGATCTGTCCAGTGTGTGGATGGTGTGTGATCTGTCCAGTGTGCGGGTGATGTGTGATCTGTCCAGTGTGTGGGTGATGTGTGATCTGTCCAGTGTGTGGGTGATGTGTGATCTGTCCAGTGTGTGGGTGATGTGTGATCTGTCCAGTGTGTGGGTGATGTGTGATCTGTCCAGTGTGTGGGTGATGTGTGATCTGTCCAGTGTGTGGGTGATGTGTGATCTGTCCAGTGTGTGGGTGATGTGTGATCTGTCCAGTGTGTGGGTGATGTGTGATCTGTCCAGTGTGTGGGTGATGTGTGATCTGTCCAGTGTGCGGTGGTGTGTGATGTGTGATCTGTCCAGTGTGTGGTGGTGTGTGATGTGTGATCTGTCCAGTGTGTGGGTGATGTGTGATCTGTCCAGTGTGTGGTGGTGTGTGATGTGTGATCTGTCCAGTGTGCGGTGGTGTGTGATGTGTGATCTGTCCAGTGTGTGTGTGATGTGTGATCTGTCCAGTGTGTGGGTGATGTGTGATCTGTCCAGTGTGCGGGTGGTGTGTGATCTGTCCAGTGTGCGGTGGTGTGTGATCTGTCCAGTGTGCGGTGGTGTGTGGTGTGTGATCTGTCCAGTGTGCGGTGGTGTGTGATCTGTCCAGTGTGTGGGTGATGTGTGATCTGTCCAGTGTGTGGGTGATGTGTGATCTGTCCAGTGTGTGGGTGATGTGTGATCTGTCCAGTGTGTGGGTGATGTGTGATGTGTGATCTGTCCAGTGTGTGGGTGATGTGTGATCTGTCCAGTGTGTGGGTGATGTGTGATCTGTCCAGTGTGTGGGTGGTGTGTGATGTGTGATGTGTGATCTGTCCAGTGTGCGGGTGATGTGTGATCTGTCCAGTGTGCGGATGGTGTGTGATGTGTGATCTGTCCAGTGTGCGGGTGATGTGTGATCTGTCCAGTGTGCGGGTGATGTGTGATCTGTCCAGTGTGTGGGTGATGTGTGATCTGTCCAGTGTGTGGGTGATGTGTGATCTGTCCAGTGTGCGGGTGATGTGTGATCTGTCCAGTGTGCGGATGGTGTGTGATGTGTGATCTGTCCAGTGTGCGGGTGATGTGTGATCTGTCCAGTGTGCGGGTGATGTGTGATCTGTCCAGTGTGTGGGTGATGTGTGATCTGTCCAGTGTGTGGGTGATGTGTGATCTGTCCAGTGTGTGGGTGATGTGTGATCTGTCCAGTGTGTGGGTGATGTGTGATCTGTCCAGTGTGTGGGTGGTGTGTGATCTGTCCAGTGTGCGGGTGATGTGTGATCTGTCCAGTGTGTGTGTGGTGTGTGATCTGTCCAGTGTGTGGATGGTGTGTGATCTGTCCAGTGTGTGGGTGATGTGTGATCTGTCCAGTGTGTGGGTGGTGTGTGATCTGTCCAGTGTGTGGGTGATGTGTGATCTGTCCAGTGTGTGGGTGATGTGTGATCTGTCCAGTGTGTGTGTGGTGTGTGATCTGTCCAGTGTGCGGGTGATGTGTGATCTGTCCAGTGTGTGTGATGTGTGATCTGTCCAGTGTGTGTGTGGTGTGTGATCTGTCCAGTGTGTGGGTGGTGTGTGATCTGTCCAGTGTGTGGGTGATGTGTGATCTGTCCAGTGTGCGGGTGGTGGGTGATCTGTCCAGTGTGTGGGTGATGTGTGATCTGTCCAGTGTGTGGGTGATGTGTGATCTGTCCAGTGTGTGGGTGATGTGTGATCTGTCCAGTGTGCGGGTGGTGTGTGATCTGTCCAGTGTGTGGGTGATGTGTGATCTGTCCAGTGTGTGGGTGATGTGTGATCTGTCCAGTGTGCGGGTGATGTGTGATCTGTCCAGTGTGCGGGTGGTGGGTGATCTGTCCAGTGTGTGGGTGATGTGTGATCTGTCCAGTGTGTGGGTGATGTGTGATCTGTCCAGTGTGCGGGTGATGTGTGATCTGTCCAGTGTGCGGGTGGTGTGTGATCTGTCCAGTGTGCGGGTGATGTGTGATCTGTCCAGTGTGTGGGTGGTGTGTGATCTGTCCAGTGTGTGGGTGGTGTGTGATCTGTCCAGTGTGTGGGTGGTGTGTGATCTGTCCAGTGTGTGGGTGGTGTGTGATCTGTCCAGTGTGTGGGTGATGTGTGATCTGTCCAGTGTGTGGGTGATGTGTGATCTGTCCAGTGTGTGGGTGATGTGTGATCTGTCCAGTGTGTGGGTGATGTGTGATCTGTCCAGTGTGCGGGTGGTGTGTGATCTGTCCAGTGTGTGGGTGGTGTGTGATGTGTGATCTGTCCAGTGTGTGGGTGATGTGTGATCTGTCCAGTGTGCGGATGGTGTGTGATCTGTCCAGTGTGTGGGTGATGTGTGATCTGTCCAGTGTGTGGGTGATGTGTGATCTGTCCAGTGTGTGGGTGATGTGTGATCTGTCCAGTGTGCGGATGGTGTGTGATGTGTGATCTGTCCAATGTGCGGGTGATGTGTGATCTGTCCAGTGTGTGGGTGATGTGTGATGTGTGATCTGTCCAGTGTGCGGGTGATGTGTGATCTGTCCAGTGTGTGGGTGATGTGTGATGTGTGATCTGTCCAGTGTGCGGGTGATGTGTGATCTGTCCAGTGTGTGGGTGATGTGTGATCTGTCCAGTGTGTGGGTGATGTGTGATCTGTCCAGTGTGCGGGTGATGTGTGATCTGTCCAGTGTGTGGGTGATGTGTGATCTGTCCAGTGTGTGGGTGATGTGTGATCTGTCCAGTGTGTGGGTGATGTGTGATCTGTCCAGTGTGTGGGTGATGTGTGATCTGTCCAGTGTGTGGGTGATGTGTGATCTGTCCAATGTGCGGGTGATGTGTGATCTGTCCAGTGTGTGGGTGATGTGTGATGTGTGATCTGTCCAGTGTGCGGGTGATGTGTGATCTGTCCAGTGTGTGGGTGGTGTGTGATCTGTCCAGTGTGTGGGTGATGTGTGATCTGTCCAGTGTGTGGGTGATGTGTGATCTGTCCAGTGTGTGGGTGATGTGTGATCTGTCCAGTGTGTGTGTGGTGTGTGATCTGTCCAGTGTGTGGGTGGTGTGTGATCTGTCCAGTGTGTGGGTGATGTGTGATCTGTCCAGTGTGTGTGTGATGTGTGATCTGTCCAGTGTGTGGGTGATGTGTGATCTGTCCAGTGTGCGGATGATGTGTGATCTGTCCAGTGTGTGGGTGGTGTGTGATCTGTCCAGTGTGCGGGTGATGTGTGATCTGTCCAGTGTGCGGGTGATGTGTGATCTGTCCAGTGTGCGGGTGATGTGTGATCTGTCCAGTGTGTGGGTGGTGTGTGATCTGTCCAGTGTGCGGGTGATGTGTGATCTGTCCAGTGTGTGGGTGGTGTGTGATCTGTCCAGTGTGTGGTGGTGTGTGATGTGTGATCTGTCCAGTGTGCGGATGGTGTGTGATGTGTGATCTGTCCAGTGTGTGGGTGATGTGTGATCTGTCCAGTGTGTGGGTGATGTGTGATCTGTCCAGTGTGTGGGTGATGTGTGATCTGTCCAGTGTGTGGGTGATGTGTGATCTGTCCAGTGTGTGGGTGATGTGTGATCTGTCCAGTGTGTGGGTGATGTGTGATCTGTCCAGTGTGTGGGTGGTATGTGATCTGTCCAGTGTGTGGGTGGTATGTGATCTGTCCAGTGTGTGGGTGATGTGTGATCTGTCCAGTGTGTGGGTGATGTGTGATCTGTCCAGTGTGTGGGTGATGTGTGATCTGTCCAATGTGCGGGTGATGTGTGATCTGTCCAGTGTGTGGGTGATGTGTGATGTGTGATCTGTCCAGTGTGCGGGTGATGTGTGATCTGTCCAGTGTGTGGGTGGTGTGTGATCTGTCCAGTGTGTGGGTGATGTGTGATCTGTCCAGTGTGTGGGTGATGTGTGATCTGTCCAGTGTGTGGGTGATGTGTGATCTGTCCAGTGTGTGTGTGGTGTGTGATCTGTCCAGTGTGTGGGTGATGTGTGATCTGTCCAGTGTGTGGGTGATGTGTGATCTGTCCAGTGTGTGGGTGATGTGTGATCTGTCCAGTGTGTGTGTGATGTGTGATCTGTCCAGTGTGTGGGTGATGTGTGATCTGTCCAGTGTGCGGATGGTGTGTGATGTGTGATCTGTCCAGTGTGTGGGTGGTGTGTGATCTGTCCAGTGTGCGGGTGATGTGTGATCTGTCCAGTGTGCGGGTGATGTGTGATCTGTCCAGTGTGTGGGTGATGTGTGATCTGTCCAGTGTGTGGGTGATGTGTGATCTGTCCAGTGTGTGGGTGGTGTGTGATCTGTCCAGTGTGTGTGTGATGTGTGATCTGTCCAGTGTGTGGGTGATGTGTGATCTGTCCAGTGTGTGGGTGATGTGTGATCTGTCCAGTGTGTGGGTGATGTGTGATCTGTCCAGTGTGTGGGTGGTGTGTGATCTGTCCAGTGTGTGTGTGATGTGTGATCTGTCCAGTGTGCGGTTGGTGTGTGATCTGTCCAGTGTGTGGGTGGTGTGTGATCTGTCCAGTGTGCGGGTGATGTGTGATCTGTCCAGTGTGTGGGCGATGTGTGATCTGTCCAGTGTGCGGGTGATGTGTGATCTGTCCAGTGTGTGGGTGATGTGTGATCTGTCCAGTGTGCGGATGGTGTGTGATCTGTCCAGTGTGTGGGTGATGTGTGATCTGTCCAGTGTGCGGGTGATGTGTGATCTGTCCAGTGTGTGTGTGGTGTGTGATCTGTCCAGTGTGTGGGTGATGTGTGATCTGTCCAGTGTGCGGATGGTGTGTGATCTGTCCAGTGTGTGGGTGATGTGTGATCTGTCCAGTGTGTGGGTGATGTGTGATCTGTCCAGTGTGTGGGTGATGTGTGATCTGTCCAGTGTGTGGGTGATGTGTGATCTGTCCAGTGTGCGGGTGGTGTGTGATCTGTCCAGTGTGTGGGTGGTGTGTGATCTGTCCAGTGTGTGGGTGGTGTGTGATCTGTCCAGTGTGCGGGTGATGTGTGATCTGTCCAGTGTGTGGGTGGTGTGTGATCTGTCCAGTGTGTGGGTGGTGTGTGATCTGTCCAGTGTGTGGGTGGTGTGTGATCTGTCCAGTGTGTGGGTGATGTGTGATCTGTCCAGTGTGTGGGTGATGTGTGATCTGTCCAGTGTGTGGGTGGTGTGTGATGTGTGATCTGTCCAGTGTGTGGGTGGTGTGTGATCTGTCCAGTGTGTGGGTGGTGTGTGATCTGTCCAGTGTGTGGGTGGTGTGTGATCTGTCCAGTGTGCGGGTGATGTGTGATCTGTCCAGTGTGTGGGTGGTGTGTGATCTGTCCAGTGTGTGGGTGATGTGTGATCTGTCCAGTGTGTGGGTGGTGTGTGATGTGTCCAGTGTGTGGGTGATGTGTGATCTGTCCAGTGTGTGTGTGATGTGTGATCTGTCCAGTGTGTGGGTGATGTGTGATCTGTCCAGTGTGCGGGTGGTGGGTGATCTGTCCAGTGTGCGGGTGGTGGGTGATCTGTCCAGTGTGTGGGTGGTGTGTGATCTGTCCAGTGTGTGGGTGATGTGTGATCTGTCCAGTGTGTGGGTGATGTGTGATCTGTCCAGTGTGTGGGTGGTGTGTGATCTGTCCAGTGTGTGGGTGATGTGTGATCTGTCCAGTGTGTGGGTGATGTGTGATCTGTCCAGTGTGTGGGTGATGTGTGATCTGTCCAGTGTGTGGGTGGTGTGTGATCTGTCCAGTGTGTGGATGGTGTGTGATCTGTCCAGTGTGTGTGTGATGTGTGATCTGTCCAGTGTGTGGGTGATGTGTGATCTGTCCAGTGTGTGGGTGGTGGGTGATCTGTCCAGTGTGTGGGTGGTGTGTGATCTGTCCAGTGTGTGGGTGGTGTGTGATCTGTCCAGTGTGTGGGTGATGTGTGATCTGTCCAGTGTGCGGGTGATGTGTGATCTGTCCAGTGTGTGGGTGGTGGGTGATCTGTCCAGTGTGTGGGTGGTGTGTGATCTGTCCAGTGTGTGGGTGGTGTGTGATCTGTCCAGTGTGTGTGTGATGTGTGATCTGTCCAGTGTGTGTGTGATGTGTGATCTGTCCAGTGTGTGGGTGATGTGTGATCTGTCCAGTGTGTGGGTGATGTGTGATCTGTCCAGTGTGTGGGTGATGTGTGATCTGTCCAGTGTGTGGGTGATGTGTGATCTGTCCAGTGTGTGGGTGATGTGTGATCTGTCCAGTGTGTGGGTGGTGTGTGATCTGTCCAGTGTGTGGGTGGTGTGTGATCTGTCCAGTGTGCGGGTGGTGTGTGATCTGTCCAGTGTGTGGGTGATGTGTGATCTGTCCAGTGTGTGGGTGATGTGTGATCTGTCCAGTGTGTGGGTGGTGTGTGATGTGTGATCTGTCCAGTGTGTGGGTGGTGTGTGATCTGTCCAGTGTGTGGGTGGTGTGTGATCTGTCCAGTGTGTGGGTGATGTGTGATCTGTCCAGTGTGTGGGTGATGTGTGATCTGTCCAGTGTGTGGGTGATGTGTGATCTGTCCAGTGTGCGGGTGGTGGGTGATCTGTCCAGTGTGTGGGTGGTGTGTGATCTGTCCAGTGTGTGGGTGGTGTGTGATCTGTCCAGTGTGTGGGTGGTGTGTGATCTGTCCAGTGTGCGGGTGATGTGTGATCTGTCCAGTGTGTGGGTGGTGTGTGATCTGTCCAGTGTGTGGGTGGTGTGTGATCTGTCCAGTGTGTGGGTGGTGTGTGATCTGTCCAGTGTGTGGGTGATGTGTGATCTGTCCAGTGTGTGGGTGATGTGTGATCTGTCCAGTGTGTGGGTGGTGTGTGATGTGTGATCTGTCCAGTGTGTGGGTGGTGTGTGATCTGTCCAGTGTGTGGGTGGTGTGTGATCTGTCCAGTGTGTGGGTGGTGTGTGATCTGTCCAGTGTGCGGGTGATGTGTGATCTGTCCAGTGTGTGGGTGGTGTGTGATCTGTCCAGTGTGTGGGTGATGTGTGATCTGTCCAGTGTGTGGGTGGTGTGTGATGTGTCCAGTGTGTGGGTGATGTGTGATCTGTCCAGTGTGTGTGTGATGTGTGATCTGTCCAGTGTGTGGGTGGTGTGTGATCTGTCCAGTGTGCGGGTGATGTGTGATCTGTCCAGTGTGTGGGTGGTGGGTGATCTGTCCAGTGTGCGGGTGATGTGTGATCTGTCCAGTGTGCGGATGGTGTGTGATCTGTCCAGTGTGCGGGTGGTGTGTGATCTGTCCAGTGTGCGGGTGATGTGTGATCTGTCCAGTGTGTGGGTGATGTGTGATCTGTCCAGTGTGTGGGTGATGTGTGATCTGTCCAGTGTGTGGGTGATGTGTGATCTGTCCAGTGTGTGGGTGGTGGGTGATCTGTCCAGTGTGTGGGTGATGTGTATTCTGTCCAGTGTGTGGGTGATGTGTGATGTGTGATCTGTCCAGTGTGTGGGTGGTGTGTGATCTGTCCAGTGTGTGGGTGATGTGTGATCTGTCCAGTGTGTGGGTGATGTGTGATCTGTCCAGTGTGTGGGTGATGTGTGATCTGTCCAGTGTGTGGGTGATGTGTGATCTGTCCAGTGTGTGGGTGATGTGTGATCTGTCCAGTGTGTGGGTGATGTGTGATCTGTCCAGTGTGTGGGTGATGTGTGATCTGTCCAGTGTGTGGGTGGTGTGTGATCTGTCCAGTGTGTGGGTGGTGTGTGATCTGTCCAGTGTGTGGGTGATGTGTGATCTGTCCAGTGTGTGGGTGATGTGTGATCTGTCCAGTGTGTGGGTGATGTGTGATCTGTCCAGTGTGCGGATGGTGTGTGATCTGTCCAGTGTGCGGGTGGTGTGTGATCTGTCCAGTGTGCGGGTGATGTGTGATCTGTCCAGTGTGTGGGTGATGTGTGATCTGTCCAGTGTGTGGGTGATGTGTGATCTGTCCAGTGTGTGGGTGGTGTGTGATCTGTCCAGTGTGTGGGTGATGTGTGATCTGTCCAGTGTGTGGGTGATGTGTGATCTGTCCAGTGTGCGGATGGTGTGTGATCTGTCCAGTGTGTGGGTGATGTGTGATCTGTCCAGTGTGCGGATGGTGTGTGATCTGTCCAGTGTGTGGGTGATGTGTGATCTGTCCAGTGTGTGGGTGGTGTGTGATCTGTCCAGTGTGTGGGTGATGTGTGATCTGTCCAGTGTGCGGATGGTGTGTGATCTGTCCAGTGTGTGTGTGATGTGTGATCTGTCCAGTGTGTGGGTGATGTGTGATCTGTCCAGTGTGTGGGTGATGTGTGATCTGTCCAGTGTGTGGGTGGTGTGTGATGTGTGATCTGTCCAGTGTGCGGATGGTGTGTGATCTGTCCAGTGTGTGGGTGATGTGTGATCTGTCCAGTGTGTGGGTGATGTGTGATCTGTCCAGTGTGTGTGTGATGTGTGATCTGTCCAGTGTGTGGGTGATGTGTGATCTGTCCAGTGTGTGTGTGATGTGTGATCTGTCCAGTGTGTGGGTGATGTGTGATCTGTCCAGTGTGTGGGTGATGTGTGATCTGTCCAGTGTGTGGGTGGTGTGTGATGTGTGATGTGTGATCTGTCCAGTGTGTGGGTGGTGTGTGATCTGTCCAGTGTGTGGGTGGTGGGTGATCTGTCCAGTGTGTGGGTGATGTGTGATCTGTCCAGTGTGTGGGTGATGTGTGATCTGTCCAGTGTGTGGGTGATGTGTGATGTGTGATCTGTCCAGTGTGTGGGTGATGTGTGATCTGTCCAGTGTGTGGGTGATGTGTGATCTGTCCAGTGTGTGGGTGATGTGTGATCTGTCCAGTGTGTGGGTGGTGTGTGATCTGTCCAGTGTGTGGGTGATGTGTGATCTGTCCAGTGTGTGGGTGATGTGTGATCTGTCCAGTGTGTGGGTGATGTGTGATCTGTCCAGTGTGTGGGTGATGTGTGATGTGTGATCTGTCCAGTGTGTGGGTGATGTGTGATCTGTCCAGTGTGTGGGTGATGTGTGATCTGTCCAGTGTGTGGGTGATGTGTGATCTGTCCAGTGTGTGGATGATGTGTGATCTGTCCAGTGTGTGGGTGATGTGTGATGTGTGATCTGTCCAGTGTGTGGGTGATGTGTGATCTGTCCAGTGTGTGGGTGATGTGTGATCTGTCCAGTGTGTGGGTGATGTGTGATCTGTCCAGTGTGTGGGTGATGTGTGATCTGTCCAGTGTGAGGGTGATGTGTGATCTGTCCAGTGTGTGGATGATGTGTGATCTGTCCAGTGTGTGGGTGATGTGTGATCTGTCCAGTGTGTGGGTGATGTGTGATCTGTCCAGTGTGCGGGTGATGTGTGATCTGTCCAGTGTGCGGATGGTGTGTGATGTGTGATCTGTCCAGTGTGTGGGTGATGTGTGATCTGTCCAGTGTGTGGGTGATGTGTGATCTGTCCAGTGTGTGGGTGGTGTGTGATCTGTCCAGTGTGTGGGTGATGTGTGATCTGTCCAGTGTGTGGATGATGTGTGATCTGTCCAGTGTGTGGGTGGTGTGTGATCTGTCCAGTGTGTGGGTGATGTGTGATCTGTCCAGTGTGTGGGTGATGTGTGATCTGTCCAGTGTGTGGGTGATGTGTGATCTGTCCAGTGTGTGGGTGATGTGTGATCTGTCCAGTGTGTGGGTGGTGTGTGATCTGTCCAGTGTGTGGGTGATGTGTGATCTGTCCAGTGTGTGGGTGATGTGTGATCTGTCCAGTGTGCGGGTGATGTGTGATCTGTCCAGTGTGTGGGTGATGTGTGATGTGTGATCTGTCCAGTGTGTGGGTGATGTGTGATCTGTCCAGTGTGTGGGTGATGTGTGATCTGTCCAGTGTGTGGGTGATGTGTGATCTGTCCAGTGTGTGGGTGATGTGTGATCTGTCCAGTGTGTGGGTGGTGTGTGATCTGTCCAGTGTGTGGGTGGTGTGTGATCTGTCCAGTGTGCGGGTGATGTGTGATCTGTCCAGTGTGTGGGTGATGTGTGATCTGTCCAATGTGCGGGTGATGTGTGATCTGTCCAGTGTGTGGATGATGTGTGATCTGTCCAGTGTGTGGGTGGTGTGTGATCTGTCCAGTGTGTGGGTGATGTGTGATCTGTCCAGTGTGTGGGTGATGTGTGATGTGTGATCTGTCCAGTGTGTGGGTGATGTGTGATCTGTCCAGTGTGTGGGTGATGTGTGATCTGTCCAGTGTGTGGGTGATGTGTGATCTGTCCAGTGTGTGGGTGATGTGTGATCTGTCCAGTGTGTGGGTGATGTGTGATCTGTCCAGTGTGTGGGTGATGTGTGATGTGTGATCTGTCCAGTGTGTGGGTGATGTGTGATCTGTCCAGTGTGCGGGTGGTGTGTGATCTGTCCAGTGTGTGGGTGATGTGTGATCTGTCCAGTGTGCGGATGGTGTGTGATGTGTGATCTGTCCAATGTGCGGGTGATGTGTGATCTGTCCAGTGTGTGGGTGATGTGTGATCTGTCCAGTGTGCGGATGGTGTGTGATGTGTGATCTGTCCAGTGTGCGGGTGATGTGTGATCTGTCCAGTGTGCGGGTGATGTGTGATCTGTCCAGTGTGTGGGTGATGTGTGATCTGTCCAGTGTGTGGATGATGTGTGATCTGTCCAGTGTGTGGGTGATGTGTGATCTGTCCAGTGTGTGGGTGATGTGTGATCTGTCCAGTGTGTGGGTGATGTGTGATCTGTCCAGTGTGTGGGTGATGTGTGATCTGTCCAGTGTGCGGGTGGTGTGTGATCTGTCCAGTGTGTGGGTGATGTGTGATCTGTCCAGTGTGTGGGTGATGTGTGATCTGTCCAGTGTGCGGGTGGTGTGTGATCTGTCCAGTGTGTGGGTGATGTGTGATCTGTCCAGTGTGCGGATGGTGTGTGATGTGTGATCTGTCCAGTGTGCGGGTGGTGTGTGATCTGTCCAGTGTGCGGGTGATGTGTGATCTGTCCAGTGTGTGGGTGATGTGTGATCTGTCCAGTGTGTGGGTGATGTGTGATCTGTCCAGTGTGTGGGTGGTGTGTGATCTGTCCAGTGTGTGGGTGATGTGTGATCTGTCCAGTGTGTGGGTGATGTGTGATCTGTCCAGTGTGTGGGTGATGTGTGATCTGTCCAGTGTGTGGGTGATGTGTGATCTGTCCAGTGTGCGGGTGATGTGTGATCTGTCCAGTGTGTGGGTGATGTGTGATCTGTCCAGTGTGTGGGTGATGTGTGATCTGTCCAGTGTGTGGGTGATGTGTGATCTGTCCAGTGTGTGGGTGATGTGTGATCTGTCCAGTGTGTGGGTGATGTGTGATCTGTCCAGTGTGTGGGTGATGTGTGATCTGTCCAGTGTGTGGGTGGTGGGTGATCTGTCCAGTGTGTGGGTGATGTGTGATCTGTCCAGTGTGCGGGTGATGTGTGATGTGTGATCTGTCCAGTGTGTGGGTGGTGTGTGATCTGTCCAGTGTGTGGGTGGTGTGTGATCTGTCCAGTGTGTGGGTGATGTGTGATGTGTGATCTGTCCAGTGTGCGGGTGATGTGTGATCTGTCCAGTGTGTGGGTGGTGTGTGATCTGTCCAGTGTGTGGGTGATGTGTGATCTGTCCAGTGTGTGGGTGATGTGTGATCTGTCCAGTGTGTGGGTGATGTGTGATCTGTCCAGTGTGCGGGTGATGTGTGATCTGTCCAGTGTGCGGGTGATGTGTGATCTGTCCAGTGTGTGGGTGATGTGTGATCTGTCCAGTGTGCGGGTGGTGTGTGATCTGTCCAGTGTGTGGGTGGTGTGTGATCTGTCCAGTGTGTGGGTGGTGTGTGATCTGTCCAGTGTGTGGGTGATGTGTGATGTGTGATCTGTCCAGTGTGCGGGTGATGTGTGATCTGTCCAGTGTGTGGGTGATGTGTGATCTGTCCAGTGTGCGGGTGATGTGTGATCTGTCCAGTGTGCGGGTGATGTGTGATCTGTCCAGTGTGTGGGTGATGTGTGATCTGTCCAGTGTGTGGGTGGTGTGTGATCTGTCCAGTGTGTGGGTGGTGTGTGATCTGTCCAGTGTGTGGGTGATGTGTGATGTGTGATCTGTCCAGTGTGCGGGTGATGTGTGATCTGTCCAGTGTGTGGGTGATGTGTGATCTGTCCAGTGTGCGGGTGATGTGTGATCTGTCCAGTGTGCGGGTGATGTGTGATCTGTCCAGTGTGCGGGTGATGTGTGATCTGTCCAGTGTGTGGGTGATGTGTGATCTGTCCAGTGTGCGGGTGGTGTGTGATCTGTCCAGTGTGTGGGTGGTGTGTGATCTGTCCAGTGTGTGGGTGGTGTGTGATCTGTCCAGTGTGTGGGTGATGTGTGATGTGTGATCTGTCCAGTGTGCGGGTGATGTGTGATCTGTCCAGTGTGTGGGTGATGTGTGATCTGTCCAGTGTGCGGGTGATGTGTGATCTGTCCAGTGTGCGGGTGATGTGTGATCTGTCCAGTGTGTGGGTGATGTGTGATCTGTCCAGTGTGTGGGTGGTGTGTGATCTGTCCAGTGTGTGGGTGGTGTGTGATCTGTCCAGTGTGTGGGTGATGTGTGATGTGTGATCTGTCCAGTGTGTGTGTGATGTGTGATCTGTCCAGTGTGTGGGTGGTGTGTGATCTGTCCAGTGTGCGGGTGATGTGTGATCTGTCCAGTGTGTGGGTGATGTGTGATCTGTCCAGTGTGTGGGTGATGTGTGATCTGTCCAGTGTGTGGGTGATGTGTGATCTGTCCAGTGTGTGGGTGATGTGTGATCTGTCCAGTGTGCGGGTGATGTGTGATCTGTCCAGTGTGTGGGTGATGTGTGATCTGTCCAGTGTGTGGGTGATGTGTGATCTGTCCAGTGTGCGGGTGATGTGTGATCTGTCCAGTGTGTGGGTGATGTGTGATCTGTCCAGTATGTGGGTGGTGTGTGATGTGTGATCTGTCCAGTGTGCGGGTGATGTGTGATCTGTCCAGTGTGCGGGTGGTGGGTGATCTGTCCAGTGTGTGGGTGATGTGTGATCTGTCCAGTGTGTGGGTGATGTGTGATCTGTCCAGTGTGTGGGTGATGTGTATTCTGTCCAGTGTGCGGGTGATGTGTGATCTGTCCAGTGTGTGGGTGATGTGTGATGTGTGATCTGTCCAGTGTGCGGGTGATGTGTGATCTGTCCAGTGTGTGGGTGATGTGTGATCTGTCCAGTGTGCGGGTGATGTGTGATCTGTCCAGTGTGCGGGTGATGTGTGATCTGTCCAGTGTGTGGGTGATGTGTGATCTGTCCAGTGTGTGGGTGATGTGTGATCTGTCCAGTGTGTGGGTGATGTGTGATCTGTCCAGTGTGTGGGTGGTGTGTGATCTGTCCAGTGTGTGGGTGATGTGTGATCTGTCCAGTGTGCGGGTGATGTGTGATCTGTCCAGTGTGCGGGTGATGTGTGATCTGTCCAGTGTGTGGGTGATGTGTGATCTGTCCAGTGTGCGGGTGGTGTGTGATCTGTCCAGTGTGTGGGTGGTGTGTGATCTGTCCAGTGTGCGGGTGATGTGTGATCTGTCCAGTGTGCGGGTGGTGTGTGATCTGTCCAGTGTGTGGGTGATGTGTGATCTGTCCAGTGTGTGGGTGATGTGTGATCTGTCCAGTGTGTGGGTGGTGTGTGATCTGTCCAGTGTGCGGGTGATGTGTGATCTGTCCAGTGTGTGGGTGGTGTGTGATCTGTCCAGTGTGCGGGTGGTGTGTGATCTGTCCAGTGTGTGGGTGATGTGTGATCTGTCCAGTGTGTGGGTGGTGTGTGATCTGTCCAGTGTGTGGGTGATGTGTGATCTGTCCAGTGTGTGGGTGATGTGTGATCTGT
Source organism: Rana muscosa (assembly GCA_029206835.1). Classification (NCBI taxonomy): domain Eukaryota; kingdom Metazoa; phylum Chordata; class Amphibia; order Anura; family Ranidae; genus Rana; species Rana muscosa. The sequence continues at coordinate 82,337,601 of CM055125.1, read as the reverse complement.
CCAGTGTGCGGGTGGTGTGTGATCTGTCCAGTGTGCGGGTGGTGTGTGATCTGTCCAGTGTGTGGGTGGTGTGTGATCTGTCCAGTGTGTGTGTGATGTGTGATCTGTCCAGTGTGTGGGTGATGTGTGATCTGTCCAGTGTGTGGGTGATGTGTGATCTGTCCAGTGTGTGGGTGATGTGTGATCTGTCCAGTGTGTGGGTGGTGTGTGATCTGTCCAGTGTGTGTGTGGTGTGTGATCTGTCCAGTGTGCGGGTGATGTGTGATCTGTCCAGTGTGTGTGTGATGTGTGATCTGTCCAGTGTGTGGGTGGTGTGTGATCTGTCCAGTGTGCGGGTGATGTGTGATCTGTCCAGTGTGCGGATGGTGTGTGATCTGTCCAGTGTGTGGGTGGTGTGTGATCTGTCCAGTGTGCGGATGGTGTGTGATCTGTCCAGTGTGTGGGTGGTGTGTGATCTGTCCAGTGTGCGGATGGTGTGTGATCTGTCCAGTGTGTGGGTGGTGTGTGATCTGTCCAGTGTGTGGGTGGTGTGTGATCTGTCCAGTGTGTGGGTGGTGTGTGATCTGTCCAGTGTGCGGGTGATGTGTGATCTGTCCAGTGTGCGGATGGTGTGTGATCTGTCCAGTGTGTGGGTGATGTGTGATCTGTCCAGTGTGCGGGTGATGTGTGATCTGTCCAGTGTGTGGGTGGTGTGTGATCTGTCCAGTGTGTGGGTGATGTGTGATCTGTCCAGTGTGCGGGTGATGTGTGATCTGTCCAGTGTGCGGGTGATGTGTGATCTGTCCAGTGTGCGGGTGATGTGTGATCTGTCCAGTGTGCGGGTGGTGTGTGATCTGTCCAGTGTGTGGGTGATGTGTGATCTGTCCAGTGTGTGGGTGATGTGTGATGTGTGATCTGTCCAGTGTGTGGGTGATGTGTGATCTGTCCAGTGTGCGGGTGATGTGTGATCTGTCCAGTGTGTGGGTGATGTGTGATCTGTCCAGTGTGTGGGTGATGTGTGATCTGTCCAGTGTGTGGGTGGTGTGTGATCTGTCCAGTGTGTGGGTGATGTGTGATCTGTCCAGTGTGTGGGTGATGTGTGATCTGTCCAGTGTGTGGGTGATGTGTGATCTGTCCAGTGTGTGGGTGATGTGTGATCTGTCCAGTGTGTGGGTGGTGTGTGATCTGTCCAGTGTGTGGGTGATGTGTGATCTGTCCAGTGTGTGGGTGGTGGGTGATCTGTCCAGTGTGCGGGTGATGTGTGATCTGTCCAGTGTGCGGGTGATGTGTGATCTGTCCAGTGTGTGTGTGATGTGTGATCTGTCCAGTGTGTGGGTGATGTGTGATCTGTCCAGTGTGTGGGTGATGTGTGATGTGTGATCTGTCCAGTGTGTGGGTGATGTGTGATCTGTCCAGTGTGTGGGTGATGTGTGATCTGTCCAGTGTGTGGGTGATGTGTGATCTGTCCAGTGTGTGGGTGATGTGTGATCTGTCCAGTGTGTGGGTGATGTGTGATCTGTCCAGTGTGTGGGTGATGTGTGATCTGTCCAGTGTGTGGGTGGTGTGTGATCTGTCCAGTGTGTGGGTGATGTGTGATCTGTCCAGTGTGTGGGTGGTGTGTGATCTGTCCAGTGTGCGGGTGATGTGTGATCTGTCCAGTGTGCGGGTGATGTGTGATCTGTCCAGTGTGCTGGTGATGTGTGATCTGTCCAGTGTGCGGGTGGTGTGTGATCTGTCCAGTGTGTGGGTGATGTGTGATCTGTCCAGTGTGCGGGTGATGTGTGATCTGTCCAGTGTGCGGGTGATGTGTGATCTGTCCAGTGTGCGGGTGGTGGGTGATCTGTCCAGTGTGTGGGTGATGTGTGATCTGTCCAGTGTGTGGGTGATGTGTGATCTGTCCAGTGTGCGGGTGATGTGTGATCTGTCCAGTGTGTGGGTGATGTGTGATCTGTCCAGTGTGTGGGTGATGTGTGATGTGTGATCTGTCCAGTGTGTGGGTGATGTGTGATCTGTCCAGTGTGTGGGTGGTGTGTGATGTGTGATCTGTCCAGTGTGCGGGTGGTGGGTGATCTGTCCAGTGTGCGGGTGATGTGTGATCTGTCCAGTGTGTGGGTGATGTGTGATCTGTCCAGTGTGTGGGTGATGTGTGATCTGTCCAGTGTGTGGGTGATGTGTGATCTGTCCAGTGTGTGGGTGATGTGTGATCTGTCCAGTGTGTGGGTGATGTGTGATCTGTCCAGTGTGTGGGTGGTGTGTGATCTGTCCAGTGTGTGGGTGATGTGTGATCTGTCCAGTGTGTGGGTGATGTGTGATCTGTCCAGTGTGTGGGTGATGTGTGATCTGTCCAGTGTGTGGGTGATGTGTGATCTGTCCAGTGTGTGGGTGATGTGTGATCTGTCCAGTGTGTGGGTGATGTGTGATCTGTCCAGTGTGCGGGTGATGTGTGATCTGTCCAGTGTGCGGATGGTGTGTGATGTGTGATCTGTCCAATGTGCGGGTGATGTGTGATCTGTCCAGTGTGTGGGTGATGTGTGATCTGTCCAGTGTGCGGATGGTGTGTGATGTGTGATCTGTCCAATGTGCGGGTGATGTGTGATCTGTCCAATGTGCGGGTGATGTGTGATCTGTCCAGTGTGCGGATGGTGTGTGATGTGTGATCTGTCCAATGTGCGGGTGATGTGTGATCTGTCCAGTGTGTGGGTGATGTGTGATCTGTCCAATGTGCGGGTGATGTGTGATCTGTCCAGTGTGCGGATGGTGTGTGATGTGTGATCTGTCCAGTGTGTGGGTGATGTGTGATGTGTGATCTGTCCAGTGTGTGGGTGATGTGTGATCTGTCCAGTGTGTGGGTGATGTGTGATCTGTCCAGTGTGTGGGTGATGTGTGATCTGTCCAGTGTGCGGGTGATGTGTGATCTGTCCAGTGTGTGGGTGATGTGTGATCTGTCCAGTGTGTGGGTGATGTGTGATCTGTCCAGTGTGTGGGTGATGTGTGATCTGTCCAGTGTGTGGGTGATGTGTGATCTGTCCAGTGTGTGGGTGATGTGTGATCTGTCCAGTGTGTGGATGATGTGTGATCTGTCCAGTGTGTGGGTGATGTGTGATCTGTCCAGTGTGTGGGTGATGTGTGATCTGTCCAGTGTGTGGGTGATGTGTGATCTGTCCAGTGTGTGGGTGATGTGTGATCTGTCCAGTGTGTGGGTGGTGTGTGATCTGTCCAGTGTGTGGGTGATGTGTGATCTGTCCAGTGTGTGGGTGATGTGTGATCTGTCCAGTGTGCGGGTGGTGTGTGATCTGTCCAGTGTGTGGGTGATGTGTGATCTGTCCAATGTGCGGGTGATGTGTGATCTGTCCAGTGTGCGGATGGTGTGTGATGTGTGATCTGTCCAATGTGCGGGTGATGTGTGATCTGTCCAGTGTGTGGGTGATGTGTGATCTGTCCAGTGTGTGGGTGATGTGTGATCTGTCCAGTGTGTGGGTGATGTGTGATCTGTCCAGTGTGCGGGTGGTGTGTGATGTGTGATGTGTGATCTGTCCAGTGTGTGGGTGGTGGGTGATCTGTCCAGTGTGTGGGTGGTGTGTGATCTGTCCAGTGTGCGGGTGGTGTGTGATCTGTCCAGTGTGTGGGTGGTGTGTGATCTGTCCAGTGTGTGGGTGGTGTGTGATCTGTCCAGTGTGTGGGTGGTGTGTGATCTGTCCAGTGTGTGGGTGATGTGTGATGTGTGATCTGTCCAGTGTGCGGGTGATGTGTGATCTGTCCAGTGTGCGGGTGGTGTGTGATCTGTCCAGTGTGTGGGTGATGTGTGATCTGTCCAGTGTGCGGGTGATGTGTGATCTGTCCAGTGTGTGGGTGATGTGTGATCTGTCCAGTGTGTGGGTGATGTGTGATCTGTCCAGTGTGTGGGTGATGTGTGATCTGTCCAGTGTGTGGGTGGTGTGTGATCTGTCCAGTGTGTGGGTGGTGGGTGATCTGTCCAGTGTGTGGGTGGTGTGTGATCTGTCCAGTGTGTGGGTGATGTGTGATCTGTCCAGTGTGCGGATGGTGTGTGATGTGTGATCTGTCCAGTGTGCGGGTGATGTGTGATCTGTCCAGTGTGTGGGTGATGTGTGATCTGTCCAGTGTGTGGGTGATGTGTGATCTGTCCAGTGTGCGGATGGTGTGTGATCTGTCCAGTGTGTGGGTGATGTGTGATCTGTCCAGTGTGCGGGTGGTGGGTGATCTGTCCAGTGTGTGGGTGATGTGTGATCTGTCCAGTGTGTGGGTGATCTGTCCAGTGTGTGGGTGATGTGTGATCTGTCCAGTGTGTGGGTGATGTGTGATCTGTCCAGTGTGCGGATGGTGTGTGATCTGTCCAGTGTGTGGGTGATGTGTGATCTGTCCAGTGTGCGGGTGGTGGGTGATCTGTCCAGTGTGTGGGTGGTGTGTGATCTGTCCAGTGTGTGGGTGATGTGTGATCTGTCCAGTGTGTGGGTGGTGGGTGATCTGTCCAGTGTGTGCGTGATGTGTGATCTGTCCAGTGTGTGGGTGATGTGTGATCTGTCCAGTGTGTGGGTGGTGGGTGATCTGTCCAGTGTGTGCGTGATGTGTGATCTGTCCAGTGTGTGGGTGGTGTGTGATCTGTCCAGTGTGTGGGTGATGTGTGATGTGTGATCTGTCCAGTGTGCGGGTGATGTGTGATCTGTCCAGTGTGCGGGTGATGTGTGATCTGTCCAGTGTGCGGGTGGTGTGTGATCTGTCCAGTGTGTGGGTGATGTGTGATCTGTCCAGTGTGTGGGTGATGTGTGATCTGTCCAGTGTGTGGGTGATGTGTGATCTGTCCAGTGTGCGGGTGATGTGTGATCTGTCCAGTGTGCGGGTGATGTGTGATCTGTCCAGTGTGTGGGTGATGTGTGATCTGTCCAGTGTGTGGGTGATGTGTGATCTGTCCAGTGTGTGGGTGATGTGTGATCTGTCCAGTGTGCGGGTGATGTGTGATCTGTCCAGTGTGTGGGTGATGTGTGATCTGTCCAGTGTGTGGGTGATGTGTGATCTGTCCAGTGTGTGGGTGATGTGTGATCTGTCCAGTGTGCGGGTGGTGTGTGATGTGTGATGTGTGATCTGTCCAGTGTGTGGGTGGTGGGTGATCTGTCCAGTGTGTGGGTGATGTGTGATCTGTCCAGTGTGTGGGTGATGTGTGATCTGTCCAGTGTGTGGGTGATTCGTGATCTGTCCAGTGTGTGGGTGGTGTGTGATCTGTCCAGTGTGTGGGTGGTGTGTGATGTGTCCAGTGTGTGGGTGATGTGTGATCTGTCCAGTGTGTGGGTGATGTGTGATCTGTCCAGTGTGTGGGTGGTGTGTGATCTGTCCAGTGTGTGGGTGATGTGTGATCTGTCCAGTGTGTGGGTGATGTGTGATCTGTCCAGTGTGCGGGTGGTGTGTGATCTGTCCAGTGTGTGGGTGATGTGTGATCTGTCCAATGTGCGGGTGATGTGTGATCTGTCCAGTGTGCGGATGGTGTGTGATGTGTGATCTGTCCAATGTGCGGGTGATGTGTGATCTGTCCAGTGTGTGGGTGATGTGTGATCTGTCCAGTGTGTGGGTGATGTGTGATCTGTCCAGTGTGTGGGTGATGTGTGATCTGTCCAGTGTGTGGGTGATGTGTGATCTGTCCAGTGTGTGGGTGATGTGTGATCTGTCCAGTGTGTGGGTGATGTGTGATCTGTCCAGTGTGTGGGTGATGTGTGATCTGTCCAGTGTGCGGGTGGTGTGTGATGTGTGATGTGTGATCTGTCCAGTGTGTGGGTGGTGGGTGATCTGTCCAGTGTGTGGGTGGTGTGTGATCTGTCCAGTGTGCGGGTGGTGTGTGATCTGTCCAGTGTGTGGGTGGTGTGTGATCTGTCCAGTGTGTGGGTGGTGTGTGATCTGTCCAGTGTGTGGGTGGTGTGTGATCTGTCCAGTGTGTGGGTGATGTGTGATGTGTGATCTGTCCAGTGTGCGGGTGATGTGTGATCTGTCCAGTGTGCGGGTGGTGGGTGATCTGTCCAGTGTGTGGGTGATGTGTGATCTGTCCAGTGTGTGGGTGATGTGTGATCTGTCCAGTGTGCGGGTGATGTGTGATCTGTCCAGTGTGTGGGTGATGTGTGATCTGTCCAGTGTGTGGGTGATGTGTGATCTGTCCAGTGTGTGGGTGGTGTGTGATCTGTCCAGTGTGTGGGTGATGTGTGATCTGTCCAGTGTGTGGATGATGTGTGATCTGTCCAGTGTGTGGGTGATGTGTGATCTGTCCAGTGTGCGGGTGATGTGTGATCTGTCCAGTGTGCGGATGGTGTGTGATGTGTGATCTGTCCAATGTGCGGGTGATGTGTGATCTGTCCAGTGTGTGGGTGATGTGTGATCTGTCCAGTGTGTGGGTGATGTGTGATCTGTCCAGTGTGCGGATGGTGTGTGATGTGTGATCTGTCCAATGTGCGGGTGATGTGTGATCTGTCCAATGTGCGGGTGATGTGTGATCTGTCCAGTGTGCGGATGGTGTGTGATGTGTGATCTGTCCAATGTGCGGGTGATGTGTGATCTGTCCAGTGTGTGGGTGATGTGTGATCTGTCCAGTGTGTGGGTGATGTGTGATCTGTCCAGTGTGCGGATGGTGTGTGATGTGTGATCTGTCCAATGTGCGGGTGATGTGTGATCTGTCCAATGTGCGGGTGATGTGTGATCTGTCCAGTGTGCGGATGGTGTGTGATGTGTGATCTGTCCAATGTGCGGGTGATGTGTGATCTGTCCAGTGTGTGGGTGATGTGTGATCTGTCCAGTGTGTGGGTGATGTGTGATCTGTCCAGTGTGCGGATGGTGTGTGATGTGTGATCTGTCCAGTGTGTGGGTGATGTGTGATGTGTGATCTGTCCAGTGTGCGGGTGATGTGTGATCTGTCCAGTGTGCGGGTGATGTGTGATCTGTCCAGTGTGTGGGTGATGTGTGATCTGTCCAGTGTGTGGGTGATGTGTGATCTGTCCAGTGTGTGGGTGATGTGTGATCTGTCCAGTGTGTGGGTGATGTGTGATCTGTCCAGTGTGTGGATGATGTGTGATCTGTCCAGTGTGTGGGTGATGTGTGATCTGTCCAGTGTGTGGGTGATGTGTGATCTGTCCAGTGTGTGGGTGATGTGTGATCTGTCCAGTGTGTGGGTGATGTGTGATCTGTCCAGTGTGTGGGTGGTGTGTGATCTGTCCAGTGTGTGGGTGATGTGTGATCTGTCCAGTGTGTGGGTGATGTGTGATCTGTCCAGTGTGCGGGTGGTGTGTGATCTGTCCAGTGTGCGGGTGATGTGTGATCTGTCCAATGTGCGGGTGATGTGTGATCTGTCCAGTGTGCGGATGGTGTGTGATGTGTGATCTGTCCAATGTGCGGGTGATGTGTGATCTGTCCAGTGTGTGGGTGATGTGTGATCTGTCCAGTGTGTGGGTGATGTGTGATCTGTCCAGTGTGTGGGTGATGTGTGATCTGTCCAGTGTGCGGGTGATGTGTGATCTGTCCAGTGTGTGGGTGATGTGTGATCTGTCCAGTGTGTGGGTGATGTGTGATCTGTCCAGTGTGCGGGTGGTGTGTGATGTGTGATGTGTGATCTGTCCAGTGTGTGGGTGGTGGGTGATCTGTCCAGTGTGTGGGTGGTGTGTGATCTGTCCAGTGTGCGGGTGGTGTGTGATCTGTCCAGTGTGTGGGTGGTGTGTGATCTGTCCAGTGTGTGGGTGGTGTGTGATCTGTCCAGTGTGTGGGTGGTGTGTGATCTGTCCAGTGTGTGGGTGATGTGTGATGTGTGATCTGTCCAGTGTGCGGGTGGTGTGTGATCTGTCCAGTGTGTGGGTGATGTGTGATCTGTCCAGTGTGCGGGTGATGTGTGATCTGTCCAGTGTGTGGGTGATGTGTGATCTGTCCAGTGTGTGGGTGATGTGTGATCTGTCCAGTGTGTGGGTGATGTGTGATCTGTCCAGTGTGTGGGTGGTGTGTGATCTGTCCAGTGTGTGGGTGGTGGGTGATCTGTCCAGTGTGCGGGTGATGTGTGATCTGTCCAGTGTGCGGGTGGTGGGTGATCTGTCCAGTGTGCGGATGGTGTGTGATGTGTGATCTGTCCAGTGTGCGGGTGGTGTGTGATCTGTCCAGTGTGTGGGTGATGTGTGATCTGTCCAGTGTGCGGATGGTGTGTGATGTGTGATCTGTCCAGTGTGCGGGTGATGTGTGATCTGTCCAGTGTGTGGGTGATGTGTGATCTGTCCAGTGTGTGGGTGATGTGTGATCTGTCCAGTGTGTGGGTGATGTGTGATCTGTCCAGTGTGTGGGTGGTGTGTGATCTGTCCAGTGTGTGGGTGATGTGTGATCTGTCCAGTGTGTGGGTGATGTGTGATCTGTCCAGTGTGTGGGTGATGTGTGATCTGTCCAGTGTGCGGATGGTGTGTGATCTGTCCAGTGTGTGGGTGATGTGTGATCTGTCCAGTGTGTGGGTGATGTGTGATCTGTCCAGTGTGTGGGTGATGTGTGATCTGTCCAGTGTGTGGGTGGTGGGTGATCTGTCCAGTGTGTGCGTGATGTGTGATCTGTCCAGTGTGTGGGTGATGTGTGATCTGTCCAGTGTGTGGGTGGTGGGTGATCTGTCCAGTGTGTGGGTGATGTGTGATCTGTCCAGTGTGTGGGTGATGTGTGATCTGTCCAGTGTGTGGGTGATGTGTGATCTGTCCAGTGTGTGGGTGGTGTGTGATCTGTCCAGTGTGTGGGTGGTGTGTGATCTGTCCAGTGTGTGGGTGGTGTGTGATCTGTCCAGTGTGTGGGTGGTGTGTGATCTGTCCAGTGTGTGGGTGATGTGTGATGTGTGATCTGTCCAGTGTGCGGGTGATGTGTGATCTGTCCAGTGTGCGGGTGATGTGTGATCTGTCCAGTGTGCGGGTGGTGTGTGATCTGTCCAGTGTGTGGGTGATGTGTGATCTGTCCAGTGTGTGGGTGATGTGTGATCTGTCCAGTGTGTGGGTGATGTGTGATCTGTCCAGTGTGCGGGTGATGTGTGATCTGTCCAGTGTGCGGGTGGTGTGTGATCTGTCCAGTGTGTGGGTGATGTGTGATCTGTCCAGTGTGTGGGTGATGTGTGATGTGTGATCTGTCCAGTGTGTGGGTGATGTGTGATCTGTCCAGTGTGCGGGTGGTGTGTGATCTGTCCAGTGTGTGGGTGATGTGTGATCTGTCCAGTGTGTGGGTGATGTGTGATGTGTGATCTGTCCAGTGTGTGGGTGATGTGTGATCTGTCCAGTGTGTGGGTGGTGTGTGATCTGTCCAGTGTGTGGGTGATGTGTGATGTGTGATCTGTCCAGTGTGTGGGTGATGTGTGATCTGTCCAGTGTGCGGGTGATGTGTGATCTGTCCAGTGTGCGGGTGGTGTGTGATCTGTCCAGTGTGCGGGTGATGTGTGATCTGTCCAGTGTGCGGGTGATGTGTGATCTGTCCAGTGTGTGGGTGATGTGTGATCTGTCCAGTGTGTGGGTGGTGTGTGATCTGTCCAGTGTGCGGGTGATGTGTGATCTGTCCAGTGTGCGGGTGATGTGTGATCTGTCCAGTGTGTGGGTGATGTGTGATCTGTCCAGTGTGTGGGTGATGTGTGATCTGTCCAGTGTGTGGGTGATGTGTGATCTGTCCAGTGTGTGGGTGGTGTGTGATCTGTCCAGTGTGTGGGTGGTGTGTGATCTGTCCAGTGTGTGGGTGGTGTGTGATGTGTCCAGTGTGTGGGTGATGTGTGATCTGTCCAGTGTGTGGGTGATGTGTGATCTGTCCAGTGTGCGGATGGTGTGTGATGTGTGATCTGTCCAGTGTGCGGGTGATGTGTGATCTGTCCAGTGTGTGGGTGATGTGTGATCTGTCCAGTGTGTGGGTGATGTGTGATCTGTCCAGTGTGTGGGTGATCTGTCCAGTGTGTGGGTGATGTGTGATCTGTCCAGTGTGTGGGTGATGTGTGATCTGTCCAGTGTGCGGATGGTGTGTGATCTGTCCAGTGTGTGGGTGATGTGTGATCTGTCCAGTGTGCGGGTGGTGGGTGATCTGTCCAGTGTGTGGGTGATGTGTGATCTGTCCAGTGTGTGGGTGATGTGTGATCTGTCCAGTGTGTGGGTGATGTGTGATCTGTCCAGTGTGCGGATGGTGTGTGATCTGTCCAGTGTGTGGGTGATGTGTGATGTGTGATGTGTGATCTGTCCAGTGTGCGGGTGATGTGTGATCTGTCCAGTGTGTGGGTGATGTGTGATCTGTCCAGTGTGCGGGTGATGTGTGATCTGTCCAGTGTGTGGGTGATGTGTGATCTGTCCAGTGTGTGGTGGTGTGTGGTGTGTGGTCTGTCCAGTGTGTGGGTGATGTGTGATCTGTCCAGTGTGTGGGTGATGTGTGATCTGTCCAGTGTGTGGGTGATGTGTGATCTGTCCAGTGTGTGGGTGGTGGGTGATCTGTCCAGTGTGTGGGTGATGTGTGATCTGTCCAGTGTGTGGGTGGTGGGTGATCTGTCCAGTGTGTGGGTGATGTGTGATCTGTCCAGTGTGTGGGTGGTGGGTGATCTGTCCAGTGTGTGGGTGATGTGTGATCTGTCCAGTGTGTGGGTGGTGGGTGATCTGTCCAGTGTGCGGGTGATGTGTGATCTGTCCAGTGTGCGGGTGGTGGGTGATCTGTCCAGTGTGTGGGTGATGTGTGATCTGTCCAGTGTGTGGGTGGTGTGTGATCTGTCCAGTGTGTGGGTGATGTGTGATCTGTCCAGTGTGTGGGTGATGTGTGATCTGTCCAGTATGTGGGTGGTGTGTGATGTGTGATCTGTCCAGTGTGTGGGTGGTGTGTGATCTGTCCAGTGTGTGGGTGGTGTGTGATCTGTCCAGTGTGTGGGTGGTGTGTGATCTGTCCAGTGTGTGGGTGATGTGTGATCTGTCCAGTGTGTGGGTGATGTGTGATCTGTCCAGTGTGTGGGTGATGTGTGATCTGTCCAGTGTGCGGGTGCTGTGTGATCTGTCCAGTGTGTGGGTGATGTGTGATCTGTCCAGTGTGCGGGTGGTGTGTGATCTGTCCAGTGTGCGGGTGGTGTGTGATGTGTGATCTGTCCAGTGTGTGGGTGATGTGTGATCTGTCCAGTGTGCGGTTGGTGTGTGATCTGTCCAGTGTGTGGGTGATGTGTGATCTGTCCAGTGTGTGGGTGATGTGTGATCTGTCCAGTGTGTGGGTGGTGGGTGATCTGTCCAGTGTGTGGGTGATGTGTATTCTGTCCAGTGTGCGGGTGATGTGTGATCTGTCCAGTGTGTGGGTGGTGTGTGATCTGTCCAGTGTGTGGGTGATGTGTGATCTGTCCAGTGTGTGGGTGGTGTGTGATCTGTCCAGTGTGCGGGTGGTGTGTGATCTGTCCAGTGTGCGGGTGATGTGTGATCTGTCCAGTGTGTGTGTGGTGTGTGATCTGTCCAGTGTGTGGGTGATGTGTGATCTGTCCAGTGTGTGGGTGGTGTGTGATCTGTCCAGTGTGTGGGTGATGTGTGATCTGTCCAGTGTGTGGGTGATGTGTGATGTGTGATGTGTGATCTGTCCAGTGTGCGGGTGATGTGTGATCTGTCCAGTGTGCGGGTGATGTGTGATCTGTCCAGTGTGTGGGTGATGTGTGATCTGTCCAGTGTGTGGTGGTGTGTGGTGTGTGGTCTGTCCAGTGTGTGGGTGATGTGTGATCTGTCCAGTGTGTGGGTGATGTGTGATCTGTCCAGTGTGCGGGTGATGTGTGATCTGTCCAGTGTGTGGGTGATGTGTGATCTGTCCAGTGTGCGGATGATGTGTGATCTGTCCAGTGTGCGGGTGATGTGTGATCTGTCCAGTGTGCGGGTGGTGGGTGATCTGTCCAGTGTGTGGGTGATGTGTGATCTGTCCAGTGTGTGGGTGATGTGTGATCTGTCCAGTGTGTGTGTGGTGTGTGATCTGTCCAGTGTGTGGGTGATGTGTGATCTGTCCAGTGTGTGGGTGATGTGTGATCTGTCCAGTGTGTGGGTGATGTGTGATCTGTCCAGTGTGTGGGTGATGTGTGATCTGTCCAGTGTGTGGGTGGTGTGTGATCTGTCCAGTGTGTGGATGGTGTGTGATCTGTCCAGTGTGTGGGTGATGTGTGATCTGTCCAGTGTGTGGGTGATGTGTGATCTGTCCAGTGTGTGGGTGATGTGTGATCTGTCCAGTGTGTGGGTGATGTGTGATCTGTCCAGTGTGTGGGTGATGTGTGATCTGTCCAGTGTGTGGGTGGTGTGTGATCTGTCCAGTGTGTGGGTGATGTGTGATCTGTCCAGTGTGTGGGTGATGTGTGATCTGTCCAGTGTGCGGGTGATGTGTGATCTGTCCAGTGTGTGGGTGGTGTGTGATCTGTCCAGTGTGTGGGTGATGTGTGATCTGTCCAGTGTGTGGGTGATGTGTGATCTGTCCAGTGTGTGGGTGATGTGTGATCTGTCCAGTGTGTGGGTGGTGTGTGATCTGTCCAGTGTGTGGGTGGTGTGTGATCTGTCCAGTGTGTGGGTGGTGTGTGATCTGTCCAGTGTGTGGGTGGTGTGTGATCTGTCCAGTGTGTGGGTGATGTGTGATGTGTGATCTGTCCAGTGTGCGGGTGATGTGTGATCTGTCCAGTGTGCGGGTGGTGTGTGATCTGTCCAGTGTGTGGGTGATGTGTGATCTGTCCAGTGTGCGGGTGATGTGTGATCTGTCCAGTGTGTGGGTGATGTGTGATCTGTCCAGTGTGTGGGTGATGTGTGATCTGTCCAGTGTGTGGGTGATGTGTGATCTGTCCAGTGTGTGGGTGGTGTGTGATCTGTCCAGTGTGTGGGTGGTGGGTGATCTGTCCAGTGTGCGGGTGATGTGTGATCTGTCCAGTGTGCGGGTGGTGGGTGATCTGTCCAGTGTGCGGATGGTGTGTGATGTGTGATCTGTCCAGTGTGCGGGTGGTGTGTGATCTGTCCAGTGTGTGGGTGATGTGTGATCTGTCCAGTGTGCGGATGGTGTGTGATGTGTGATCTGTCCAGTGTGCGGGTGATGTGTGATCTGTCCAGTGTGTGGGTGATGTGTGATCTGTCCAGTGTGTGGGTGATGTGTGATCTGTCCAGTGTGTGGGTGATCTGTCCAGTGTGTGGGTGATGTGTGATCTGTCCAGTGTGTGGGTGATGTGTGATCTGTCCAGTGTGCGGATGGTGTGTGATCTGTCCAGTGTGTGGGTGATGTGTGATCTGTCCAGTGTGCGGATGGTGTGTGATCTGTCCAGTGTGTGGGTGATGTGTGATCTGTCCAGTGTGTGGGTGATGTGTGATCTGTCCAGTGTGTGGGTGATGTGTGATCTGTCCAGTGTGTGGGTGGTGGGTGATCTGTCCAGTGTGTGCGTGATGTGTGATCTGTCCAGTGTGTGGGTGATGTGTGATCTGTCCAGTGTGTGGGTGGTGGGTGATCTGTCCAGTGTGTGGGTGATGTGTGATCTGTCCAGTGTGTGGGTGATGTGTGATCTGTCCAGTGTGTGGGTGATGTGTGATCTGTCCAGTGTGTGGGTGGTGTGTGATCTGTCCAGTGTGTGGGTGGTGTGTGATCTGTCCAGTGTGTGGGTGGTGTGTGATCTGTCCAGTGTGTAGGTGATGTGTGATGTGTGATCTGTCCAGTGTGCGGGTGATGTGTGATCTGTCCAGTGTGCGGGTGATGTGTGATCTGTCCAGTGTGCGGGTGGTGTGTGATCTGTCCAGTGTGTGGGTGATGTGTGATCTGTCCAGTGTGTGGGTGATGTGTGATCTGTCCAGTGTGTGGGTGATGTGTGATCTGTCCAGTGTGCGGGTGATGTGTGATCTGTCCAGTGTGCGGGTGATGTGTGATCTGTCCAGTGTGTGGGTGATGTGTGATCTGTCCAGTGTGTGGGTGATGTGTGATCTGTCCAGTGTGTGGGTGATGTGTGATCTGTCCAGTGTGTGGGTGGTGTGTGATCTGTCCAGTGTGTGGGTGGTGTGTGATCTGTCCAGTGTGCGGGTGGTGGGTGATCTGTCCAGTGTGCGGGTGGTGGGTGATCTGTCCAGTGTGTGGGTGATGTGTGATCTGTCCAGTGTGTGGGTGGTGGGTGATCTGTCCAGTGTGTGCGTGATGTGTGATCTGTCCAGTGTGTGGGTGATGTGTGATCTGTCCAGTGTGTGGGTGATGTGTGATCTGTCCAGTGTGCGGATGGTGTGTGATCTGTCCAGTGTGTGGGTGATGTGTGATGTGTGATGTGTGATCTGTCCAGTGTGCGGGTGATGTGTGATCTGTCCAGTGTGCGGGTGATGTGTGATGTGTGATGTGTGATCTGTCCAGTGTGTGGGTGATGTGTGATCTGTCCAGTGTGTGGGTGATGTGTGATGTGTGATGTGTGATCTGTCCAGTGTGTGGGTGATGTGTGATCTGTCCAGTGTGCGGGTGATGTGTGATCTGTCCAGTGTGTGGGTGATGTGTGATCTGTCCAGTGTGTGGTGGTGTGTGGTGTGTGGTCTGTCCAGTGTGTGGGTGATGTGTGATCTGTCCAGTGTGTGGGTGATGTGTGATCTGTCCAGTGTGTGGGTGATGTGTGATCTGTCCAGTGTGTGGGTGGTGGGTGATCTGTCCAGTGTGTGGGTGATGTGTGATCTGTCCAGTGTGTGGGTGGTGGGTGATCTGTCCAGTGTGTGGGTGATGTGTGATCTGTCCAGTGTGTGGGTGGTGGGTGATCTGTCCAGTGTGTGGGTGATGTGTGATCTGTCCAGTGTGTGGGTGGTGGGTGATCTGTCCAGTGTGCGGGTGATGTGTGATCTGTCCAGTGTGCGGGTGGTGTGTGATCTGTCCAGTGTGCGGGTGGTGTGTGATGTGTGATCTGTCCAGTGTGTGGGTGATGTGTGATCTGTCCAGTGTGCGGTTGGTGTGTGATCTGTCCAGTGTGTGGGTGATGTGTGATCTGTCCAGTGTGTGGGTGATGTGTGATCTGTCCAGTGTGTGGGTGATCTGTCCAGTGTGTGGGTGGTGGGTGATCTGTCCAGTGTGTGGGTGGTGTGTGATCTGTCCAGTGTGTGGGTGGTGTGTGATCTGTCCAGTGTGTGGGTGGTGTGTGATCTGTCCAGTGTGCGGGTGGTGTGTGATCTGTCCAGTGTGCGGGTGATGTGTGATCTGTCCAGTGTGTGTGTGGTGTGTGATCTGTCCAGTGTGTGGGTGATGTGTGATCTGTCCAGTGTGTGGTGGTGTGTGATCTGTCCAGTGTGTGTGTGATGTGTGATCTGTCCAGTGTGTGGGTGATGTGTGATCTGTCCAGTGTGTGGGTGGTGTGTGATGTGTGATGTGTGATCTGTCCAGTGTGTGGGTGATGTGTGATCTGTCCAGTGTGCGGATGATGTGTGATCTGTCCAGTGTGTGGGTGATGTGTGATCTGTCCAGTGTGTGGGTGGTGTGTGATCTGTCCAGTGTGCGGGTGATGTGTGATCTGTCCAGTGTGCGGGTGGTGGGTGATCTGTCCAGTGTGTGGGTGATGTGTGATCTGTCCAGTGTGTGGGTGATGTGTGATCTGTCCAGTGTGTGTGTGGTGTGTGATCTGTCCAGTGTGTGGGTGATGTGTGATCTGTCCAGTGTGTGGGTGATGTGTGATCTGTCCAGTGTGTGTGTGGTGTGTGATCTGTCCAGTGTGCGGGTGATGTGTGATCTGTCCAGTGTGTGGGTGATGTGTGATCTGTCCAGTGTGTGGGTGGTGTGTGATCTGTCCAGTGTGCGGGTGATGTGTGATCTGTCCAGTGTGCGGGTGGTGGGTGATCTGTCCAGTGTGTGGGTGATGTGTGATCTGTCCAGTGTGTGGGTGATGTGTGATCTGTCCAGTGTGTGTGTGGTGTGTGATCTGTCCAGTGTGTGGGTGATGTGTGATCTGTCCAGTGTGTGGGTGATGTGTGATCTGTCCAGTGTGTGGGTGATGTGTGATCTGTCCAGTGTGTGGGTGATGTGTGATCTGTCCAGTGTGTGGGTGGTGTGTGATCTGTCCAGTGTGTGGATGGTGTGTGATCTGTCCAGTGTGTGGGTGATGTGTGATCTGTCCAGTGTGTGGGTGATGTGTGATCTGTCCAGTGTGTGGGTGGTGTGTGATCTGTCCAGTGTGTGGGTGATGTGTGATCTGTCCAGTGTGTGGGTGATGTGTGATCTGTCCAGTGTGTGGGTGGTGGGTGATCTGTCCAGTGTGTGGGTGGTGTGTGATCTGTCCAGTGTGTGGGTGATGTGTGATCTGTCCAGTGTGTGGGTGGTGGGTGATCTGTCCAGTGTGCGGGTGGTGGGTGATCTGTCCAGTGTGTGGGTGGTGTGTGATCTGTCCAGTGTGTGGGTGATGTGTGATCTGTCCAGTGTGTGGATGATGTGTGATCTGTCCAGTGTGTGGGTGGTGGGTGATCTGTCCAGTGTGCGGGTGGTGGGTGATCTGTCCAGTGTGTGGGTGATGTGTGATCTGTCCAGTGTGTGGGTGGTGTGTGATCTGTCCAGTGTGTGGGTGATGTGTGATCTGTCCAGTGTGTGGGTGATGTGTGATCTGTCCAGTGTGTGGGTGATGTGTGATCTGTCCAGTGTGCGGGTGGTGGGTGATCTGTCCAGTGTGTGGGTGATGTGTGATCTGTCCAGTGTGTGGGTGATGTGTGATCTGTCCAGTGTGTGGGTGATGTGTGATCTGTCCAGTGTGTGGATGATGTGTGATCTGTCCAGTGTGTGGGTGATGTGTGATCTGTCCAGTGTGTGGGTGGTGTGTGATCTGTCCAGTGTGTGGGTGATGTGTGATCTGTCCAGTGTGTGGGTGATGTGTGATCTGTCCAGTGTGCGGGTGATGTGTGATCTGTCCAGTGTGTGGGTGGTGTGTGATCTGTCCAGTGTGTGGGTGATGTGTGATCTGTCCAGTGTGCGGGTGATGTGTGATCTGTCCAGTGTGTGGGTGGTGTGTGATCTGTCCAGTGTGTGGGTGATGTGTGATCTGTCCAGTGTGTGGGTGGTGTGTGATCTGTCCAGTGTGTGGGTGATGTGTGATCTGTCCAGTGTGTGGGTGGTGGGTGATCTGTCCAGTGTGTGGGTGATGTGTGATCTGTCCAGTGTGTGGGTGATGTGTGATCTGTCCAGTGTGTGGGTGATGTGTGATCTGTCCAGTGTGTGGGTGATGTGTGATCTGTCCAGTGTGTGTGTGATGTGTGATCTGTCCAGTGTGTGGGTGATGTGTGATCTGTCCAGTGTGTGGGTGGTGTGTGATCTGTCCAGTGTGCGGATGGTGTGTGATCTGTCCAGTGTGTGGGTGATGTGTGATCTGTCCAGTGTGTGGGTGATGTGTGATCTGTCCAGTGTGTGTGTGATGTGTGATCTGTCCAGTGTGTGGGTGATGTGTGATCTGTCCAGTGTGTGTGTGATGTGTGATCTGTCCAGTGTGCGGATGGTGTGTGATCTGTCCAGTGTGTGGGTGATGTGTGATCTGTCCAGTGTGTGGGTGGTGTGTGATCTGTCCAGTGTGTGGGTGGTGTGTGATCTGTCCAGTGTGTGGGTGATGTGTGATCTGTCCAGTGTGTGGGTGGTGTGTGATCTGTCCAGTGTGTGGATGATGTGTGATCTGTCCAGTGTGTGTGTGATGTGTGATCTGTCCAGTGTGCGGATGGTGTGTGATCTGTCCAGTGTGTGGGTGATGTGTGATCTGTCCAGTGTGTGGGTGATGTGTGATCTGTCCAGTGTGTGGGTGATGGGTGATCTGTCCAGTGTGTGGGTGATGTGTGATCTGTCCAGTGTGTGGGTGATGTGTGATCTGTCCAGTGTGTGGGTGGTGTGTGATCTGTCCAGTGTGCGGGTGGTGTGTGATCTGTCCAGTGTGTGGGTGATGTGTGATCTGTCCAGTGTGTGGGTGATGTGTGATCTGTCCAGTGTGCGGGTGATGTGTGATCTGTCCAGTGTGCGGGTGATGTGTGATCTGTCCAGTGTGCGGGTGATGTGTGATCTGTCCAGTGTGCGGATGGTGTGTGATCTGTCCAGTGTGCGGGTGGTGTGTGATGTGTGATCTGTCCAGTGTGCGGGTGGTGTGTGATCTGTCCAGTGTGTGGGTGATGTGTGATCTGTCCAGTGTGCGGATGGTGTGTGATCTGTCCAGTGTGTGGGTGATGTGTATTCTGTCCAGTGTGTGGGTGATGTGTGATCTGTCCAGTGTGCGGGTGGTGGGTGATCTGTCCAGTGTGTGGGTGATGTGTATTCTGTCCAGTGTGCGGGTGATGTGTGATCTGTCCAGTGTGTGTGTGGTGTGTGATCTGTCCAGTGTGTGGGTGATGTGTGATCTGTCCAGTGTGTGGGTGGTGTGTGATCTGTCCAGTGTGTGGGTGGTGTGTGATCTGTCCAGTGTGTGGGTGGTGTGTGATCTGTCCAGTGTGTGGGTGGTGTGTGATCTGTCCAGTGTGCGGGTGGTGTGTGATCTGTCCAGTGTGCGGGTGATGTGTGATCTGTCCAGTGTGTGTGTGGTGTGTGATCTGTCCAGTGTGTGGGTGATGTGTGATCTGTCCAGTGTGTGTGTGATGTGTGATCTGTCCAGTGTGTGTGTGATGTGTGATCTGTCCAGTGTGTGGGTGGTGTGTGATGTGTGATGTGTGATCTGTCCAGTGTGTGGGTGATGTGTGATCTGTCCAGTGTGCGGATGATGTGTGATCTGTCCAGTGTGCGGGTGATGTGTGATCTGTCCAGTGTGCGGATGGTGTGTGATCTGTCCAGTGTGCGGGTGGTGTGTGATGTGTGATCTGTCCAGTGTGCGGGTGGTGTGTGATCTGTCCAGTGTGTGGGTGGTGTGTGATCTGTCCAGTGTGCGGGTGGTGGGTGATCTGTCCAGTGTGCGGGTGATGTGTGATCTGTCCAGTGTGCGGATGGTGTTTGATCTGTCCAGTGTGCGGGTGGTGTGTGATCTGTCCAGTGTGCGGGTGATGTGTGATCTGTCCAGTGTGTGGGTGATGTGTGATCTGTCCAGTGTGTGGGTGATGTGTGATCTGTCCAGTGTGTGGGTGATGTGTGATCTGTCCAGTGTGTGGGTGGTGTGTGATCTGTCCAGTGTGTGGGTGATCTGTCCAGTGTGTGGGTGATGTGTGATCTGTCCAGTGTGTGGGTGATGTGTGATCTGTCCAGTGTGTGGGTGATGTGTGATCTGTCCAGTGTGCGGATGGTGTGTGATCTGTCCAGTGTGTGGGTGATGTGTGATCTGTCCAGTGTGTGGGTGATGTGTGATCTGTCCAGTGTGCGGGTGGTGGGTGATCTGTCCAGTGTGCGGGTGATGTGTGATCTGTCCAGTGTGCGGGTGATGTGTGATCTGTCCAGTGTGTGGGTGATGTGTGATCTGTCCAGTGTGTGGGTGATGTGTGATCTGTCCAGTGTGTGGGTGATGTGTGATGTGTGATCTGTCCAGTGTGTGGGTGATGTGTGATCTGTCCAGTGTGTGGGTGATGTGTGATCTGTCCAGTGTGTGGGTGATGTGTGATCTGTCCAGTGTGTGGGTGATGTGTGATCTGTCCAGTGTGCGGATGGTGTGTGATGTGTGATCTGTCCAGTGTGTGGGTGATGTGTGATCTGTCCAGTGTGCGGGTGGTGTGTGATCTGTCCAGTGTGTGGGTGGTGTGTGATCTGTCCAGTGTGCGGATGGTGTGTGATGTGTGATCTGTCCAGTGTGCGGGTGATGTGTGATCTGTCCAGTGTGCGGATGGTGTGTGATGTGTGATCTGTCCAGTGTGCGGGTGATGTGTGATCTGTCCAGTGTGTGGGTGGTGGGTGATCTGTCCAGTGTGCGGGTGATGTGTGATCTGTCCAGTGTGTGGGTGATGTGTGATCTGTCCAGTGTGTGGGTGATGTGTGATCTGTCCAGTGTGTGGGTGATGTGTGATCTGTCCAGTGTGTGGGTGATGTGTGATCTGTCCAGAGTGTGGGTGATGTGTATTCTGTCCAGTGTGCGGGTGGTGTGTGATCTGTCCAGTGTGTGGGTGATGTGTGATCTGTCCAGTGTGTGGGTGATGTGTGATCTGTCCAGTGTGTGGGTGATGTGTGATCTGTCCAGTGTGTGGGTGATGTGTGATCTGTCCAGTGTGTGGGTGATGTGTGATCTGTCCAGTGTGTGGGTGATGTGTGATCTGTCCAGTGTGTGGGTGATGTGTGATCTGTCCAGTGTGTGGGTGGTGTGTGATCTGTCCAGTGTGTGGGTGATGTGTGATCTGTCCAGTGTGTGGGTGATGTGTGATCTGT
The DNA here is from genome assembly GCA_029206835.1 of Rana muscosa. Lineage (NCBI taxonomy): Eukaryota > Metazoa > Chordata > Amphibia > Anura > Ranidae > Rana > Rana muscosa. The sequence continues at coordinate 82,317,393 of CM055125.1, read as the reverse complement.
CCAGTGTGTGGGTGATGTGTATTCTGTCCAGTGTGTGGGTGATGTGTATTCTGTCCAGTGTGTGGGTGGTGGGTGATCTGTCCAGTGTGTGGGTGATGTGTGATCTGTCCAGTGTGTGGGTGGTGTGTGATCTGTCCAGTGTGTGGGTGATGTGTGATCTGTCCAGTGTGTGGGTGATGTGTGATCTGTCCAGTGTGTGGGTGATGTGTGATCTGTCCAGTGTGTGCGTGATGTGTGATCTGTCCAGTGTGTGGGTGATGTGTGATCTGTCCAGTGTGTGGGTGGTGGGTGATCTGTCCAGTGTGCGGGTGGTGTGTGATCTGTCCAGTGTGTGGGTGATGTGTGATCTGTCCAGTGTGTGGGTGGTGTGTGATCTGTCCAGTGTGCGGATGGTGTGTGATGTGTGATCTGTCCAGTGTGCGGGTGATGTGTGATCTGTCCAGTGTGCGGATGGTGTTTGATCTGTCCAGTGTGCGGGTGGTGTGTGATCTGTCCAGTGTGCGGGTGATGTGTGATCTGTCCAGTGTGTGGGTGATGTGTGATCTGTCCAGTGTGTGGGTGATGTGTGATCTGTCCAGTGTGTGGGTGATGTGTGATCTGTCCAGTGTGTGGGTGGTGTGTGATCTGTCCAGTGTGTGGGTGATCTGTCCAGTGTGTGGGTGATGTGTGATCTGTCCAGTGTGTGGGTGATGTGTGATCTGTCCAGTGTGCGGGTGATGTGTGATCTGTCCAGTGTGCGGATGGTGTGTGATGTGTGATCTGTCCAGTGTGCGGGTGATGTGTGATCTGTCCAGTGTGTGGGTGGTGTGTGATCTGTCCAGTGTGTGGGTGGTGGGTGATCTGTCCAGTGTGCGGGTGATGTGTGATCTGTCCAGTGTGTGGGTGGTGGGTGATCTGTCCAGTGTGTGGGTGATGTGTGATCTGTCCAGTGTGTGGGTGATGTGTGATCTGTCCAGTGTGCGGGTGATGTGTGATCTGTCCAGTGTGCGGATGGTGTGTGATGTGTGATCTGTCCAGTGTGCGGGTGATGTGTGATCTGTCCAGTGTGTGGGTGGTGTGTGATCTGTCCAGTGTGTGGGTGGTGGGTGATCTGTCCAGTGTGCGGGTGATGTGTGATCTGTCCAGTGTGTGGGTGATGTGTGATCTGTCCAGTGTGTGGGTGATGTGTGATCTGTCCAGTGTGCGGGTGATGTGTGATCTGTCCAGTGTGTGGGTGATGTGTGATCTGTCCAGTGTGTGGGTGATGTGTGATCTGTCCAGTGTGTGGGTGATGTGTGATCTGTCCAGTGTGCGGGTGATGTGTGATCTGTCCAGTGTGTGGGTGATGTGTGATCTGTCCAGTGTGCGGGTGGTGTGTGATCTGTCCAGTGTGTGGGTGATGTGTGATCTGTCCAGTGTGCGGGTGGTGGGTGATCTGTCCAGTGTGTGGGTGGTGTGTGATCTGTCCAGTGTGCGGGTGGTGGGTGATCTGTCCAGTGTGTGGGTGGTGTGTGATCTGTCCAGTGTGCGGGTGGTGTGTGATCTGTCCAGTGTGTGGGTGATGTGTGATCTGTCCAGTGTGTGGGTGGTGTGTGATCTGTCCAGTGTGTGGGTGGTGTGTGATCTGTCCAGTGTGCGGGTGGTGGGTGATCTGTCCAGTGTGTGGGTGGTGTGTGATCTGTCCAGTGTGCGGGTGGTGTGTGATCTGTCCAGTGTGTGGGTGATGTGTGATCTGTCCAGTGTGTGGGTGGTGTGTGATCTGTCCAGTGTGTGGGTGATGTGTATTCTGTCCAGTGTGTGGGTGGTGTGTGATCTGTCCAGTGTGTGGGTGATGTGTATTCTGTCCAGTGTGTGGGTGGTGTGTGATCTGTCCAGTGTGTGGGTGGTGTGTGATCTGTCCAGTGTGTGGGTGATGTGTATTCTGTCCAGTGTGTGGGTGGTGTGTGATCTGTCCAGTGTGTGGGTGATGTGTGATCTGTCCAGTGTGTGGGTGATGTGTGATCTGTCCAGTGTGTGGGTGATGTGTATTCTGTCCAGTGTGTGGGTGGTGTGTGATCTGTCCAGTGTGTGGGTGGTGTGTGATCTGTCCAGTGTGCGGGTGGTGTGTGATCTGTCCAGTGTGTGGGTGGTGTGTGATCTGTCCAGTGTGCGGGTGATGTGTGATCTGTCCAGTGTGTGTGTGGTGTGTGATCTGTCCAGTGTGCGGGTGATGTGTGATCTGTCCAGTGTGTGTGTGGTGTGTGATCTGTCCAGTGTGTGGGTGATGTGTGATCTGTCCAGTGTGTGGGTGATGTGTGATCTGTCCAGTGTGTGGGTGATGTGTGATCTGTCCAGTGTGTGTGTGATGTGTGATCTGTCCAGTGTGTGGGTGATGTGTGATCTGTCCAGTGTGCGGATGATGTGTGATCTGTCCAGTGTGCGGGTGATGTGTGATCTGTCCAGTGTGCGGGTGGTGGGTGATCTGTCCAGTGTGTGGGTGATGTGTGATCTGTCCAGTGTGTGGGTGATGTGTGATCTGTCCAGTGTGTGTGTGGTGTGTGATCTGTCCAGTGTGTGGGTGATGTGTGATCTGTCCAGTGTGTGGGTGATGTGTGATCTGTCCAGTGTGTGGGTGATGTGTGATCTGTCCAGTGTGTGGGTGATGTGTGATCTGTCCAGTGTGTGGGTGATGTGTGATCTGTCCAGTGTGTGGGTGATGTGTGATCTGTCCAGTGTGTGGGTGGTGTGTGATCTGTCCAGTGTGTGGGTGATGTGTGATCTGTCCAGTGTGTGGGTGATGTGTGATCTGTCCAGTGTGTGGGTGATGTGTGATCTGTCCAGTGTGTGGGTGGTGTGTGATCTGTCCAGTGTGTGGGTGATGTGTGATCTGTCCAGTGTGTGGGTGATGTGTGATCTGTCCAGTGTGTGGGTGATGTGTGATCTGTCCAGTGTGTGGGTGATGTGTGATCTGTCCAGTGTGTGGGTGATGTGTGATCTGTCCAGTGTGTGGGTGATGTGTGATCTGTCCAGTGTGTGGGTGATGTGTGATCTGTCCAGTGTGTGGGTGATGGGTGATCTGTCCAGTGTGCGGGTGATGTGTGATCTGTCCAGTGTGCGGGTGATGTGTGATCTGTCCAGTGTGTGGGTGATGTGTGATCTGTCCAGTGTGTGGGTGATGTGTGATCTGTCCAGTGTGTGGGTGATGTGTGATCTGTCCAGTGTGTGCGTGATGTGTGATCTGTCCAGTGTGTGGGTGATGTGTGATCTGTCCAGTGTGTGGGTGATGTGTGATCTGTCCAGTGTGTGGGTGATGGGTGATCTGTCCAGTGTGCGGGTGATGTGTGATCTGTCCAGTGTGTGGGTGATGTGTGATCTGTCCAGTGTGTGGGTGATGTGTGATCTGTCCAGTGTGTGGGTGATGTGTGATCTGTCCAGTGTGCGGGTGATGTGTGATCTGTCCAGTGTGCGGATGGTGTGTGATGTGTGATCTGTCCAGTGTGCGGGTGATGTGTGATCTGTCCAGTGTGTGGGTGGTGTGTGATCTGTCCAGTGTGTGGGTGGTGGGTGATCTGTCCAGTGTGCGGGTGATGTGTGATCTGTCCAGTGTGTGGGTGATGTGTGATCTGTCCAGTGTGTGGGTGATGTGTGATCTGTCCAGTGTGCGGGTGATGTGTGATCTGTCCAGTGTGTGGGTGATGTGTGATCTGTCCAGTGTGTGGGTGATGTGTGATCTGTCCAGTGTGTGGGTGATGTGTGATCTGTCCAGTGTGCGGGTGATGTGTGATCTGTCCAGTGTGTGGGTGATGTGTGATCTGTCCAGTGTGCGGGTGGTGTGTGATCTGTCCAGTGTGTGGGTGATGTGTGATCTGTCCAGTGTGTGGGTGATGTGTGATCTGTCCAGTGTGCGGGTGGTGGGTGATCTGTCCAGTGTGTGGGTGATGTGTGATCTGTCCAGTGTGCGGGTGGTGGGTGATCTGTCCAGTGTGTGGGTGGTGTGTGATCTGTCCAGTGTGCGGGTGGTGTGTGATCTGTCCAGTGTGTGGGTGATGTGTGATCTGTCCAGTGTGTGGGTGGTGTGTGATCTGTCCAGTGTGTGGGTGGTGTGTGATCTGTCCAGTGTGTGGGTGGTGTGTGATCTGTCCAGTGTGCGGGTGGTGTGTGATCTGTCCAGTGTGTGGGTGGTGTGTGATCTGTCCAGTGTGCGGGTGGTGTGTGATCTGTCCAGTGTGTGGGTGGTGTGTGATCTGTCCAGTGTGTGGGTGGTGTGTGATCTGTCCAGTGTGCGGGTGATGTGTGATCTGTCCAGTGTGTGGGTGGTGTGTGATCTGTCCAGTGTGTGGGTGATGTGTGATCTGTCCAGTGTGTGGGTGATGTGTGATCTGTCCAGTGTGTGGGTGATGTGTGATCTGTCCAGTGTGTGGGTGGTGTGTGATCTGTCCAGTGTGTGGGTGATGTGTGATCTGTCCAGTGTGTGGGTGATGTGTGATCTGTCCAGTGTGCGGGTGATGTGTGATCTGTCCAGTGTGCGGGTGGTGTGTGATCTGTCCAGTGTGTGGGTGGTGTGTGATCTGTCCAGTGTGTGGGTGATGTGTGATCTGTCCAGTGTGTGGGTGATGTGTGATCTGTCCAGTGTGTGGGTGGTGTGTGATCTGTCCAGTGTGCGGGTGATGTGTGATCTGTCCAGTGTGTGGGTGATGTGTGATCTGTCCAGTGTGTGGGTGATGTGTGATCTGTCCAGTGTGTGGGTGATGTGTGATCTGTCCAGTGTGTGGGTGATGTGTGATCTGTCCAGTGTGTGGGTGATGGGTGATCTGTCCAGTGTGCGGGTGATGTGTGATCTGTCCAGTGTGTGGGTGATGTGTGATCTGTCCAGTGTGTGGGTGATGTGTGATCTGTCCAGTGTGTGGGTGATGTGTGATCTGTCCAGTGTGCGGGTGATGTGTGATCTGTCCAGTGTGCGGATGGTGTGTGATGTGTGATCTGTCCAGTGTGCGGGTGATGTGTGATCTGTCCAGTGTGTGGGTGGTGTGTGATCTGTCCAGTGTGTGGGTGATGTGTGATCTGTCCAGTGTGTGGGTGATGTGTGATCTGTCCAGTGTGTGGGTGATGTGTGATCTGTCCAGTGTGTGGGTGGTGTGTGATCTGTCCAGTGTGCGGGTGATGTGTGATCTGTCCAGTGTGTGGGTGATGTGTGATCTGTCCAGTGTGCGGGTGATGTGTGATCTGTCCAGTGTGCGGGTGATGTGTGATCTGTCCAGTGTGTGGGTGATGTGTGATCTGTCCAGTGTGTGGGTGATGTGTGATCTGTCCAGTGTGTGGGTGATGTGTGATCTGTCCAGTGTGTGGGTGGTGTGTGATCTGTCCAGTGTGCGGGTGATGTGTGATCTGTCCAGTGTGTGGGTGATGTGTGATCTGTCCAGTGTGCGGGTGATGTGTGATCTGTCCAGTGTGCGGGTGATGTGTGATCTGTCCAGTGTGTGGGTGATGTGTGATCTGTCCAGTGTGTGGGTGATGTGTGATCTGTCCAGTGTGTGGGTGATGTGTGATCTGTCCAGTGTGTGGGTGATGTGTGATCTGTCCAGTGTGTGGGTGATGTGTGATCTGTCCAGTGTGTGGGTGGTGTGTGATCTGTCCAGTGTGCGGGTGATGTGTGATCTGTCCAGTGTGTGTGTGGTGTGTGATCTGTCCAGTGTGTGGGTGATGTGTGATCTGTCCAGTGTGTGTGATGTGTGATCTGTCCAGTGTGTGGGTGATCTGTCCAGTGTGTGTGTGTGGTGTGTGATCTGTCCAGTGTGTGGGTGGTGTGTGATCTGTCCAGTGTGTGGGTGATGTGTGATCTGTCCAGTGTGCGGGTGGTGGGTGATCTGTCCAGTGTGTGGGTGATGTGTGATCTGTCCAGTGTGTGGGTGATGTGTGATCTGTCCAGTGTGTGGGTGATGTGTGATCTGTCCAGTGTGCGGGTGGTGTGTGATCTGTCCAGTGTGTGGGTGATGTGTGATCTGTCCAGTGTGCGGGTGATGTGTGATCTGTCCAGTGTGCGGGTGGTGGGTGATCTGTCCAGTGTGTGGGTGATGTGTGATCTGTCCAGTGTGTGGGTGATGTGTGATCTGTCCAGTGTGCGGGTGATGTGTGATCTGTCCAGTGTGTGGGTGGTGTGTGATCTGTCCAGTGTGTGGGTGATGTGTGATCTGTCCAGTGTGTGGGTGGTGTGTGATCTGTCCAGTGTGCGGGTGATGTGTGATCTGTCCAGTGTGCGGGTGGTGGGTGATCTGTCCAGTGTGTGGGTGATGTGTGATCTGTCCAGTGTGCGGGTGATGTGTGATCTGTCCAGTGTGTGGGTGGTGTGTGATCTGTCCAGTGTGTGGGTGATGTGTGATCTGTCCAGTGTGTGGGTGGTGTGTGATCTGTCCAGTGTGTGGGTGGTGTGTGATCTGTCCAGTGTGTGGGTGATGTGTGATCTGTCCAGTGTGCGGGTGATGTGTGATCTGTCCAGTGTGTGGGTGGTGTGTGATCTGTCCAGTGTGTGGGTGATGTGTGATCTGTCCAGTGTGTGGGTGGTGTGTGATCTGTCCAGTGTGTGGGTGGTGTGTGATCTGTCCAGTGTGTGGGTGGTGTGTGATCTGTCCAGTGTGTGGGTGGTGTGTGATCTGTCCAGTGTGTGGGTGGTGTGTGATCTGTCCAGTGTGTGGGTGATGTGTGATCTGTCCAGTGTGTGGGTGATGTGTGATCTGTCCAGTGTGTGGGTGATGTGTGATCTGTCCAGTGTGTGGGTGATGTGTGATCTGTCCAGTGTGTGGGTGGTGTGTGATGTGTGATCTGTCCAGTGTGTGGGTGATGTGTGATCTGTCCAGTGTGTGGGTGGTGTGTGATGTGTGATCTGTCCAGTGTGCGGATGGTGTGTGATCTGTCCAGTGTGTGGGTGATGTGTGATCTGTCCAGTGTGTGGGTGATGTGTGATCTGTCCAGTGTGTGGGTGATGTGTGATCTGTCCAGTGTGCGGGTGATGTGTGATCTGTCCAGTGTGTGGGTGATGTGTGATGTGTGATCTGTCCAGTGTGCGGGTGATGTGTGATCTGTCCAGTGTGTGGGTGATGTGTGATGTGTGATCTGTCCAGTGTGCGGGTGATGTGTGATCTGTCCAGTGTGTGGGTGATGTGTGATGTGTGATCTGTCCAGTGTGCGGGTGATGTGTGATCTGTCCAGTGTGTGGGTGATGTGTGATGTGTGATCTGTCCAGTGTGCGGGTGATGTGTGATCTGTCCAGTGTGTGGGTGATGTGTGATCTGTCCAGTGTGCGGGTGATGTGTGATCTGTCCAGTGTGTGGGTGATGTGTGATCTGTCCAGTGTGTGGGTGATGTGTGATCTGTCCAGTGTGTGTGTGGTGTGTGATCTGTCCAGTGTGTGGGTGATGTGTGATCTGTCCAGTGTGTGGGTGATGTGTGATCTGTCCAGTGTGTGGGTGATGTGTGATCTGTCCAGTGTGTGGGTGATGTGTGATCTGTCCAATGTGCGGGTGATGTGTGATCTGTCCAGTGTGTGGGTGATGTGTGATCTGTCCAGTGTGTGGGTGATGTGTGATCTGTCCAATGTGTGGGTGGTGTGTGATCTGTCCAGTGTGTGGGTGATGTGTGATCTGTCCAGTGTGTGGGTGATGTGTGATCTGTCCAGTGTGTGGGTGATGTGTGATCTGTCCAGTGTGTGTGTGGTGTGTGATCTGTCCAGTGTGTGGGTGGTGTGTGATCTGTCCAGTGTGTGTGTGATGTGTGATCTGTCCAGTGTGCGGATGGTGTGTGATGTGTGATCTGTCCAGTGTGTGGGTGGTGTGTGATCTGTCCAGTGTGCGGGTGATGTGTGATCTGTCCAGTGTGTGGGTGATGTGTGATCTGTCCAGTGTGTGGGTGGTATGTGATCTGTCCAGTGTGTGGGTGGTATGTGATCTGTCCAGTGTGTGGGTGATGTGTGATCTGTCCAGTGTGTGGGTGATGTGTGATCTGTCCAGTGTGTGGGTGGTGTGTGATCTGTCCAGTGTGTGGGTGATGTGTGATCTGTCCAGTGTGTGGGTGATGTGTGATCTGTCCAGTGTGTGGGTGGTGGGTGATCTGTCCAGTGTGTGGGTGATGTGTGATCTGTCCAGTGTGTGGGTGATGTGTGATCTGTCCAGTGTGTGGGTGGTGTGTGATCTGTCCAGTGTGTGGGTGGTATGTGATCTGTCCAGTGTGTGGGTGGTATGTGATCTGTCCAGTGTGTGGGTGATGTGTGATCTGTCCAGTGTGTGGGTGATGTGTGATCTGTCCAGTGTGTGGGTGGTGTGTGATCTGTCCAGTGTGTGGGTGATGTGTGATCTGTCCAGTGTGTGGGTGATGTGTGATCTGTCCAGTGTGTGGGTGATGTGTGATCTGTCCAGTGTGTGGGTGGTGTGTGATCTGTCCAGTGTGTGTGTGATGTGTGATCTGTCCAGTGTGCGGTTGGTGTGTGATCTGTCCAGTGTGTGGGTGATGTGTGATCTGTCCAGTGTGCGGATGGTGTGTGATCTGTCCAGTGTGTGGGTGATGTGTGATCTGTCCAGTGTGCGGGTGGTGGGTGATCTGTCCAGTGTGCGGGTGGTGGGTGATCTGTCCAGTGTGTGTGTGATGTGTGATCTGTCCAGTGTGTGGGTGATGTGTGATCTGTCCAGTGTGTGGGTGGTGGGTGATCTGTCCAGTGTGTGGGTGGTGTGTGATCTGTCCAGTGTGTGGGTGGTGTGTGATCTGTCCAGTGTGTGGGTGATGTGTGATCTGTCCAGTGTGTGGGTGATGTGTGATCTGTCCAGTGTGCGGGTGATGTGTGATCTGTCCAGTGTGTGGGTGGTGTGTGATCTGTCCAGTGTGTGGGTGGTGTGTGATCTGTCCAGTGTGCGGGTGGTGTGTGATCTGTCCAGTGTGTGGGTGATGTGTGATCTGTCCAGTGTGTGGGTGATGTGTGATCTGTCCAGTGTGTGGGTGGTGTGTGATGTGTGATCTGTCCAGTGTGTGGGTGGTGTGTGATCTGTCCAGTGTGTGGGTGATGTGTGATCTGTCCAGTGTGTGGGTGATGTGTGATCTGTCCAGTGTGTGGGTGGTGTGTGATGTGTGATCTGTCCAGTGTGTGGGTGGTGTGTGATCTGTCCAGTGTGTGGGTGGTGTGTGATCTGTCCAGTGTGTGGGTGATGTGTGATCTGTCCAGTGTGTGGGTGGTGTGTGATGTGTGATCTGTCCAGTGTGTGGGTGGTGTGTGATCTGTCCAGTGTGTGGGTGGTGTGTGATCTGTCCAGTGTGTGGGTGGTGTGTGATCTGTCCAGTGTGCGGGTGATGTGTGATCTGTCCAGTGTGTGGGTGGTGTGTGATCTGTCCAGTGTGTGGGTGGTGTGTGATCTGTCCAGTGTGCGGGTGATGTGTGATCTGTCCAGTGTGTGGGTGGTGTGTGATCTGTCCAGTGTGTGGGTGGTGTGTGATCTGTCCAGTGTGCGGGTGATGTGTGATCTGTCCAGTGTGTGGGTGATGTGTGATCTGTCCAGTGTGTGGGTGGTGTGTGATCTGTCCAGTGTGTGTGTGATGTGTGATCTGTCCAGTGTGTGGGTGATGTGTGATCTGTCCAGTGTGTGGGTGGTGGGTGATCTGTCCAGTGTGTGGGTGGTGTGTGATCTGTCCAGTGTGTGGGTGGTGTGTGATCTGTCCAGTGTGTGGGTGATGTGTGATCTGTCCAGTGTGTGGGTGATGTGTGATCTGTCCAGTGTGTGGGTGGTGTGTGATGTGTGATCTGTCCAGTGTGTGGGTGATGTGTGATCTGTCCAGAGTGTGGGTGATGTGTGATCTGTCCAGTGTGTGGGTGATGTGTGATCTGTCCAGTGTGTGGGTGATGTGTGATCTGTCCAGTGTGTGGGTGGTGTGTGATCTGTCCAGTGTGTGTGTGATGTGTGATCTGTCCAGTGTGTGGGTGATGTGTGATCTGTCCAGTGTGCGGGTGGTGTGTGATCTGTCCAGTGTGTGGGTGGTGTGTGATCTGTCCAGTGTGTGGGTGGTGTGTGATCTGTCCAGTGTGTGGGTGATGTGTGATCTGTCCAGTGTGCGGGTGATGTGTGATCTGTCCAGTGTGTGGGTGGTGTGTGATCTGTCCAGTGTGTGGGTGATGTGTGATCTGTCCAGTGTGTGGGTGGTGTGTGATCTGTCCAGTGTGTGGGTGGTGTGTGATCTGTCCAGTGTGTGTGTGATGTGTGATCTGTCCAGTGTGTGGGTGGTGTGTGATCTGTCCAGTGTGCGGGTGATGTGTGATCTGTCCAGTGTGTGGGTGGTGGGTGATCTGTCCAGTGTGCGGGTGATGTGTGATCTGTCCAGTGTGCGGATGGTGTGTGATCTGTCCAGTGTGCGGGTGGTGTGTGATCTGTCCAGTGTGCGGGTGATGTGTGATCTGTCCAGTGTGTGGGTGATGTGTGATCTGTCCAGTGTGTGGGTGATGTGTGATCTGTCCAGTGTGTGGGTGGTGGGTGATCTGTCCAGTGTGTGGGTGATGTGTATTCTGTCCAGTGTGTGGGTGATGTGTGATGTGTGATCTGTCCAGTGTGTGGGTGGTGTGTGATCTGTCCAGTGTGTGGGTGATGTGTGATCTGTCCAGTGTGTGGGTGATGTGTGATCTGTCCAGTGTGTGGGTGATGTGTGATCTGTCCAGTGTGTGGGTGATGTGTGATCTGTCCAGTGTGTGGGTGATGTGTGATCTGTCCAGTGTGTGGGTGATGTGTGATCTGTCCAGTGTGTGGGTGGTGTGTGATCTGTCCAGTGTGCGGGTGGTGTGTGATCTGTCCAGTGTGCGGGTGATGTGTGATCTGTCCAGTGTGTGGGTGATGTGTGATCTGTCCAGTGTGTGGGTGATGTGTGATCTGTCCAGTGTGTGGGTGGTGTGTGATCTGTCCAGTGTGTGGGTGATGTGTGATCTGTCCAGTGTGTGGGTGATGTGTGATCTGTCCAGTGTGCGGATGGTGTGTGATCTGTCCAGTGTGTGGGTGATGTGTGATCTGTCCAGTGTGCGGATGGTGTGTGATCTGTCCAGTGTGTGGGTGATGTGTGATCTGTCCAGTGTGTGGGTGGTGTGTGATGTGTGATCTGTCCAGTGTGCGGATGGTGTGTGATCTGTCCAGTGTGTGGGTGATCTGTCCAGTGTGTGGGTGATGTGTGATCTGTCCAGTGTGCGGATGGTGTGTGATCTGTCCAGTGTGCGGGTGATGTGTGATCTGTCCAGTGTGTGGGTGATGTGTGATCTGTCCAGTGTGTGGGTGATGTGTGATCTGTCCAGTGTGTGGGTGGTGTGTGATCTGTCCAGTGTGTGGGTGATGTGTGATCTGTCCAGTGTGTGGGTGATGTGTGATCTGTCCAGTGTGCGGGTGGTGGGTGATCTGTCCAGTGTGCGGGTGATGTGTGATCTGTCCAGTGTGCGGGTGATGTGTGATCTGTCCAGTGTGTGGGTGATGTGTGATCTGTCCAGTGTGTGGGTGATGTGTGATCTGTCCAGTGTGTGTGTGATGTGTGATCTGTCCAGTGTGTGGGTGATGTGTGATCTGTCCAGTGTGTGGGTGATGTGTGATCTGTCCAGTGTGTGGGTGGTGTGTGATGTGTGATGTGTGATCTGTCCAGTGTGCGGGTGATGTGTGATCTGTCCAGTGTGTGGGTGATGTGTGATGTGTGATGTGTGATCTGTCCAGTGTGTGGGTGGTGTGTGATCTGTCCAGTGTGTGGGTGGTGGGTGATCTGTCCAGTGTGTGGGTGATGTGTGATCTGTCCAGTGTGTGGGTGATGTGTGATCTGTCCAGTGTGTGGGTGATGTGTGATGTGTGATCTGTCCAGTGTGTGGGTGATGTGTGATCTGTCCAGTGTGTGGGTGATGTGTGATCTGTCCAGTGTGTGGGTGATGTGTGATCTGTCCAGTGTGTGGGTGATGTGTGATCTGTCCAGTGTGTGGGTGATGGGTGATCTGTCCAGTGTGTGGGTGATGTGTGATCTGTCCAGTGTGTGGGTGATGTGTGATCTGTCCAGTGTGTGGGTGGTGTGTGATCTGTCCAGTGTGTGGGTGATGTGTGATCTGTCCAGTGTGTGGGTGGTGTGTGATCTGTCCAGTGTGTGGGTGATGTGTGATCTGTCCAGTGTGTGGGTGATGGGTGATCTGTCCAGTGTGTGGGTGATGTGTGATCTGTCCAGTGTGTGGGTGATGTGTGATCTGTCCAGTGTGTGGGTGATGTGTGATGTGTGATCTGTCCAGTGTGTGGGTGATGTGTGATCTGTCCAGTGTGTGGGTGGTGTGTGATCTGTCCAGTGTGTGGATGATGTGTGATCTGTCCAGTGTGTGGGTGGTGTGTGATCTGTCCAGTGTGTGGGTGATGTGTGATCTGTCCAGTGTGTGGGTGATGTGTGATCTGTCCAGTGTGTGGGTGATGTGTGATCTGTCCAGTGTGTGGGTGATGTGTGATCTGTCCAGTGTGCGGGTGATGTGTGATCTGTCCAGTGTGCGGATGGTGTGTGATGTGTGATCTGTCCAGTGTGTGGGTGATGTGTGATCTGTCCAGTGTGTGGGTGATGTGTGATCTGTCCAGTGTGTGGGTGGTGTGTGATCTGTCCAGTGTGTGGGTGATGTGTGATCTGTCCAGTGTGTGGATGATGTGTGATCTGTCCAGTGTGTGGGTGGTGTGTGATCTGTCCAGTGTGTGGGTGATGTGTGATCTGTCCAGTGTGTGGGTGATGTGTGATCTGTCCAGTGTGTGGGTGATGTGTGATCTGTCCAGTGTGTGGGTGATGTGTGATCTGTCCAGTGTGTGGGTGGTGTGTGATCTGTCCAGTGTGTGGGTGATGTGTGATCTGTCCAGTGTGTGGGTGATGTGTGATCTGTCCAATGTGCGGGTGATGTGTGATCTGTCCAGTGTGTGGATGATGTGTGATCTGTCCAGTGTGTGGGTGGTGTGTGATCTGTCCAGTGTGTGGGTGATGTGTGATCTGTCCAGTGTGCGGGTGATGTGTGATCTGTCCAGTGTGTGGGTGATGTGTGATCTGTCCAGTGTGTGGGTGATGTGTGATCTGTCCAGTGTGTGGGTGATGTGTGATCTGTCCAGTGTGCGGGTGATGTGTGATCTGTCCAGTGTGCGGATGGTGTGTGATGTGTGATCTGTCCAGTGTGTGGGTGATGTGTGATCTGTCCAGTGTGTGGGTGATGTGTGATCTGTCCAGTGTGTGGATGATGTGTGATCTGTCCAGTGTGTGGGTGGTGTGTGATCTGTCCAGTGTGTGGGTGGTGTGTGATCTGTCCAGTGTGTGGGTGATGTGTGATCTGTCCAGTGTGTGGGTGATGTGTGATCTGTCCAGTGTGTGGGTGGTGTGTGATCTGTCCAGTGTGTGGGTGATGTGTGATCTGTCCAGTGTGTGGATGATGTGTGATCTGTCCAGTGTGTGGGTGATGTGTGATCTGTCCAGTGTGTGGATGATGTGTGATCTGTCCAGTGTGTGGGTGGTGTGTGATCTGTCCAGTGTGTGGGTGATGTGTGATCTGTCCAGTGTGTGGGTGATGTGTGATCTGTCCAGTGTGTGGGTGATGTGTGATCTGTCCAGTGTGTGGGTGGTGTGTGATCTGTCCAGTGTGTGGGTGATGTGTGATCTGTCCAGTGTGTGGATGATGTGTGATCTGTCCAGTGTGTGGGTGATGTGTGATCTGTCCAGTGTGTGGGTGGTGTGTGATCTGTCCAGTGTGTGGGTGATGTGTGATCTGTCCAGTGTGTGGGTGGTGGGTGATCTGTCCAGTGTGTGGGTGGTGTGTGATCTGTCCAGTGTGTGGGTGGTGTGTGATCTGTCCAGTGTGTGGGTGATGTGTGATCTGTCCAGTGTGTGGGTGATGTGTGATCTGTCCAGTGTGTGGGTGGTGTGTGATGTGTGATCTGTCCAGTGTGTGGGTGATGTGTGATCTGTCCAGAGTGTGGGTGATGTGTGATCTGTCCAGTGTGTGGGTGGTGTGTGATCTGTCCAGTGTGTGGGTGATGTGTGATCTGTCCAGTGTGTGGATGATGTGTGATCTGTCCAGTGTGTGGGTGGTGTGTGATCTGTCCAGTGTGTGGGTGATGTGTGATCTGTCCAGTGTGTGGGTGATGTGTGATCTGTCCAGTGTGTGGGTGATGTGTGATCTGTCCAGTGTGTGGGTGATGTGTGATCTGTCCAGTGTGTGGGTGGTGTGTGATCTGTCCAGTGTGTGGGTGATGTGTGATCTGTCCAGTGTGTGGGTGATGTGTGATCTGTCCAATGTGCGGGTGATGTGTGATCTGTCCAGTGTGTGGATGATGTGTGATCTGTCCAGTGTGTGGATGATGTGTGATCTGTCCAGTGTGTGGGTGGTGTGTGATCTGTCCAGTGTGTGGGTGATGTGTGATCTGTCCAGTGTGTGGGTGATGTGTGATCTGTCCAGTGTGTGGGTGATGTGTGATCTGTCCAGTGTGTGGGTGATGTGTGATCTGTCCAGTGTGTGGGTGGTGTGTGATCTGTCCAGTGTGTGGGTGATGTGTGATCTGTCCAGTGTGTGGGTGATGTGTGATCTGTCCAATGTGCGGGTGATGTGTGATCTGTCCAGTGTGTGGATGATGTGTGATCTGTCCAGTGTGTGGGTGGTGTGTGATCTGTCCAGTGTGTGGGTGATGTGTGATCTGTCCAGTGTGCGGGTGATGTGTGATCTGTCCAGTGTGTGGGTGATGTGTGATCTGTCCAGTGTGTGGGTGATGTGTGATCTGTCCAGTGTGTGGGTGATGTGTGATCTGTCCAGTGTGCGGGTGATGTGTGATCTGTCCAGTGTGCGGATGGTGTGTGATGTGTGATCTGTCCAGTGTGTGGGTGATGTGTGATCTGTCCAGTGTGTGGGTGATGTGTGATCTGTCCAGTGTGTGGGTGGTGGGTGATCTGTCCAGTGTGTGGGTGGTGTGTGATCTGTCCAGTGTGTGGGTGATGTGTGATCTGTCCAGTGTGCGGGTGGTGGGTGATCTGTCCAGTGTGTGGGTGGTGTGTGATCTGTCCAGTGTGTGGGTGGTGTGTGATCTGTCCAGTGTGTGGGTGGTGTGTGATCTGTCCAGTGTGTGGGTGATGTGTGATCTGTCCAGTGTGTGGGTGATGTGTGATCTGTCCAGTGTGCGGGTGATGTGTGATCTGTCCAGTGTGTGGGTGGTGTGTGATCTGTCCAGTGTGTGGGTGGTGTGTGATCTGTCCAGTGTGCGGGTGGTGTGTGATCTGTCCAGTGTGTGGGTGATGTGTGATCTGTCCAGTGTGTGGGTGATGTGTGATCTGTCCAGTGTGTGGGTGGTGTGTGATGTGTGATCTGTCCAGTGTGTGGGTGGTGTGTGATCTGTCCAGTGTGTGGGTGATGTGTGATCTGTCCAGTGTGTGGGTGATGTGTGATCTGTCCAGTGTGTGGGTGGTGTGTGATGTGTGATCTGTCCAGTGTGTGGGTGGTGTGTGATCTGTCCAGTGTGTGGGTGGTGTGTGATCTGTCCAGTGTGTGGGTGATGTGTGATCTGTCCAGTGTGTGGGTGGTGTGTGATCTGTCCAGTGTGTGGGTGATGTGTGATCTGTCCAGTGTGTGGGTGGTGTGTGATCTGTCCAGTGTGCGGGTGATGTGTGATCTGTCCAGTGTGTGGGTGGTGTGTGATCTGTCCAGTGTGTGGGTGGTGTGTGATCTGTCCAGTGTGCGGGTGATGTGTGATCTGTCCAGTGTGTGGGTGGTGTGTGATCTGTCCAGTGTGTGGGTGGTGTGTGATCTGTCCAGTGTGCGGGTGATGTGTGATCTGTCCAGTGTGTGGGTGATGTGTGATCTGTCCAGTGTGTGGGTGGTGTGTGATCTGTCCAGTGTGTGTGTGATGTGTGATCTGTCCAGTGTGTGGGTGATGTGTGATCTGTCCAGTGTGTGGGTGGTGGGTGATCTGTCCAGTGTGTGGGTGGTGTGTGATCTGTCCAGTGTGTGGGTGGTGTGTGATCTGTCCAGTGTGTGGGTGATGTGTGATCTGTCCAGTGTGTGGGTGATGTGTGATCTGTCCAGTGTGTGGGTGGTGTGTGATGTGTGATCTGTCCAGTGTGTGGGTGATGTGTGATCTGTCCAGAGTGTGGGTGATGTGTGATCTGTCCAGTGTGTGGGTGATGTGTGATCTGTCCAGTGTGTGGGTGATGTGTGATCTGTCCAGTGTGTGGGTGGTGTGTGATCTGTCCAGTGTGTGTGTGATGTGTGATCTGTCCAGTGTGTGGGTGATGTGTGATCTGTCCAGTGTGCGGGTGGTGTGTGATCTGTCCAGTGTGTGGGTGGTGTGTGATCTGTCCAGTGTGTGGGTGGTGTGTGATCTGTCCAGTGTGTGGGTGATGTGTGATCTGTCCAGTGTGCGGGTGATGTGTGATCTGTCCAGTGTGTGGGTGGTGTGTGATCTGTCCAGTGTGTGGGTGATGTGTGATCTGTCCAGTGTGTGGGTGGTGTGTGATCTGTCCAGTGTGTGGGTGGTGTGTGATCTGTCCAGTGTGTGTGTGATGTGTGATCTGTCCAGTGTGTGGGTGGTGTGTGATCTGTCCAGTGTGCGGGTGATGTGTGATCTGTCCAGTGTGTGGGTGGTGGGTGATCTGTCCAGTGTGCGGGTGATGTGTGATCTGTCCAGTGTGCGGATGGTGTGTGATCTGTCCAGTGTGCGGGTGGTGTGTGATCTGTCCAGTGTGCGGGTGATGTGTGATCTGTCCAGTGTGTGGGTGATGTGTGATCTGTCCAGTGTGTGGGTGATGTGTGATCTGTCCAGTGTGTGGGTGGTGGGTGATCTGTCCAGTGTGTGGGTGATGTGTATTCTGTCCAGTGTGTGGGTGATGTGTGATGTGTGATCTGTCCAGTGTGTGGGTGGTGTGTGATCTGTCCAGTGTGTGGGTGATGTGTGATCTGTCCAGTGTGTGGGTGATGTGTGATCTGTCCAGTGTGTGGGTGATGTGTGATCTGTCCAGTGTGTGGGTGATGTGTGATGTGTGATCTGTCCAGTGTGTGGGTGATGTGTGATCTGTCCAGTGTGCGGGTGGTGTGTGATGTGTGATCTGTCCAGTGTGTGGGTGGTGTGTGATCTGTCCAGTGTGTGGGTGGTGTGTGATCTGTCCAGTGTGTGGGTGATGTGTGATCTGTCCAGTGTGTGGGTGATGTGTGATCTGTCCAATGTGCGGGTGATGTGTGATCTGTCCAGTGTGTGGGTGATGTGTGATCTGTCCAGTGTGTGGGTGATGTGTGATCTGTCCAGTGTGTGGGTGATGTGTGATCTGTCCAGTGTGTGGGTGATGTGTGATCTGTCCAGTGTGTGGGTGATGTGTGATCTGTCCAGTGTGTGGGTGGTGGGTGATCTGTCCAGTGTGTGGGTGATGTGTGATCTGTCCAGTGTGCGGGTGATGTGTGATGTGTGATCTGTCCAGTGTGTGGGTGGTGTGTGATCTGTCCAGTGTGTGGGTGATGTGTGATGTGTGATCTGTCCAGTGTGTGGGTGATGTGTGATGTGTGATCTGTCCAGTGTGCGGGTGATGTGTGATCTGTCCAGTGTGCGGGTGATGTGTGATCTGTCCAGTGTGTGGGTGATGTGTGATCTGTCCAGTGTGCGGGTGGTGTGTGATCTGTCCAGTGTGTGGGTGGTGTGTGATCTGTCCAGTGTGTGGGTGGTGTGTGATCTGTCCAGTGTGTGGGTGATGTGTGATGTGTGATCTGTCCAGTGTGCGGGTGATGTGTGATCTGTCCAGTGTGTGGGTGATGTGTGATCTGTCCAGTGTGTGGGTGATGTGTGATCTGTCCAGTGTGTGGGTGATGTGTGATCTGTCCAGTGTGTGGGTGATGTGTGATCTGTCCAGTGTGTGGGTGATGTGTGATCTGTCCAGTGTGTGGGTGATGTGTGATCTGTCCAGTGTGTGGGTGGTGTGTGATCTGTCCAGTGTGTGGGTGATGTGTGATCTGTCCAGTGTGTGGGTGATGTGTGATCTGTCCAGTGTGCGGGTGGTGTGTGATCTGTCCAGTGTGTGGGTGATGTGTGATCTGTCCAGTGTGCGGATGGTGTGTGATGTGTGATCTGTCCAGTGTGCGGGTGATGTGTGATCTGTCCAGTGTGCGGGTGATGTGTGATCTGTCCAGTGTGCGGATGGTGTGTGATCTGTCCAGTGTGTGGGTGGTGTGTGATCTGTCCAGTGTGCGGATGGTGTGTGATCTGTCCAGTGTGCGGATGGTGTGTGATGTGTGATCTGTCCAGTGTGCGGGTGATGTGTGATCTGTCCAGTGTGTGGGTGATGTGTGATCTGTCCAGTGTGTGGGTGATGTGTGATCTGTCCAGTGTGTGGGTGATGTGTGATCTGTCCAGTGTGTGGGTGATGTGTGATCTGTCCAGTGTGTGGGTGGTGGGTGATCTGTCCAGTGTGTGGGTGGTGTGTGATCTGTCCAGTGTGTGGGTGGTGTGTGATCTGTCCAGTGTGCGGATGGTGTGTGATCTGTCCAGTGTGTGGGTGGTGTGTGATCTGTCCAGTGTGTGGGTGGTGTGTGATCTGTCCAGTGTGTGGGTGGTGTGTGATCTGTCCAGTGTGCGGGTGATGTGTGATCTGTCCAGTGTGCGGATGGTGTGTGATCTGTCCAGTGTGTGGGTGATGTGTGATCTGTCCAGTGTGCGGGTGATGTGTGATCTGTCCAGTGTGTGGGTGGTGTGTGATCTGTCCAGTGTGTGGGTGATGTGTGATCTGTCCAGTGTGCGGGTGATGTGTGATCTGTCCAGTGTGCGGGTGATGTGTGATCTGTCCAGTGTGCGGGTGATGGGTGATCTGTCCAGTGTGTGGGTGGTGTGTGATCTGTCCAGTGTGTGGGTGATGTGTGATCTGTCCAGTGTGCGGGTGATGTGTGATCTGTCCAGTGTGCGGGTGATGTGTGATCTGTCCAGTGTGCGGGTGATGTGTGATCTGTCCAGTGTGCGGGTGGTGTGTGATCTGTCCAGTGTGTGGGTGATGTGTGATCTGTCCAGTGTGTGGGTGATGTGTGATCTGTCCAGTGTGTGGGTGATGTGTGATCTGTCCAGTGTGCGGGTGGTGTGTGATCTGTCCAGTGTGTGGGTGATGTGTGATCTGTCCAGTGTGTGGGTGATGTGTGATCTGTCCAGTGTGCGGGTGATGTGTGATCTGTCCAGTGTGCGGGTGGTGTGTGATCTGTCCAGTGTGCGGGTGATGTGTGATCTGTCCAGTGTGTGGGTGATGTGTGATCTGTCCAGTGTGTGGGTGATGTGTGATCTGTCCAGTGTGTGGGTGATGTGTGATCTGTCCAGTGTGTGGGTGATGTGTGATCTGTCCAGTGTGTGGGTGATGTGTGATCTGTCCAGTGTGTGGGTGATGTGTGATCTGTCCAGTGTGTGGGTGATGTGTGATCTGTCCAGTGTGCGGGTGGTGTGTGATCTGTCCAGTGTGTGGGTGATGTGTGATCTGTCCAGTGTGCGGGTGATGTGTGATCTGTCCAGTGTGCGGGTGGTGTGTGATGTGTGATCTGTCCAATGTGCGGGTGATGTGTGATCTGTCCAGTGTGTGGGTGATGTGTGATCTGTCCAGTGTGCGGATGGTGTGTGATGTGTGATCTGTCCAATGTGCGGGTGATGTGTGATCTGTCCAATGTGCGGGTGATGTGTGATCTGTCCAGTGTGTGGGTGATGTGTGATCTGTCCAGTGTGTGGGTGATGTGTGATCTGTCCAGTGTGTGGGTGATGTGTGATCTGTCCAGTGTGCGGGTGATGTGTGATCTGTCCAGTGTGTGGGTGATGTGTGATCTGTCCAGTGTGTGGGTGATGTGTGATCTGTCCAGTGTGTGGGTGATGTGTGATCTGTCCAGTGTGCGGGTGGTGTGTGATGTGTGATGTGTGATCTGTCCAGTGTGTGGGTGGTGTGTGATCTGTCCAGTGTGCGGGTGGTGTGTGATCTGTCCAGTGTGTGGGTGGTGTGTGATCTGTCCAGTGTGTGGGTGGTGTGTGATCTGTCCAGTGTGTGGGTGGTGGGTGATGTGTGATCTGTCCAGTGTGCGGGTGATGTGTGATCTGTCCAGTGTGCGGGTGGTGTGTGATCTGTCCAGTGTGTGGGTGATGTGTGATCTGTCCAGTGTGCGGGTGATGTGTGATCTGTCCAGTGTGTGGGTGATGTGTGATCTGTCCAGTGTGTGGGTGATGTGTGATCTGTCCAGTGTGTGGGTGATGTGTGATCTGTCCAGTGTGTGGGTGGTGTGTGATCTGTCCAGTGTGTGGGTGATGTGTGATGTGTGATCTGTCCAGTGTGCGGGTGATGTGTGATCTGTCCAGTGTGCGGGTGGTGTGTGATCTGTCCAGTGTGTGGGTGATGTGTGATCTGTCCAGTGTGTGGGTGATGTGTGATCTGTCCAGTGTGTGGGTGGTGTGTGATCTGTCCAGTGTGTGGGTGATGTGTGATCTGTCCAGTGTGTGGGTGATGTGTGATCTGTCCAGTGTGTGGGTGATGTGTGATCTGTCCAGTGTGTGGGTGATGTGTGATCTGTCCAGTGTGTGGGTGGTGTGTGATCTGTCCAGTGTGTGGGTGGTGGGTGATCTGTCCAGTGTGTGGGTGGTGTGTGATCTGTCCAGTGTGCGGATGGTGTGTGATGTGTGATCTGTCCAGTGTGCGGGTGATGTGTGATCTGTCCAGTGTGTGGGTGATGTGTGATCTGTCCAGTGTGTGGGTGATGTGTGATCTGTCCAGTGTGTGGGTGATCTGTCCAGTGTGTGGGTGATGTGTGATCTGTCCAGTGTGTGGGTGATGTGTGATCTGTCCAGTGTGCGGATGGTGTGTGATCTGTCCAGTGTGTGGGTGATGTGTGATCTGTCCAGTGTGTGGGTGGTGTGTGATCTGTCCAGTGTGTGGATGGTGTGTGATCTGTCCAGTGTGTGGGTGATGTGTGATCTGTCCAGTGTGTGGGTGATGTGTGATCTGTCCAGTGTGTGGGTGATGTGTGATCTGTCCAGTGTGTGGGTGGTGTGTGATCTGTCCAGTGTGTGGGTGATGTGTGATCTGTCCAGTGTGTGGGTGATGTGTGATCTGTCCAGTGTGTGGGTGGTGGGTGATCTGTCCAGTGTGTGGGTGGTGTGTGATCTGTCCAGTGTGTGGGTGATGTGTGATCTGTCCAGTGTGTGGGTGGTGGGTGATCTGTCCAGTGTGCGGGTGGTGGGTGATCTGTCCAGTGTGTGGGTGGTGTGTGATCTGTCCAGTGTGTGGGTGATGTGTGATCTGTCCAGTGTGTGGATGATGTGTGATCTGTCCAGTGTGTGGGTGGTGGGTGATCTGTCCAGTGTGCGGGTGGTGGGTGATCTGTCCAGTGTGTGGGTGATGTGTGATCTGTCCAGTGTGTGGGTGGTGTGTGATCTGTCCAGTGTGTGGGTGATGTGTGATCTGTCCAGTGTGTGGGTGATGTGTGATCTGTCCAGTGTGTGGGTGATGTGTGATCTGTCCAGTGTGCGGGTGGTGGGTGATCTGTCCAGTGTGTGGGTGATGTGTGATCTGTCCAGTGTGTGGATGATGTGTGATCTGTCCAGTGTGTGGGTGATGTGTGATCTGTCCAGTGTGTGGGTGGTGTGTGATCTGTCCAGTGTGTGGGTGATGTGTGATCTGTCCAGTGTGTGGGTGATGTGTGATCTGTCCAGTGTGCGGGTGATGTGTGATCTGTCCAGTGTGTGGGTGGTGTGTGATCTGTCCAGTGTGTGGGTGATGTGTGATCTGTCCAGTGTGCGGGTGATGTGTGATCTGTCCAGTGTGTGGGTGGTGTGTGATCTGTCCAGTGTGTGGGTGATGTGTGATCTGTCCAGTGTGTGGGTGGTGTGTGATCTGTCCAGTGTGTGGGTGATGTGTGATCTGTCCAGTGTGTGGGTGGTGGGTGATCTGTCCAGTGTGTGGGTGATGTGTGATCTGTCCAGTGTGTGGGTGATGTGTGATCTGTCCAGTGTGTGGGTGATGTGTGATCTGTCCAGTGTGTGGGTGATGTGTGATCTGTCCAGTGTGTGGGTGATGTGTGATCTGTCCAGTGTGCGGGTGATGTGTGATCTGTCCAGTGTGCGGGTGATGTGTGATCTGTCCAGTGTGTGGGTGATGTGTGATCTGTCCAGTGTGTGTGTGATGTGTGATCTGTCCAGTGTGTGGGTGATGTGTGATCTGTCCAGTGTGTGGGTGGTGTGTGATCTGTCCAGTGTGCGGATGGTGTGTGATCTGTCCAGTGTGTGGGTGATGTGTGATCTGTCCAGTGTGTGGGTGATGTGTGATCTGTCCAGTGTGTGTGTGATGTGTGATCTGTCCAGTGTGTGGGTGATGTGTGATCTGTCCAGTGTGTGTGTGATGTGTGATCTGTCCAGTGTGCGGATGGTGTGTGATCTGTCCAGTGTGTGGGTGATGTGTGATCTGTCCAGTGTGTGGGTGGTGTGTGATCTGTCCAGTGTGTGGGTGGTGTGTGATCTGTCCAGTGTGTGGATGATGTGTGATCTGTCCAGTGTGTGTGTGATGTGTGATCTGTCCAGTGTGCGGATGGTGTGTGATCTGTCCAGTGTGTGGGTGATGTGTGATCTGTCCAGTGTGTGGGTGATGTGTGATCTGTCCAGTGTGTGGGTGATGGGTGATCTGTCCAGTGTGTGGGTGATGTGTGATCTGTCCAGTGTGTGGGTGATGTGTGATCTGTCCAGTGTGTGGGTGGTGTGTGATCTGTCCAGTGTGCGGGTGGTGTGTGATCTGTCCAGTGTGTGGGTGATGTGTGATCTGTCCAGTGTGTGGGTGATGTGTGATCTGTCCAGTGTGCGGGTGATGTGTGATCTGTCCAGTGTGCGGGTGATGTGTGATCTGTCCAGTGTGCGGGTGATGTGTGATCTGTCCAGTGTGCGGATGGTGTGTGATCTGTCCAGTGTGCGGGTGGTGTGTGATGTGTGATCTGTCCAGTGTGCGGGTGGTGTGTGATCTGTCCAGTGTGTGGGTGATGTGTGATCTGTCCAGTGTGCGGATGGTGTGTGATCTGTCCAGTGTGTGGGTGATGTGTATTCTGTCCAGTGTGTGGGTGATGTGTGATCTGTCCAGTGTGCGGGTGGTGGGTGATCTGTCCAGTGTGTGGGTGATGTGTATTCTGTCCAGTGTGCGGGTGATGTGTGATCTGTCCAGTGTGTGTGTGGTGTGTGATCTGTCCAGTGTGTGGGTGATGTGTGATCTGTCCAGTGTGTGGGTGGTGTGTGATCTGTCCAGTGTGTGGGTGGTGTGTGATCTGTCCAGTGTGTGGGTGGTGTGTGATCTGTCCAGTGTGTGGGTGGTGTGTGATCTGTCCAGTGTGCGGGTGGTGTGTGATCTGTCCAGTGTGTGTGTGGTGTGTGATCTGTCCAGTGTGTGGGTGATGTGTGATCTGTCCAGTGTGTGTGTGATGTGTGATCTGTCCAGTGTGTGTGTGATGTGTGATCTGTCCAGTGTGTGGGTGGTGTGTGATGTGTGATGTGTGATCTGTCCAGTGTGTGGGTGATGTGTGATCTGTCCAGTGTGCGGATGATGTGTGATCTGTCCAGTGTGCGGGTGATGTGTGATCTGTCCAGTGTGCGGATGGTGTGTGATCTGTCCAGTGTGCGGGTGGTGTGTGATGTGTGATCTGTCCAGTGTGCGGGTGGTGTGTGATCTGTCCAGTGTGTGGGTGATGTGTGATCTGTCCAGTGTGCGGATGGTGTGTGATCTGTCCAGTGTGCGGGTGGTGTGTGATGTGTGATCTGTCCAGTGTGCGGGTGGTGTGTGATCTGTCCAGTGTGTGGGTGGTGTGTGATCTGTCCAGTGTGCGGGTGGTGGGTGATCTGTCCAGTGTGCGGGTGATGTGTGATCTGTCCAGTGTGCGGATGGTGTTTGATCTGTCCAGTGTGCGGGTGGTGTGTGATCTGTCCAGTGTGCGGGTGATGTGTGATCTGTCCAGTGTGTGGGTGATGTGTGATCTGTCCAGTGTGTGGGTGATGTGTGATCTGTCCAGTGTGTGGGTGATGTGTGATCTGTCCAGTGTGTGGGTGGTGTGTGATCTGTCCAGTGTGTGGGTGATCTGTCCAGTGTGTGGGTGATGTGTGATCTGTCCAGTGTGTGGGTGATGTGTGATCTGTCCAGTGTGTGGGTGATGTGTGATCTGTCCAGTGTGCGGATGGTGTGTGATCTGTCCAGTGTGTGGGTGATGTGTGATCTGTCCAGTGTGTGGGTGATGTGTGATCTGTCCAGTGTGCGGGTGGTGGGTGATCTGTCCAGTGTGCGGGTGATGTGTGATCTGTCCAGTGTGCGGGTGATGTGTGATCTGTCCAGTGTGTGGGTGATGTGTGATCTGTCCAGTGTGTGGGTGATGTGTGATCTGTCCAGTGTGTGGGTGATGTGTGATGTGTGATCTGTCCAGTGTGTGGGTGATGTGTGATCTGTCCAGTGTGTGGGTGATGTGTGATCTGTCCAGTGTGTGGGTGATGTGTGATCTGTCCAGTGTGTGGGTGATGTGTGATCTGTCCAGTGTGCGGATGGTGTGTGATGTGTGATCTGTCCAGTGTGTGGGTGATGTGTGATCTGTCCAGTGTGCGGGTGGTGTGTGATCTGTCCAGTGTGTGGGTGGTGTGTGATCTGTCCAGTGTGCGGATGGTGTGTGATGTGTGATCTGTCCAGTGTGCGGGTGATGTGTGATCTGTCCAGTGTGCGGATGGTGTGTGATGTGTGATCTGTCCAGTGTGTGGGTGGTGTGTGATCTGTCCAGTGTGTGGGTGGTGGGTGATCTGTCCAGTGTGCGGGTGATGTGTGATCTGTCCAGTGTGTGGGTGATGTGTGATCTGTCCAGTGTGTGGGTGATGTGTGATCTGTCCAGTGTGTGGGTGATGTGTGATCTGTCCAGTGTGTGGGTGATGTGTGATCTGTCCAGAGTGTGGGTGATGTGTATTCTGTCCAGTGTGCGGGTGGTGTGTGATCTGTCCAGTGTGTGGGTGATGTGTGATCTGTCCAGTGTGTGGGTGATGTGTGATCTGTCCAGTGTGTGGGTGATGTGTGATCTGTCCAGTGTGTGGGTGATGTGTGATCTGTCCAGTGTGTGGGTGGTGTGTGATCTGTCCAGTGTGTGGGTGATGTGTGATCTGTCCAGTGTGTGGGTGATGTGTGATCTGTCCAGTGTGTGGGTGATGTGTGATCTGTCCAGTGTGTGGGTGGTGTGTGATCTGTCCAGTGTGTGGGTGATGTGTGATCTGTCCAGTGTGTGGGTGATGTGTGATCTGTCCAGTGTGTGGGTGATGTGTATTCTGTCCAGTGTGTGGGTGATGTGTATTCTGTCCAGTGTGTGGGTGGTGGGTGATCTGTCCAGTGTGTGGGTGATGTGTGATCTGTCCAGTGTGTGGGTGGTGTGTGATCTGTCCAGTGTGTGGGTGATGTGTGATCTGTCCAGTGTGTGGGTGATGTGTGATCTGTCCAGTGTGTGGGTGATGTGTGATCTGTCCAGTGTGTGCGTGATGTGTGATCTGTCCAGTGTGTGGGTGATGTGTGATCTGTCCAGTGTGTGGGTGGTGGGTGATCTGTCCAGTGTGCGGGTGGTGTGTGATCTGTCCAGTGTGTGGGTGATGTGTGATCTGTCCAGTGTGTGGGTGGTGTGTGATCTGTCCAGTGTGCGGATGGTGTGTGATGTGTGATCTGTCCAGTGTGCGGGTGATGTGTGATCTGTCCAGTGTGCGGATGGTGTTTGATCTGTCCAGTGTGCGGGTGGTGTGTGATCTGTCCAGTGTGCGGGTGATGTGTGATCTGTCCAGTGTGTGGGTGATGTGTGATCTGTCCAGTGTGTGGGTGATGTGTGATCTGTCCAGTGTGTGGGTGATGTGTGATCTGTCCAGTGTGTGGGTGGTGTGTGATCTGTCCAGTGTGTGGGTGATCTGTCCAGTGTGTGGGTGATGTGTGATCTGTCCAGTGTGTGGGTGATGTGTGATCTGTCCAGTGTGCGGGTGATGTGTGATCTGTCCAGTGTGCGGATGGTGTGTGATGTGTGATCTGTCCAGTGTGCGGGTGATGTGTGATCTGTCCAGTGTGTGGGTGGTGTGTGATCTGTCCAGTGTGTGGGTGGTGGGTGATCTGTCCAGTGTGCGGGTGATGTGTGATCTGTCCAGTGTGTGGGTGGTGGGTGATCTGTCCAGTGTGTGGGTGATGTGTGATCTGTCCAGTGTGTGGGTGATGTGTGATCTGTCCAGTGTGCGGGTGATGTGTGATCTGTCCAGTGTGCGGATGGTGTGTGATGTGTGATCTGTCCAGTGTGCGGGTGATGTGTGATCTGTCCAGTGTGTGGGTGGTGTGTGATCTGTCCAGTGTGTGGGTGGTGGGTGATCTGTCCAGTGTGCGGGTGATGTGTGATCTGTCCAGTGTGTGGGTGATGTGTGATCTGTCCAGTGTGTGGGTGATGTGTGATCTGTCCAGTGTGCGGGTGATGTGTGATCTGTCCAGTGTGTGGGTGATGTGTGATCTGTCCAGTGTGTGGGTGATGTGTGATCTGTCCAGTGTGTGGGTGATGTGTGATCTGTCCAGTGTGCGGGTGATGTGTGATCTGTCCAGTGTGTGGGTGATGTGTGATCTGTCCAGTGTGCGGGTGGTGTGTGATCTGTCCAGTGTGTGGGTGATGTGTGATCTGTCCAGTGTGCGGGTGGTGGGTGATCTGTCCAGTGTGTGGGTGGTGTGTGATCTGTCCAGTGTGCGGGTGGTGGGTGATCTGTCCAGTGTGTGGGTGGTGTGTGATCTGTCCAGTGTGCGGGTGGTGTGTGATCTGTCCAGTGTGTGGGTGATGTGTGATCTGTCCAGTGTGTGGGTGGTGTGTGATCTGTCCAGTGTGTGGGTGGTGTGTGATCTGTCCAGTGTGCGGGTGGTGGGTGATCTGTCCAGTGTGTGGGTGGTGTGTGATCTGTCCAGTGTGCGGGTGGTGTGTGATCTGTCCAGTGTGTGGGTGATGTGTGATCTGTCCAGTGTGTGGGTGGTGTGTGATCTGTCCAGTGTGTGGGTGATGTGTATTCTGTCCAGTGTGTGGGTGGTGTGTGATCTGTCCAGTGTGTGGGTGATGTGTATTCTGTCCAGTGTGTGGGTGGTGTGTGATCTGTCCAGTGTGTGGGTGGTGTGTGATCTGTCCAGTGTGTGGGTGATGTGTATTCTGTCCAGTGTGTGGGTGGTGTGTGATCTGTCCAGTGTGTGGGTGATGTGTGATCTGTCCAGTGTGTGGGTGATGTGTGATCTGTCCAGTGTGTGGGTGATGTGTATTCTGTCCAGTGTGTGGGTGGTGTGTGATCTGTCCAGTGTGTGGGTGGTGTGTGATCTGTCCAGTGTGCGGGTGGTGTGTGATCTGTCCAGTGTGTGGGTGGTGTGTGATCTGTCCAGTGTGCGGGTGATGTGTGATCTGTCCAGTGTGTGTGTGGTGTGTGATCTGTCCAGTGTGCGGGTGATGTGTGATCTGTCCAGTGTGTGTGTGGTGTGTGATCTGTCCAGTGTGTGGGTGATGTGTGATCTGTCCAGTGTGTGGGTGATGTGTGATCTGTCCAGTGTGTGGGTGATGTGTGATCTGTCCAGTGTGTGTGTGATGTGTGATCTGTCCAGTGTGTGGGTGGTGTGTGATGTGTGATGTGTGATCTGTCCAGTGTGTGGGTGATGTGTGATCTGTCCAGTGTGCGGATGATGTGTGATCTGTCCAGTGTGCGGGTGATGTGTGATCTGTCCAGTGTGCGGGTGGTGGGTGATCTGTCCAGTGTGTGGGTGATGTGTGATCTGTCCAGTGTGTGGGTGATGTGTGATCTGTCCAGTGTGTGTGTGGTGTGTGATCTGTCCAGTGTGTGGGTGATGTGTGATCTGTCCAGTGTGTGGGTGATGTGTGATCTGTCCAGTGTGTGGGTGATGTGTGATCTGTCCAGTGTGTGGGTGATGTGTGATCTGTCCAGTGTGTGGGTGATGTGTGATCTGTCCAGTGTGTGGGTGATGTGTGATCTGTCCAGTGTGTGGGTGGTGTGTGATCTGTCCAGTGTGTGGGTGATGTGTGATCTGTCCAGTGTGTGGGTGATGTGTGATCTGTCCAGTGTGTGGGTGATGTGTGATCTGTCCAGTGTGTGGGTGGTGTGTGATCTGTCCAGTGTGTGGGTGATGTGTGATCTGTCCAGTGTGTGGGTGATGTGTGATCTGTCCAGTGTGTGGGTGATGTGTGATCTGTCCAGTGTGTGGGTGATGTGTGATCTGTCCAGTGTGTGGGTGATGTGTGATCTGTCCAGTGTGTGGGTGATGTGTGATCTGTCCAGTGTGTGGGTGATGTGTGATCTGTCCAGTGTGTGGGTGATGGGTGATCTGTCCAGTGTGCGGGTGATGTGTGATCTGTCCAGTGTGCGGGTGATGTGTGATCTGTCCAGTGTGTGGGTGATGTGTGATCTGTCCAGTGTGTGGGTGATGTGTGATCTGTCCAGTGTGTGGGTGATGTGTGATCTGTCCAGTGTGTGCGTGATGTGTGATCTGTCCAGTGTGTGGGTGATGTGTGATCTGTCCAGTGTGTGGGTGATGTGTGATCTGTCCAGTGTGTGGGTGATGGGTGATCTGTCCAGTGTGCGGGTGATGTGTGATCTGTCCAGTGTGTGGGTGATGTGTGATCTGTCCAGTGTGTGGGTGATGTGTGATCTGTCCAGTGTGTGGGTGATGTGTGATCTGTCCAGTGTGCGGGTGATGTGTGATCTGTCCAGTGTGCGGATGGTGTGTGATGTGTGATCTGTCCAGTGTGCGGGTGATGTGTGATCTGTCCAGTGTGTGGGTGGTGTGTGATCTGTCCAGTGTGTGGGTGATGTGTGATCTGTCCAGTGTGTGGGTGATGTGTGATCTGTCCAGTGTGTGGGTGATGTGTGATCTGTCCAGTGTGCGGGTGGTGTGTGATCTGTCCAGTGTGTGGGTGATGTGTGATCTGTCCAGTGTGTGGGTGGTGTGTGATCTGTCCAGTGTGTGGGTGGTGGGTGATCTGTCCAGTGTGTGGGTGATGTGTGATCTGTCCAGTGTGCGGGTGGTGGGTGATCTGTCCAGTGTGTGGGTGGTGTGTGATCTGTCCAGTGTGCGGGTGGTGTGTGATCTGTCCAGTGTGTGGGTGATGTGTGATCTGTCCAGTGTGTGGGTGGTGTGTGATCTGTCCAGTGTGTGGGTGGTGTGTGATCTGTCCAGTGTGTGGGTGGTGTGTGATCTGTCCAGTGTGCGGGTGGTGTGTGATCTGTCCAGTGTGTGGGTGGTGTGTGATCTGTCCAGTGTGCGGGTGGTGTGTGATCTGTCCAGTGTGTGGGTGGTGTGTGATCTGTCCAGTGTGTGGGTGGTGTGTGATCTGTCCAGTGTGCGGGTGATGTGTGATCTGTCCAGTGTGTGGGTGGTGTGTGATCTGTCCAGTGTGTGGGTGATGTGTGATCTGTCCAGTGTGTGGGTGATGTGTGATCTGTCCAGTGTGTGGGTGATGTGTGATCTGTCCAGTGTGTGGGTGGTGTGTGATCTGTCCAGTGTGTGGGTGATGTGTGATCTGTCCAGTGTGTGGGTGATGTGTGATCTGTCCAGTGTGCGGGTGATGTGTGATCTGTCCAGTGTGCGGGTGGTGTGTGATCTGTCCAGTGTGTGGGTGGTGTGTGATCTGTCCAGTGTGTGGGTGATGTGTGATCTGTCCAGTGTGTGGGTGATGTGTGATCTGTCCAGTGTGTGGGTGGTGTGTGATCTGTCCAGTGTGCGGGTGATGTGTGATCTGTCCAGTGTGTGGGTGATGTGTGATCTGTCCAGTGTGTGGGTGATGTGTGATCTGTCCAGTGTGTGGGTGATGTGTGATCTGTCCAGTGTGTGGGTGATGTGTGATCTGTCCAGTGTGTGGGTGATGGGTGATCTGTCCAGTGTGCGGGTGATGTGTGATCTGTCCAGTGTGTGGGTGATGTGTGATCTGTCCAGTGTGTGGGTGATGTGTGATCTGTCCAGTGTGTGGGTGATGTGTGATCTGTCCAGTGTGCGGGTGATGTGTGATCTGTCCAGTGTGCGGATGGTGTGTGATGTGTGATCTGTCCAGTGTGCGGGTGATGTGTGATCTGTCCAGTGTGTGGGTGGTGTGTGATCTGTCCAGTGTGTGGGTGATGTGTGATCTGTCCAGTGTGTGGGTGATGTGTGATCTGTCCAGTGTGTGGGTGATGTGTGATCTGTCCAGTGTGTGGGTGGTGTGTGATCTGTCCAGTGTGCGGGTGATGTGTGATCTGTCCAGTGTGTGGGTGATGTGTGATCTGTCCAGTGTGCGGGTGATGTGTGATCTGTCCAGTGTGCGGGTGATGTGTGATCTGTCCAGTGTGTGGGTGATGTGTGATCTGTCCAGTGTGTGGGTGATGTGTGATCTGTCCAGTGTGTGGGTGATGTGTGATCTGTCCAGTGTGTGGGTGGTGTGTGATCTGTCCAGTGTGCGGGTGATGTGTGATCTGTCCAGTGTGTGGGTGATGTGTGATCTGTCCAGTGTGCGGGTGATGTGTGATCTGTCCAGTGTGCGGGTGATGTGTGATCTGTCCAGTGTGTGGGTGATGTGTGATCTGTCCAGTGTGTGGGTGATGTGTGATCTGTCCAGTGTGTGGGTGATGTGTGATCTGTCCAGTGTGTGGGTGATGTGTGATCTGTCCAGTGTGTGGGTGATGTGTGATCTGTCCAGTGTGTGGGTGGTGTGTGATCTGTCCAGTGTGCGGGTGATGTGTGATCTGTCCAGTGTGTGTGTGGTGTGTGATCTGTCCAGTGTGTGGGTGATGTGTGATCTGTCCAGTGTGTGGGTGATGTGTGATCTGTCCAGTGTGCGGGTGATGTGTGATCTGTCCAGTGTGTGGGTGGTGTGTGATCTGTCCAGTGTGTGGGTGATGTGTGATCTGTCCAGTGTGTGGGTGGTGTGTGATCTGTCCAGTGTGCGGGTGATGTGTGATCTGTCCAGTGTGCGGGTGGTGGGTGATCTGTCCAGTGTGTGGGTGATGTGTGATCTGTCCAGTGTGTGGGTGATGTGTGATCTGTCCAGTGTGCGGGTGATGTGTGATCTGTCCAGTGTGTGGGTGGTGTGTGATCTGTCCAGTGTGTGGGTGATGTGTGATCTGTCCAGTGTGTGGGTGGTGTGTGATCTGTCCAGTGTGTGGGTGGTGTGTGATCTGTCCAGTGTGTGGGTGATGTGTGATCTGTCCAGTGTGCGGGTGATGTGTGATCTGTCCAGTGTGTGGGTGGTGTGTGATCTGTCCAGTGTGTGGGTGATGTGTGATCTGTCCAGTGTGTGGGTGGTGTGTGATCTGTCCAGTGTGTGGGTGGTGTGTGATCTGTCCAGTGTGTGGGTGGTGTGTGATCTGTCCAGTGTGTGGGTGGTGTGTGATCTGTCCAGTGTGTGGGTGGTGTGTGATCTGTCCAGTGTGTGGGTGATGTGTGATCTGTCCAGTGTGTGGGTGATGTGTGATCTGTCCAGTGTGTGGGTGATGTGTGATCTGTCCAGTGTGTGGGTGATGTGTGATGTGTGATCTGTCCAGTGTGCGGGTGATGTGTGATCTGTCCAGTGTGTGGGTGATGTGTGATGTGTGATCTGTCCAGTGTGCGGGTGATGTGTGATCTGTCCAGTGTGTGGGTGGTGTGTGATCTGTCCAGTGTGTGGGTGATGTGTGATCTGTCCAGTGTGTGGGTGGTGTGTGATCTGTCCAGTGTGTGGGTGGTGTGTGATCTGTCCAGTGTGTGGGTGGTGTGTGATCTGTCCAGTGTGTGGGTGGTGTGTGATCTGTCCAGTGTGTGGGTGGTGTGTGATCTGTCCAGTGTGTGGGTGATGTGTGATCTGTCCAGTGTGTGGGTGATGTGTGATCTGTCCAGTGTGTGGGTGATGTGTGATCTGTCCAGTGTGTGGGTGATGTGTGATCTGTCCAGTGTGTGGGTGATGTGTGATCTGTCCAGTGTGTGGGTGGTGTGTGATGTGTGATCTGTCCAGTGTGCGGATGGTGTGTGATCTGTCCAGTGTGTGGGTGATGTGTGATCTGTCCAGTGTGTGGGTGATGTGTGATCTGTCCAGTGTGTGGGTGATGTGTGATCTGTCCAGTGTGCGGGTGATGTGTGATCTGTCCAGTGTGTGGGTGATGTGTGATGTGTGATCTGTCCAGTGTGCGGGTGATGTGTGATCTGTCCAGTGTGTGGGTGATGTGTGATGTGTGATCTGTCCAGTGTGCGGGTGATGTGTGATCTGTCCAGTGTGTGGGTGATGTGTGATGTGTGATCTGTCCAGTGTGCGGGTGATGTGTGATCTGTCCAGTGTGTGGGTGATGTGTGATGTGTGATCTGTCCAGTGTGCGGGTGATGTGTGATCTGTCCAGTGTGTGGGTGATGTGTGATCTGTCCAGTGTGCGGGTGATGTGTGATCTGTCCAGTGTGTGGGTGATGTGTGATCTGTCCAGTGTGTGGGTGATGTGTGATCTGTCCAGTGTGTGTGTGGTGTGTGATCTGTCCAGTGTGTGGGTGATGTGTGATCTGTCCAGTGTGTGGGTGATGTGTGATCTGTCCAGTGTGTGGGTGATGTGTGATCTGTCCAGTGTGTGGGTGATGTGTGATCTGTCCAATGTGCGGGTGATGTGTGATCTGTCCAGTGTGTGGGTGATGTGTGATCTGTCCAGTGTGTGGGTGATGTGTGATCTGTCCAATGTGTGGGTGGTGTGTGATCTGTCCAGTGTGTGGGTGATGTGTGATCTGTCCAGTGTGTGGGTGATGTGTGATCTGTCCAGTGTGTGGGTGATGTGTGATCTGTCCAGTGTGTGTGTGATGTGTGATCTGTCCAGTGTGTGTGTGATGTGTGATCTGTCCAGTGTGCGGATGGTGTGTGATGTGTGATCTGTCCAGTGTGTGGGTGGTGTGTGATCTGTCCAGTGTGCGGGTGATGTGTGATCTGTCCAGTGTGTGGGTGATGTGTGATCTGTCCAGTGTGTGGGTGGTATGTGATCTGTCCAGTGTGTGGGTGGTATGTGATCTGTCCAGTGTGTGGGTGATGTGTGATCTGTCCAGTGTGTGGGTGATGTGTGATCTGTCCAGTGTGTGGGTGGTGTGTGATCTGTCCAGTGTGTGGGTGATGTGTGATCTGTCCAGTGTGTGGGTGATGTGTGATCTGTCCAGTGTGTGGGTGATGTGTGATCTGTCCAGTGTGTGGGTGATGTGTGATCTGTCCAGTGTGTGGGTGGTGTGTGATCTGTCCAGTGTGTGGGTGGTATGTGATCTGTCCAGTGTGTGGGTGGTATGTGATCTGTCCAGTGTGTGGGTGATGTGTGATCTGTCCAGTGTGTGGGTGATGTGTGATCTGTCCAGTGTGTGGGTGGTGTGTGATCTGTCCAGTGTGTGGGTGATGTGTGATCTGTCCAGTGTGTGGGTGATGTGTGATCTGTCCAGTGTGTGGGTGATGTGTGATCTGTCCAGTGTGTGGGTGGTGTGTGATCTGTCCAGTGTGTGTGTGATGTGTGATCTGTCCAGTGTGCGGTTGGTGTGTGATCTGTCCAGTGTGTGGGTGATGTGTGATCTGTCCAGTGTGCGGATGGTGTGTGATCTGTCCAGTGTGTGGGTGATGTGTGATCTGTCCAGTGTGCGGGTGGTGGGTGATCTGTCCAGTGTGCGGGTGATGTGTGATCTGTCCAGTGTGTGGGTGATGGGTGATCTGTCCAGTGTGTGTGTGATGTGTGATCTGTCCAGTGTGTGGGTGATGTGTGATCTGTCCAGTGTGTGGGTGGTGGGTGATCTGTCCAGTGTGTGGGTGGTGTGTGATCTGTCCAGTGTGTGGGTGGTGTGTGATCTGTCCAGTGTGTGGGTGATGTGTGATCTGTCCAGTGTGTGGGTGATGTGTGATCTGTCCAGTGTGTGGGTGGTGTGTGATCTGTCCAGTGTGTGGGTGGTGTGTGATCTGTCCAGTGTGTGGGTGGTGTGTGATCTGTCCAGTGTGTGGGTGATGTGTGATCTGTCCAGTGTGTGGGTGATGTGTGATCTGTCCAGTGTGTGGGTGATGTGTGATCTGTCCAGTGTGCGGGTGATGTGTGATCTGTCCAGTGTGTGGGTGGTGTGTGATCTGTCCAGTGTGTGGGTGGTGTGTGATCTGTCCAGTGTGCGGGTGGTGTGTGATCTGTCCAGTGTGTGGGTGATGTGTGATCTGTCCAGTGTGTGGGTGATGTGTGATCTGTCCAGTGTGTGGGTGGTGTGTGATGTGTGATCTGTCCAGTGTGTGGGTGGTGTGTGATCTGTCCAGTGTGTGGGTGATGTGTGATCTGTCCAGTGTGTGGGTGATGTGTGATCTGTCCAGTGTGTGGGTGGTGTGTGATGTGTGATCTGTCCAGTGTGTGGGTGGTGTGTGATCTGTCCAGTGTGTGGGTGGTGTGTGATCTGTCCAGTGTGTGGGTGATGTGTGATCTGTCCAGTGTGTGGGTGGTGTGTGATGTGTGATCTGTCCAGTGTGTGGGTGGTGTGTGATCTGTCCAGTGTGTGGGTGGTGTGTGATCTGTCCAGTGTGTGGGTGGTGTGTGATCTGTCCAGTGTGCGGGTGATGTGTGATCTGTCCAGTGTGTGGGTGGTGTGTGATCTGTCCAGTGTGTGGGTGGTGTGTGATCTGTCCAGTGTGCGGGTGATGTGTGATCTGTCCAGTGTGTGGGTGGTGTGTGATCTGTCCAGTGTGTGGGTGGTGTGTGATCTGTCCAGTGTGCGGGTGATGTGTGATCTGTCCAGTGTGTGGGTGATGTGTGATCTGTCCAGTGTGTGGGTGGTGTGTGATCTGTCCAGTGTGTGGGTGATGTGTGATCTGTCCAGTGTGTGGGTGATGTGTGATCTGTCCAGTGTGTGGGTGGTGTGTGATGTGTGATCTGTCCAGTGTGTGGGTGGTGTGTGATCTGTCCAGTGTGTGGGTGGTGTGTGATCTGTCCAGTGTGTGGGTGGTGTGTGATCTGTCCAGTGTGCGGGTGATGTGTGATCTGTCCAGTGTGTGGGTGGTGTGTGATCTGTCCAGTGTGTGGGTGATGTGTGATCTGTCCAGTGTGTGGGTGGTGTGTGATCTGTCCAGTGTGTGGGTGGTGTGTGATCTGTCCAGTGTGCGGGTGATGTGTGATCTGTCCAGTGTGTGGGTGATGTGTGATCTGTCCAGTGTGTGGGTGGTGTGTGATCTGTCCAGTGTGTGGGTGATGTGTGATCTGTCCAGTGTGCGGGTGGTGGGTGATCTGTCCAGTGTGCGGGTGATGTGTGATCTGTCCAGTGTGCGGGTGATGTGTGATCTGTCCAGTGTGTGGGTGATGTGTGATCTGTCCAGTGTGTGGGTGATGTGTGATCTGTCCAGTGTGTGTGTGATGTGTGATCTGTCCAGTGTGTGGGTGATGTGTGATCTGTCCAGTGTGTGGGTGATGTGTGATCTGTCCAGTGTGTGGGTGGTGTGTGATGTGTGATGTGTGATCTGTCCAGTGTGCGGGTGATGTGTGATCTGTCCAGTGTGTGGGTGATGTGTGATGTGTGATGTGTGATCTGTCCAGTGTGTGGGTGGTGTGTGATCTGTCCAGTGTGTGGGTGGTGGGTGATCTGTCCAGTGTGTGGGTGATGTGTGATCTGTCCAGTGTGTGGGTGATGTGTGATCTGTCCAGTGTGTGGGTGATGTGTGATGTGTGATCTGTCCAGTGTGTGGGTGATGTGTGATCTGTCCAGTGTGTGGGTGATGTGTGATCTGTCCAGTGTGTGGGTGATGTGTGATCTGTCCAGTGTGTGGGTGATGTGTGATCTGTCCAGTGTGTGGGTGGTGTGTGATCTGTCCAGTGTGTGGGTGATGTGTGATCTGTCCAGTGTGTGGGTGATGGGTGATCTGTCCAGTGTGTGGGTGATGTGTGATCTGTCCAGTGTGTGGGTGATGTGTGATCTGTCCAGTGTGTGGGTGATGTGTGATGTGTGATCTGTCCAGTGTGTGGGTGATGTGTGATCTGTCCAGTGTGTGGGTGGTGTGTGATCTGTCCAGTGTGTGGATGATGTGTGATCTGTCCAGTGTGTGGGTGGTGTGTGATCTGTCCAGTGTGTGGGTGATGTGTGATCTGTCCAGTGTGTGGGTGATGTGTGATCTGTCCAGTGTGTGGGTGATGTGTGATCTGTCCAGTGTGTGGGTGATGTGTGATCTGTCCAGTGTGCGGGTGATGTGTGATCTGTCCAGTGTGCGGATGGTGTGTGATGTGTGATCTGTCCAGTGTGTGGGTGATGTGTGATCTGTCCAGTGTGTGGGTGATGTGTGATCTGTCCAGTGTGTGGGTGGTGTGTGATCTGTCCAGTGTGTGGGTGATGTGTGATCTGTCCAGTGTGTGGATGATGTGTGATCTGTCCAGTGTGTGGGTGGTGTGTGATCTGTCCAGTGTGTGGGTGATGTGTGATCTGTCCAGTGTGTGGGTGATGTGTGATCTGTCCAGTGTGTGGGTGATGTGTGATCTGTCCAGTGTGTGGGTGATGTGTGATCTGTCCAGTGTGTGGGTGGTGTGTGATCTGTCCAGTGTGTGGGTGATGTGTGATCTGTCCAGTGTGTGGGTGATGTGTGATCTGTCCAATGTGCGGGTGATGTGTGATCTGTCCAGTGTGTGGATGATGTGTGATCTGTCCAGTGTGTGGGTGGTGTGTGATCTGTCCAGTGTGTGGGTGATGTGTGATCTGTCCAGTGTGCGGGTGATGTGTGATCTGTCCAGTGTGTGGGTGATGTGTGATCTGTCCAGTGTGTGGGTGATGTGTGATCTGTCCAGTGTGTGGGTGATGTGTGATCTGTCCAGTGTGCGGGTGATGTGTGATCTGTCCAGTGTGCGGATGGTGTGTGATGTGTGATCTGTCCAGTGTGTGGGTGATGTGTGATCTGTCCAGTGTGTGGGTGATGTGTGATCTGTCCAGTGTGTGGATGATGTGTGATCTGTCCAGTGTGTGGGTGGTGTGTGATCTGTCCAGTGTGTGGGTGGTGTGTGATCTGTCCAGTGTGTGGGTGATGTGTGATCTGTCCAGTGTGTGGGTGATGTGTGATCTGTCCAGTGTGTGGGTGGTGTGTGATCTGTCCAGTGTGTGGGTGATGTGTGATCTGTCCAGTGTGTGGATGATGTGTGATCTGTCCAGTGTGTGGGTGATGTGTGATCTGTCCAGTGTGTGGATGATGTGTGATCTGTCCAGTGTGTGGGTGGTGTGTGATCTGTCCAGTGTGTGGGTGATGTGTGATCTGTCCAGTGTGTGGGTGATGTGTGATCTGTCCAGTGTGTGGGTGATGTGTGATCTGTCCAGTGTGTGGGTGATGTGTGATCTGTCCAGTGTGTGGGTGGTGTGTGATCTGTCCAGTGTGTGGGTGATGTGTGATCTGTCCAGTGTGTGGATGATGTGTGATCTGTCCAGTGTGTGGGTGATGTGTGATCTGTCCAGTGTGTGGGTGGTGTGTGATCTGTCCAGTGTGTGGGTGATGTGTGATCTGTCCAGTGTGTGGGTGATGTGTGATCTGTCCAGTGTGTGGGTGATGTGTGATCTGTCCAGTGTGTGGGTGATGTGTGATCTGTCCAGTGTGTGGGTGATGTGTGATCTGTCCAGTGTGTGGGTGATGGGTGATCTGTCCAGTGTGTGGGTGATGTGTGATCTGTCCAGTGTGTGGGTGATGTGTGATCTGTCCAGTGTGTGGGTGATGTGTGATGTGTGATCTGTCCAGTGTGTGGGTGATGTGTGATCTGTCCAGTGTGTGGGTGATGTGTGATCTGTCCAGTGTGTGGGTGATGTGTGATCTGTCCAGTGTGTGGATGATGTGTGATCTGTCCAGTGTGTGGGTGGTGTGTGATCTGTCCAGTGTGTGGGTGATGTGTGATCTGTCCAGTGTGTGGGTGATGTGTGATCTGTCCAGTGTGTGGGTGGTGTGTGATGTGTGATCTGTCCAGTGTGTGGGTGATGTGTGATCTGTCCAGTGTGTGGGTGATGTGTGATCTGTCCAGTGTGTGGGTGATGTGTGATCTGTCCAGTGTGTGGATGATGTGTGATCTGTCCAGTGTGTGGGTGGTGTGTGATCTGTCCAGTGTGTGGGTGATGTGTGATCTGTCCAGTGTGTGGGTGATGTGTGATCTGTCCAGTGTGTGGGTGATGTGTGATCTGTCCAGTGTGTGGGTGATGTGTGATCTGTCCAGTGTGTGTGTGATGTGTGATCTGTCCAGTGTGTGGGTGATGTGTGATCTGTCCAGTGTGTGGGTGATGTGTGATCTGTCCAGTGTGTGGGTGGTGTGTGATGTGTGATGTGTGATCTGTCCAGTGTGCGGGTGATGTGTGATCTGTCCAGTGTGTGGGTGATGTGTGATGTGTGATGTGTGATCTGTCCAGTGTGTGGGTGGTGTGTGATCTGTCCAGTGTGTGGGTGGTGTGTGATGTGTGATGTGTGATCTGTCCAGTGTGTGGGTGGTGGGTGATCTGTCCAGTGTGTGGGTGATGTGTGATCTGTCCAGTGTGTGGGTGATGTGTGATGTGTGATCTGTCCAGTGTGTGGGTGATGTGTGATCTGTCCAGTGTGTGGGTGATGTGTGATCTGTCCAGTGTGCGGATGGTGTGTGATCTGTCCAGTGTGCGGGTGGTGTGTGATCTGTCCAGTGTGTGGGTGATGTGTGATCTGTCCAGTGTGTGGGTGATGTGTGATCTGTCCAGTGTGTGGGTGATGTGTGATCTGTCCAGTGTGTGGGTGATGTGTGATCTGTCCAGTGTGCGGGTGGTGTGTGATGTGTGATCTGTCCAGTGTGTGGGTGGTGTGTGATCTGTCCAGTGTGTGGGTGGTGTGTGATCTGTCCAGTGTGTGGGTGATGTGTGATCTGTCCAGTGTGTGGGTGATGTGTGATCTGTCCAATGTGCGGGTGATGTGTGATCTGTCCAGTGTGTGGGTGATGTGTGATCTGTCCAGTGTGTGGGTGATGTGTGATCTGTCCAGTGTGTGGGTGATGTGTGATCTGTCCAGTGTGTGGGTGATGTGTGATCTGTCCAGTGTGTGGGTGATGTGTGATCTGTCCAGTGTGTGTGTGATGTGTGATCTGTCCAGTGTGTGGGTGATGTGTGATCTGTCCAATGTGCGGGTGATGTGTGATCTGTCCAGTGTGTGGATGATGTGTGATCTGTCCAGTGTGTGGGTGGTGGGTGATCTGTCCAGTGTGTGGGTGATGTGTATTCTGTCCAGTGTGTGGGTGGTGTGTGATCTGTCCAGTGTGTGGGTGATGTGTATTCTGTCCAGTGTGTGGGTGGTGTGTGATCTGTCCAGTGTGTGGGTGATGTGTGATCTGTCCAGTGTGTGGGTGATGTGTGATCTGTCCAGTGTGTGGGTGATGTGTGATCTGTCCAGTGTGTGTGTGATGTGTGATCTGTCCAGTGTGTGGGTGATGTGTGATGTGTGATCTGTCCAGTGTGTGGGTGATGTGTGATCTGTCCAGTGTGTGGGTGATGTGTGATCTGTCCAGTGTGTGGGTGATGTGTGATCTGTCCAGTGTGTGGGTGATGTGTGATCTGTCCAGTGTGTGGGTGATGTGTGATCTGTCCAGTGTGTGGGTGGTGTGTGATCTGTCCAGTGTGTGGGTGATGTGTGATCTGTCCAGTGTGTGGGTGATGTGTGATCTGTCCAGTGTGCGGGTGGTGTGTGATCTGTCCAGTGTGTGGGTGATGTGTGATCTGTCCAGTGTGCGGATGGTGTGTGATGTGTGATCTGTCCAATGTGCGGGTGATGTGTGATCTGTCCAGTGTGTGGGTGATGTGTGATCTGTCCAGTGTGTGGGTGATGTGTGATCTGTCCAGTGTGCGGGTGGTGTGTGATCTGTCCAGTGTGTGGGTGATGTGTGATCTGTCCAGTGTGCGGATGGTGTGTGATGTGTGATCTGTCCAGTGTGCGGGTGATGTGTGATCTGTCCAGTGTGTGGGTGATGTGTGATCTGTCCAGTGTGTGGGTGATGTGTGATCTGTCCAGTGTGTGGGTGATGTGTGATCTGTCCAGTGTGTGGGTGATGTGTGATCTGTCCAGTGTGTGGGTGATGTGTGATCTGTCCAGTGTGCGGGTGATGTGTGATCTGTCCAGTGTGTGGGTGATGTGTGATCTGTCCAGTGTGTGGGTGATGTGTGATCTGTCCAGTGTGTGTGTGATGTGTGATCTGTCCAGTGTGTGGGTGATGTGTGATCTGTCCAGTGTGTGGGTGGTGGGTGATCTGTCCAGTGTGTGGGTGGTGTGTGATCTGTCCAGTGTGTGGGTGATGTGTGATCTGTCCAGTGTGTGGGTGATGTGTGATCTGTCCAGTGTGCGGGTGGTGTGTGATCTGTCCAGTGTGTGGGTGATGTGTGATCTGTCCAGTGTGCGGGTGATGTGTGATCTGTCCAGTGTGTGTGTGATGTGTGATCTGTCCAGTGTGCGGGTGATGTGTGATCTGTCCAGTGTGCGGGTGATGTGTGATCTGTCCAGTGTGTGGGTGATGTGTGATCTGTCCAGTGTGTGGGTGATGTGTGATCTGTCCAGTGTGTGGGTGGTGTGTGATCTGTCCAGAGTGTGGGTGATGTGTGATCTGTCCAGTGTGTGGGTGGTGTGTGATCTGTCCAGTGTGCGGGTGGTGTGTGATCTGTCCAGTGTGTGGGTGGTGTGTGATCTGTCCAGTGTGCGGGTGGTGTGTGATCTGTCCAGTGTGTGGGTGGTGTGTGATCTGTCCAGTGTGTGGGTGGTGGGTGATCTGTCCAGTGTGTGGGTGGTGTGTGATCTGTCCAGTGTGTGGGTGGTGTGTGATCTGTCCAGAGTGTGGGTGATGTGTGATCTGTCCAGTGTGTGGGTGGTGGGTGATCTGTCCAGTGTGTGGGTGATGTGTGATCTGTCCAGTGTGTGGGTGATGTGTGATCTGTCCAGTGTGTGGGTGATGTGTGATCTGTCCAGTGTGCGGGTGATGTGTGATCTGTCCAGTGTGTGGGTGATGTGTGATCTGTCCAGTGTGTGGGTGATGTGTGATCTGTCCAGTGTGTGGGTGATGTGTGATCTGTCCAGTGTGTGGGTGATGTGTGATCTGTCCAGTGTGTGGGTGATGTGTGATCTGTCCAGTGTGTGGGTGATGTGTGATCTGTCCAGTGTGTGGGTGGTGGGTGATCTGTCCAGTGTGTGGGTGATGTGTGATCTGTCCAGTGTGCGGGTGATG
This sequence comes from Rana muscosa, assembly GCA_029206835.1. NCBI lineage: Eukaryota > Metazoa > Chordata > Amphibia > Anura > Ranidae > Rana > Rana muscosa. The sequence continues at coordinate 82,276,273 of CM055125.1, read as the reverse complement.
TGTGATGTGTGATCTGTCCAGTGTGTGGGTGGTGTGTGATCTGTCCAGTGTGTGGGTGATGTGTGATGTGTGATCTGTCCAGTGTGTGGGTGATGTGTGATGTGTGATCTGTCCAGTGTGCGGGTGATGTGTGATCTGTCCAGTGTGTGGGTGGTGTGTGATCTGTCCAGTGTGTGGGTGATGTGTGATCTGTCCAGTGTGTGGGTGATGTGTGATCTGTCCAGTGTGTGGGTGATGTGTGATCTGTCCAGTGTGCGGGTGATGTGTGATCTGTCCAGTGTGCGGGTGATGTGTGATCTGTCCAGTGTGTGGGTGATGTGTGATCTGTCCAGTGTGCGGGTGGTGTGTGATCTGTCCAGTGTGTGGGTGGTGTGTGATCTGTCCAGTGTGTGGGTGGTGTGTGATCTGTCCAGTGTGTGGGTGATGTGTGATGTGTGATCTGTCCAGTGTGCGGGTGATGTGTGATCTGTCCAGTGTGTGGGTGATGTGTGATCTGTCCAGTGTGTGGGTGATGTGTGATCTGTCCAGTGTGTGGGTGATGTGTGATCTGTCCAGTGTGTGGGTGATGTGTGATCTGTCCAGTGTGTGGGTGATGTGTGATCTGTCCAGTGTGTGGGTGATGTGTGATCTGTCCAGTGTGTGGGTGATGTGTGATCTGTCCAGTGTGCGGGTGGTGTGTGATGTGTGATCTGTCCAGTGTGTGGGTGGTGTGTGATCTGTCCAGTGTGTGGGTGGTGTGTGATCTGTCCAGTGTGTGGGTGATGTGTGATCTGTCCAGTGTGTGGGTGATGTGTGATCTGTCCAATGTGCGGGTGATGTGTGATCTGTCCAGTGTGTGGGTGATGTGTGATCTGTCCAGTGTGTGGGTGATGTGTGATCTGTCCAGTGTGTGGGTGATGTGTGATCTGTCCAGTGTGTGGGTGATGTGTGATCTGTCCAGTGTGTGGGTGATGTGTGATCTGTCCAGTGTGTGGGTGGTGGGTGATCTGTCCAGTGTGTGGGTGATGTGTGATCTGTCCAGTGTGCGGGTGATGTGTGATGTGTGATCTGTCCAGTGTGTGGGTGGTGTGTGATCTGTCCAGTGTGTGGGTGATGTGTGATGTGTGATCTGTCCAGTGTGTGGGTGATGTGTGATGTGTGATCTGTCCAGTGTGCGGGTGATGTGTGATCTGTCCAGTGTGCGGGTGATGTGTGATCTGTCCAGTGTGTGGGTGATGTGTGATCTGTCCAGTGTGCGGGTGGTGTGTGATCTGTCCAGTGTGTGGGTGGTGTGTGATCTGTCCAGTGTGTGGGTGGTGTGTGATCTGTCCAGTGTGTGGGTGATGTGTGATGTGTGATCTGTCCAGTGTGCGGGTGATGTGTGATCTGTCCAGTGTGTGGGTGATGTGTGATCTGTCCAGTGTGTGGGTGATGTGTGATCTGTCCAGTGTGTGGGTGATGTGTGATCTGTCCAGTGTGTGGGTGATGTGTGATCTGTCCAGTGTGTGGGTGATGTGTGATCTGTCCAGTGTGTGGGTGATGTGTGATCTGTCCAGTGTGTGGGTGGTGTGTGATCTGTCCAGTGTGTGGGTGATGTGTGATCTGTCCAGTGTGTGGGTGATGTGTGATCTGTCCAGTGTGCGGGTGGTGTGTGATCTGTCCAGTGTGTGGGTGATGTGTGATCTGTCCAGTGTGCGGATGGTGTGTGATGTGTGATCTGTCCAGTGTGCGGGTGATGTGTGATCTGTCCAGTGTGCGGATGGTGTGTGATCTGTCCAGTGTGCGGATGGTGTGTGATCTGTCCAGTGTGTGGGTGGTGTGTGATCTGTCCAGTGTGCGGATGGTGTGTGATCTGTCCAGTGTGCGGATGGTGTGTGATGTGTGATCTGTCCAGTGTGCGGGTGATGTGTGATCTGTCCAGTGTGTGGGTGATGTGTGATCTGTCCAGTGTGTGGGTGATGTGTGATCTGTCCAGTGTGTGGGTGATGTGTGATCTGTCCAGTGTGTGGGTGATGTGTGATCTGTCCAGTGTGTGGGTGGTGGGTGATCTGTCCAGTGTGTGGGTGGTGTGTGATCTGTCCAGTGTGTGGGTGGTGTGTGATCTGTCCAGTGTGCGGATGGTGTGTGATCTGTCCAGTGTGTGGGTGGTGTGTGATCTGTCCAGTGTGTGGGTGGTGTGTGATCTGTCCAGTGTGTGGGTGGTGTGTGATCTGTCCAGTGTGCGGGTGATGTGTGATCTGTCCAGTGTGCGGATGGTGTGTGATCTGTCCAGTGTGTGGGTGATGTGTGATCTGTCCAGTGTGCGGGTGATGTGTGATCTGTCCAGTGTGTGGGTGGTGTGTGATCTGTCCAGTGTGTGGGTGATGTGTGATCTGTCCAGTGTGCGGGTGATGTGTGATCTGTCCAGTGTGCGGGTGATGTGTGATCTGTCCAGTGTGCGGGTGATGGGTGATCTGTCCAGTGTGTGGGTGGTGTGTGATCTGTCCAGTGTGTGGGTGATGTGTGATCTGTCCAGTGTGCGGGTGATGTGTGATCTGTCCAGTGTGCGGGTGATGTGTGATCTGTCCAGTGTGCGGGTGATGTGTGATCTGTCCAGTGTGCGGGTGGTGTGTGATCTGTCCAGTGTGTGGGTGATGTGTGATCTGTCCAGTGTGTGGGTGATGTGTGATCTGTCCAGTGTGTGGGTGATGTGTGATCTGTCCAGTGTGCGGGTGGTGTGTGATCTGTCCAGTGTGTGGGTGATGTGTGATCTGTCCAGTGTGTGGGTGATGTGTGATCTGTCCAGTGTGCGGGTGATGTGTGATCTGTCCAGTGTGCGGGTGGTGTGTGATCTGTCCAGTGTGCGGGTGATGTGTGATCTGTCCAGTGTGTGGGTGATGTGTGATCTGTCCAGTGTGTGGGTGATGTGTGATCTGTCCAGTGTGTGGGTGATGTGTGATCTGTCCAGTGTGTGGGTGATGTGTGATCTGTCCAGTGTGTGGGTGATGTGTGATCTGTCCAGTGTGTGGGTGATGTGTGATCTGTCCAGTGTGTGGGTGATGTGTGATCTGTCCAGTGTGCGGGTGGTGTGTGATCTGTCCAGTGTGTGGGTGATGTGTGATCTGTCCAGTGTGCGGGTGATGTGTGATCTGTCCAGTGTGCGGGTGGTGTGTGATCTGTCCAGTGTGTGGGTGATGTGTGATCTGTCCAGTGTGCGGGTGGTGGGTGATCTGTCCAGTGTGTGGGTGATGTGTGATCTGTCCAGTGTGTGGGTGATGTGTGATCTGTCCAGTGTGCGGGTGATGTGTGATCTGTCCAGTGTGCGGGTGATGTGTGATCTGTCCAGTGTGTGGGTGATGTGTGATCTGTCCAGTGTGTGGGTGATGTGTGATCTGTCCAGTGTGTGGGTGGTGTGTGATCTGTCCAGTGTGTGGATGATGTGTGATCTGTCCAGTGTGTGGGTGATGTGTGATCTGTCCAGTGTGTGGGTGATGTGTGATCTGTCCAGTGTGTGGGTGGTGTGTGATCTGTCCAGTGTGTGGGTGATGTGTGATCTGTCCAGTGTGCGGGTGATGTGTGATCTGTCCAGTGTGCGGATGGTGTGTGATGTGTGATCTGTCCAATGTGCGGGTGATGTGTGATCTGTCCAGTGTGTGGGTGATGTGTGATCTGTCCAGTGTGCGGATGGTGTGTGATGTGTGATCTGTCCAATGTGCGGGTGATGTGTGATCTGTCCAATGTGCGGGTGATGTGTGATCTGTCCAGTGTGCGGATGGTGTGTGATGTGTGATCTGTCCAATGTGCGGGTGATGTGTGATCTGTCCAGTGTGTGGGTGATGTGTGATCTGTCCAGTGTGTGGGTGATGTGTGATCTGTCCAGTGTGTGGGTGATGTGTGATCTGTCCAGTGTGCGGGTGATGTGTGATCTGTCCAGTGTGTGGGTGATGTGTGATCTGTCCAGTGTGTGGGTGATGTGTGATCTGTCCAGTGTGTGGGTGATGTGTGATCTGTCCAGTGTGCGGGTGGTGTGTGATGTGTGATGTGTGATCTGTCCAGTGTGTGGGTGGTGTGTGATCTGTCCAGTGTGCGGGTGGTGTGTGATCTGTCCAGTGTGTGGGTGGTGTGTGATCTGTCCAGTGTGTGGGTGGTGTGTGATCTGTCCAGTGTGTGGGTGGTGGGTGATGTGTGATCTGTCCAGTGTGCGGGTGATGTGTGATCTGTCCAGTGTGCGGGTGGTGTGTGATCTGTCCAGTGTGTGGGTGATGTGTGATCTGTCCAGTGTGCGGGTGATGTGTGATCTGTCCAGTGTGTGGGTGATGTGTGATCTGTCCAGTGTGTGGGTGATGTGTGATCTGTCCAGTGTGTGGGTGATGTGTGATCTGTCCAGTGTGTGGGTGGTGTGTGATCTGTCCAGTGTGTGGGTGATGTGTGATGTGTGATCTGTCCAGTGTGCGGGTGATGTGTGATCTGTCCAGTGTGCGGGTGGTGTGTGATCTGTCCAGTGTGTGGGTGATGTGTGATCTGTCCAGTGTGTGGGTGATGTGTGATCTGTCCAGTGTGTGGGTGGTGTGTGATCTGTCCAGTGTGTGGGTGATGTGTGATCTGTCCAGTGTGTGGGTGATGTGTGATCTGTCCAGTGTGTGGGTGATGTGTGATCTGTCCAGTGTGTGGGTGATGTGTGATCTGTCCAGTGTGTGGGTGGTGTGTGATCTGTCCAGTGTGTGGGTGGTGGGTGATCTGTCCAGTGTGTGGGTGGTGTGTGATCTGTCCAGTGTGCGGATGGTGTGTGATGTGTGATCTGTCCAGTGTGCGGGTGATGTGTGATCTGTCCAGTGTGTGGGTGATGTGTGATCTGTCCAGTGTGTGGGTGATGTGTGATCTGTCCAGTGTGTGGGTGATCTGTCCAGTGTGTGGGTGATGTGTGATCTGTCCAGTGTGTGGGTGATGTGTGATCTGTCCAGTGTGCGGATGGTGTGTGATCTGTCCAGTGTGTGGGTGATGTGTGATCTGTCCAGTGTGCGGGTGGTGGGTGATCTGTCCAGTGTGTGGGTGATGTGTGATCTGTCCAGTGTGTGGGTGATCTGTCCAGTGTGTGGGTGATGTGTGATCTGTCCAGTGTGCGGGTGGTGGGTGATCTGTCCAGTGTGTGGGTGATGTGTGATCTGTCCAGTGTGCGGATGGTGTGTGATCTGTCCAGTGTGTGGGTGATGTGTGATCTGTCCAGTGTGCGGGTGGTGGGTGATCTGTCCAGTGTGTGGGTGGTGTGTGATCTGTCCAGTGTGTGGGTGATGTGTGATCTGTCCAGTGTGTGGGTGGTGGGTGATCTGTCCAGTGTGTGCGTGATGTGTGATCTGTCCAGTGTGTGGGTGATGTGTGATCTGTCCAGTGTGTGGGTGGTGGGTGATCTGTCCAGTGTGTGCGTGATGTGTGATCTGTCCAGTGTGTGGGTGATGTGTGATCTGTCCAGTGTGCGGGTGATGTGTGATCTGTCCAGTGTGTGTGTGGTGTGTGATCTGTCCAGTGTGTGGGTGATGTGTGATCTGTCCAGTGTGTGGGTGATGTGTGATCTGTCCAGTGTGCGGGTGATGTGTGATCTGTCCAGTGTGTGTGTGGTGTGTGATCTGTCCAGTGTGTGGGTGATGTGTGATCTGTCCAGTGTGTGGGTGATGTGTGATCTGTCCAGTGTGTGGGTGGTGGGTGATCTGTCCAGTGTGTGGGTGATGTGTGATCTGTCCAGTGTGCGGGTGATGTGTGATCTGTCCAGTGTGTGTGTGGTGTGTGATCTGTCCAGTGTGTGGGTGGTGGGTGATCTGTCCAGTGTGTGGGTGATGTGTGATCTGTCCAGTGTGTGGGTGATGTGTGATCTGTCCAGTGTGCGGATGGTGTGTGATCTGTCCAGTGTGTGGGTGATGTGTGATCTGTCCAGTGTGCGGGTGGTGGGTGATCTGTCCAGTGTGTGGGTGGTGTGTGATCTGTCCAGTGTGTGGGTGATGTGTGATCTGTCCAGTGTGTGGGTGGTGGGTGATCTGTCCAGTGTGTGCGTGATGTGTGATCTGTCCAGTGTGTGGGTGATGTGTGATCTGTCCAGTGTGTGGGTGATGTGTGATCTGTCCAGTGTGCGGATGGTGTGTGATCTGTCCAGTGTGTGGGTGATGTGTGATCTGTCCAGTGTGCGGGTGGTGGGTGATCTGTCCAGTGTGTGGGTGATGTGTGATCTGTCCAGTGTGTGGGTGATGTGTGATCTGTCCAGTGTGTGGGTGGTGGGTGATCTGTCCAGTGTGTGCGTGATGTGTGATCTGTCCAGTGTGTGGGTGATGTGTGATCTGTCCAGTGTGCGGGTGGTGTGTGATCTGTCCAGTGTGTGGGTGATGTGTGATCTGTCCAGTGTGTGGGTGATGTGTGATCTGTCCAGTGTGCGGGTGATGTGTGATCTGTCCAGTGTGTGTGTGGTGTGTGATCTGTCCAGTGTGTGGGTGATGTGTGATCTGTCCAGTGTGTGGGTGGTGTGTGATCTGTCCAGTGTGTGGGTGATGTGTGATCTGTCCAGTGTGTGGGTGATGTGTGATCTGTCCAGTGTGTGGGTGATGTGTGATCTGTCCAGTGTGCGGATGGTGTGTGATCTGTCCAGTGTGCGGGTGATGTGTGATCTGTCCAGTGTGTGGGTGATGTGTGATCTGTCCAGTGTGTGGGTGATGTGTGATCTGTCCAGTGTGTGGGTGATGTGTGATCTGTCCAGTGTGTGGGTGATGTGTGATCTGTCCAGTGTGTGGGTGATGTGTGATCTGTCCAGTGTGTGGGTGATGTGTGATCTGTCCAGTGTGTGGGTGGTGTGTGATCTGTCCAGTGTGTGGGTGATGTGTGATCTGTCCAGTGTGTGGGTGGTGTGTGATCTGTCCAGTGTGCGGGTGATGTGTGATCTGTCCAGTGTGCGGGTGATGTGTGATCTGTCCAGTGTGCGGGTGATGTGTGATCTGTCCAGTGTGCGGGTGGTGTGTGATCTGTCCAGTGTGTGGGTGATGTGTGATCTGTCCAGTGTGCGGGTGATGTGTGATCTGTCCAGTGTGCGGATGGTGTGTGATGTGTGATCTGTCCAGTGTGCGGGTGATGTGTGATCTGTCCAGTGTGCGGGTGGTGGGTGATCTGTCCAGTGTGCGGGTGATGTGTGATCTGTCCAGTGTGTGGGTGATGTGTGATCTGTCCAGTGTGCGGGTGATGTGTGATCTGTCCAGTGTGTGGGTGATGTGTGATCTGTCCAGTGTGTGGGTGATGTGTGATCTGTCCAGTGTGCGGATGGTGTGTGATCTGTCCAGTGTGTGGGTGATGTGTGATCTGTCCAGTGTGTGGGTGGTGTGTGATCTGTCCAGTGTGTGGGTGATGTGTGATCTGTCCAGTGTGCGGGTGATGTGTGATCTGTCCAGTGTGCGGGTGGTGTGTGATCTGTCCAGTGTGTGGATGATGTGTGATCTGTCCAGTGTGTGGGTGATGTGTGATCTGTCCAGTGTGTGGGTGATGTGTGATCTGTCCAGTGTGTGGGTGATGTGTGATCTGTCCAGTGTGTGGGTGATGTGTGATCTGTCCAGTGTGTGGGTGGTGTGTGATCTGTCCAGTGTGTGGGTGGTGTGTGATCTGTCCAGTGTGTGGGTGATGTGTGATCTGTCCAGTGTGTGGGTGGTGTGTGATCTGTCCAGTGTGTGGGTGATGTGTGATCTGTCCAGTGTGCGGGTGATGTGTGATCTGTCCAGTGTGTGGGTGATGTGTGATCTGTCCAGTGTGCGGATGGTGTGTGATGTGTGATCTGTCCAATGTGCGGGTGATGTGTGATCTGTCCAGTGTGTGGGTGATGTGTGATCTGTCCAGTGTGCGGATGGTGTGTGATGTGTGATCTGTCCAATGTGCGGGTGATGTGTGATCTGTCCAATGTGCGGGTGATGTGTGATCTGTCCAGTGTGCGGATGGTGTGTGATGTGTGATCTGTCCAATGTGCGGGTGATGTGTGATCTGTCCAGTGTGTGGGTGATGTGTGATCTGTCCAGTGTGTGGGTGATGTGTGATCTGTCCAGTGTGCGGGTGGTGTGTGATGTGTGATGTGTGATCTGTCCAGTGTGTGGGTGGTGGGTGATCTGTCCAGTGTGTGGGTGGTGTGTGATCTGTCCAGTGTGCGGGTGGTGTGTGATCTGTCCAGTGTGTGGGTGGTGTGTGATCTGTCCAGTGTGTGGGTGGTGTGTGATCTGTCCAGTGTGTGGGTGGTGTGTGATCTGTCCAGTGTGTGGGTGATGTGTGATGTGTGATCTGTCCAGTGTGCGGGTGATGTGTGATCTGTCCAGTGTGCGGGTGGTGTGTGATCTGTCCAGTGTGTGGGTGATGTGTGATCTGTCCAGTGTGCGGGTGATGTGTGATCTGTCCAGTGTGTGGGTGATGTGTGATCTGTCCAGTGTGTGGGTGATGTGTGATCTGTCCAGTGTGTGGGTGATGTGTGATCTGTCCAGTGTGTGGGTGGTGTGTGATCTGTCCAGTGTGTGGGTGATGTGTGATCTGTCCAGTGTGTGGGTGGTGGGTGATCTGTCCAGTGTGTGGGTGGTGTGTGATCTGTCCAGTGTGTGGGTGATGTGTGATCTGTCCAGTGTGCGGGTGGTGTGTGATCTGTCCAGTGTGTGGGTGATGTGTGATCTGTCCAGTGTGTGGGTGATGTGTGATCTGTCCAGTGTGTGGGTGGTGGGTGATCTGTCCAGTGTGTGGATGATGTGTGATCTGTCCAGTGTGTGGGTGGTGTGTGATCTGTCCAGTGTGTGGGTGATGTGTGATGTGTGATCTGTCCAGTGTGTGTGTGATGTGTGATCTGTCCAGTGTGCGGGTGATGTGTGATCTGTCCAGTGTGTGGGTGATGTGTGATCTGTCCAGTGTGTGGGTGGTGGGTGATCTGTCCAGTGTGTGGGTGGTGTGTGATCTGTCCAGTGTGTGGGTGATGTGTGATCTGTCCAGTGTGCGGATGGTGTGTGATGTGTGATCTGTCCAGTGTGCGGGTGATGTGTGATCTGTCCAGTGTGTGGGTGATGTGTGATCTGTCCAGTGTGTGGGTGATGTGTGATCTGTCCAGTGTGTGGGTGATCTGTCCAGTGTGTGGGTGATGTGTGATCTGTCCAGTGTGTGGGTGATGTGTGATCTGTCCAGTGTGCGGATGGTGTGTGATCTGTCCAGTGTGTGGGTGATGTGTGATCTGTCCAGTGTGCGGGTGGTGGGTGATCTGTCCAGTGTGTGGGTGATGTGTGATCTGTCCAGTGTGTGGGTGATCTGTCCAGTGTGTGGGTGATGTGTGATCTGTCCAGTGTGTGGGTGATGTGTGATCTGTCCAGTGTGCGGATGGTGTGTGATCTGTCCAGTGTGTGGGTGATGTGTGATCTGTCCAGTGTGCGGGTGGTGGGTGATCTGTCCAGTGTGTGGGTGGTGTGTGATCTGTCCAGTGTGTGGGTGATGTGTGATCTGTCCAGTGTGTGGGTGGTGGGTGATCTGTCCAGTGTGTGCGTGATGTGTGATCTGTCCAGTGTGTGGGTGATGTGTGATCTGTCCAGTGTGTGGGTGGTGGGTGATCTGTCCAGTGTGCGGGTGGTGTGTGATCTGTCCAGTGTGTGGGTGATGTGTGATCTGTCCAGTGTGTGGGTGATGTGTGATCTGTCCAGTGTGTGGGTGATGTGTGATCTGTCCAGTGTGCGGGTGATGTGTGATCTGTCCAGTGTGCGGGTGATGTGTGATCTGTCCAGTGTGTGGGTGATGTGTGATCTGTCCAGTGTGTGGGTGATGTGTGATCTGTCCAGTGTGTGGGTGATGTGTGATCTGTCCAGTGTGTGGGTGGTGTGTGATCTGTCCAGTGTGTGGGTGGTGTGTGATCTGTCCAGTGTGTGGGTGGTGTGTGATGTGTCCAGTGTGTGGGTGATGTGTGATCTGTCCAGTGTGTGGGTGATGTGTGATCTGTCCAGTGTGTGGGTGGTGTGTGATCTGTCCAGTGTGTGGGTGATGTGTGATCTGTCCAGTGTGTGGGTGATGTGTGATCTGTCCAGTGTGCGGGTGGTGTGTGATCTGTCCAGTGTGTGGGTGATGTGTGATCTGTCCAATGTGCGGGTGATGTGTGATCTGTCCAGTGTGCGGATGGTGTGTGATGTGTGATCTGTCCAATGTGCGGGTGATGTGTGATCTGTCCAGTGTGTGGGTGATGTGTGATCTGTCCAGTGTGTGGGTGATGTGTGATCTGTCCAGTGTGTGGGTGATGTGTGATCTGTCCAGTGTGCGGGTGATGTGTGATCTGTCCAGTGTGTGGGTGATGTGTGATCTGTCCAGTGTGTGGGTGATGTGTGATCTGTCCAGTGTGTGGGTGATGTGTGATCTGTCCAGTGTGTGGGTGATGTGTGATGTGTGATCTGTCCAGTGTGCGGGTGATGTGTGATCTGTCCAGTGTGCGGGTGGTGGGTGATCTGTCCAGTGTGCGGGTGGTGTGTGATGTGTGATGTGTGATCTGTCCAGTGTGTGGGTGGTGGGTGATCTGTCCAGTGTGTGGGTGGTGTGTGATCTGTCCAGTGTGCGGGTGGTGTGTGATCTGTCCAGTGTGTGGGTGGTGTGTGATCTGTCCAGTGTGTGGGTGGTGTGTGATCTGTCCAGTGTGTGGGTGATGTGTGATGTGTGATCTGTCCAGTGTGCGGGTGATGTGTGATCTGTCCAGTGTGCGGGTGGTGGGTGATCTGTCCAGTGTGTGGGTGATGTGTGATCTGTCCAGTGTGTGGGTGATGTGTGATCTGTCCAGTGTGCGGGTGATGTGTGATCTGTCCAGTGTGTGGGTGATGTGTGATCTGTCCAGTGTGTGGGTGGTGTGTGATCTGTCCAGTGTGTGGGTGATGTGTGATCTGTCCAGTGTGTGGATGATGTGTGATCTGTCCAGTGTGTGGGTGATGTGTGATCTGTCCAGTGTGCGGGTGATGTGTGATCTGTCCAGTGTGCGGATGGTGTGTGATGTGTGATCTGTCCAATGTGCGGGTGATGTGTGATCTGTCCAGTGTGTGGGTGATGTGTGATCTGTCCAGTGTGTGGGTGATGTGTGATCTGTCCAGTGTGTGGGTGATGTGTGATCTGTCCAGTGTGCGGGTGATGTGTGATCTGTCCAGTGTGCGGGTGATGTGTGATCTGTCCAGTGTGTGGGTGATGTGTGATCTGTCCAGTGTGTGGGTGATGTGTGATCTGTCCAGTGTGTGGGTGATGTGTGATCTGTCCAGTGTGCGGGTGGTGTGTGATGTGTGATGTGTGATCTGTCCAGTGTGTGGGTGGTGGGTGATCTGTCCAGTGTGTGGGTGGTGTGTGATCTGTCCAGTGTGCGGGTGGTGTGTGATCTGTCCAGTGTGTGGGTGGTGTGTGATCTGTCCAGTGTGTGGGTGGTGGGTGATCTGTCCAGTGTGTGGGTGATGTGTGATCTGTCCAGTGTGCGGGTGGTGGGTGATCTGTCCAGTGTGTGGGTGATGTGTGATCTGTCCAGTGTGTGGGTGATGTGTGATCTGTCCAGTGTGTGGGTGGTGTGTGATCTGTCCAGTGTGTGGGTGGTGGGTGATCTGTCCAGTGTGTGGGTGGTGTGTGATCTGTCCAGTGTGTGGGTGATGTGTGATCTGTCCAGTGTGCGGATGGTGTGTGATGTGTGATCTGTCCAGTGTGCGGGTGATGTGTGATCTGTCCAGTGTGTGGGTGATGTGTGATCTGTCCAGTGTGTGGGTGATGTGTGATCTGTCCAGTGTGTGGGTGATGTGTGATCTGTCCAGTGTGTGGGTGATCTGTCCAGTGTGTGGGTGATGTGTGATCTGTCCAGTGTGTGGGTGATCTGTCCAGTGTGTGGGTGATGTGTGATCTGTCCAGTGTGTGGGTGATGTGTGATCTGTCCAGTGTGCGGATGGTGTGTGATCTGTCCAGTGTGTGGGTGATGTGTGATCTGTCCAGTGTGTGGGTGGTGTGTGATCTCTCCAGTGTGTGGGTGATGTGTGATGTGTGATCTGTCCAGTGTGCGGGTGATGTGTGATCTGTCCAGTGTGCGGGTGATGTGTGATCTGTCCAGTGTGTGGGTGGTGTGTGATCTGTCCAGTGTGTGGGTGGTGTGTGATCTGTCCAGTGTGTGGGTGGTGTGTGATCTGTCCAGTGTGTGGGTGATGTGTGATGTGTGATCTGTCCAGTGTGCGGGTGATGTGTGATCTGTCCAGTGTGCGGGTGATGTGTGATCTGTCCAGTGTGCGGGTGGTGTGTGATCTGTCCAGTGTGTGGGTGATGTGTGATCTGTCCAGTGTGTGGGTGATGTGTGATCTGTCCAGTGTGTGGGTGATGTGTGATCTGTCCAGTGTGCGGGTGATGTGTGATCTGTCCAGTGTGTGGGTGATGTGTGATCTGTCCAGTGTGCGGGTGATGTGTGATCTGTCCAGTGTGCGGATGGTGTGTGATGTGTGATCTGTCCAATGTGCGGGTGATGTGTGATCTGTCCAGTGTGCGGATGGTGTGTGATGTGTGATCTGTCCAATGTGCGGGTGATGTGTGATCTGTCCAGTGTGTGGGTGATGTGTGATCTGTCCAGTGTGTGGGTGATGTGTGATCTGTCCAGTGTGTGGGTGATGTGTGATCTGTCCAGTGTGCGGGTGATGTGTGATCTGTCCAGTGTGTGGGTGATGTGTGATCTGTCCAGTGTGTGGGTGATGTGTGATCTGTCCAGTGTGTGGGTGATGTGTGATCTGTCCAGTGTGCGGGTGGTGTGTGATGTGTGATGTGTGATCTGTCCAGTGTGTGGGTGGTGGGTGATCTGTCCAGTGTGTGGGTGGTGTGTGATCTGTCCAGTGTGTGGGTGATGTGTGATCTGTCCAGTGTGTGGGTGGTGGGTGATCTGTCCAGTGTGTGCGTGATGTGTGATCTGTCCAGTGTGTGGGTGGTGGGTGATCTGTCCAGTGTGTGGGTGATGTGTGATCTGTCCAGTGTGTGGGTGATGTGTGATCTGTCCAGTGTGTGGGTGGTGGGTGATCTGTCCAGTGTGTGCGTGATGTGTGATCTGTCCAGTGTGTGGGTGGTGGGTGATCTGTCCAGTGTGTGGGTGATGTGTGATCTGTCCAGTGTGTGGGTGGTGTGTGATCTGTCCAGTGGGCGGTTGGTGTGTGATCTGTCCAGTGTGTGGGTGGTGTGTGATCTGTCCAGTGTGTGGGTGGTGTGTGATCTGTCCAGTGTGTGGGTGATGTGTGATCTGTCCAGTGTGTGGGTGGTGGGTGATCTGTCCAGTGTGTGGGTGATGTGTGATCTGTCCAGTGTGCGGGTGGTGTGTGATCTGTCCAGTGTGTGGGTGGTGTGTGATCTGTCCAGTGTGTGGGTGGTGTGTGATCTGTCCAGTGTGTGGGTGGTGTGTGATCTGTCCAGTGTGTGGGTGATGTGTGATCTGTCCAGTGTGCGGGTGGTGTGTGATCTGTCCAGTGTGTGGGTGGTGTGTGATCTGTCCAGTGTGTGGGTGGTGTGTGATCTGTCCAGTGTGTGGGTGGTGTGTGATCTGTCCAGTGTGTGGGTGGTGGGTGATCTGTCCAGTGTGTGGGTGGTGTGTGATCTGTCCAGTGTGCGGATGGTGTGTGATGTGTGATCTGTCCAGTGTGCGGGTGATGTGTGATCTGTCCAGTGTGCGGATGGTGTGTGATGTGTGATCTGTCCAGTGTGTGGGTGGTGTGTGATCTGTCCAGTGTGCGGATGGTGTGTGATGTGTGATCTGTCCAGTGTGTGGGTGATGTGTGATCTGTCCAGTGTGCGGGTGATGTGTGATCTGTCCAGTGTGCGGATGGTGTGTGATGTGTGATCTGTCCAGTGTGTGGGTGATGTGTGATCTGTCCAGTGTGCGGGTGATGTGTGATCTGTCCAGTGTGCGGGTGATGTGTGATCTGTCCAGTGTGTGGGTGATGTGTGATCTGTCCAGTGTGCGGGTGATGTGTGATCTGTCCAGTGTGCGGGTGATGTGTGATCTGTCCAGTGTGTGGGTGATGTGTGATCTGTCCAGTGTGCGGGTGATGTGTGATCTGTCCAGTGTGTGGGTGGTGTGTGATCTGTCCAGTGTGTGGGTGATGTGTGATCTGTCCAGTGTGCGGGTGGTGTGTGATCTGTCCAGTGTGTGGGTGATGTGTGATCTGTCCAGTGTGCGGGTGGTGTGTGATCTGTCCAGTGTGCGGGTGATGTGTGATCTGTCCAGTGTGTGGGTGATGTGTGATCTGTCCAGTGTGCGGGTGGTGTGTGATCTGTCCAGTGTGTGGGTGATGTGTGATCTGTCCAGTGTGCGGGTGATGTGTGATCTGTCCAGTGTGCGGGTGATGTGTGATCTGTCCAGTGTGCGGGTGATGTGTGATCTGTCCAGTGTGCGGGTGATGTGTGATCTGTCCAGTGTGCGGGTGGTGTGTGATCTGTCCAGTGTGTGGGTGGTGTGTGATCTGTCCAGTGTGTGGGTGATGTGTGATCTGTCCAGTGTGCGGGTGATGTGTGATCTGTCCAGTGTGCGGGTGATGTGTGATCTGTCCAGTGTGCGGGTGGTGTGTGATCTGTCCAGTGTGTGGGTGATGTGTGATCTGTCCAGTGTGCGGGTGATGTGTGATCTGTCCAGTGTGCGGGTGATGTGTGATCTGTCCAGTGTGCGGGTGATGTGTGATCTGTCCAGTGTGCGGGTGATGTGTGATCTGTCCAGTGTGCGGGTGGTGTGTGATCTGTCCAGTGTGTGGGTGGTGTGTGATCTGTCCAGTGTGTGGGTGATGTGTGATCTGTCCAGTGTGCGGGTGATGTGTGATCTGTCCAGTGTGCGGGTGATGTGTGATCTGTCCAGTGTGCGGGTGATGTGTGATCTGTCCAGTGTGTGGGTGATGTGTGATCTGTCCAGTGTGTGGGTGGTGTGTGATCTGTCCAGTGTGTGGGTGATGTGTATTCTGTCCAGTGTGTGGGTGATGTGTGATCTGTCCAGTGTGTGGGTGGTGTGTGATCTGTCCAGTGTGTGGGTGATGTGTGATCTGTCCAGTGTGCGGGTGGTGTGTGATCTGTCCAGTGTGTGTGTGATGTGTGATCTGTCCAGTGTGTGGGTGGTGTGTGATCTGTCCAGTGTGTGGGTGATGTGTGATCTGTCCAGTGTGTGGGTGGTGTGTGATCTGTCCAGTGTGCGGGTGATGTGTGATCTGTCCAGTGTGCGGGTGATGTGTGATCTGTCCAGTGTGTGGGTGATGTGTGATCTGTCCAGTGTGCGGGTGATGTGTGATCTGTCCAGTGTGTGGGTGATGTGTGATCTGTCCAGTGTGTGGGTGATGTGTATTCTGTCCAGTGTGTGGGTGATGTGTGATCTGTCCAGTGTGTGGGTGGTGTGTGATCTGTCCAGTGTGTGGGTGATGTGTATTCTGTCCAGTGTGTGGGTGATGTGTGATCTGTCCAGTGTGTGGGTGGTGTGTGATCTGTCCAGTGTGTGGGTGGTGTGTGATCTGTCCAGTGTGCGGATGGTGTGTGATGTGTGATCTGTCCAGTGTGTGGGTGATGTGTGATCTGTCCAGTGTGTGGGTGATGTGTGATCTGTCCAATGTGCGGGTGATGTGTGATCTGTCCAGTGTGTGGGTGATGTGTGATCTGTCCAGTGTGTGGGTGATGTGTGATCTGTCCAGTGTGTGGGTGATGTGTGATCTGTCCAATGTGCGGGTGATGTGTGATCTGTCCAGTGTGTGGATGATGTGTGATCTGTCCAGTGTGTGGGTGGTGGGTGATCTGTCCAGTGTGTGGGTGATGTGTATTCTGTCCAGTGTGTGGGTGGTGTGTGATCTGTCCAGTGTGTGGGTGATGTGTATTCTGTCCAGTGTGTGGGTGGTGTGTGATCTGTCCAGTGTGTGGGTGATGTGTGATCTGTCCAGTGTGTGGGTGATGTGTGATCTGTCCAGTGTGTGGGTGATGTGTGATCTGTCCAGTGTGTGTGTGATGTGTGATCTGTCCAGTGTGTGGGTGATGTGTGATCTGTCCAGTGTGTGGGTGATGTGTGATCTGTCCAGTGTGTGGGTGATGTGTGATCTGTCCAGTGTGTGGGTGATGTGTGATCTGTCCAGTGTGTGGGTGATGTGTGATCTGTCCAGTGTGTGGGTGGTGTGTGATCTGTCCAGTGTGTGGGTGATGTGTGATCTGTCCAGTGTGTGGGTGATGTGTGATCTGTCCAGTGTGCGGGTGGTGTGTGATCTGTCCAGTGTGTGGGTGATGTGTGATCTGTCCAGTGTGCGGATGGTGTGTGATGTGTGATCTGTCCAATGTGCGGGTGATGTGTGATCTGTCCAGTGTGTGGGTGATGTGTGATCTGTCCAGTGTGTGGGTGATGTGTGATCTGTCCAGTGTGCGGGTGGTGTGTGATCTGTCCAGTGTGTGGGTGATGTGTGATCTGTCCAGTGTGTGTGTGATGTGTGATCTGTCCAGTGTGTGGGCGATGTGTGATCTGTCCAGTGTGTGGGTGATGTGTGATCTGTCCAGTGTGCGGATGGTGTGTGATGTGTGATCTGTCCAGTGTGCGGGTGATGTGTGATCTGTCCAGTGTGTGGGTGATGTGTGATCTGTCCAGTGTGTGGGTGATGTGTGATCTGTCCAGTGTGTGGGTGATGTGTGATCTGTCCAGTGTGTGGGTGATGTGTGATCTGTCCAGTGTGTGGGTGATGTGTGATCTGTCCAGTGTGCGGGTGGTGTGTGATCTGTCCAGTGTGTGGGTGATGTGTGATCTGTCCAGTGTGTGGGTGATGTGTGATCTGTCCAGTGTGCGGGTGATGTGTGATCTGTCCAGTGTGTGGGTGATGTGTGATCTGTCCAGTGTGCGGGTGATGTGTGATCTGTCCAGTGTGTGTGTGATGTGTGATCTGTCCAGTGTGCGGGTGATGTGTGATCTGTCCAGTGTGCGGGTGATGTGTGATCTGTCCAGTGTGTGGGTGATGTGTGATCTGTCCAGTGTGTGGGTGATGTGTGATCTGTCCAGTGTGTGGGTGGTGTGTGATCTGTCCAGAGTGTGGGTGATGTGTGATCTGTCCAGTGTGTGGGTGGTGGGTGATCTGTCCAGTGTGTGGGTGGTGTGTGATCTGTCCAGTGTGTGGGTGGTGTGTGATCTGTCCAGAGTGTGGGTGATGTGTGATCTGTCCAGTGTGTGGGTGGTGGGTGATCTGTCCAGTGTGTGGGTGATGTGTGATCTGTCCAGTGTGTGGGTGATGTGTGATCTGTCCAGTGTGTGGGTGATGTGTGATCTGTCCAGTGTGTGGGTGATGTGTGATCTGTCCAGTGTGTGGGTGATGTGTGATCTGTCCAGTGTGTGGGTGATGTGTGATCTGTCCAGTGTGTGGGTGATGTGTGATCTGTCCAGTGTGTGGGTGATGTGTGATCTGTCCAGTGTGTGGGTGATGTGTGATCTGTCCAGTGTGTGGGTGATGTGTGATCTGTCCAGTGTGTGGGTGATGTGTGATCTGTCCAGTGTGTGGGTGGTGGGTGATCTGTCCAGTGTGTGGGTGATGTGTGATCTGTCCAGTGTGCGGGTGATGTGTGATGTGTGATCTGTCCAGTGTGTGGGTGGTGTGTGATCTGTCCAGTGTGTGGGTGATGTGTGATGTGTGATCTGTCCAGTGTGTGGGTGATGTGTGATGTGTGATCTGTCCAGTGTGCGGGTGATGTGTGATCTGTCCAGTGTGTGGGTGGTGTGTGATCTGTCCAGTGTGTGGGTGATGTGTGATCTGTCCAGTGTGTGGGTGATGTGTGATCTGTCCAGTGTGTGGGTGATGTGTGATCTGTCCAGTGTGCGGGTGATGTGTGATCTGTCCAGTGTGCGGGTGATGTGTGATCTGTCCAGTGTGTGGGTGATGTGTGATCTGTCCAGTGTGCGGGTGGTGTGTGATCTGTCCAGTGTGTGGGTGGTGTGTGATCTGTCCAGTGTGTGGGTGGTGTGTGATCTGTCCAGTGTGTGGGTGATGTGTGATGTGTGATCTGTCCAGTGTGCGGGTGATGTGTGATCTGTCCAGTGTGTGGGTGATGTGTGATCTGTCCAGTGTGTGGGTGATGTGTGATCTGTCCAGTGTGTGGGTGATGTGTGATCTGTCCAGTGTGTGGGTGATGTGTGATCTGTCCAGTGTGTGGGTGATGTGTGATCTGTCCAGTGTGTGGGTGATGTGTGATCTGTCCAGTGTGTGGGTGATGTGTGATCTGTCCAGTGTGCGGGTGGTGTGTGATGTGTGATCTGTCCAGTGTGTGGGTGGTGTGTGATCTGTCCAGTGTGTGGGTGGTGTGTGATCTGTCCAGTGTGTGGGTGATGTGTGATCTGTCCAGTGTGTGGGTGATGTGTGATCTGTCCAATGTGCGGGTGATGTGTGATCTGTCCAGTGTGTGGGTGATGTGTGATCTGTCCAGTGTGTGGGTGATGTGTGATCTGTCCAGTGTGTGGGTGATGTGTGATCTGTCCAGTGTGTGGGTGATGTGTGATCTGTCCAGTGTGTGGGTGATGTGTGATCTGTCCAGTGTGTGGGTGGTGGGTGATCTGTCCAGTGTGTGGGTGATGTGTGATCTGTCCAGTGTGCGGGTGATGTGTGATGTGTGATCTGTCCAGTGTGTGGGTGGTGTGTGATCTGTCCAGTGTGTGGGTGATGTGTGATGTGTGATCTGTCCAGTGTGTGGGTGATGTGTGATGTGTGATCTGTCCAGTGTGCGGGTGATGTGTGATCTGTCCAGTGTGCGGGTGATGTGTGATCTGTCCAGTGTGTGGGTGATGTGTGATCTGTCCAGTGTGCGGGTGGTGTGTGATCTGTCCAGTGTGTGGGTGGTGTGTGATCTGTCCAGTGTGTGGGTGGTGTGTGATCTGTCCAGTGTGTGGGTGATGTGTGATGTGTGATCTGTCCAGTGTGCGGGTGATGTGTGATCTGTCCAGTGTGTGGGTGATGTGTGATCTGTCCAGTGTGTGGGTGATGTGTGATCTGTCCAGTGTGTGGGTGATGTGTGATCTGTCCAGTGTGTGGGTGATGTGTGATCTGTCCAGTGTGTGGGTGATGTGTGATCTGTCCAGTGTGTGGGTGATGTGTGATCTGTCCAGTGTGTGGGTGGTGTGTGATCTGTCCAGTGTGTGGGTGATGTGTGATCTGTCCAGTGTGTGGGTGGTGTGTGATCTGTCCAGTGTGCGGGTGGTGTGTGATCTGTCCAGTGTGTGGGTGATGTGTGATCTGTCCAGTGTGCGGATGGTGTGTGATGTGTGATCTGTCCAGTGTGCGGGTGATGTGTGATCTGTCCAGTGTGCGGGTGATGTGTGATCTGTCCAGTGTGCGGATGGTGTGTGATCTGTCCAGTGTGTGGGTGGTGTGTGATCTGTCCAGTGTGCGGATGGTGTGTGATCTGTCCAGTGTGCGGATGGTGTGTGATGTGTGATCTGTCCAGTGTGCGGGTGATGTGTGATCTGTCCAGTGTGTGGGTGATGTGTGATCTGTCCAGTGTGTGGGTGATGTGTGATCTGTCCAGTGTGTGGGTGGTGGGTGATCTGTCCAGTGTGTGGGTGGTGTGTGATCTGTCCAGTGTGTGGGTGGTGTGTGATCTGTCCAGTGTGCGGATGGTGTGTGATCTGTCCAGTGTGTGGGTGGTGTGTGATCTGTCCAGTGTGTGGGTGGTGTGTGATCTGTCCAGTGTGTGGGTGGTGTGTGATCTGTCCAGTGTGCGGGTGATGTGTGATCTGTCCAGTGTGCGGATGGTGTGTGATCTGTCCAGTGTGTGGGTGATGTGTGATCTGTCCAGTGTGCGGGTGATGTGTGATCTGTCCAGTGTGTGGGTGGTGTGTGATCTGTCCAGTGTGTGGGTGATGTGTGATCTGTCCAGTGTGCGGGTGATGTGTGATCTGTCCAGTGTGCGGGTGATGTGTGATCTGTCCAGTGTGCGGGTGATGGGTGATCTGTCCAGTGTGTGGGTGGTGTGTGATCTGTCCAGTGTGTGGGTGATGTGTGATCTGTCCAGTGTGCGGGTGATGTGTGATCTGTCCAGTGTGCGGGTGATGTGTGATCTGTCCAGTGTGCGGGTGATGTGTGATCTGTCCAGTGTGCGGGTGGTGTGTGATCTGTCCAGTGTGTGGGTGATGTGTGATCTGTCCAGTGTGTGGGTGATGTGTGATCTGTCCAGTGTGTGGGTGATGTGTGATCTGTCCAGTGTGCGGGTGGTGTGTGATCTGTCCAGTGTGTGGGTGATGTGTGATCTGTCCAGTGTGTGGGTGATGTGTGATCTGTCCAGTGTGCGGGTGATGTGTGATCTGTCCAGTGTGCGGGTGGTGTGTGATCTGTCCAGTGTGCGGGTGATGTGTGATCTGTCCAGTGTGTGGGTGATGTGTGATCTGTCCAGTGTGTGGGTGATGTGTGATCTGTCCAGTGTGTGGGTGATGTGTGATCTGTCCAGTGTGTGGGTGATGTGTGATCTGTCCAGTGTGTGGGTGATGTGTGATCTGTCCAGTGTGTGGGTGATGTGTGATCTGTCCAGTGTGTGGGTGATGTGTGATCTGTCCAGTGTGCGGGTGGTGTGTGATCTGTCCAGTGTGTGGGTGATGTGTGATCTGTCCAGTGTGCGGGTGATGTGTGATCTGTCCAGTGTGCGGGTGGTGTGTGATCTGTCCAGTGTGTGGGTGATGTGTGATCTGTCCAGTGTGCGGGTGGTGGGTGATCTGTCCAGTGTGTGGGTGATGTGTGATCTGTCCAGTGTGTGGGTGATGTGTGATCTGTCCAGTGTGCGGGTGATGTGTGATCTGTCCAGTGTGTGGGTGATGTGTGATCTGTCCAGTGTGTGGGTGATGTGTGATCTGTCCAGTGTGTGGGTGGTGTGTGATCTGTCCAGTGTGTGGATGATGTGTGATCTGTCCAGTGTGTGGGTGATGTGTGATCTGTCCAGTGTGTGGGTGATGTGTGATCTGTCCAGTGTGTGGGTGATGTGTGATCTGTCCAGTGTGTGGGTGGTGTGTGATCTGTCCAGTGTGTGGGTGATGTGTGATCTGTCCAGTGTGTGGGTGGTGTGTGATCTGTCCAGTGTGTGGGTGATGTGTGATCTGTCCAGTGTGCGGGTGATGTGTGATCTGTCCAGTGTGCGGATGGTGTGTGATGTGTGATCTGTCCAATGTGCGGGTGATGTGTGATCTGTCCAGTGTGTGGGTGATGTGTGATCTGTCCAGTGTGCGGATGGTGTGTGATGTGTGATCTGTCCAATGTGCGGGTGATGTGTGATCTGTCCAATGTGCGGGTGATGTGTGATCTGTCCAGTGTGCGGATGGTGTGTGATGTGTGATCTGTCCAATGTGCGGGTGATGTGTGATCTGTCCAATGTGCGGGTGATGTGTGATCTGTCCAGTGTGTGGGTGATGTGTGATCTGTCCAGTGTGTGGGTGATGTGTGATCTGTCCAGTGTGTGGGTGATGTGTGATCTGTCCAGTGTGCGGGTGATGTGTGATCTGTCCAGTGTGTGGGTGATGTGTGATCTGTCCAGTGTGTGGGTGATGTGTGATCTGTCCAGTGTGTGGGTGATGTGTGATCTGTCCAGTGTGCGGGTGGTGTGTGATGTGTGATGTGTGATCTGTCCAGTGTGTGGGTGGTGTGTGATCTGTCCAGTGTGCGGGTGGTGTGTGATCTGTCCAGTGTGTGGGTGGTGTGTGATCTGTCCAGTGTGTGGGTGGTGTGTGATCTGTCCAGTGTGTGGGTGGTGGGTGATGTGTGATCTGTCCAGTGTGCGGGTGATGTGTGATCTGTCCAGTGTGCGGGTGGTGTGTGATCTGTCCAGTGTGTGGGTGATGTGTGATCTGTCCAGTGTGCGGGTGATGTGTGATCTGTCCAGTGTGTGGGTGATGTGTGATCTGTCCAGTGTGTGGGTGATGTGTGATCTGTCCAGTGTGTGGGTGATGTGTGATCTGTCCAGTGTGTGGGTGGTGTGTGATCTGTCCAGTGTGTGGGTGATGTGTGATGTGTGATCTGTCCAGTGTGCGGGTGATGTGTGATCTGTCCAGTGTGCGGGTGGTGTGTGATCTGTCCAGTGTGTGGGTGATGTGTGATCTGTCCAGTGTGTGGGTGATGTGTGATCTGTCCAGTGTGTGGGTGGTGTGTGATCTGTCCAGTGTGTGGGTGATGTGTGATCTGTCCAGTGTGTGGGTGATGTGTGATCTGTCCAGTGTGTGGGTGATGTGTGATCTGTCCAGTGTGTGGGTGATGTGTGATCTGTCCAGTGTGTGGGTGGTGTGTGATCTGTCCAGTGTGTGGGTGGTGGGTGATCTGTCCAGTGTGTGGGTGGTGTGTGATCTGTCCAGTGTGCGGATGGTGTGTGATGTGTGATCTGTCCAGTGTGCGGGTGATGTGTGATCTGTCCAGTGTGTGGGTGATGTGTGATCTGTCCAGTGTGTGGGTGATGTGTGATCTGTCCAGTGTGTGGGTGATCTGTCCAGTGTGTGGGTGATGTGTGATCTGTCCAGTGTGTGGGTGATGTGTGATCTGTCCAGTGTGCGGATGGTGTGTGATCTGTCCAGTGTGTGGGTGATGTGTGATCTGTCCAGTGTGCGGGTGGTGTGTGATCTGTCCAGTGTGTGGGTGATGTGTGATCTGTCCAGTGTGCGGATGGTGTGTGATCTGTCCAGTGTGTGGGTGATGTGTGATCTGTCCAGTGTGCGGGTGGTGGGTGATCTGTCCAGTGTGTGGGTGATGTGTGATCTGTCCAGTGTGTGGGTGATCTGTCCAGTGTGTGGGTGATGTGTGATCTGTCCAGTGTGTGGGTGATGTGTGATCTGTCCAGTGTGCGGATGGTGTGTGATCTGTCCAGTGTGTGGGTGATGTGTGATCTGTCCAGTGTGCGGGTGGTGGGTGATCTGTCCAGTGTGTGGGTGGTGTGTGATCTGTCCAGTGTGTGGGTGATGTGTGATCTGTCCAGTGTGTGGGTGGTGGGTGATCTGTCCAGTGTGTGCGTGATGTGTGATCTGTCCAGTGTGTGGGTGATGTGTGATCTGTCCAGTGTGTGGGTGGTGGGTGATCTGTCCAGTGTGTGCGTGATGTGTGATCTGTCCAGTGTGTGGGTGATGTGTGATCTGTCCAGTGTGCGGGTGATGTGTGATCTGTCCAGTGTGTGTGTGGTGTGTGATCTGTCCAGTGTGTGGGTGATGTGTGATCTGTCCAGTGTGTGGGTGATGTGTGATCTGTCCAGTGTGCGGGTGATGTGTGATCTGTCCAGTGTGTGTGTGGTGTGTGATCTGTCCAGTGTGTGGGTGATGTGTGATCTGTCCAGTGTGTGGGTGGTGTGTGATCTGTCCAGTGTGTGGGTGATGTGTGATCTGTCCAGTGTGTGGGTGGTGTGTGATCTGTCCAGTGTGTGGGTGGTGGGTGATCTGTCCAGTGTGTGGGTGATGTGTGATCTGTCCAGTGTGTGGGTGATGTGTGATCTGTCCAGTGTGCGGATGGTGTGTGATCTGTCCAGTGTGTGGGTGATGTGTGATCTGTCCAGTGTGCGGGTGGTGGGTGATCTGTCCAGTGTGTGGGTGGTGTGTGATCTGTCCAGTGTGTGGGTGATGTGTGATCTGTCCAGTGTGTGGGTGGTGGGTGATCTGTCCAGTGTGTGCGTGATGTGTGATCTGTCCAGTGTGTGGGTGATGTGTGATCTGTCCAGTGTGCGGATGGTGTGTGATCTGTCCAGTGTGTGGGTGATGTGTGATCTGTCCAGTGTGCGGGTGGTGGGTGATCTGTCCAGTGTGTGGGTGATGTGTGATCTGTCCAGTGTGTGGGTGATGTGTGATCTGTCCAGTGTGTGGGTGGTGGGTGATCTGTCCAGTGTGTGCGTGATGTGTGATCTGTCCAGTGTGTGTGTGATGTGTGATCTGTCCAGTGTGTGTGTGATGTGTGATCTGTCCAGTGTGTGTGTGATGTGTGATCTGTCCAGTGTGTGGGTGATGTGTGATCTGTCCAGTGTGTGGGTGATGTGTGATCTGTCCAGTGTGCGGGTGGTGTGTGATCTGTCCAGTGTGTGGGTGATGTGTGATCTGTCCAGTGTGTGGGTGATGTGTGATCTGTCCAGTGTGCGGGTGATGTGTGATCTGTCCAGTGTGTGTGTGGTGTGTGATCTGTCCAGTGTGTGGGTGATGTGTGATCTGTCCAGTGTGTGGGTGGTGTGTGATCTGTCCAGTGTGTGGGTGATGTGTGATCTGTCCAGTGTGTGGGTGATGTGTGATCTGTCCAGTGTGTGGGTGATGTGTGATCTGTCCAGTGTGCGGATGGTGTGTGATCTGTCCAGTGTGCGGGTGATGTGTGATCTGTCCAGTGTGTGGGTGATGTGTGATCTGTCCAGTGTGTGGGTGATGTGTGATCTGTCCAGTGTGTGGGTGATGTGTGATCTGTCCAGTGTGTGGGTGATGTGTGATCTGTCCAGTGTGTGGGTGATGTGTGATCTGTCCAGTGTGTGGGTGATGTGTGATCTGTCCAGTGTGTGGGTGGTGTGTGATCTGTCCAGTGTGCGGGTGATGTGTGATCTGTCCAGTGTGTGGGTGGTGTGTGATCTGTCCAGTGTGTGGGTGATGTGTGATCTGTCCAGTGTGTGGGTGATGTGTGATCTGTCCAGTGTGTGGGTGGTGTGTGATCTGTCCAGTGTGTGGGTGATGTGTGATCTGTCCAGTGTGTGGGTGGTGTGTGATCTGTCCAGTGTGCGGGTGATGTGTGATCTGTCCAGTGTGCGGGTGATGTGTGATCTGTCCAGTGTGCGGGTGATGTGTGATCTGTCCAGTGTGCGGGTGGTGTGTGATCTGTCCAGTGTGTGGGTGATGTGTGATCTGTCCAGTGTGCGGGTGATGTGTGATCTGTCCAGTGTGCGGATGGTGTGTGATGTGTGATCTGTCCAGTGTGCGGGTGATGTGTGATCTGTCCAGTGTGCGGGTGGTGGGTGATCTGTCCAGTGTGTGGGTGATGTGTGATCTGTCCAGTGTGTGGGTGATGTGTGATCTGTCCAGTGTGCGGGTGATGTGTGATCTGTCCAGTGTGTGGGTGATGTGTGATCTGTCCAGTGTGTGGGTGATGTGTGATCTGTCCAGTGTGTGGGTGGTGTGTGATCTGTCCAGTGTGTGGGTGATGTGTGATCTGTCCAGTGTGCGGGTGATGTGTGATCTGTCCAGTGTGCGGGTGATGTGTGATCTGTCCAGTGTGCGGGTGGTGTGTGATCTGTCCAGTGTGTGGATGATGTGTGATCTGTCCAGTGTGTGGGTGATGTGTGATCTGTCCAGTGTGCGGGTGATGTGTGATCTGTCCAGTGTGCGGGTGGTGTGTGATCTGTCCAGTGTGTGGATGATGTGTGATCTGTCCAGTGTGTGGGTGATGTGTGATCTGTCCAGTGTGTGGGTGATGTGTGATCTGTCCAGTGTGTGGGTGGTGGGTGATCTGTCCAGTGTGTGGGTGATGTGTGATCTGTCCAGTGTGTGGGTGGTGTGTGATCTGTCCAGTGTGTGGGTGATGTGTGATCTGTCCAGTGTGCGGGTGATGTGTGATCTGTCCAGTGTGTGGGTGATGTGTGATCTGTCCAGTGTGCGGATGGTGTGTGATGTGTGATCTGTCCAATGTGCGGGTGATGTGTGATCTGTCCAGTGTGTGGGTGATGTGTGATCTGTCCAGTGTGCGGATGGTGTGTGATGTGTGATCTGTCCAATGTGCGGGTGATGTGTGATCTGTCCAATGTGCGGGTGATGTGTGATCTGTCCAGTGTGCGGATGGTGTGTGATGTGTGATCTGTCCAATGTGCGGGTGATGTGTGATCTGTCCAGTGTGTGGGTGATGTGTGATCTGTCCAGTGTGCGGGTGGTGTGTGATCTGTCCAGTGTGTGGGTGATGTGTGATCTGTCCAATGTGCGGGTGATGTGTGATCTGTCCAGTGTGCGGATGGTGTGTGATGTGTGATCTGTCCAATGTGCGGGTGATGTGTGATCTGTCCAGTGTGTGGGTGATGTGTGATCTGTCCAGTGTGTGGGTGATGTGTGATCTGTCCAGTGTGCGGGTGGTGTGTGATGTGTGATGTGTGATCTGTCCAGTGTGTGGGTGGTGGGTGATCTGTCCAGTGTGTGGGTGGTGTGTGATCTGTCCAGTGTGCGGGTGGTGTGTGATCTGTCCAGTGTGTGGGTGGTGTGTGATCTGTCCAGTGTGTGGGTGGTGTGTGATCTGTCCAGTGTGTGGGTGGTGTGTGATCTGTCCAGTGTGTGGGTGATGTGTGATGTGTGATCTGTCCAGTGTGCGGGTGATGTGTGATCTGTCCAGTGTGCGGGTGGTGTGTGATCTGTCCAGTGTGTGGGTGATGTGTGATCTGTCCAGTGTGCGGGTGATGTGTGATCTGTCCAGTGTGTGGGTGATGTGTGATCTGTCCAGTGTGTGGGTGATGTGTGATCTGTCCAGTGTGTGGGTGATGTGTGATCTGTCCAGTGTGTGGGTGGTGTGTGATCTGTCCAGTGTGTGGGTGATGTGTGATCTGTCCAGTGTGTGGGTGGTGGGTGATCTGTCCAGTGTGTGGGTGGTGTGTGATCTGTCCAGTGTGTGGGTGATGTGTGATCTGTCCAGTGTGCGGGTGGTGTGTGATCTGTCCAGTGTGTGGGTGATGTGTGATCTGTCCAGTGTGTGGGTGATGTGTGATCTGTCCAGTGTGTGGGTGGTGGGTGATCTGTCCAGTGTGTGGGTGGTGTGTGATCTGTCCAGTGTGTGTGTGATGTGTGATCTGTCCAGTGTGCGGGTGATGTGTGATCTGTCCAGTGTGTGGGTGATGTGTGATCTGTCCAGTGTGTGGGTGGTGGGTGATCTGTCCAGTGTGTGGGTGATGTGTGATCTGTCCAGTGTGTGGGTGGTGTGTGATCTGTCCAGTGTGTGGGTGGTGTGTGATCTGTCCAGTGTGTGGGTGATGTGTGATCTGTCCAGTGTGCGGATGGTGTGTGATGTGTGATCTGTCCAGTGTGCGGGTGATGTGTGATCTGTCCAGTGTGTGGGTGATGTGTGATCTGTCCAGTGTGTGGGTGATGTGTGATCTGTCCAGTGTGTGGGTGATCTGTCCAGTGTGTGGGTGATGTGTGATCTGTCCAGTGTGTGGGTGATGTGTGATCTGTCCAGTGTGCGGATGGTGTGTGATCTGTCCAGTGTGTGGGTGATGTGTGATCTGTCCAGTGTGCGGGTGGTGGGTGATCTGTCCAGTGTGTGGGTGATGTGTGATCTGTCCAGTGTGTGGGTGATCTGTCCAGTGTGTGGGTGATGTGTGATCTGTCCAGTGTGTGGGTGATGTGTGATCTGTCCAGTGTGCGGATGGTGTGTGATCTGTCCAGTGTGTGGGTGATGTGTGATCTGTCCAGTGTGCGGGTGGTGGGTGATCTGTCCAGTGTGTGGGTGGTGTGTGATCTGTCCAGTGTGTGGGTGATGTGTGATCTGTCCAGTGTGTGGGTGGTGGGTGATCTGTCCAGTGTGTGCGTGATGTGTGATCTGTCCAGTGTGTGGGTGATGTGTGATCTGTCCAGTGTGTGGGTGGTGGGTGATCTGTCCAGTGTGTGCGTGATGTGTGATCTGTCCAGTGTGTGGGTGATGTGTGATCTGTCCAGTGTGTGGGTGATGTGTGATCTGTCCAGTGTGTGGGTGATGTGTGATCTGTCCAGTGTGCGGGTGATGTGTGATCTGTCCAGTGTGCGGGTGGTGTGTGATCTGTCCAGTGTGTGGGTGATGTGTGATCTGTCCAGTGTGTGGGTGATGTGTGATCTGTCCAGTGTGTGGGTGATGTGTGATCTGTCCAGTGTGTGGGTGATGTGTGATCTGTCCAGTGTGCGGGTGATGTGTGATCTGTCCAGTGTGTGGGTGATGTGTGATCTGTCCAGTGTGTGGGTGATGTGTGATCTGTCCAGTGTGTGGGTGATGTGTGATCTGTCCAGTGTGTGGGTGGTGTGTGATCTGTCCAGTGTGTGGGTGGTGTGTGATCTGTCCAGTGTGTGGGTGATGTGTGATCTGTCCAGTGTGTGGGTGATGTGTGATCTGTCCAGTGTGTGGGTGATGTGTGATCTGTCCAGTGTGTGGGTGATGTGTGATCTGTCCAGTGTGTGGGTGGTGTGTGATCTGTCCAGTGTGTGGGTGGTGTGTGATCTGTCCAGTGTGCGGGTGATGTGTGATGTGTCCAGTGTGTGGGTGATGTGTGATCTGTCCAGTGTGTGGGTGATGTGTGATCTGTCCAGTGTGTGGGTGGTGTGTGATCTGTCCAGTGTGTGGGTGATGTGTGATCTGTCCAGTGTGCGGGTGGTGTGTGATCTGTCCAGTGTGTGGGTGATGTGTGATCTGTCCAATGTGCGGGTGATGTGTGATCTGTCCAGTGTGCGGATGGTGTGTGATGTGTGATCTGTCCAATGTGCGGGTGATGTGTGATCTGTCCAGTGTGTGGGTGATGTGTGATCTGTCCAGTGTGTGGGTGATGTGTGATCTGTCCAGTGTGTGGGTGGTGTGTGATCTGTCCAGTGTGTGGGTGGTGTGTGATCTGTCCAGTGTGCGGGTGATGTGTGATGTGTCCAGTGTGTGGGTGATGTGTGATCTGTCCAGTGTGTGGGTGATGTGTGATCTGTCCAGTGTGTGGGTGGTGTGTGATCTGTCCAGTGTGTGGGTGATGTGTGATCTGTCCAGTGTGTGGGTGATGTGTGATCTGTCCAGTGTGCGGGTGGTGTGTGATCTGTCCAGTGTGTGGGTGATGTGTGATCTGTCCAATGTGCGGGTGATGTGTGATCTGTCCAGTGTGCGGATGGTGTGTGATGTGTGATCTGTCCAATGTGCGGGTGATGTGTGATCTGTCCAGTGTGTGGGTGATGTGTGATCTGTCCAGTGTGTGGGTGATGTGTGATCTGTCCAGTGTGTGGGTGATGTGTGATCTGTCCAGTGTGCGGGTGATGTGTGATCTGTCCAGTGTGTGGGTGATGTGTGATCTGTCCAGTGTGTGGGTGATGTGTGATCTGTCCAGTGTGTGGGTGATGTGTGATCTGTCCAGTGTGTGGGTGATGTGTGATGTGTGATCTGTCCAGTGTGCGGGTGATGTGTGATCTGTCCAGTGTGCGGGTGGTGGGTGATCTGTCCAGTGTGCGGGTGGTGTGTGATGTGTGATGTGTGATCTGTCCAGTGTGTGGGTGGTGGGTGATCTGTCCAGTGTGTGGGTGGTGTGTGATCTGTCCAGTGTGCGGGTGGTGTGTGATCTGTCCAGTGTGTGGGTGGTGTGTGATCTGTCCAGTGTGTGGGTGGTGTGTGATCTGTCCAGTGTGTGGGTGATGTGTGATGTGTGATCTGTCCAGTGTGCGGGTGATGTGTGATCTGTCCAGTGTGCGGGTGGTGGGTGATCTGTCCAGTGTGTGGGTGATGTGTGATCTGTCCAGTGTGTGGGTGATGTGTGATCTGTCCAGTGTGTGGGTGGTGTGTGATCTGTCCAGTGTGCGGGTGATGTGTGATCTGTCCAGTGTGCGGATGGTGTGTGATGTGTGATCTGTCCAATGTGCGGGTGATGTGTGATCTGTCCAGTGTGTGGGTGATGTGTGATCTGTCCAGTGTGTGGGTGATGTGTGATCTGTCCAGTGTGTGGGTGATGTGTGATCTGTCCAGTGTGCGGGTGATGTGTGATCTGTCCAGTGTGCGGGTGATGTGTGATCTGTCCAGTGTGTGGGTGATGTGTGATCTGTCCAGTGTGTGGGTGATGTGTGATCTGTCCAGTGTGTGGGTGATGTGTGATCTGTCCAGTGTGCGGGTGGTGTGTGATGTGTGATGTGTGATCTGTCCAGTGTGTGGGTGGTGGGTGATCTGTCCAGTGTGTGGGTGGTGTGTGATCTGTCCAGTGTGCGGGTGGTGTGTGATCTGTCCAGTGTGTGGGTGGTGTGTGATCTGTCCAGTGTGTGGGTGGTGGGTGATCTGTCCAGTGTGTGGGTGGTGTGTGATCTGTCCAGTGTGTGGGTGATGTGTGATCTGTCCAGTGTGTGGGTGATGTGTGATCTGTCCAGTGTGTGGGTGATGTGTGATCTGTCCAGTGTGTGGGTGGTGGGTGATCTGTCCAGTGTGTGGGTGATGTGTGATCTGTCCAGTGTGCGGGTGATGTGTGATCTGTCCAGTGTGTGGGTGATGTGTGATCTGTCCAGTGTGTGGGTGATGTGTGATCTGTCCAGTGTGTGGGTGATCTGTCCAGTGTGTGGGTGATGTGTGATCTGTCCAGTGTGTGGGTGATGTGTGATCTGTCCAGTGTGCGGATGGTGTGTGATCTGTCCAGTGTGTGGGTGATGTGTGATCTGTCCAGTGTGTGGGTGATGTGTGATCTGTCCAGTGTGTGGGTGGTGTGTGATCTGTCCAGTGTGCGGGTGGTGTGTGATCTGTCCAGTGTGTGGGTGATGTGTGATCTGTCCAGTGTGTGGGTGATGTGTGATCTGTCCAGTGTGTGGGTGGTGTGTGATCTGTCCAGTGTGTGGGTGGTGTGTGATCTGTCCAGTGTGTGGGTGATGTGTGATGTGTGATCTGTCCAGTGTGCGGGTGATGTGTGATCTGTCCAGTGTGCGGGTGGTGTGTGATCTGTCCAGTGTGTGGGTGATGTGTGATCTGTCCAGTGTGTGGGTGATGTGTGATCTGTCCAGTGTGTGGGTGATGTGTGATCTGTCCAGTGTGTGGGTGATGTGTGATCTGTCCAGTGTGTGGGTGGTGGGTGATCTGTCCAGTGTGTGGGTGGTGTGTGATCTGTCCAGTGTGTGGGTGATGTGTGATCTGTCCAGTGTGCGGATGGTGTGTGATGTGTGATCTGTCCAGTGTGCGGGTGATGTGTGATCTGTCCAGTGTGTGGGTGATGTGTGATCTGTCCAGTGTGTGGGTGATGTGTGATCTGTCCAGTGTGTGGGTGATCTGTCCAGTGTGTGGGTGATGTGTGATCTGTCCAGTGTGTGGGTGATGTGTGATCTGTCCAGTGTGTGGGTGGTGTGTGATCTGTCCAGTGTGTGGGTGGTGGGTGATCTGTCCAGTGTGTGGGTGGTGTGTGATCTGTCCAGTGTGTGGGTGATGTGTGATCTGTCCAGTGTGCGGATGGTGTGTGATGTGTGATCTGTCCAGTGTGCGGGTGATGTGTGATCTGTCCAGTGTGTGGGTGGTGTGTGATCTGTCCAGTGTGTGGGTGGTGTGTGATCTGTCCAGTGTGTGGGTGATGTGTGATCTGTCCAGTGTGTGGGTGATGTGTGATCTGTCCAGTGTGTGGGTGATGTGTGATCTGTCCAGTGTGTGGGTGATCTGTCCAGTGTGTGGGTGATGTGTGATCTGTCCAGTGTGTGGGTGATGTGTGATCTGTCCAGTGTGCGGATGGTGTGTGATCTGTCCAGTGTGTGGGTGATGTGTGATCTGTCCAGTGTGTGGGTGATGTGTGATCTGTCCAGTGTGTGGGTGGTGGGTGATCTGTCCAGTGTGTGCGTGATGTGTGATCTGTCCAGTGTGTGGGTGGTGTGTGATCTGTCCAGTGTGTGGGTGATGTGTGATGTGTGATCTGTCCAGTGTGCGGGTGATGTGTGATCTGTCCAGTGTGCGGGTGATGTGTGATCTGTCCAGTGTGTGGGTGGTGTGTGATCTGTCCAGTGTGTGGGTGGTGTGTGATCTGTCCAGTGTGTGGGTGGTGTGTGATCTGTCCAGTGTGTGGGTGATGTGTGATGTGTGATCTGTCCAGTGTGCGGGTGATGTGTGATCTGTCCAGTGTGCGGGTGATGTGTGATCTGTCCAGTGTGCGGGTGGTGTGTGATCTGTCCAGTGTGTGGGTGATGTGTGATCTGTCCAGTGTGTGGGTGATGTGTGATCTGTCCAGTGTGTGGGTGATGTGTGATCTGTCCAGTGTGCGGGTGATGTGTGATCTGTCCAGTGTGTGGGTGATGTGTGATCTGTCCAGTGTGCGGGTGATGTGTGATCTGTCCAGTGTGCGGATGGTGTGTGATGTGTGATCTGTCCAATGTGCGGGTGATGTGTGATCTGTCCAGTGTGCGGATGGTGTGTGATGTGTGATCTGTCCAATGTGCGGGTGATGTGTGATCTGTCCAGTGTGTGGGTGATGTGTGATCTGTCCAGTGTGTGGGTGATGTGTGATCTGTCCAGTGTGTGGGTGATGTGTGATCTGTCCAGTGTGCGGGTGATGTGTGATCTGTCCAGTGTGTGGGTGATGTGTGATCTGTCCAGTGTGTGGGTGATGTGTGATCTGTCCAGTGTGTGGGTGATGTGTGATCTGTCCAGTGTGCGGGTGGTGTGTGATGTGTGATGTGTGATCTGTCCAGTGTGTGGGTGGTGGGTGATCTGTCCAGTGTGTGGGTGGTGTGTGATCTGTCCAGTGTGTGGGTGATGTGTGATCTGTCCAGTGTGTGGGTGGTGGGTGATCTGTCCAGTGTGTGCGTGATGTGTGATCTGTCCAGTGTGTGGGTGGTGGGTGATCTGTCCAGTGTGTGGGTGATGTGTGATCTGTCCAGTGTGTGGGTGATGTGTGATCTGTCCAGTGTGTGGGTGGTGTGTGATCTGTCCAGTGTGTGGGTGGTGTGTGATCTGTCCAGTGTGCGGGTGGTGTGTGATCTGTCCAGTGTGTGGGTGATGTGTGATCTGTCCAGTGTGTGGGTGGTGGGTGATCTGTCCAGTGTGTGGGTGATGTGTGATCTGTCCAGTGTGCGGGTGGTGTGTGATCTGTCCAGTGTGTGGGTGGTGTGTGATCTGTCCAGTGTGTGGGTGGTGTGTGATCTGTCCAGTGTGTGGGTGATGTGTGATCTGTCCAGTGTGTGGGTGATGTGTGATCTGTCCAGTGTGCGGGTGGTGTGTGATCTGTCCAGTGTGTGGGTGGTGTGTGATCTGTCCAGTGTGTGGGTGGTGTGTGATCTGTCCAGTGTGTGGGTGGTGTGTGATCTGTCCAGTGTGTGGGTGGTGTGTGATCTGTCCAGTGTGCGGATGGTGTGTGATGTGTGATCTGTCCAGTGTGCGGGTGATGTGTGATCTGTCCAGTGTGCGGATGGTGTGTGATGTGTGATCTGTCCAGTGTGCGGGTGATGTGTGATCTGTCCAGTGTGCGGGTGATGTGTGATCTGTCCAGTGTGTGGGTGATGTGTGATCTGTCCAGTGTGCGGGTGATGTGTGATCTGTCCAGTGTGCGGGTGATGTGTGATCTGTCCAGTGTGTGGGTGATGTGTGATCTGTCCAGTGTGCGGGTGATGTGTGATCTGTCCAGTGTGTGGGTGGTGTGTGATCTGTCCAGTGTGTGGGTGATGTGTGATCTGTCCAGTGTGCGGGTGGTGTGTGATCTGTCCAGTGTGTGGGTGATGTGTGATCTGTCCAGTGTGCGGGTGGTGTGTGATCTGTCCAGTGTGCGGGTGATGTGTGATCTGTCCAGTGTGTGGGTGATGTGTGATCTGTCCAGTGTGCGGGTGGTGTGTGATCTGTCCAGTGTGTGGGTGATGTGTGATCTGTCCAGTGTGCGGGTGATGTGTGATCTGTCCAGTGTGCGGGTGATGTGTGATCTGTCCAGTGTGCGGGTGATGTGTGATCTGTCCAGTGTGCGGGTGATGTGTGATCTGTCCAGTGTGCGGGTGGTGTGTGATCTGTCCAGTGTGTGGGTGGTGTGTGATCTGTCCAGTGTGTGGGTGATGTGTGATCTGTCCAGTGTGCGGGTGATGTGTGATCTGTCCAGTGTGCGGGTGATGTGTGATCTGTCCAGTGTGCGGGTGGTGTGTGATCTGTCCAGTGTGTGGGTGATGTGTGATCTGTCCAGTGTGCGGGTGATGTGTGATCTGTCCAGTGTGCGGGTGATGTGTGATCTGTCCAGTGTGCGGGTGATGTGTGATCTGTCCAGTGTGCGGGTGATGTGTGATCTGTCCAGTGTGCGGGTGGTGTGTGATCTGTCCAGTGTGTGGGTGGTGTGTGATCTGTCCAGTGTGTGGGTGATGTGTGATCTGTCCAGTGTGCGGGTGATGTGTGATCTGTCCAGTGTGCGGGTGATGTGTGATCTGTCCAGTGTGCGGGTGATGTGTGATCTGTCCAGTGTGTGGGTGATGTGTGATCTGTCCAGTGTGTGGGTGGTGTGTGATCTGTCCAGTGTGTGGGTGATGTGTATTCTGTCCAGTGTGTGGGTGATGTGTGATCTGTCCAGTGTGTGGGTGGTGTGTGATCTGTCCAGTGTGTGGGTGATGTGTGATCTGTCCAGTGTGCGGGTGGTGTGTGATCTGTCCAGTGTGTGTGTGATGTGTGATCTGTCCAGTGTGCGGGTGGTGTGTGATCTGTCCAGTGTGTGGGTGATGTGTGATCTGTCCAGTGTGTGGGTGGTGTGTGATCTGTCCAGTGTGTGGGTGATGTGTGATCTGTCCAGTGTGTGGGTGGTGTGTGATCTGTCCAGTGTGTGGGTGGTGTGTGATCTGTCCAGTGTGTGGGTGATGTGTGATCTGTCCAGTGTGTGGGTGATGTGTGATCTGTCCAGTGTGCGGGTGATGTGTGATCTGTCCAGTGTGTGGGTGATGTGTGATCTGTCCAGTGTGCGGGTGATGTGTGATCTGTCCAGTGTGCGGGTGATGTGTGATCTGTCCAGTGTGTGGGTGGTGTGTGATCTGTGCAGTGTGCGGGTGATGTGTGATCTGTCCAGTGTGCGGATGGTGTGTGATCTGTCCAGTGTGTGGGTGGTGTGTGATCTGTCCAGTGTGCGGATGGTGTGTGATGTGTGATCTGTCCAATGTGCGGGTGATGTGTGATCTGTCCAGTGTGCGGATGGTGTGTGATGTGTGATCTGTCCAATGTGCGGGTGATGTGTGATCTGTCCAGTGTGTGGGTGATGTGTGATCTGTCCAGTGTGTGGGTGATGTGTGATCTGTCCAGTGTGTGGGTGATGTGTGATCTGTCCAGTGTGCGGGTGATGTGTGATCTGTCCAGTGTGCGGGTGATGTGTGATCTGTCCAGTGTGTGGGTGATGTGTGATCTGTCCAGTGTGTGGGTGATGTGTGATCTGTCCAGTGTGTGGGTGATGTGTGATCTGTCCAGTGTGCGGGTGGTGTGTGATGTGTGATGTGTGATCTGTCCAGTGTGTGGGTGGTGGGTGATCTGTCCAGTGTGTGGGTGGTGTGTGATCTGTCCAGTGTGCGGGTGGTGTGTGATCTGTCCAGTGTGTGGGTGGTGTGTGATCTGTCCAGTGTGTGGGTGGTGGGTGATCTGTCCAGTGTGTGGGTGATGTGTGATCTGTCCAGTGTGCGGGTGGTGGGTGATCTGTCCAGTGTGTGGGTGATGTGTGATCTGTCCAGTGTGTGGGTGATGTGTGATCTGTCCAGTGTGTGGGTGGTGTGTGATCTGTCCAGTGTGTGGGTGGTGGGTGATCTGTCCAGTGTGTGGGTGGTGTGTGATCTGTCCAGTGTGTGGGTGATGTGTGATCTGTCCAGTGTGCGGATGGTGTGTGATGTGTGATCTGTCCAGTGTGCGGGTGATGTGTGATCTGTCCAGTGTGTGGGTGATGTGTGATCTGTCCAGTGTGTGGGTGATGTGTGATCTGTCCAGTGTGTGGGTGATGTGTGATCTGTCCAGTGTGTGGGTGATCTGTCCAGTGTGTGGGTGATGTGTGATCTGTCCAGTGTGTGGGTGATGTGTGATCTGTCCAGTGTGCGGATGGTGTGTGATCTGTCCAGTGTGTGGGTGATGTGTGATCTGTCCAGTGTGTGGGTGATGTGTGATCTGTCCAGTGTGTGGGTGGTGGGTGATCTGTCCAGTGTGTGCGTGATGTGTGATCTGTCCAGTGTGTGGGTGGTGTGTGATCTCTCCAGTGTGTGGGTGATGTGTGATGTGTGATCTGTCCAGTGTGCGGGTGATGTGTGATCTGTCCAGTGTGCGGGTGATGTGTGATCTGTCCAGTGTGTGGGTGGTGTGTGATCTGTCCAGTGTGTGGGTGGTGTGTGATCTGTCCAGTGTGTGGGTGGTGTGTGATCTGTCCAGTGTGTGGGTGATGTGTGATGTGTGATCTGTCCAGTGTGCGGGTGATGTGTGATCTGTCCAGTGTGCGGGTGATGTGTGATCTGTCCAGTGTGCGGGTGGTGTGTGATCTGTCCAGTGTGTGGGTGATGTGTGATCTGTCCAGTGTGTGGGTGATGTGTGATCTGTCCAGTGTGTGGGTGATGTGTGATCTGTCCAGTGTGCGGGTGATGTGTGATCTGTCCAGTGTGTGGGTGATGTGTGATCTGTCCAGTGTGCGGGTGATGTGTGATCTGTCCAGTGTGCGGATGGTGTGTGATGTGTGATCTGTCCAATGTGCGGGTGATGTGTGATCTGTCCAGTGTGCGGATGGTGTGTGATGTGTGATCTGTCCAATGTGCGGGTGATGTGTGATCTGTCCAGTGTGTGGGTGATGTGTGATCTGTCCAGTGTGTGGGTGATGTGTGATCTGTCCAGTGTGTGGGTGATGTGTGATCTGTCCAGTGTGCGGGTGATGTGTGATCTGTCCAGTGTGTGGGTGATGTGTGATCTGTCCAGTGTGTGGGTGATGTGTGATCTGTCCAGTGTGTGGGTGATGTGTGATCTGTCCAGTGTGCGGGTGGTGTGTGATGTGTGATGTGTGATCTGTCCAGTGTGTGGGTGGTGGGTGATCTGTCCAGTGTGTGGGTGGTGTGTGATCTGTCCAGTGTGTGGGTGATGTGTGATCTGTCCAGTGTGTGGGTGGTGGGTGATCTGTCCAGTGTGTGCGTGATGTGTGATCTGTCCAGTGTGTGGGTGGTGGGTGATCTGTCCAGTGTGTGGGTGATGTGTGATCTGTCCAGTGTGTGGGTGATGTGTGATCTGTCCAGTGTGTGGGTGGTGTGTGATCTGTCCAGTGTGTGGGTGGTGTGTGATCTGTCCAGTGTGTGGGTGGTGTGTGATCTGTCCAGTGTGTGGGTGATGTGTGATCTGTCCAGTGTGTGGGTGGTGGGTGATCTGTCCAGTGTGTGGGTGATGTGTGATCTGTCCAGTGTGCGGGTGGTGTGTGATCTGTCCAGTGTGTGGGTGGTGTGTGATCTGTCCAGTGTGTGGGTGGTGTGTGATCTGTCCAGTGTGTGGGTGGTGTGTGATCTGTCCAGTGTGTGGGTGATGTGTGATCTGTCCAGTGTGTGGGTGGTGTGTGATCTGTCCAGTGTGTGGGTGGTGTGTGATCTGTCCAGTGTGCGGGTGGTGTGTGATCTGTCCAGTGTGTGGGTGGTGTGTGATCTGTCCAGTGTGTGGGTGGTGTGTGATCTGTCCAGTGTGTGGGTGGTGTGTGATCTGTCCAGTGTGTGGGTGGTGGGTGATCTGTCCAGTGTGTGGGTGGTGTGTGATCTGTCCAGTGTGCGGATGGTGTGTGATGTGTGATCTGTCCAGTGTGCGGGTGATGTGTGATCTGTCCAGTGTGCGGATGGTGTGTGATGTGTGATCTGTCCAGTGTGTGGGTGGTGTGTGATCTGTCCAGTGTGCGGATGGTGTGTGATGTGTGATCTGTCCAGTGTGTGGGTGATGTGTGATCTGTCCAGTGTGCGGGTGATGTGTGATCTGTCCAGTGTGCGGATGGTGTGTGATGTGTGATCTGTCCAGTGTGTGGGTGATGTGTGATCTGTCCAGTGTGCGGGTGATGTGTGATCTGTCCAGTGTGCGGGTGATGTGTGATCTGTCCAGTGTGTGGGTGATGTGTGATCTGTCCAGTGTGCGGGTGATGTGTGATCTGTCCAGTGTGCGGGTGATGTGTGATCTGTCCAGTGTGTGGGTGATGTGTGATCTGTCCAGTGTGCGGGTGATGTGTGATCTGTCCAGTGTGTGGGTGGTGTGTGATCTGTCCAGTGTGTGGGTGATGTGTGATCTGTCCAGTGTGCGGGTGGTGTGTGATCTGTCCAGTGTGTGGGTGATGTGTGATCTGTCCAGTGTGCGGGTGGTGTGTGATCTGTCCAGTGTGCGGGTGATGTGTGATCTGTCCAGTGTGTGGGTGATGTGTGATCTGTCCAGTGTGCGGGTGGTGTGTGATCTGTGCAGTGTGCGGGTGATGTGTGATCTGTCCAGTGTGCGGATGGTGTGTGATCTGTCCAGTGTGTGGGTGGTGTGTGATCTGTCCAGTGTGCGGATGGTGTGTGATGTGTGATCTGTCCAATGTGCGGGTGATGTGTGATCTGTCCAGTGTGCGGATGGTGTGTGATGTGTGATCTGTCCAATGTGCGGGTGATGTGTGATCTGTCCAGTGTGTGGGTGATGTGTGATCTGTCCAGTGTGTGGGTGATGTGTGATCTGTCCAGTGTGTGGGTGATGTGTGATCTGTCCAGTGTGCGGGTGATGTGTGATCTGTCCAGTGTGCGGGTGATGTGTGATCTGTCCAGTGTGTGGGTGGTGTGTGATCTGTCCAGTGTGTGGGTGGTGTGTGATC
Source organism: Rana muscosa (assembly GCA_029206835.1). Classification (NCBI taxonomy): domain Eukaryota; kingdom Metazoa; phylum Chordata; class Amphibia; order Anura; family Ranidae; genus Rana; species Rana muscosa. Next base: position 82,237,948 of record CM055125.1, on the reverse strand, counting down.
TGTCCAGTGTGTGGGTGGTGTGTGATCTGTCCAGTGTGTGGGTGATGTGTGATGTGTGATCTGTCCAGTGTGCGGGTGATGTGTGATCTGTCCAGTGTGCGGGTGATGTGTGATCTGTCCAGTGTGCGGGTGGTGTGTGATCTGTCCAGTGTGTGGGTGATGTGTGATCTGTCCAGTGTGTGGGTGATGTGTGATCTGTCCAGTGTGTGGGTGATGTGTGATCTGTCCAGTGTGCGGGTGATGTGTGATCTGTCCAGTGTGTGGGTGATGTGTGATCTGTCCAGTGTGCGGGTGATGTGTGATCTGTCCAGTGTGCGGATGGTGTGTGATGTGTGATCTGTCCAATGTGCGGGTGATGTGTGATCTGTCCAGTGTGCGGATGGTGTGTGATGTGTGATCTGTCCAATGTGCGGGTGATGTGTGATCTGTCCAGTGTGTGGGTGATGTGTGATCTGTCCAGTGTGTGGGTGATGTGTGATCTGTCCAGTGTGTGGGTGATGTGTGATCTGTCCAGTGTGCGGGTGATGTGTGATCTGTCCAGTGTGTGGGTGATGTGTGATCTGTCCAGTGTGTGGGTGATGTGTGATCTGTCCAGTGTGTGGGTGATGTGTGATCTGTCCAGTGTGCGGGTGGTGTGTGATGTGTGATGTGTGATCTGTCCAGTGTGTGGGTGGTGGGTGATCTGTCCAGTGTGTGGGTGGTGTGTGATCTGTCCAGTGTGTGGGTGATGTGTGATCTGTCCAGTGTGTGGGTGGTGGGTGATCTGTCCAGTGTGTGCGTGATGTGTGATCTGTCCAGTGTGTGGGTGGTGGGTGATCTGTCCAGTGTGTGGGTGATGTGTGATCTGTCCAGTGTGTGGGTGATGTGTGATCTGTCCAGTGTGTGGGTGGTGTGTGATCTGTCCAGTGTGTGGGTGGTGTGTGATCTGTCCAGTGTGTGGGTGGTGTGTGATCTGTCCAGTGTGTGGGTGATGTGTGATCTGTCCAGTGTGTGGGTGGTGGGTGATCTGTCCAGTGTGTGGGTGATGTGTGATCTGTCCAGTGTGCGGGTGGTGTGTGATCTGTCCAGTGTGTGGGTGGTGTGTGATCTGTCCAGTGTGTGGGTGGTGTGTGATCTGTCCAGTGTGTGGGTGGTGTGTGATCTGTCCAGTGTGTGGGTGATGTGTGATCTGTCCAGTGTGTGGGTGATGTGTGATCTGTCCAGTGTGCGGGTGGTGTGTGATCTGTCCAGTGTGTGGGTGGTGTGTGATCTGTCCAGTGTGTGGGTGGTGTGTGATCTGTCCAGTGTGTGGGTGGTGTGTGATCTGTCCAGTGTGTGGGTGGTGGGTGATCTGTCCAGTGTGTGGGTGGTGTGTGATCTGTCCAGTGTGCGGATGGTGTGTGATGTGTGATCTGTCCAGTGTGCGGGTGATGTGTGATCTGTCCAGTGTGCGGATGGTGTGTGATGTGTGATCTGTCCAGTGTGTGGGTGGTGTGTGATCTGTCCAGTGTGCGGATGGTGTGTGATGTGTGATCTGTCCAGTGTGTGGGTGATGTGTGATCTGTCCAGTGTGCGGGTGATGTGTGATCTGTCCAGTGTGCGGATGGTGTGTGATGTGTGATCTGTCCAGTGTGTGGGTGATGTGTGATCTGTCCAGTGTGCGGGTGATGTGTGATCTGTCCAGTGTGCGGGTGATGTGTGATCTGTCCAGTGTGTGGGTGATGTGTGATCTGTCCAGTGTGCGGGTGATGTGTGATCTGTCCAGTGTGCGGGTGATGTGTGATCTGTCCAGTGTGCGGGTGATGTGTGATCTGTCCAGTGTGTGGGTGATGTGTGATCTGTCCAGTGTGCGGGTGATGTGTGATCTGTCCAGTGTGTGGGTGGTGTGTGATCTGTCCAGTGTGTGGGTGATGTGTGATCTGTCCAGTGTGCGGGTGGTGTGTGATCTGTCCAGTGTGTGGGTGATGTGTGATCTGTCCAGTGTGCGGGTGGTGTGTGATCTGTCCAGTGTGCGGGTGATGTGTGATCTGTCCAGTGTGTGGGTGATGTGTGATCTGTCCAGTGTGCGGGTGGTGTGTGATCTGTCCAGTGTGTGGGTGATGTGTGATCTGTCCAGTGTGCGGGTGATGTGTGATCTGTCCAGTGTGCGGGTGATGTGTGATCTGTCCAGTGTGCGGGTGATGTGTGATCTGTCCAGTGTGCGGGTGATGTGTGATCTGTCCAGTGTGCGGGTGGTGTGTGATCTGTCCAGTGTGTGGGTGGTGTGTGATCTGTCCAGTGTGTGGGTGATGTGTGATCTGTCCAGTGTGCGGGTGATGTGTGATCTGTCCAGTGTGCGGGTGATGTGTGATCTGTCCAGTGTGCGGGTGGTGTGTGATCTGTCCAGTGTGTGGGTGATGTGTGATCTGTCCAGTGTGCGGGTGATGTGTGATCTGTCCAGTGTGCGGGTGATGTGTGATCTGTCCAGTGTGCGGGTGATGTGTGATCTGTCCAGTGTGCGGGTGATGTGTGATCTGTCCAGTGTGCGGGTGGTGTGTGATCTGTCCAGTGTGTGGGTGGTGTGTGATCTGTCCAGTGTGTGGGTGATGTGTGATCTGTCCAGTGTGCGGGTGATGTGTGATCTGTCCAGTGTGCGGGTGATGTGTGATCTGTCCAGTGTGCGGGTGATGTGTGATCTGTCCAGTGTGTGGGTGATGTGTGATCTGTCCAGTGTGTGGGTGGTGTGTGATCTGTCCAGTGTGTGGGTGATGTGTATTCTGTCCAGTGTGTGGGTGATGTGTGATCTGTCCAGTGTGTGGGTGGTGTGTGATCTGTCCAGTGTGTGGGTGATGTGTGATCTGTCCAGTGTGCGGGTGGTGTGTGATCTGTCCAGTGTGTGTGTGATGTGTGATCTGTCCAGTGTGTGGGTGATGTGTGATCTGTCCAGTGTGTGGGTGATGTGTGATCTGTCCAGTGTGTGGGTGGTGTGTGATCTGTCCAGTGTGCGGGTGATGTGTGATCTGTCCAGTGTGCGGGTGATGTGTGATCTGTCCAGTGTGTGGGTGATGTGTGATCTGTCCAGTGTGCGGGTGATGTGTGATCTGTCCAGTGTGTGGGTGATGTGTGATCTGTCCAGTGTGTGGGTGATGTGTATTCTGTCCAGTGTGTGGGTGATGTGTGATCTGTCCAGTGTGTGGGTGGTGTGTGATCTGTCCAGTGTGTGGGTGATGTGTATTCTGTCCAGTGTGTGGGTGATGTGTGATCTGTCCAGTGTGTGGGTGGTGTGTGATCTGTCCAGTGTGTGGGTGGTGTGTGATCTGTCCAGTGTGCGGATGGTGTGTGATGTGTGATCTGTCCAGTGTGTGGGTGATGTGTGATCTGTCCAGTGTGTGGGTGATGTGTGATCTGTCCAATGTGCGGGTGATGTGTGATCTGTCCAGTGTGTGGGTGATGTGTGATCTGTCCAGTGTGTGGGTGATGTGTGATCTGTCCAGTGTGTGGGTGATGTGTGATCTGTCCAGTGTGTGGGTGATGTGTGATCTGTCCAGTGTGTGGGTGATGTGTGATCTGTCCAGTGTGTGTGTGATGTGTGATCTGTCCAGTATGTGGGTGATGTGTGATCTGTCCAATGTGCGGGTGATGTGTGATCTGTCCAGTGTGTGGATGATGTGTGATCTGTCCAGTGTGTGGGTGGTGGGTGATCTGTCCAGTGTGTGGGTGATGTGTATTCTGTCCAGTGTGTGGGTGGTGTGTGATCTGTCCAGTGTGTGGGTGATGTGTATTCTGTCCAGTGTGTGGGTGGTGTGTGATCTGTCCAGTGTGTGGGTGATGTGTGATCTGTCCAGTGTGTGGGTGATGTGTGATCTGTCCAGTGTGTGGGTGATGTGTGATCTGTCCAGTGTGTGTGTGATGTGTGATCTGTCCAGTGTGTGGGTGATGTGTGATCTGTCCAGTGTGTGGGTGATGTGTGATCTGTCCAGTGTGTGGGTGATGTGTGATCTGTCCAGTGTGTGGGTGATGTGTGATCTGTCCAGTGTGTGGGTGATGTGTGATCTGTCCAGTGTGTGGGTGGTGTGTGATCTGTCCAGTGTGTGGGTGATGTGTGATCTGTCCAGTGTGTGGGTGATGTGTGATCTGTCCAGTGTGCGGGTGGTGTGTGATCTGTCCAGTGTGTGGGTGATGTGTGATCTGTCCAGTGTGCGGATGGTGTGTGATGTGTGATCTGTCCAATGTGCGGGTGATGTGTGATCTGTCCAGTGTGTGGGTGATGTGTGATCTGTCCAGTGTGTGGGTGATGTGTGATCTGTCCAGTGTGCGGGTGGTGTGTGATCTGTCCAGTGTGTGGGTGATGTGTGATCTGTCCAGTGTGTGTGTGATGTGTGATCTGTCCAGTGTGTGGGCGATGTGTGATCTGTCCAGTGTGTGGGTGATGTGTGATCTGTCCAGTGTGCGGATGGTGTGTGATGTGTGATCTGTCCAGTGTGCGGGTGATGTGTGATCTGTCCAGTGTGTGGGTGATGTGTGATCTGTCCAGTGTGTGGGTGATGTGTGATCTGTCCAGTGTGTGGGTGATGTGTGATCTGTCCAGTGTGTGGGTGATGTGTGATCTGTCCAGTGTGTGGGTGATGTGTGATCTGTCCAGTGTGCGGGTGGTGTGTGATCTGTCCAGTGTGTGGGTGATGTGTGATCTGTCCAGTGTGTGGGTGATGTGTGATCTGTCCAGTGTGCGGGTGATGTGTGATCTGTCCAGTGTGTGGGTGATGTGTGATCTGTCCAGTGTGCGGGTGATGTGTGATCTGTCCAGTGTGTGTGTGATGTGTGATCTGTCCAGTGTGCGGGTGATGTGTGATCTGTCCAGTGTGCGGGTGATGTGTGATCTGTCCAGTGTGTGGGTGATGTGTGATCTGTCCAGTGTGTGGGTGATGTGTGATCTGTCCAGTGTGTGGGTGGTGTGTGATCTGTCCAGAGTGTGGGTGATGTGTGATCTGTCCAGTGTGTGGGTGGTGGGTGATCTGTCCAGTGTGTGGGTGGTGTGTGATCTGTCCAGTGTGTGGGTGGTGTGTGATCTGTCCAGAGTGTGGGTGATGTGTGATCTGTCCAGTGTGTGGGTGGTGGGTGATCTGTCCAGTGTGTGGGTGATGTGTGATCTGTCCAGTGTGTGGGTGATGTGTGATCTGTCCAGTGTGTGGGTGATGTGTGATCTGTCCAGTGTGTGGGTGATGTGTGATCTGTCCAGTGTGTGGGTGATGTGTGATCTGTCCAGTGTGTGGGTGATGTGTGATCTGTCCAGTGTGTGGGTGGTGGGTGATCTGTCCAGTGTGTGGGTGATGTGTGATCTGTCCAGTGTGCGGGTGATGTGTGATGTGTGATCTGTCCAGTGTGTGGGTGGTGTGTGATCTGTCCAGTGTGTGGGTGATGTGTGATGTGTGATCTGTCCAGTGTGTGGGTGATGTGTGATGTGTGATCTGTCCAGTGTGCGGGTGATGTGTGATCTGTCCAGTGTGTGGGTGGTGTGTGATCTGTCCAGTGTGTGGGTGATGTGTGATCTGTCCAGTGTGTGGGTGATGTGTGATCTGTCCAGTGTGTGGGTGATGTGTGATCTGTCCAGTGTGCGGGTGATGTGTGATCTGTCCAGTGTGCGGGTGATGTGTGATCTGTCCAGTGTGTGGGTGATGTGTGATCTGTCCAGTGTGCGGGTGGTGTGTGATCTGTCCAGTGTGTGGGTGGTGTGTGATCTGTCCAGTGTGTGGGTGGTGTGTGATCTGTCCAGTGTGTGGGTGATGTGTGATGTGTGATCTGTCCAGTGTGCGGGTGATGTGTGATCTGTCCAGTGTGTGGGTGATGTGTGATCTGTCCAGTGTGTGGGTGATGTGTGATCTGTCCAGTGTGTGGGTGATGTGTGATCTGTCCAGTGTGTGGGTGATGTGTGATCTGTCCAGTGTGTGGGTGATGTGTGATCTGTCCAGTGTGTGGGTGATGTGTGATCTGTCCAGTGTGTGGGTGATGTGTGATCTGTCCAGTGTGCGGGTGGTGTGTGATGTGTGATCTGTCCAGTGTGTGGGTGGTGTGTGATCTGTCCAGTGTGTGGGTGGTGTGTGATCTGTCCAGTGTGTGGGTGATGTGTGATCTGTCCAGTGTGTGGGTGATGTGTGATCTGTCCAATGTGCGGGTGATGTGTGATCTGTCCAGTGTGTGGGTGATGTGTGATCTGTCCAGTGTGTGGGTGATGTGTGATCTGTCCAGTGTGTGGGTGATGTGTGATCTGTCCAGTGTGTGGGTGATGTGTGATCTGTCCAGTGTGTGGGTGATGTGTGATCTGTCCAGTGTGTGGGTGGTGGGTGATCTGTCCAGTGTGTGGGTGATGTGTGATCTGTCCAGTGTGCGGGTGATGTGTGATCTGTCCAGTGTGTGGGTGGTGGGTGATCTGTCCAGTGTGTGGGTGATGTGTGATCTGTCCAGTGTGCGGGTGATGTGTGATGTGTGATCTGTCCAGTGTGTGGGTGGTGTGTGATCTGTCCAGTGTGTGGGTGATGTGTGATGTGTGATCTGTCCAGTGTGTGGGTGATGTGTGATGTGTGATCTGTCCAGTGTGCGGGTGATGTGTGATCTGTCCAGTGTGCGGGTGATGTGTGATCTGTCCAGTGTGTGGGTGATGTGTGATCTGTCCAGTGTGTGGGTGGTGTGTGATCTGTCCAGTGTGTGGGTGGTGTGTGATCTGTCCAGTGTGTGTGTGATGTGTGATCTGTCCAGTGTGCGGGTGATGTGTGATCTGTCCAGTGTGTGGGTGATGTGTGATCTGTCCAGTGTGTGGGTGATGTGTGATCTGTCCAGTGTGTGGGTGATGTGTGATCTGTCCAGTGTGTGGGTGATGTGTGATCTGTCCAGTGTGTGGGTGATGTGTGATCTGTCCAGTGTGTGGGTGATGTGTGATCTGTCCAGTGTGTGGGTGGTGTGTGATCTGTCCAGTGTGTGGGTGATGTGTGATCTGTCCAGTGTGTGGGTGATGTGTGATCTGTCCAGTGTGCGGGTGGTGTGTGATCTGTCCAGTGTGTGGGTGATGTGTGATCTGTCCAGTGTGCGGATGGTGTGTGATGTGTGATCTGTCCAGTGTGCGGGTGATGTGTGATCTGTCCAGTGTGCGGGTGATGTGTGATCTGTCCAGTGTGCGGATGGTGTGTGATCTGTCCAGTGTGTGGGTGGTGTGTGATCTGTCCAGTGTGCGGATGGTGTGTGATCTGTCCAGTGTGCGGATGGTGTGTGATGTGTGATCTGTCCAGTGTGCGGGTGATGTGTGATCTGTCCAGTGTGTGGGTGATGTGTGATCTGTCCAGTGTGTGGGTGATGTGTGATCTGTCCAGTGTGTGTGTGATGTGTGATCTGTCCAGTGTGCGGGTGATGTGTGATCTGTCCAGTGTGTGGGTGATGTGTGATCTGTCCAGTGTGTGGGTGATGTGTGATCTGTCCAGTGTGTGGGTGATGTGTGATCTGTCCAGTGTGTGTGTGATGTGTGATCTGTCCAGTGTGTGGGTGATGTGTGATCTGTCCAGTGTGTGGGTGATGTGTGATCTGTCCAGTGTGTGGGTGATGTGTGATCTGTCCAGTGTGTGGGTGATGTGTGATCTGTCCAGTGTGTGGGTGATGTGTGATCTGTCCAGTGTGTGGGTGATGTGTGATCTGTCCAGTGTGTGGGTGGTGTGTGATCTGTCCAGTGTGTGGGTGATGTGTGATCTGTCCAGTGTGTGGGTGATGTGTGATCTGTCCAGTGTGCGGGTGGTGTGTGATCTGTCCAGTGTGTGGGTGATGTGTGATCTGTCCAGTGTGCGGATGGTGTGTGATGTGTGATCTGTCCAGTGTGCGGGTGATGTGTGATCTGTCCAGTGTGCGGGTGATGTGTGATCTGTCCAGTGTGCGGATGGTGTGTGATCTGTCCAGTGTGTGGGTGGTGTGTGATCTGTCCAGTGTGCGGATGGTGTGTGATCTGTCCAGTGTGCGGATGGTGTGTGATGTGTGATCTGTCCAGTGTGCGGGTGATGTGTGATCTGTCCAGTGTGTGGGTGATGTGTGATCTGTCCAGTGTGTGGGTGATGTGTGATCTGTCCAGTGTGTGGGTGGTGGGTGATCTGTCCAGTGTGTGGGTGGTGTGTGATCTGTCCAGTGTGTGGGTGGTGTGTGATCTGTCCAGTGTGCGGATGGTGTGTGATCTGTCCAGTGTGTGGGTGGTGTGTGATCTGTCCAGTGTGTGGGTGGTGTGTGATCTGTCCAGTGTGTGGGTGGTGTGTGATCTGTCCAGTGTGCGGGTGATGTGTGATCTGTCCAGTGTGCGGATGGTGTGTGATCTGTCCAGTGTGTGGGTGATGTGTGATCTGTCCAGTGTGCGGGTGATGTGTGATCTGTCCAGTGTGCGGGTGATGTGTGATCTGTCCAGTGTGCGGGTGATGGGTGATCTGTCCAGTGTGTGGGTGGTGTGTGATCTGTCCAGTGTGTGGGTGATGTGTGATCTGTCCAGTGTGCGGGTGATGTGTGATCTGTCCAGTGTGCGGGTGATGTGTGATCTGTCCAGTGTGCGGGTGATGTGTGATCTGTCCAGTGTGCGGGTGGTGTGTGATCTGTCCAGTGTGTGGGTGATGTGTGATCTGTCCAGTGTGTGGGTGATGTGTGATCTGTCCAGTGTGTGGGTGATGTGTGATCTGTCCAGTGTGCGGGTGGTGTGTGATCTGTCCAGTGTGTGGGTGATGTGTGATCTGTCCAGTGTGTGGGTGATGTGTGATCTGTCCAGTGTGCGGGTGATGTGTGATCTGTCCAGTGTGCGGGTGGTGTGTGATCTGTCCAGTGTGCGGGTGATGTGTGATCTGTCCAGTGTGTGGGTGATGTGTGATCTGTCCAGTGTGTGGGTGATGTGTGATCTGTCCAGTGTGTGGGTGATGTGTGATCTGTCCAGTGTGTGGGTGATGTGTGATCTGTCCAGTGTGTGGGTGATGTGTGATCTGTCCAGTGTGTGGGTGATGTGTGATCTGTCCAGTGTGCGGGTGGTGTGTGATCTGTCCAGTGTGTGGGTGATGTGTGATCTGTCCAGTGTGCGGGTGATGTGTGATCTGTCCAGTGTGCGGGTGGTGTGTGATCTGTCCAGTGTGTGGGTGATGTGTGATCTGTCCAGTGTGTGGGTGATGTGTGATCTGTCCAGTGTGTGGGTGGTGTGTGATCTGTCCAGTGTGCGGGTGATGTGTGATCTGTCCAGTGTGTGGGTGATGTGTGATCTGTCCAGTGTGCGGGTGATGTGTGATCTGTCCAGTGTGTGGGTGATGTGTGATCTGTCCAGTGTGTGGGTGATGTGTGATCTGTCCAGTGTGTGGGTGGTGTGTGATCTGTCCAGTGTGTGGATGATGTGTGATCTGTCCAGTGTGTGGGTGATGTGTGATCTGTCCAGTGTGTGGGTGATGTGTGATCTGTCCAGTGTGTGGGTGATGTGTGATCTGTCCAGTGTGTGGGTGGTGTGTGATCTGTCCAGTGTGTGGGTGATGTGTGATCTGTCCAGTGTGTGGGTGGTGTGTGATCTGTCCAGTGTGTGGGTGATGTGTGATCTGTCCAGTGTGCGGGTGATGTGTGATCTGTCCAGTGTGCGGATGGTGTGTGATGTGTGATCTGTCCAATGTGCGGGTGATGTGTGATCTGTCCAGTGTGTGGGTGATGTGTGATCTGTCCAGTGTGCGGATGGTGTGTGATGTGTGATCTGTCCAATGTGCGGGTGATGTGTGATCTGTCCAATGTGCGGGTGATGTGTGATCTGTCCAGTGTGCGGATGGTGTGTGATGTGTGATCTGTCCAATGTGCGGGTGATGTGTGATCTGTCCAATGTGCGGGTGATGTGTGATCTGTCCAGTGTGTGGGTGATGTGTGATCTGTCCAGTGTGTGGGTGATGTGTGATCTGTCCAGTGTGTGGGTGATGTGTGATCTGTCCAGTGTGCGGGTGATGTGTGATCTGTCCAGTGTGTGGGTGATGTGTGATCTGTCCAGTGTGTGGGTGATGTGTGATCTGTCCAGTGTGTGGGTGATGTGTGATCTGTCCAGTGTGCGGGTGGTGTGTGATGTGTGATGTGTGATCTGTCCAGTGTGTGGGTGGTGTGTGATCTGTCCAGTGTGCGGGTGGTGTGTGATCTGTCCAGTGTGTGGGTGGTGTGTGATCTGTCCAGTGTGTGGGTGGTGTGTGATCTGTCCAGTGTGTGGGTGGTGGGTGATGTGTGATCTGTCCAGTGTGCGGGTGATGTGTGATCTGTCCAGTGTGCGGGTGGTGTGTGATCTGTCCAGTGTGTGGGTGATGTGTGATCTGTCCAGTGTGCGGGTGATGTGTGATCTGTCCAGTGTGTGGGTGATGTGTGATCTGTCCAGTGTGTGGGTGATGTGTGATCTGTCCAGTGTGTGGGTGATGTGTGATCTGTCCAGTGTGTGGGTGGTGTGTGATCTGTCCAGTGTGTGGGTGATGTGTGATGTGTGATCTGTCCAGTGTGCGGGTGATGTGTGATCTGTCCAGTGTGCGGGTGGTGTGTGATCTGTCCAGTGTGTGGGTGATGTGTGATCTGTCCAGTGTGTGGGTGATGTGTGATCTGTCCAGTGTGTGGGTGGTGTGTGATCTGTCCAGTGTGTGGGTGATGTGTGATCTGTCCAGTGTGTGGGTGATGTGTGATCTGTCCAGTGTGTGGGTGATGTGTGATCTGTCCAGTGTGTGGGTGATGTGTGATCTGTCCAGTGTGTGGGTGGTGTGTGATCTGTCCAGTGTGTGGGTGGTGGGTGATCTGTCCAGTGTGTGGGTGGTGTGTGATCTGTCCAGTGTGCGGATGGTGTGTGATGTGTGATCTGTCCAGTGTGCGGGTGATGTGTGATCTGTCCAGTGTGTGGGTGATGTGTGATCTGTCCAGTGTGTGGGTGATGTGTGATCTGTCCAGTGTGTGGGTGATCTGTCCAGTGTGTGGGTGATGTGTGATCTGTCCAGTGTGTGGGTGATGTGTGATCTGTCCAGTGTGCGGATGGTGTGTGATCTGTCCAGTGTGTGGGTGATGTGTGATCTGTCCAGTGTGCGGGTGGTGGGTGATCTGTCCAGTGTGTGGGTGATGTGTGATCTGTCCAGTGTGTGGGTGATCTGTCCAGTGTGTGGGTGATGTGTGATCTGTCCAGTGTGTGGGTGATGTGTGATCTGTCCAGTGTGCGGATGGTGTGTGATCTGTCCAGTGTGTGGGTGATGTGTGATCTGTCCAGTGTGCGGGTGGTGGGTGATCTGTCCAGTGTGTGGGTGATGTGTGATCTGTCCAGTGTGTGGGTGATCTGTCCAGTGTGTGGGTGATGTGTGATCTGTCCAGTGTGTGGGTGATGTGTGATCTGTCCAGTGTGCGGATGGTGTGTGATCTGTCCAGTGTGTGGGTGATGTGTGATCTGTCCAGTGTGTGGGTGATGTGTGATCTGTCCAGTGTGTGGGTGATCTGTCCAGTGTGTGGGTGATGTGTGATCTGTCCAGTGTGTGGGTGATGTGTGATCTGTCCAGTGTGCGGATGGTGTGTGATCTGTCCAGTGTGTGGGTGATGTGTGATCTGTCCAGTGTGCGGGTGGTGGGTGATCTGTCCAGTGTGTGGGTGATGTGTGATCTGTCCAGTGTGTGGGTGATCTGTCCAGTGTGTGGGTGATGTGTGATCTGTCCAGTGTGTGGGTGATGTGTGATCTGTCCAGTGTGCGGATGGTGTGTGATCTGTCCAGTGTGTGGGTGATGTGTGATCTGTCCAGTGTGCGGGTGGTGGGTGATCTGTCCAGTGTGTGGGTGATGTGTGATCTGTCCAGTGTGTGGGTGATCTGTCCAGTGTGTGGGTGATGTGTGATCTGTCCAGTGTGTGGGTGATGTGTGATCTGTCCAGTGTGCGGATGGTGTGTGATCTGTCCAGTGTGTGGGTGATGTGTGATCTGTCCAGTGTGCGGGTGGTGGGTGATCTGTCCAGTGTGTGGGTGGTGTGTGATCTGTCCAGTGTGTGGGTGATGTGTGATCTGTCCAGTGTGTGGGTGGTGGGTGATCTGTCCAGTGTGTGCGTGATGTGTGATCTGTCCAGTGTGTGGGTGATGTGTGATCTGTCCAGTGTGTGGGTGGTGGGTGATCTGTCCAGTGTGTGCGTGATGTGTGATCTGTCCAGTGTGTGGGTGATGTGTGATCTGTCCAGTGTGCGGGTGATGTGTGATCTGTCCAGTGTGTGTGTGGTGTGTGATCTGTCCAGTGTGTGGGTGATGTGTGATCTGTCCAGTGTGTGGGTGATGTGTGATCTGTCCAGTGTGCGGGTGATGTGTGATCTGTCCAGTGTGTGTGTGGTGTGTGATCTGTCCAGTGTGTGGGTGATGTGTGATCTGTCCAGTGTGTGGGTGGTGTGTGATCTGTCCAGTGTGTGGGTGATGTGTGATCTGTCCAGTGTGTGGGTGGTGTGTGATCTGTCCAGTGTGTGGGTGGTGGGTGATCTGTCCAGTGTGTGGGTGATGTGTGATCTGTCCAGTGTGTGGGTGATGTGTGATCTGTCCAGTGTGCGGATGGTGTGTGATCTGTCCAGTGTGTGGGTGATGTGTGATCTGTCCAGTGTGCGGGTGGTGGGTGATCTGTCCAGTGTGTGGGTGGTGTGTGATCTGTCCAGTGTGTGGGTGATGTGTGATCTGTCCAGTGTGTGGGTGGTGGGTGATCTGTCCAGTGTGTGCGTGATGTGTGATCTGTCCAGTGTGTGGGTGATGTGTGATCTGTCCAGTGTGCGGATGGTGTGTGATCTGTCCAGTGTGTGGGTGATGTGTGATCTGTCCAGTGTGCGGGTGGTGGGTGATCTGTCCAGTGTGTGGGTGATGTGTGATCTGTCCAGTGTGTGGGTGATGTGTGATCTGTCCAGTGTGTGGGTGGTGGGTGATCTGTCCAGTGTGTGCGTGATGTGTGATCTGTCCAGTGTGTGTGTGATGTGTGATCTGTCCAGTGTGTGTGTGATGTGTGATCTGTCCAGTGTGTGTGTGATGTGTGATCTGTCCAGTGTGTGGGTGATGTGTGATCTGTCCAGTGTGTGGGTGATGTGTGATCTGTCCAGTGTGCGGGTGGTGTGTGATCTGTCCAGTGTGTGGGTGATGTGTGATCTGTCCAGTGTGTGGGTGATGTGTGATCTGTCCAGTGTGCGGGTGATGTGTGATCTGTCCAGTGTGTGTGTGGTGTGTGATCTGTCCAGTGTGTGGGTGATGTGTGATCTGTCCAGTGTGTGGGTGGTGTGTGATCTGTCCAGTGTGTGGGTGATGTGTGATCTGTCCAGTGTGTGGGTGATGTGTGATCTGTCCAGTGTGTGGGTGATGTGTGATCTGTCCAGTGTGCGGATGGTGTGTGATCTGTCCAGTGTGCGGGTGATGTGTGATCTGTCCAGTGTGTGGGTGATGTGTGATCTGTCCAGTGTGTGGGTGATGTGTGATCTGTCCAGTGTGTGGGTGATGTGTGATCTGTCCAGTGTGTGGGTGATGTGTGATCTGTCCAGTGTGTGGGTGATGTGTGATCTGTCCAGTGTGTGGGTGATGTGTGATCTGTCCAGTGTGTGGGTGGTGTGTGATCTGTCCAGTGTGCGGGTGATGTGTGATCTGTCCAGTGTGTGGGTGGTGTGTGATCTGTCCAGTGTGTGGGTGATGTGTGATCTGTCCAGTGTGTGGGTGATGTGTGATCTGTCCAGTGTGTGGGTGGTGTGTGATCTGTCCAGTGTGTGGGTGATGTGTGATCTGTCCAGTGTGTGGGTGGTGTGTGATCTGTCCAGTGTGCGGGTGATGTGTGATCTGTCCAGTGTGCGGGTGATGTGTGATCTGTCCAGTGTGCGGGTGATGTGTGATCTGTCCAGTGTGCGGGTGGTGTGTGATCTGTCCAGTGTGTGGGTGATGTGTGATCTGTCCAGTGTGCGGGTGATGTGTGATCTGTCCAGTGTGCGGATGGTGTGTGATGTGTGATCTGTCCAGTGTGCGGGTGATGTGTGATCTGTCCAGTGTGCGGGTGGTGGGTGATCTGTCCAGTGTGTGGGTGATGTGTGATCTGTCCAGTGTGTGGGTGATGTGTGATCTGTCCAGTGTGCGGGTGATGTGTGATCTGTCCAGTGTGTGGGTGATGTGTGATCTGTCCAGTGTGTGGGTGATGTGTGATCTGTCCAGTGTGTGGGTGGTGTGTGATCTGTCCAGTGTGTGGGTGATGTGTGATCTGTCCAGTGTGCGGGTGATGTGTGATCTGTCCAGTGTGCGGGTGATGTGTGATCTGTCCAGTGTGCGGGTGGTGTGTGATCTGTCCAGTGTGTGGATGATGTGTGATCTGTCCAGTGTGTGGGTGATGTGTGATCTGTCCAGTGTGCGGGTGGTGGGTGATGTGTGATCTGTCCAGTGTGCGGGTGATGTGTGATCTGTCCAGTGTGCGGGTGGTGGGTGATCTGTCCAGTGTGTGGGTGGTGGGTGATCTGTCCAGTGTGTGGGTGATGTGTGATCTGTCCAGTGTGTGGGTGATGTGTGATCTGTCCAGTGTGTGGGTGGTGGGTGATCTGTCCAGTGTGTGGGTGATGTGTGATCTGTCCAGTGTGTGGGTGGTGTGTGATCTGTCCAGTGTGTGGGTGATGTGTGATCTGTCCAGTGTGCGGGTGATGTGTGATCTGTCCAGTGTGTGGGTGATGTGTGATCTGTCCAGTGTGCGGATGGTGTGTGATGTGTGATCTGTCCAGTGTGTGGGTGGTGTGTGATCTGTCCAGTGTGCGGGTGATGTGTGATCTGTCCAATGTGCGGGTGATGTGTGATCTGTCCAGTGTGTGGGTGATGTGTGATCTGTCCAGTGTGCGGATGGTGTGTGATGTGTGATCTGTCCAATGTGCGGGTGATGTGTGATCTGTCCAATGTGCGGGTGATGTGTGATCTGTCCAGTGTGCGGATGGTGTGTGATGTGTGATCTGTCCAATGTGCGGGTGATGTGTGATCTGTCCAGTGTGTGGGTGATGTGTGATCTGTCCAGTGTGTGGGTGATGTGTGATCTGTCCAGTGTGCGGGTGGTGTGTGATCTGTCCAGTGTGTGGGTGATGTGTGATCTGTCCAATGTGCGGGTGATGTGTGATCTGTCCAGTGTGCGGATGGTGTGTGATGTGTGATCTGTCCAATGTGCGGGTGATGTGTGATCTGTCCAGTGTGTGGGTGATGTGTGATCTGTCCAGTGTGTGGGTGATGTGTGATCTGTCCAGTGTGCGGGTGGTGTGTGATGTGTGATGTGTGATCTGTCCAGTGTGTGGGTGGTGGGTGATCTGTCCAGTGTGTGGGTGGTGTGTGATCTGTCCAGTGTGCGGGTGGTGTGTGATCTGTCCAGTGTGTGGGTGGTGTGTGATCTGTCCAGTGTGTGGGTGGTGTGTGATCTGTCCAGTGTGTGGGTGGTGTGTGATCTGTCCAGTGTGTGGGTGATGTGTGATGTGTGATCTGTCCAGTGTGCGGGTGATGTGTGATCTGTCCAGTGTGCGGGTGGTGTGTGATCTGTCCAGTGTGTGGGTGATGTGTGATCTGTCCAGTGTGCGGGTGATGTGTGATCTGTCCAGTGTGTGGGTGATGTGTGATCTGTCCAGTGTGTGGGTGATGTGTGATCTGTCCAGTGTGTGGGTGATGTGTGATCTGTCCAGTGTGTGGGTGGTGTGTGATCTGTCCAGTGTGTGGGTGATGTGTGATCTGTCCAGTGTGTGGGTGGTGGGTGATCTGTCCAGTGTGTGGGTGGTGTGTGATCTGTCCAGTGTGTGGGTGATGTGTGATCTGTCCAGTGTGCGGGTGGTGTGTGATCTGTCCAGTGTGTGGGTGATGTGTGATCTGTCCAGTGTGTGGGTGATGTGTGATCTGTCCAGTGTGTGGGTGGTGGGTGATCTGTCCAGTGTGTGGGTGGTGTGTGATCTGTCCAGTGTGTGTGTGATGTGTGATCTGTCCAGTGTGCGGGTGATGTGTGATCTGTCCAGTGTGTGGGTGATGTGTGATCTGTCCAGTGTGTGGGTGGTGGGTGATCTGTCCAGTGTGTGGGTGATGTGTGATCTGTCCAGTGTGTGGGTGGTGTGTGATCTGTCCAGTGTGTGGGTGGTGTGTGATCTGTCCAGTGTGTGGGTGATGTGTGATCTGTCCAGTGTGCGGATGGTGTGTGATGTGTGATCTGTCCAGTGTGTGGGTGATGTGTGATCTGTCCAGTGTGTGTGTGATGTGTGATCTGTCCAGTGTGCGGGTGATGTGTGATCTGTCCAGTGTGTGGGTGATGTGTGATCTGTCCAGTGTGTGGGTGATGTGTGATCTGTCCAGTGTGTGGGTGATCTGTCCAGTGTGTGGGTGATGTGTGATCTGTCCAGTGTGTGGGTGATGTGTGATCTGTCCAGTGTGCGGATGGTGTGTGATCTGTCCAGTGTGTGGGTGATGTGTGATCTGTCCAGTGTGCGGGTGGTGGGTGATCTGTCCAGTGTGTGGGTGATGTGTGATCTGTCCAGTGTGTGGGTGATCTGTCCAGTGTGTGGGTGATGTGTGATCTGTCCAGTGTGTGGGTGATGTGTGATCTGTCCAGTGTGCGGATGGTGTGTGATCTGTCCAGTGTGTGGGTGATGTGTGATCTGTCCAGTGTGCGGGTGGTGGGTGATCTGTCCAGTGTGTGGGTGGTGTGTGATCTGTCCAGTGTGTGGGTGATGTGTGATCTGTCCAGTGTGTGGGTGGTGGGTGATCTGTCCAGTGTGTGCGTGATGTGTGATCTGTCCAGTGTGTGGGTGATGTGTGATCTGTCCAGTGTGTGGGTGGTGGGTGATCTGTCCAGTGTGTGCGTGATGTGTGATCTGTCCAGTGTGTGGGTGATGTGTGATCTGTCCAGTGTGTGGGTGATGTGTGATCTGTCCAGTGTGTGGGTGATGTGTGATCTGTCCAGTGTGCGGGTGATGTGTGATCTGTCCAGTGTGCGGGTGGTGTGTGATCTGTCCAGTGTGTGGGTGATGTGTGATCTGTCCAGTGTGTGGGTGATGTGTGATCTGTCCAGTGTGTGGGTGATGTGTGATCTGTCCAGTGTGTGGGTGATGTGTGATCTGTCCAGTGTGCGGGTGATGTGTGATCTGTCCAGTGTGTGGGTGATGTGTGATCTGTCCAGTGTGTGGGTGATGTGTGATCTGTCCAGTGTGTGGGTGATGTGTGATCTGTCCAGTGTGTGGGTGGTGTGTGATCTGTCCAGTGTGTGGGTGGTGTGTGATCTGTCCAGTGTGTGGGTGATGTGTGATCTGTCCAGTGTGTGGGTGATGTGTGATCTGTCCAGTGTGTGGGTGATGTGTGATCTGTCCAGTGTGTGGGTGATGTGTGATCTGTCCAGTGTGTGGGTGGTGTGTGATCTGTCCAGTGTGTGGGTGGTGTGTGATCTGTCCAGTGTGCGGGTGATGTGTGATGTGTCCAGTGTGTGGGTGATGTGTGATCTGTCCAGTGTGTGGGTGATGTGTGATCTGTCCAGTGTGTGGGTGGTGTGTGATCTGTCCAGTGTGTGGGTGATGTGTGATCTGTCCAGTGTGCGGGTGGTGTGTGATCTGTCCAGTGTGTGGGTGATGTGTGATCTGTCCAATGTGCGGGTGATGTGTGATCTGTCCAGTGTGCGGATGGTGTGTGATGTGTGATCTGTCCAATGTGCGGGTGATGTGTGATCTGTCCAGTGTGTGGGTGATGTGTGATCTGTCCAGTGTGTGGGTGATGTGTGATCTGTCCAGTGTGTGGGTGGTGTGTGATCTGTCCAGTGTGTGGGTGGTGTGTGATCTGTCCAGTGTGCGGGTGATGTGTGATGTGTCCAGTGTGTGGGTGATGTGTGATCTGTCCAGTGTGTGGGTGATGTGTGATCTGTCCAGTGTGTGGGTGGTGTGTGATCTGTCCAGTGTGTGGGTGATGTGTGATCTGTCCAGTGTGTGGGTGATGTGTGATCTGTCCAGTGTGCGGGTGGTGTGTGATCTGTCCAGTGTGTGGGTGATGTGTGATCTGTCCAATGTGCGGGTGATGTGTGATCTGTCCAGTGTGCGGATGGTGTGTGATGTGTGATCTGTCCAATGTGCGGGTGATGTGTGATCTGTCCAGTGTGTGGGTGATGTGTGATCTGTCCAGTGTGTGGGTGATGTGTGATCTGTCCAGTGTGTGGGTGATGTGTGATCTGTCCAGTGTGCGGGTGATGTGTGATCTGTCCAGTGTGTGGGTGATGTGTGATCTGTCCAGTGTGTGGGTGATGTGTGATCTGTCCAGTGTGTGGGTGATGTGTGATCTGTCCAGTGTGTGGGTGATGTGTGATGTGTGATCTGTCCAGTGTGCGGGTGATGTGTGATCTGTCCAGTGTGCGGGTGGTGGGTGATCTGTCCAGTGTGCGGGTGGTGTGTGATGTGTGATGTGTGATCTGTCCAGTGTGTGGGTGGTGGGTGATCTGTCCAGTGTGTGGGTGGTGTGTGATCTGTCCAGTGTGCGGGTGGTGTGTGATCTGTCCAGTGTGTGGGTGGTGTGTGATCTGTCCAGTGTGTGGGTGGTGTGTGATCTGTCCAGTGTGTGGGTGATGTGTGATGTGTGATCTGTCCAGTGTGCGGGTGATGTGTGATCTGTCCAGTGTGCGGGTGGTGGGTGATCTGTCCAGTGTGTGGGTGATGTGTGATCTGTCCAGTGTGTGGGTGATGTGTGATCTGTCCAGTGTGCGGGTGATGTGTGATCTGTCCAGTGTGCGGGTGATGTGTGATCTGTCCAGTGTGCGGATGGTGTGTGATGTGTGATCTGTCCAATGTGCGGGTGATGTGTGATCTGTCCAGTGTGTGGGTGATGTGTGATCTGTCCAGTGTGTGGGTGATGTGTGATCTGTCCAGTGTGTGGGTGATGTGTGATCTGTCCAGTGTGCGGGTGATGTGTGATCTGTCCAGTGTGCGGGTGATGTGTGATCTGTCCAGTGTGTGGGTGATGTGTGATCTGTCCAGTGTGTGGGTGATGTGTGATCTGTCCAGTGTGTGGGTGATGTGTGATCTGTCCAGTGTGCGGGTGGTGTGTGATGTGTGATGTGTGATCTGTCCAGTGTGTGGGTGGTGGGTGATCTGTCCAGTGTGTGGGTGGTGTGTGATCTGTCCAGTGTGCGGGTGGTGTGTGATCTGTCCAGTGTGTGGGTGGTGTGTGATCTGTCCAGTGTGTGGGTGGTGGGTGATCTGTCCAGTGTGTGGGTGGTGTGTGATCTGTCCAGTGTGTGGGTGATGTGTGATCTGTCCAGTGTGTGGGTGATGTGTGATCTGTCCAGTGTGTGGGTGATGTGTGATCTGTCCAGTGTGTGGGTGGTGGGTGATCTGTCCAGTGTGTGGGTGATGTGTGATCTGTCCAGTGTGCGGATGGTGTGTGATGTGTGATCTGTCCAGTGTGCGGGTGATGTGTGATCTGTCCAGTGTGTGGGTGATGTGTGATCTGTCCAGTGTGTGGGTGATGTGTGATCTGTCCAGTGTGTGGGTGATCTGTCCAGTGTGTGGGTGATGTGTGATCTGTCCAGTGTGTGGGTGATGTGTGATCTGTCCAGTGTGCGGATGGTGTGTGATCTGTCCAGTGTGTGGGTGATGTGTGATCTGTCCAGTGTGTGGGTGATGTGTGATCTGTCCAGTGTGTGGGTGGTGTGTGATCTGTCCAGTGTGCGGGTGGTGTGTGATCTGTCCAGTGTGTGGGTGATGTGTGATCTGTCCAGTGTGTGGGTGATGTGTGATCTGTCCAGTGTGTGGGTGGTGTGTGATCTGTCCAGTGTGTGGGTGGTGTGTGATCTGTCCAGTGTGTGGGTGATGTGTGATGTGTGATCTGTCCAGTGTGCGGGTGATGTGTGATCTGTCCAGTGTGCGGGTGGTGTGTGATCTGTCCAGTGTGTGGGTGATGTGTGATCTGTCCAGTGTGTGGGTGATGTGTGATCTGTCCAGTGTGTGGGTGATGTGTGATCTGTCCAGTGTGTGGGTGATGTGTGATCTGTCCAGTGTGTGGGTGGTGGGTGATCTGTCCAGTGTGTGGGTGGTGTGTGATCTGTCCAGTGTGTGGGTGATGTGTGATCTGTCCAGTGTGCGGATGGTGTGTGATGTGTGATCTGTCCAGTGTGCGGGTGATGTGTGATCTGTCCAGTGTGTGGGTGATGTGTGATCTGTCCAGTGTGTGGGTGATGTGTGATCTGTCCAGTGTGTGGGTGATCTGTCCAGTGTGTGGGTGATGTGTGATCTGTCCAGTGTGTGGGTGATGTGTGATCTGTCCAGTGTGTGGGTGGTGTGTGATCTGTCCAGTGTGTGGGTGGTGGGTGATCTGTCCAGTGTGTGGGTGGTGTGTGATCTGTCCAGTGTGTGGGTGATGTGTGATCTGTCCAGTGTGCGGATGGTGTGTGATGTGTGATCTGTCCAGTGTGCGGGTGATGTGTGATCTGTCCAGTGTGTGGGTGATGTGTGATCTGTCCAGTGTGTGGGTGATGTGTGATCTGTCCAGTGTGTGGGTGATGTGTGATCTGTCCAGTGTGTGGGTGATCTGTCCAGTGTGTGGGTGATGTGTGATCTGTCCAGTGTGTGGGTGATGTGTGATCTGTCCAGTGTGCGGATGGTGTGTGATCTGTCCAGTGTGTGGGTGATGTGTGATCTGTCCAGTGTGTGGGTGATGTGTGATCTGTCCAGTGTGTGGGTGGTGGGTGATCTGTCCAGTGTGTGCGTGATGTGTGATCTGTCCAGTGTGTGGGTGGTGTGTGATCTGTCCAGTGTGTGGGTGATGTGTGATGTGTGATCTGTCCAGTGTGCGGGTGATGTGTGATCTGTCCAGTGTGCGGGTGATGTGTGATCTGTCCAGTGTGTGGGTGGTGTGTGATCTGTCCAGTGTGTGGGTGGTGTGTGATCTGTCCAGTGTGTGGGTGGTGTGTGATCTGTCCAGTGTGTGGGTGATGTGTGATGTGTGATCTGTCCAGTGTGCGGGTGATGTGTGATCTGTCCAGTGTGCGGGTGATGTGTGATCTGTCCAGTGTGCGGGTGGTGTGTGATCTGTCCAGTGTGTGGGTGATGTGTGATCTGTCCAGTGTGTGGGTGATGTGTGATCTGTCCAGTGTGTGGGTGATGTGTGATCTGTCCAGTGTGCGGGTGATGTGTGATCTGTCCAGTGTGTGGGTGATGTGTGATCTGTCCAGTGTGCGGGTGATGTGTGATCTGTCCAGTGTGCGGATGGTGTGTGATGTGTGATCTGTCCAATGTGCGGGTGATGTGTGATCTGTCCAGTGTGCGGATGGTGTGTGATGTGTGATCTGTCCAATGTGCGGGTGATGTGTGATCTGTCCAGTGTGTGGGTGATGTGTGATCTGTCCAGTGTGTGGGTGATGTGTGATCTGTCCAGTGTGTGGGTGATGTGTGATCTGTCCAGTGTGCGGGTGATGTGTGATCTGTCCAGTGTGTGGGTGATGTGTGATCTGTCCAGTGTGTGGGTGATGTGTGATCTGTCCAGTGTGCGGGTGATGTGTGATCTGTCCAGTGTGCGGGTGGTGTGTGATGTGTGATGTGTGATCTGTCCAGTGTGTGGGTGGTGGGTGATCTGTCCAGTGTGTGGGTGGTGTGTGATCTGTCCAGTGTGTGGGTGATGTGTGATCTGTCCAGTGTGTGGGTGGTGGGTGATCTGTCCAGTGTGTGCGTGATGTGTGATCTGTCCAGTGTGTGGGTGGTGGGTGATCTGTCCAGTGTGTGGGTGATGTGTGATCTGTCCAGTGTGTGGGTGATGTGTGATCTGTCCAGTGTGTGGGTGGTGTGTGATCTGTCCAGTGTGTGGGTGGTGTGTGATCTGTCCAGTGTGCGGGTGGTGTGTGATCTGTCCAGTGTGTGGGTGATGTGTGATCTGTCCAGTGTGTGGGTGGTGGGTGATCTGTCCAGTGTGTGGGTGATGTGTGATCTGTCCAGTGTGCGGGTGGTGTGTGATCTGTCCAGTGTGTGGGTGGTGTGTGATCTGTCCAGTGTGTGGGTGGTGTGTGATCTGTCCAGTGTGTGGGTGATGTGTGATCTGTCCAGTGTGTGGGTGATGTGTGATCTGTCCAGTGTGCGGGTGGTGTGTGATCTGTCCAGTGTGTGGGTGGTGTGTGATCTGTCCAGTGTGTGGGTGGTGTGTGATCTGTCCAGTGTGCGGGTGATGTGTGATCTGTCCAGTGTGCGGGTGATGTGTGATCTGTCCAGTGTGTGGGTGATGTGTGATCTGTCCAGTGTGTGGGTGATGTGTGATCTGTCCAGTGTGCGGGTGGTGTGTGATCTGTCCAGTGTGTGGGTGATGTGTGATCTGTCCAGTGTGCGGGTGGTGTGTGATCTGTCCAGTGTGCGGGTGATGTGTGATCTGTCCAGTGTGTGGGTGATGTGTGATCTGTCCAGTGTGCGGGTGGTGTGTGATCTGTCCAGTGTGTGGGTGATGTGTGATCTGTCCAGTGTGCGGGTGATGTGTGATCTGTCCAGTGTGCGGGTGATGTGTGATCTGTCCAGTGTGCGGGTGATGTGTGATCTGTCCAGTGTGCGGGTGATGTGTGATCTGTCCAGTGTGCGGGTGGTGTGTGATCTGTCCAGTGTGTGGGTGGTGTGTGATCTGTCCAGTGTGTGGGTGATGTGTGATCTGTCCAGTGTGCGGGTGATGTGTGATCTGTCCAGTGTGCGGGTGATGTGTGATCTGTCCAGTGTGCGGGTGGTGTGTGATCTGTCCAGTGTGTGGGTGATGTGTGATCTGTCCAGTGTGCGGGTGATGTGTGATCTGTCCAGTGTGCGGGTGATGTGTGATCTGTCCAGTGTGCGGGTGATGTGTGATCTGTCCAGTGTGCGGGTGATGTGTGATCTGTCCAGTGTGCGGGTGGTGTGTGATCTGTCCAGTGTGTGGGTGGTGTGTGATCTGTCCAGTGTGTGGGTGATGTGTGATCTGTCCAGTGTGCGGGTGATGTGTGATCTGTCCAGTGTGCGGGTGATGTGTGATCTGTCCAGTGTGCGGGTGATGTGTGATCTGTCCAGTGTGTGGGTGATGTGTGATCTGTCCAGTGTGTGGGTGGTGTGTGATCTGTCCAGTGTGTGGGTGATGTGTATTCTGTCCAGTGTGTGGGTGATGTGTGATCTGTCCAGTGTGTGGGTGATGTGTGATCTGTCCAGTGTGTGGGTGATGTGTGATCTGTCCAGTGTGTGGGTGGTGTGTGATCTGTCCAGTGTGTGGGTGATGTGTGATCTGTCCAGTGTGTGGGTGGTGTGTGATCTGTCCAGTGTGTGGGTGGTGTGTGATCTGTCCAGTGTGTGGGTGATGTGTGATCTGTCCAGTGTGTGGGTGATGTGTGATCTGTCCAGTGTGCGGGTGATGTGTGATCTGTCCAGTGTGTGGGTGATGTGTGATCTGTCCAGTGTGCGGGTGATGTGTGATCTGTCCAGTGTGCGGGTGATGTGTGATCTGTCCAGTGTGTGGGTGGTGTGTGATCTGTGCAGTGTGCGGGTGATGTGTGATCTGTCCAGTGTGCGGATGGTGTGTGATCTGTCCAGTGTGTGGGTGGTGTGTGATCTGTCCAGTGTGCGGATGGTGTGTGATCTGTCCAGTGTGTGGGTGATGTGTGATCTGTCCAGTGTGTGGGTGATGTGTGATCTGTCCAGTGTGTGGGTGGTGTGTGATCTGTCCAGTGTGTGGGTGATGTGTGATCTGTCCAGTGTGTGGGTGGTGTGTGATCTGTCCAGTGTGTGGGTGATGTGTGATCTGTCCAGTGTGTGGGTGATGTGTGATCTGTCCAGTGTGCGGGTGGTGTGTGATCTGTCCAGTGTGTGGGTGGTGTGTGATCTGTCCAGTGTGTGGGTGGTGTGTGATCTGTCCAGTGTGCGGGTGATGTGTGATCTGTCCAGTGTGCGGGTGATGTGTGATCTGTCCAGTGTGCGGGTGATGTGTGATCTGTCCAGTGTGTGGGTGATGTGTGATCTGTCCAGTGTGTGGGTGATGTGTGATCTGTCCAGTGTGTGGGTGATGTGTGATCTGTCCAGTGTGTGGGTGATGTGTGATCTGTCCAGTGTGTGGGTGATGTGTGATCTGTCCAGTGTGTGGGTGATGTGTGATCTGTCCAGTGTGTGGGTGATGTGTGATCTGTCCAGTGTGTGGGTGATGTGTGATCTGTCCAGTGTGTGGGTGATGTGTGATCTGTCCAGTGTGTGGGCGGTGGGTGATCTGTCCAGTGTGCGGGTGATGTGTGATCTGTCCAGTGTGCGGGTGGTGTGTGATCTGTCCAGTGTGTGGGTGATGTGTGATCTGTCCAGTGTGCGGGTGGTGTGTGATCTGTCCAGTGTGTGGGTGATGTGTGATCTGTCCAGTGTGTGGGTGATGTGTGATCTGTCCAGTGTGTGGGCGGTGGGTGATCTGTCCAGTGTGCGGGTGATGTGTGATCTGTCCAGTGTGTGGGTGGTGTGTGATCTGTCCAGTGTGCGGGTGATGTGTGATCTGTCCAGTGTGTGGGTGGTGTGTGATCTGTCCAGTGTGCGGATGGTGTGTGATCTGTCCAGTGTGTGGGTGATGTGTGATCTGTCCAGTGTGCGGGTGATGTGTGATCTGTCCAGTGTGCGGGTGATGTGTGATCTGTCCAGTGTGCGGGTGATGTGTGATCTGTCCAGTGTGCGGGTGATGTGTGATCTGTCCAGTGTGCGGGTGGTGTGTGATCTGTCCAGTGTGTGGGTGATGTGTGATCTGTCCAGTGTGTGGGTGATGTGTGATCTGTCCAGTGTGTGGGTGATGTGTGATCTGTCCAGTGTGTGGGTGGTGTGTGATCTGTCCAGTGTGCGGGTGATGTGTGATCTGTCCAGTGTGTGGGTGGTGTGTGATCTGTCCAGTGTGTGGGTGGTGTGTGATCTGTCCAGTGTGTGGGTGATGTGTGATCTGTCCAGTGTGTGGGTGGTATGTGATCTGTCCAGTGTGTGGGTGGTGTGTGATCTGTCCAGTGTGTGGGTGATGTGTGATCTGTCCAGTGTGCGGATGGTGTGTGATCTGTCCAGTGTGTGGGTGATGTGTGATCTGTCCAGTGTGTGGGTGGTGTGTGATCTGTCCAGTGTGTGGGTGATGTGTGATCTGTCCAGTGTGTGGGTGGTGGGTGATCTGTCCAGTGTGTGGGTGATGTGTGATCTGTCCAGTGTGTGGGTGATGTGTGATCTGTCCAGTGTGTGGGTGGTGGGTGATCTGTCCAGTGTGTGGGTGATGTGTGATCTGTCCAGTGTGTGGGTGATGTGTGATCTGTCCAGTGTGCGGGTGATGTGTGATCTGTCCAGTGTGCGGGTGATGTGTGATCTGTCCAGTGTGCGGGTGGTGTGTGATCTGTCCAGTGTGTGTGTGATGTGTGATCTGTCCAGTGTGTGGGTGATGTGTGATCTGTCCAGTGTGTGGGTGGTGTGTGATCTGTCCAGTGTGTGGGTGGTGTGTGATCTGTCCAGTGTGTGTGTGATGTGTGATCTGTCCAGTGTGTGGGTGATGTGTGATCTGTCCAGTGTGTGGGTGATGTGTGATCTGTCCAGTGTGTGGGTGATGTGTGATCTGTCCAGTGTGTGGGTGATGTGTGATCTGTCCAGTGTGTGGGTGGTGTGTGATCTGTCCAGTGTGCGGGTGATGTGTGATCTGTCCAGTGTGCGGGTGATGTGTGATCTGTCCAGTGTGCGGGTGATGTGTGATCTGTCCAGTGTGCGGGTGGTGTGTGATCTGTCCAGTGTGTGTGTGATGTGTGATCTGTCCAGTGTGTGGGTGATGTGTGATCTGTCCAGTGTGTGGGTGATGTGTGATCTGTCCAGTGTGTGGGTGGTGTGTGATCTGTCCAGTGTGTGGGTGATGTGTGATCTGTCCAGTGTGTGGGTGGTGTGTGATCTGTCCAGTGTGCGGGTGATGTGTGATCTGTCCAGTGTGCGGGTGATGTGTGATCTGTCCAGTGTGCGGGTGATGTGTGATCTGTCCAGTGTGCGGGTGGTGTGTGATCTGTCCAGTGTGTGTGTGATGTGTGATCTGTCCAGTGTGTGGGTGATGTGTGATCTGTCCAGTGTGTGGGTGATGTGTGATCTGTCCAGTGTGTGGGTGGTGTGTGATCTGTCCAGTGTGTGGGTGATGTGTGATCTGTCCAGTGTGCGGGTGGTGTGTGATCTGTCCAGTGTGTGGGTGATGTGTGATCTGTCCAGTGTGCGGGTGGTGTGTGATCTGTCCAGTGTGTGGGTGATGTGTGATCTGTCCAGTGTGCGGGTGATGTGTGATCTGTCCAGTGTGCGGGTGGTGGGTGATCTGTCCAGTGTGCGGGTGGTGGGTGATCTGTCCAGTGTGTGTGTGATGGGTGATCTGTCCAGTGTGTGTGTGATGTGTGATCTGTCCAGTGTGTGTGTGATGTGTGATCTGTCCAGTGTGTGGGTGGTGTGTGATCTGTCCAGTGTGCGGGTGATGTGTGATCTGTCCAGTGTGCGGGTGGTGTGTGATCTGTCCAGTGTGTGGGTGGTGTGTGATCTGTCCAGTGTGCGGGTGATGTGTGATCTGTCCAGTGTGTGGGTGGTGTGTGATCTGTCCAGTGTGTGGGTGGTGTGTGATCTGTCCAGTGTGTGGGTGATGTGTGATCTGTCCAGTGTGTGGGTGATGTGTGATCTGTCCAGTGTGTGGGTGATGTGTGATCTGTCCAGTGTGTGGGTGGTGTGTGATCTGTCCAGTGTGCGGGTGATGTGTGATCTGTCCAGTGTGCGGGTGATGTGTGATCTGTCCAGTGTGTGGGTGGTGTGTGATCTGTCCAGTGTGCGGGTGATGTGTGATCTGTCCAGTGTGTGGGTGGTGTGTGATCTGTCCAGTGTGTGGGTGGTGTGTGATCTGTCCAGTGTGTGGGTGATGTGTGATCTGTCCAGTGTGTGGGTGGTGTGTGATCTGTCCAGTGTGTGGGTGGTGTGTGATCTGTCCAGTGTGTGGGTGGTGTGTGATCTGTCCAGTGTGTGGGTGGTGTGTGATCTGTCCAGTGTGTGGGTGATGTGTGATCTGTCCAGTGTGTGGGTGGTGTGTGATCTGTCCAGTGTGTGGGTGGTGTGTGATCTGTCCAGTGTGTGGGTGATGTGTGATCTGTCCAGTGTGCGGGTGATGTGTGATCTGTCCAGTGTGCGGGTGGTGGGTGATCTGTCCAGTGTGCGGGTGGTGGGTGATCTGTCCAGTGTGTGTGTGATGGGTGATCTGTCCAGTGTGTGTGTGATGTGTGATCTGTCCAGTGTGTGTGTGATGTGTGATCTGTCCAGTGTGTGGGTGGTGTGTGATCTGTCCAGTGTGCGGGTGATGTGTGATCTGTCCAGTGTGCGGGTGGTGTGTGATCTGTCCAGTGTGTGGGTGGTGTGTGATCTGTCCAGTGTGCGGGTGATGTGTGATCTGTCCAGTGTGTGGGTGGTGTGTGATCTGTCCAGTGTGTGGGTGGTGTGTGATCTGTCCAGTGTGTGGGTGATGTGTGATCTGTCCAGTGTGTGGGTGATGTGTGATCTGTCCAGTGTGTGGGTGATGTGTGATCTGTCCAGTGTGTGGGTGGTGTGTGATCTGTCCAGTGTGCGGGTGATGTGTGATCTGTCCAGTGTGCGGGTGATGTGTGATCTGTCCAGTGTGTGGGTGATGTGTGATCTGTCCAGTGTGCGGGTGATGTGTGATCTGTCCAGTGTGTGGGTGGTGTGTGATCTGTCCAGTGTGTGGGTGGTGTGTGATCTGTCCAGTGTGTGGGTGATGTGTGATCTGTCCAGTGTGCGGGTGATGTGTGATCTGTCCAGTGTGCGGGTGATGTGTGATCTGTCCAGTGTGCGGGTGATGTGTGATCTGTCCAGTGTGCGGGTGATGTGTGATCTGTCCAGTGTGTGGGTGATGTGTGATCTGTCCAGTGTGTGGGTGGTGTGTGATCTGTCCAGTGTGCGGGTGATGTGTGATCTGTCCAGTGTGCGGGTGATGTGTGATCTGCTCAGACTGCGTGTGACCGAATGGTGTTCAGTCCAATCTAACTAGACAAATAATGTGTCCCATAATTTTACTACAGATTCCCATGGACTGCGCAGAAAGCGACCTCGCATCTCTTCTCCGCTCGATGAGCTTGTCGGACCCGGTCAGTGCTTGGCAACATTATATATACTATTATGTGTCTAATCTTAGATGTTACTCTGATCCTTATTTTATTTTTTTTGCAGACCCACATGGGATTGAGAGCAGGAGACGACAAGCAAGACCCGAATACACAGACTACATAACTTCTCCATCAGGTAAATAAATGTAAAATGTAGTGCCATAAATGTAGTTGTGTTTGGCAGACTTCAGTACTGCTTTTGCAATCAAATCATTTTAGGTCAGTTCAGGATAAAGTGGAAGCATTTTGTTACATCTGTTTATAAAGTGCAAAAAAAAACAATGTTGCTTTTCTGAAATTCATAGCTGTCCTTTGTCTTCTGCACAATTCCTATGTCATCTTAAAGATTCATCCTAGTTATCCTGACTACAGAATAATTAGCCTTTATGTTATAGAAAATTGTGAATGGGCTTAGTTAAGTATTTTAGCAAATGGCAAGTATCAGGGCTGACACCAATCCACTAAAATGCTGTTTGTAGTCCGCCCACAACAAAACTCATGAGTCTGGCAGATGAACAGGTATTATTCTGTACTTTCAGGGTACAATGTGGGGAATTCTGCATGCACTGTTAGGATACACTGCATATGTTTTTCTTGAAAACATTGAAAGAGATTGACTATGTTGAGAGCTCCCTCTAGTGGCCAATTTACAAACCTCAATGTGTAATATGATACAATTATTGGAGAGCAAGCATGCACAAATGTGAGTCAAATTAAACATTACTCTGCCCTAAACTCTGCTAATAACATAATAACTAAGCCTAAATCCCCACCCACCCCCATTCTAGGACTATTCTATCTACCCTGTAATAGAAAAGATGTGTATTCTTACCTGTTCTAAAGCTGCTCTGGTCCAGGCACATGATTGGGTCCCAGTACCTACTTCAGTGTAGAGGAGAGGCAGTGACAACGGCTGCAGACCCTGGACGATGACGTCACCTATAAGCTTACTATGGGCCATCCATTGTCGGCAGTCCCTTCTCTACACTAAAGCCGGTGCTGGAAGCCGGTCATGTGACCGCAATGGAGTGGCTTCAGAATAGGTAAGAATAGACTTAGAATGGGGTGGGAGCAGATTTAGGCTTAGTTACATTTTGATTTGAATTACACTTTTAGTATTTTGCCACACACTATGTACACTCAGACAAGCTACCTAGTTAGTGATTAAAGGTTCTCTATTCCTGTGAAGACTAGTTTGACCAACTTGTGGGTTAAATAACCTATAACTGGCCAAATCTGACTGATCTCAGTGTTCAGCATTCAATGTGACCATACACATAAGATGCAGTCAGTCCCTGACCATCCCTGCTTCCAATATCCAAAAGTATTGGAACATCTGCCTTTACACGCACATTAACTTTAATGGCATCCCAGTCTTAGTCCGTAGGGTTCAATATTGAGTTGGCCTACCCTTTGCAGTATAAAAGCTTCAACTCTTCTGAGAAAGCTGTCCACAAGGTTTAGGAGTGTGTCTATGGGAATGTTTGACCATTCTTCCAGAAGCGCAGTTGTGAGGTCAGGCACTGATGTGGACAAGAAGGCCTGGCTCGTAGTCTCCGCTTTAATTTATCCCAAAGGTGTTCTGTCGGGGTGGCAGGACTCTGTGCAGGCCAGTCAAGTTCTTCCACCCCAAACTCGCATATTCATTTCTTTATGGACCTTGCTTTGTGCACTGGTCCATATCATTTGGTGGAGGGGGGACTATGGTGTGGGGATGGTTTTCAGGGGTTGGGCTTGGTCCTTTAGTCCTTTAGTTCCGGTGAAGGGAACGCTTTAGGCGTCAGCATACCAAGACATTTTGGACAATTTTATGCTCCCAACTTTGTGGGAACAGTTTGCGGGTGGCCCGTTTCTGTTCCAGCCTGACTGCGCACAAGAGCACAAAGCAAGGTCCATAAAGACATGGATAAGCGAGTTTGGGGTGGAGGAACGTGACTTGCCTGCACAGAGTCCTGATCTCTACCCGATAGAACTCATTTGGGATGAATTAGAGTGGAGAATGCAAGCCAGGCCTTCTCATCCAACATCAGTGCCTGACCTCACAAATGCACTTCTGGAAGAATGGTCAAACATTCCCATAGACACACTCCTAAACCTTGTGGACGAACTTTACAGAAGAGTTGAAGCTGTTATAGCTGCAAAGGGTGGGCCAACGCAATATTGAACCCTAAGACTTATGCCGCGTACACACGATTGGATTTTCCGTCAGAAAAACCTTGGTTGTTTTTTCCGACGGAATACCGCTCAAGCTTGGCTTGCATACACACGGTCACACAAAAGTTCTCTGAACTTTCAACCGCTAAGAACGCAGTGACGTCCAACACTATGACATGCCGAGAAAATGAAGTTCAATGCTTCCGAGCATGCATCGAATTGTTTCCATCTGAAAATTTGAGAACCAGCTCTCAATTTTTTGCTGGCCGTAATTCTGACAGGAAAAGTTTGATGGAGCCTACACACGGTCGGAATTTCCGACCAAAAGCTAACATCTGACTTTTCCTGTCGGAATTTCCGATCGTGTGTACGCGGCATAAGAATGGGATGTCATTAAAGTTCATGTGCGTGTAAAGGCAGGCATCCCAGTACTTTTGACAATATAGTGTATATCAGTTGGCCTAGAACACAGGTGTCAAACACAAGGCCCGCGGGCCGAATCTGGCCCTCCAGGAAATTTCATGTGGCCCTCGCACCTCTCCTGCAGCTGCAGCCCTCCTCTGGTTCTCCTCCAGACCCTTACTTTCTAGCAATGCATCCAGCTTCTTCCCAGCAGCAGCATAAGGAAAGGGGGGTGCACTGTGATGTAAGGAAGAGTGGGGGACTCAACTTCTGATGGTGGGGTGGCGCTTAACATCTAATGTAAAGGGGAGGGGATGTGCTGGACATGTAATCTTACAGATACAACCAGCCCTTTTGAGGGCAATCATAATGCTGATGCGGCCCGCGATGAAATTGAGTTTGACACCCCTGGCCTAGAAAGTACATGTATCCATACACAGCCACATCTTAATAGACCCAATCTTCCTGATATTGGAATATTGCTTCTTCCTTTAAAAGAGGATCTGTTGGATCAGCCTTTCTCAGAATTTTTACCCCAGAGGAACCTCAGGGAACCTTTGCTAAAACCAGTTCATTGGGGGTCATTGGGAAGAATGCCACCCTTACAGCAAAAAAGATCATTGGTATAATGATACTAAACTAACAAAAGGCATTGGACCCAGAATTATGCCGGTACCATCAGTTGGAAGGTCAATCGGCCACAGCTCAAGGAACTCTTAGCAACCTCTGGAGGAACCCTAGTTGAGAATGGCTGCATTAGATACATTTTGTTGACACAGTATACAATGTCAGAAGTGATTTGCTGTCAGTTTTTCCACCTTTACATGTATACCTCCTGTGTGTGTTTCCACCCATATCAGTCTGAGTTGGCTTCATACAGATTTCAGGATGGTGACATCAATGGCCATGAAACCGAATACATCCAGCTACTTGATTCAGTCCCATTATAGTGCATGCTGGATCTCTCCCGCTTCTCAAGCAGTGGCTCTGACACCTGTCTGAAAAGGCTTGTATGGAAGCAGCCAATCCCCCATTTACATGCAACAAAATAAAAAAAATTGACTAGGCTTAACTTCACAGCCACAGACCTCAGATGTGGCATATAAATCAGGAGACAGTTTCCATCAAAGCTTTCTCATACAGGTGCTTCTCCTATAATAGTCTCTGAAGCTGTTTCTGATGTATGTTTATGTGCTTGGCAGTGATATTACAAGGCAATAATCTTTTATCTGATGGTGCCCTCTAGAGGCAGGATCACACCTTACCTCCAGTACCCTCAGTTTTTTTTTTGTGCGGTGCGAATTCCAGCTCTGTTATCTCTGCAAAGAGATAAGAGAACTGTTCAGCAAATCATCTCCGTTTTAGCTGCAAATTTAGTGACCTGGGAGAGAGGAGGGGGGAAGTGTAGTGAGGAGAAGGAGAGAAATCCTGTTGAGAACTGAACACATCTGCGAATCAGATGCGTGCCCATAGAAGATAATGGGCTTGAATTCGCACCTGAGCCGCACCAGAATGCCTAGAAAACGCACCCGTTTTTTGGGCAATGCGCAGTGCGAATGCATTACACATATGTGAACCAGCCTCATTAACCACTTAAGCCCCGGACCATTTCGGGCCATTAGGACCAGGCCTGTTTTTGGGATTCGGCACTGCGCTGCTTTAACTGTAAATTGTGCGGACATGCAATGTTGTACCCAAATGAAATTTGCGTCCTTTTCTTCCCACAAATAGAGCTTTATTTTAATGGTATTTGATTGCCTCTGCGATTTTTATTTTTTGCGATATAAACAGAAAAAGACCGAAAATTTTGAAAAAAAATGATATTTTCTACTTTTTGTTATAAGAAAAATCGAATAAACTCAATTTTAGTCATACATTTAGGCCAAAATGTATTCAGCCACATGTCTTTAGTAAAAAAAATGTCAATAAGCGTATATTTATTGGTTTGCGCAAAAGTTATAGCGTTTACAAACTAGGGTACATTTTCTGAAATTTACACAGCTTTAAATTTATGACTGCCTATCTCATTTCTTGAGGTGCTAAAATGGCAGGGCAGTACAAAACCCCCCCAAATGACCCCATTTTAGAAAGTAGACACCCCAAGGAAATTGCTGAGAGGCATGTTGAGCCCATTGAATATGACAAAAAAAAAAATTACAAAAAGTTGTCACTAAATGATATATTGCTCACACATGCCATGGTTATATGTGAAATTACACCCCAAAATACATTCTGCTGCTTCTCCTGAGTACGGGGATACCACATGTGTGGGACTTTTTAGGAGCCTAGCCGCGTACGGGACCCCGAAAACCAAGCACCGCCTTCAGGATTTCTAAGGGCATAAATTTTTGATTTCACTCCTCACTACCTATCACAGTTTTGAAGGCCATAAAATGTCAAAATAGCCCAAAACCCCCACAAATGACCCCATTTTGGAAAGTAGACACCCCAAGCTATTTGCTGAGAGGCCTGGTGAGTATTTTACAGCTCTCATTTGTTTTTGAAAATTAAGAAAGACATTTTTTTTTCTTTTTTTTTTTTTCTTTTTTTACATTTTCAAAACTTTGTGACAAAAAGCGAGATCTGCAAAATACTCAACATACCTCTCAGCAAATAGCTTGGGGTGTCTACTTTCCAAAATGGGGTCATTTGGGGGGGTTTTGTGCCATCTGGGCATTCCATGGCCTCCGAAACTGTGATAGGCAGTGAGGAGTGAAATCAAAAATTTACACCCATAGAAATCCTGAAGGCGGTGCTTGGTTTTTGGGGTCCCGTACGCGACTAGGCTCCTAAAAAGTCCCACACATGTGGTATCCCCGTACTCAGGAGAAGCAACAGAATGTATTTTGGGGTGTAATTCCACATATGCCCATGGCATGTTTGAGCAATATATAATTTAGTGACAACTTTTTGTACATTTTTTTTTTTTGGTCATTATTCAATCACTTGGGACAAAAAAAAAAAATATTCAATGGGCTCAACATGCCTCTCAGCAAATAGCTTGAGGTGTCTACTTTACAAAATGGGGTCATTTGGGGGGGTTTTGAACTGTCCTGGCATTTTATGCACAACATTAGGAAGCTTATGTCACACATCATCCACTCTTCTAACCACTTGAAGACAAAGCCCTTTCTGACACTTTTTGTTTACATGAAAAAAAAATTTTTTTTGCAAGAAAATTATGTTGAACCCCCAAACATTATATATTTTTTTAAAGCAAAGGCCCTACAGATTAAAACAGTGGGTGTTGCATTTTTTTTTTCCACACAGTATTTGCGCAGCGATTTTTCAAACACATTTTTTGGGGGAAAAACACACTTTTTTTATTTTTAATGCACTAAAAAACACTATATTGCCCAAATGTTTGATGAAATAAAAAAGATGATCATAGGCCGAGTACATGGATACCAAACACGACATTCTTTAAAATTGCGCACAAACGCGCAGCGGCGACAAACTACATACATTTTTAAAAGCATTTAAAAGCCTTTACAGGTTACCACGTTAGATTTACAGAGGAGGTCTACTGCTAAAATGACTGCCCTCGATCTGACCTTCGCGGTGATACCTCACATGCATGATGCAATTGCTGTTTACATATGACGCTAGACCGACGCTTGCGTTCGCCTTTGCGCAAGAGCAGGGGGGGACAGCGGTGCTTTTTTTTTTTTTTTTTTTTTTTTTTTTTTTTTTATTATTTATTTGGCTTTTTTATTTTATTTTTAAACTGTGCCTTCCATATTTTATTTTTTTACCATTTTTATTGTTATCTCAGGGAATGTAAATATCCCCTATGATAGCAATAAGTAGTGACAGGTACTCTTTTTTTGAAAAAAATTGGGGGGTTGGACCCTAGATCTTTCCTCTGCCCTCAAAGCATCTGACCACACCAAGATCGGTGTGATAAAATGCTTTCCCAATTTCCCAATGGCGCTTTTTATATCCGGGGGGGGGGGGACATTCCCTCCCACTGCTTGTAAAAGCAGTCTAGAGGCTAATTATCTGCTAGAATTGCTTTTACATGAAAGCCGGCTGCTGGCTGAAAAGAATGATACCAAGATGATACCTAAACCCGCAGGCATCATTCTGGTATAAACATTCAAAGTCCAGCAACATACCAGTA
Source organism: Rana muscosa (assembly GCA_029206835.1). Taxonomy (NCBI): domain Eukaryota; kingdom Metazoa; phylum Chordata; class Amphibia; order Anura; family Ranidae; genus Rana; species Rana muscosa. Next base: position 82,203,217 of record CM055125.1, on the reverse strand, counting down.
CGTTGCTGGTCCTTGTTGGACATGTATTGTAATCTTTTTTTTCATACAGCCTATTGGCTGAACGAAAAAAAGAGATTGATTGGTGGGTATGCCCACCATTAGAATACCTCCCTTCATCCACCCACTTCTAATGATGGGCATATATGCCGAAGCATGGGGGCATCCTCCCGCAAAAAAGTTATGCCGCGTACACACGGTCAAGCCTTCGTCGGAATTTCGACCGTATGTACGCGGCATATAAGGTTATGCCGCGTACACACGGTCGGACTTTTCCACGGGCAAGCCTCCGTTGGAATTTCGACCGTATATACGCGGCATTAGGAGCAAAATCGCTCCTCCGCTCCTGCTGCCCCCATGCTTCGGCATATATGCTCTTTTTTTTAACTGTGGTGGTGAAATCACCTCCTACAGCACTGGAGTCACGGCTTTATGTATCGTGGGAGCAAACGCTGTTGCTGTCAAGATAAATAGATCCGCGCTGCAACTGAATGGCGTACCTGATAAGCAAATGGTGGTTAACATTAAAACAAAGTAACATTACAGTACAACAGTAAGACCTTACCATGCCATACCTGCAAAGCAAATACCAAAACAAAACCTAGTAAAAAATAAAAAAATGTTTTAACGCAACCTGTGCCTAAAATATATATATGCCGAAGCATGGGGGCATCCTCCCGCAAAAAAGTTATGCCGCGTACACACGGTCGGACTTTTCCACGGGCAGGCCTCCGTCGGAATTTCGACCGTATGTACGCGGCATTAGGAGCAAAATCGCTCCTCCGCTCCTGCTGCCCCCATGCTTCGGCATATATGCTCTTTTTTTTAACTGTGGTGTCACGGCTTTATGTATCGTGGGAGCAAACGCTGTTGCTGTCAAGATAAATAATTCCGCGCTGCAGTTGAATGGCGCACCTGAAAACAAAAAATTACATACCTGAAAAGCAAGCATGATAAAACATTGCAGAATAGAATACAGTAAAAAAGAGCAGAACAATAGAGAGAAAATAGAGCGAGAGAGAACAATAGAATGACAACTATTTTTGGTTTTTTTATTTTATATTTTTTTTGTGTTTTGTTTTTTACGTTTTTTACGTTTTTTTTTCTTTTTTACACTTTTTTTGTAACTTTACAACTGTAATGGTTCGGGTCTCTCAAAATGTAATGGCATCTTGGGAGACCCTGTGTAAGTGTGTCCTTGTCTGTGAAATGCTGTACCCTACGCTAAAACGTCACTTTTGAGTGGTAGCGTTCAAAACATTCACCTTGGACTGGTTGATATTGATGGTTGCTATGGACTGATTGCTATGGACAGTTGCTATGGACAGTTGCTATGGACGGTTGCTACGGATTGGTTGTTATGGACGGTTGCTATGGATTGGTTGCCATGGACAGTTGCTATGGACTGGATGCTATGGATGGTTGCTATGGACGGTTGCTATGGACGGTTGCTATGGACGGTTGCAATGGACGGTTGCTATGGACAGTTGCTATGGACAGTTGCTATAGACTGGTTGCTATGGACGGTTGCTATGGACGTTTGCTATGGACTGGTTGATATGGATCAGGCCTGTCTCTGCGAACGCTGCAGTTATGTGTGTTGTGTTTGGTAAGTGACAGTGATCGATCGATACTGCACTTGGGTGGGCTGGGCTGGGCTGGGCGGAGGGGCTAAACGCAGGCGCTAGCAGGTATCTGGGCTGATCCCGCTAACACTGCATTTTTGGGAACCCTAAACCGCTGGGGATGCTAGTATAGATCTGATCAGATACTATACCACTAAGGGGGGTGTATGCTTTGCGCGTGGGTGTTGGCGTTACTGGCACTAACCTAATACTGCCTGGGGCGACGCAGACCCTCTCTGGCGCTAAAACCTAATTGATCTCACCCGCCGGGCGATCAGGGGGGTTAAACCTTTATTGGGTTATATACGGCGGGTGCCCTGATGCTATAAAAAGCAAACTAATCAACCAGCGTCACCCGTAACCTTTATATGGTGATCACTGGTGAAAGGGTTAACTAGGGGCAATCAGGGGGTTAAAACCTTTATTAGGTTAAATATGGGGGTACCTGACACTATATAAAAACCTGACGGGTAACCTAAATAACTTACTGGCTAACCAGTGACACCAGTGACGCTTATACGGCGATCACTGGTGAAAGGGTTAACTCTAGGGGCAATCAGGGGGTTAAAATAATATATGGGGGTACCTGACACTAATAAAAACCTGCGGCGAACCTAAAAAAAAATGACTAATAATCTAAAACACCAGCGACACAAATACAGCGATCGGAAAAACAATCGCTTAGTGACGCTGAAGTTAGGGGGTGAAAGGGTTACCTGGGGGGTGATCAAGGGGTTAAACCTTTATTAGGGGGGGGGGTTAGGGGGCTACCCTGGACCTAAAGGGGCCTAATCCTAACTGCCCTGCAACTTTTTACAATCACAGATGACACTAAATGCAGTGATCAGTAAAATAAATGATCACTGCAATCAGTGACACTGTGATTGGGGGCTTTGGGGTGACCTGGGGGGTGATCTGGGGGTGACTGGGGGGTGATTTGTGTGCCTATGTGTACCTACGTGTCAGTGGACTGTTGGTGCACTAACCTGCTTCTTCTCTGCTCGGCGCCGGGAACGAAAAGACCGCGGCGAGGGAGATGACATCACTTCCTCCAGCCTTGTTTACATCACATGGCGGAGGAAGCATTTTCATTGGCCGGGAGCGATCGCGAGGGGGGGGCGGAATCGAGCGGCCGCCCCCTCATGCCTGATCGCTCCCGAACACTTAACGGCTGCTCACTGCAGTGAAGGGGGGTCCGGATGGACCCCCCAACTGCACAAAGGCGATCACGTAGATCTACGTGATTCTGCCTGTCCGTGCCATTCTGCCGACGTAAATCGGCGGTGGGCGGTCGTTAAGTGGTTAAAATCAATGTATTTTCTAATGTTATGCAAATTGGATGCGGTGTAGGCCGCAACCAATTTGCATAGGTGTGAACATGGCCTTATAGAAGAACTGTAACCCAGCACTATTTCCCTAAGCTACAATGTCAGCGATAGTGTCTTATTTCACCATTGGGTTTATTAGAGGACTTCCTGCAGAGCATGGAAGGGTTTATGTACAGTACTGTACAAAACTTTTAGGCAGGTGTGAAAAAATGCTGTAAATTAGGAATACTTTAAGAAATAGAAAAGTGGTAACAGTTTATTTTTTATCAATTAACAAAGTGGAAAGTAAATGAACAATAGAGAAATCCAAATCCAATCAATATTTGGTGTGACCACCCTTTGCCTTCAAACAGCATCAATTCTTTTAGGCACACAGTTTTTAAACTGGGCAGGTAGGTTGTTCCAAACATCTTGGAAAACAAGTGAAAAAATGTTCAACTGCTGCACTCCAGCTCAGCCCATATCTGTAGTAGTAAACTGCTTCAGCCTGGCTCCATCCAGGCCACGCCTCTAACGTGTTTCATCTCAGCCACAGGGCTTAGTCATGGTGGTGCGTAGGACATGAAAACAAGGTAAAGCAACTCAACTATGCATGAAAAAGTAGGAACTGGAGTGCAGAAAATGGCAGCAGGTGCTGCGGACTGATGAGACCAAGTTTGAAATATTTGGCTGTAGCAGAAGGCAGTTTTTTTTCTCTCAAAGGGCTGGAGAGCGGTACAATAATGAGTGTGTTCAGGCAACATTGAAGCATGGTGGAGGTTCCTGGTAAAAGCTTGTGGCTGCATTTCTGCAAATGGAGTTGGATATTTGGTCAGGATCAATGATGTCCTCAATGCTGAGAAATACAGGCAGATAATTATCCATCATGCAATAACATCAGTGAGGTGTGCAGGTGTACCTAGAAGAATTGATGCTGTTTTGAAGGCAAAGGGTGGTCACATCAAATATTGATTTAATTTGGGTCTGTCTTCTTTTCATTTTCTTTCCATTTTGGTAATTGATAAAAATAAACTATTAACCCTTCTATTTCTGAAAGCATTCTTAATTTACAGCATTTTTCACACCTGCCGAAGTCCTTTGCATAGTACTGTATGTTGGAAGGGGATGTGCTCAGACGGCCACAAAAAAGCCAAATAGGTCTGGTATGTGGGGTAATTTTCTAGCGCAAGTACTCAATTTGATAGCTGTTTTCCACCAGAAGCTGCATTTTCAGACTTTACCAGTATATCTATATTTATTGGTTCGTCCCGTGTACATGCCATAATCTGAGGGATTTCATAATAGGGTAGAAATGTATGAAAGGTGCTGTGATTTAATACCTTCTCTTTCTCCTTTCATAGATTACGGGATCCCCCCTGGTATTGATCCATTTAATATCCTGGCTGACTCCCATATATTACAGGATTTTGTGACACACATTGAAGATACACATTTAAACCTTGACCTCTATGCCGCATGGACCGTCACTGACCTGGAGGAACAAGCAACTGCAAGTCATTTTGAAAGCATCCAACCTTACAATGATGGAGAGGCCACAGCCAGCTTGGTTGGGCACAGTCTTAGCCTTACAGGAGAGCAGGAACAGATGTACTCAGGATGCTCCTACTCAGATGATATGAGAATGGGCGGTTGTTGACCTTCAGTGGCTGCCTATCCAGAAATTGACTGAATGTACTATCTGTTAATCACAAATGATTGGAAAACTCACTTTGGTCATTGTCTAGACACGTATTAACCCGAGTGGACAGTGGCAGTGCACTGGGAGCCTGAGAGCACTTATTGTTTTTTATGTAAATGTAAAGGTTAGCAGACAAACCAACCAGCAAGACAGTTAAGAGCATTAATATAGATCTCCCACTACATGATTACACCTCTCCATAAATGTACATAAAATATTGAATGGTTAAGTGCCAAAAGTTATATGCAATCTTGCTAGTTGGTTACAATGGACCGTTGGTATCCAGATGAGAGGGGAACTTCATTTGATTTGTATAGGGAGAGAGTCACAGCACTTTACTCCTCCCCCTCAATACAGATAGTTCAGGATTGTAAAACGGTAACTAATTGCAGTCTTTAGTGTCACAAACAGCCGGCCTGGCACTACATGTAATTTATATAAGTATACTAACCCATAGTTACCAATCTATCAATCAACTTTTAAGATATTTAAAATTGGTAGATTTGGGTTACTTTACTTGATACATCATAGTTCTCTGTAGTACTTTCTTTGCCAAGCCTTTAATGGCATTTTATTCCTCATTATGTTTTTAGGTTTGGACAGATTCAGAAAGGGTTAGATCTAGGGTCGTACTGATACCGGTATCGATAATAAGCATTTCTTGTACTCCTGCAACTGCTCCGAATAACTGAAATCGATAGTGTTGCGGTCCGGTTTAAGCTCATACAAAATGAACTGTCTTAAATCGAACTGCAAAGAATTGCTTGGGATTTGAACTGGAATATGGTGCAATTCCTGTTCCAAATCACATGTGGTTTCCCCCACCGCTCCTGTGTGAACCCAGGCTTGTTATAGTGACTTCAGCCTGCGTTCAAACAGGAGCAGTGCCGGTAACCAAATGCGGTTCGCACAGGAACTGCACCACATTCCTGTTAAATTTGCATGCGATTCTTTGCAGTCTGATTTGAGACCATTCATCTTGTATGGTTTCAAATTGCGCTGCAATGGTATTGGTAATCAGTTTTGGCAAGTACTTGAGCACAGATATCTGTACCTGGTACTCGCCGATAAAATAACGATATCAGTGCAACCCTAGTTAGATCCTTCAATACAATTTTCCTACTTCCTGTTTTCTCTTACATCCTGTCCTGTTTGCACCTAGCATTGTTGTGTGCCAAGCTTCTTGTTTCCTCTTACTGGAATGCATTTTCCACATTTGTCCTTAGAATCCACTAGGGGCCAATGACAGAACCTACAGAGAGGTAACAGGAACTTTAGCTCACCGCAATGACCTAGATGTCACCTGCTGAGGAAGTAGAGGGAATTTTTCCAGTAGGGGCACAGGCAGCAATTATCACCTGACAAAGGATTGCTTTCCCACATCTGTTCATAACCTAAGGTTTTGGGTAGAATTTCACATTAAGTTGCCCATGCTTGTTAAGATCTAGCTTCCCAATACTTTTACTTGGATACAACAGATTTGGCCATCCACAGTGAGCATTATGTACAGTTCAGGTGTATACTAAATGCCCATGTCATCCAGGGAACAATAGGGATTGTGTAAGCGCTTCATCCATAAACCGATGCAGCCTTTGAATGTTAGCATCTCCGACCCCAGCTATTCAGTTTCAGAGTGGATTTCTGCCCTTCCAGAAAGGTCAGACACATGGTGCAGTTGTCTGAAGTGAAGCTCTAAAAGCCCCTTTTCCTGAAAATAATCTGCATGTTTAGACACCTTCAGTTTGGCCAGAACTGGTGTAGCCAGTTTTTATTGAGAGCTTAGTAATGTGTATCTCCTGAACAAGGATGAGCTCCGGCGTGTTCGCACACTGCATGTGCAGAGCCTGCCAGGAAGTCGGCAGGGCGCTGCGCTAATCACAGGCAGGGAGACATGTCCCGATCTCTGCAGCCGCGCATCAGGACATGTCTCCCTGCCTGTGATTAGCGCAGTGCCGTGCCGACTTCCTGGCAGGCTCTGCACATGGAGTGTGCGAACACGCCGGAGCTCATCCCTACTCCTGAATATCCCAGAGGGAGGGGGCTTGGGAAAAGTAGCTGAGGTTTGTACCTAAAAAAAAAAAAGGCAGATTGTATTGAGTGTGAACGGATCAGGATTGGGGCTTAAAAGTTATCTGATTTTTTTTTTAACTATTTGGGCATAAAAATGGGAATAACCGCAAGAAAGAGCACTAACTTTTTTTAAAATATATAATTAAAAGAACTTATTTTTTAAACAGCATTGTGTTGCGTTTGTGTAACCTGCCACCGTGAACGAGAAAAGCCAATTTTAATGTAAAAAATAGAAATGCATCAACATAGCCAGCAAAGGGGCAGAATAATATTTTAGAGAATATGGTCTACCAATTCACTAGGGTATGATTCACACCACAGTGACATTGTTCCTTGTGTATCGATTGGCTGAATATTGGTTCAGTACACCTTATGGTTTTCTTTATTGTGCATAGACTACAGGTACATTTTATAGGATTTTTACTTAGTTGTCCATAATGTCTCTACTTCCACATGTTAATACTATATGTACAGTGACTCCATTTTCCAAATGCCATTAGTTCTCTAGTGTCTTAGTGGTTGACTGATGTGATGTCTTACTTAAATCTCCTGTGCACACATTGGCCAGGACTAAATCATTGCTCGTAGAAGGGGTAGGGTCACAACAGGAGTAACGGGCACAGACTGGTTCACATGCCAAGGAACATGTGCCTGGGATTCCAAATTCTGGTTGTACTGTCAGCTCCCTTATGCCATGGCGCTTAAACAGAACTCTGGCTTGACTTAAAATAGTCTTGTAAGCCTCCATTTCAGGACAATGAACGTGGAGGGAAGCCACCCCATGGTCACCAGAAAGGGCCCACATATGAAGTTCATGATGTCCGTTCTGGCCACAGAGGGCATCCAAATCTATCTTAAGGCTTTGTATATTAGCAGAGGCAGGAATGACTTGGAGGAGGACACGGCCATTATGAACTATGTCTGAGTAAACCGAAGCCACCATTATTGCTATGGAAGCCAAGGAGAGAGCTGGATCCAAGTAGTGCACGGTGGGGTGAGTGAACAGGTGAAGGAGCAAACTACTGGCCAGGAGCAGGGAAGAAGGAGCCAGAGAACACATCAGGCACAGCACTTGACGCCATCTTGGTTGTTGTTGATGAAGTAATGTTGATAGACACAGACCTGTTTTGGTTAAAAGGTAGAGCAAGATATATTTTAAAAGATATGAGTACACTGCAAAGACATTTAAAAGATGGTTAATAGAGGATATTAGATGGATATAAAATGTTTGTTGAAAACCAGCCAAATAACATTAAAAAGCAAATGCACCTAATATTTTGTTTTAACCACTTGACAACTGGGCACATAACCCCCTTCCTGCCCAGGCGAAATTTCAGGTTTCAGCGCCGTCACGCTTTGAATGACAATTGCGCGGTCGTGCGACGTGGCTCCTAAACAAAATTGACGTCCTTTTTTTCCCACAAATAGAGCTTTCTTTTGGTGGTCTTTGATCATTTCTGCGGTTTTTATTTTTTGCGCTATAAACAAAAATAGAGCGACAATTTTGAAAAAAACACAATATTTTTTAATTTTTGCTATAATTAATATCCCATTTTTTTTAAAAAAAACTATTTTTTTCCTCAGTTTAGGCCGATACGTATTCTACATATTTTAGGTAAAAAAAAAAAATCGCAATAGGCGTATAGTGATTGGTTTGCGCAAAAGTTTTAGCGCCTACAAAATAGGGAATAGAATTATGATTTTTTTTTTATTATTTTTTTATTTATTTTTTTACTAGTAATGGCATCGATCTGCGATTTTTTTTTTTTTGTGACTGTGACATTACGGCGGACACATCGGACACTTTTGACACATTTTTTGGACCATTCACATTTATACAGCGAACAGTGCTAAAAATATGCACTGATTACTGTATAAATGTGACTGGCAGGGAAGGGGTTAACCACTAGGGGGCGATCAAGGGGTTAATATGTTCCCTGCTAGATGTTCTTACTGTGGGGGGGAGGGGACTGACTGGGGGAGGTGACTGATGGTTGTCCCTATGTACAAGGGACACACCATCCGTTAGGCTTGTGCACAACGGAAAAATTCGTTCCGTTTCGGTTCGTTTCTTTCCGGTCCTGTTGATTCGTAATCATTCGTAATTTTGCTAGACGGGATTTTTCGTGTTCGGACTCATTCGTATTTTTGCAAGCGACATTTTTTGTTGAATTTTTTGTTGCTTTATAATTCGTACTTTCGGTAGAGTACGTTGTTTTTCGTTGATTCTGGACACAACTCCTACTTTCGTAACTTTTTTTGGGTTCGTTGATTCGTAATTTTCTGTGTCTCTCTCACGACGACGCTGCCTATTATGCCTAATGTGCTTCGAATGGATTTGTACTTTTCGAAATACATAGCGGTTATTTGTAACGATTCGAAATCTCGTATTTTACTTTCGTTTTTTACATGCGGCTATAGCCTCCGCCCCTGTACACCATTTTGAGAGGGAGTTCAGCACGGTGAAGGAGAAGCAGAGAGCAGAGCAGAGTGAGTGTTATTGTGTTTCCAATGGATTTGTACATTCATAAGTTTTTTCATAACGAATTATGCCGAAGACATTCGGGCATTCGCTATTTTGCGGTATAATTTATTTCGGATTCGGTTTTATTCGTAATTGCTTTGTTCGAAAATTCGAATGCTTCCGAATGTCCGAAAGTTGCTAAATTCGGACGAATTTCGATTCGTTACGAAACGAATTGCACAAGCCTACCATCCGTCTCCTCTCCCCGACAGGACGTGGATCTCTGTGTTTACACACAGAGATCCACGTCCCTGGCTCTGTGACAGCCGATCGCTCGTACCTGGCGGACATCGCGGCCGCCAGGCACGCGCATCGGCACTCGCCTGACACGGCGGGCACAGTTTTTCCCCGACGCGCGCCCGTGGTGGCGCGCATCGCGGAAGTAAACAAGAGGACGTCCTATCGGCAATTGACGACCGCTTTGCGGACGTCTTTTGCTTATAGCCCGGGCGCGAAGTGGTTAAAGAATATAAAGTCACTTGTGCCTTGACAGTTTGTCGAAAAGTGATTTTAAACAATAGAGCATAGCCACACAATCCTGTCCAAGACCACAATGGTTGTGTTAGGCTGCTCGTTGGGTAGGTCCTTCCAACAACATCTGGAAGATTTGGATGTTTCGCTATGTTTTCTAGTACACCTGTCCCCCCTTATGCCGTTTGTTTTCTGGTCTTGAAGGCCTGAAGTCCACTGTAAGACTAAATATCGGTTTGAAATGCCATGTTGCCTCAGCAGTTCATAGAGAAACATGTAACTCGGATAGTATTGAAACTGTTCCCTAGACAACCATTTAAAGGGACCTTCTCAAGGCTTTCTTATCGAGGATGGTTACCAATAAGATTTCAGCTGCACAAGGGCCTTGCTAAATACTGAAAACGCCCTTCCTAATTTTTCATATGTATTAAGAATCACTTCAACCTATTTATACATGTTACAGTTAGGCTGGTCATACATTATACAATTTTCTTATTCAATTTTTCTTTGGATTTACCAAAACCATATAATATAAGGGCAAGCCTAAACGCCTTCAATTTTGTATGCACTTAGACAGGCCCTTGCACTACATAGTTGAAGGTAAATCTAAAGGAAAGTAAATAAGCAAATTGTATAATGTATGGCCAGTCGAAGTTTGGTTGAAAAAAGAAACAAGTCTATCCAGTTCAACCCATAGAAACTGATATACATTCTTAGGACCATTAATCCTAAAGCACTTTTCTTTACAGGAACGGTCTCTAACCAGTGGGCTGGTGTTCACATCTTGTAAGCTTCCTTTGATGTGGCTCCCAGAAGCCTCTCTGGCAATGTGATTTCCAAATGCAATATGCGCTTTCTATAAGTATGAAATCAAGCAAACATTTTCTAATAAATATATATATATATATATATATATATATATAAAAAATGACAAAAAAAGTGTTGGTGCCTGCTTCCTACAGGACATCTGGTGAAGTGAAATATGGCCTTTTAAACGATTTGAAGAGGGCTGCAGAAGCTCATAGGTCAGGCAGATAGTTTTAGTAAAAAACTAATATCTCCTGCACTCAGGATTTTAAAAAAATATCAAAGAAAACTGCTAGTACAATTGTTGATGGAAAATTTCAATAAACAGTAATGAATGTACATAGCTAAAATATTAAACAAAGTGAAAATTCATAAATAAAAAAGAAATTCATATACAGTACAGGAAATTGTGACTATGACAATCACTGTATAGCCTTGCACACACGATCGGATTTTCCGATGCTAATTGTGTGATGGCGGAATGTTGTCGGATAATCCGACCGTTTTTATGCACGGCCAAAGCCCTTCGGACAAAAGTCCTACGCTTTGTCCGTGGAAAATCTGACCATGTGTACGAGTGGCTGATAAGTTACAAGTGCAAATATATGTATACATTACAATCCATAGACCAGTGGTTCTCAACTCCTGTTCTCAGGGCCCACTAACAGGCCAGGTTTGCAAGATAACTGAAATACATTACAGGTGATATAAGTTGCTGCTCAGTGATTGCAGTATTCTAGTCTGCATCTCACCAAAGTAATACTTAAAATCTGGCCTGTTTGTGGGTCCTGAGGACAGGAGTTGAGAACCACTGCCATAGACAGTCCTAGTGCTTTGCAGAATACCAACTTCAGTGTTAAGACATGTGAACACTTTAAACTCAAGTGTTGATGATCAGAAAATCTTCTGTGTAAGAAAAAGATCACCAAAACGTTAACATCTCCACCGAGGTAGGACAAACAAAACAAACCACTTCCCAAACTAAATTGACCCCCAAAGGTTGAGTGGTCAGATAGCGCTTATGAGAACAACCAAGTAAATGCCAAACTCATCAGGAATAAAAAAAAAAGAAACAGCCTCATAGTGTAGCAATAAAATTAATTTTTACTAAACGTTTTAAAATTGCGCACTCACTTGATGCATAAATGAAACGTGCAGATCAAATGACACAATAAAAACCAGCTCTGATAAACAAGCCGCAGCCACTTGCCATATCAGGCTCTGCCCTGTCGTCAAGAAATTTACTCACTCGTTGGGGGTCACTTTAGTTTGGTAAGCAGTGTTACTTGTCCTATCTATCCTCCATGGAGACATTGACATTTTGGTGATCTTTTTCTTGCACAGATTTCCGTTTATCAGTATTTGAGTTTAAACTGTGTCTTAACAGTGAAGTCGGTATACTGCAGTGCACTGGGACTTCTGTGGATTCCTAAATACACTACTGTCTGTGCAAATGTTTTAGGCAAGTATGAAAAAATGCTGTAAATTAGGAATGCTTTAGGAAAAAAAAGTGTTAATAGTTTTAATTTCATCCATTAACAAAATGGAAAGTAAATGAACAGAAGAGAAATCCAAATCAAATTAATATTTGGTGTGACCACCTTTTGCCTTCAAAACAGCATAGATTCTTTTAGGTACACTTTCACACAGCTTTTGAAGGAAAATTGGGGCTCTGTGGGGGCCAAACCATCCCTTCCAGGACTCCTCGTTCTTCTTTACACTGAAGATAGTTCTTAATGACTCTGGCTGTATGTTTGAGGTCGTTGTCCTGCTGCAGAAAAAGCCCCTTTCACACTGAGGCGTATTTCAGGCGTTTTAGCACTAAAAATAGCGCATAAACAACGCCTGAAATAATCCTGCCCCAGCATTCTCAATGTGAAAGCCCGAGGGCTTTCACACTGAGGCGAGGCGATGCGCTGGCGGGAGGAAAAAAAAAATATCTGCTGCAAGCTGCATCTTTGGAGCAGTGTGTATACTGCTTCGCATTGAAATCAATGGGATACCGCGGCTATACTGCCCACAAACCGCTGCTGTAGCAGCGGTTTGAGGGCAGTAGTAACCCTTTTTTGTCCGCTAGAGGGTGTTAAAACCACACCGCTAGCGGCCTAATATCGCGGTAAAAACTACGGTATAGCTGCGCTAAAAATAGCGCCGCTATACCGCCAGCGCACCTGCCCGCCCCAGTGGGAAAGGGGCCTAAATTCGGGGTCAATCACACGCCTCCTTGATGGTATGGCTTGATTGAGACGTATCTGCCTGTATTTCTGAGAATTGAGGACACTATTGATCCTGACCAAATCTCCAACTCCATTTGCAGAAATGCAGCCCCAAGCTTGAAAGGAACCTCCACCATGCTTCACTGTTGCCTGGAGACACTCATTGTTGATGAAGGGCTGGAGAGCAGTGCAATAAACTGCCCCCTGCTGCAGCCAAATATTTAACATTTTGACTCCTCAATTCAGAGCACCTGCTACCTTTTTTTCACCCCAGTTCCTATGTTTTCGTGCAAAGGCGAGTCGCTTAGCCTTGTTTCACGTCAGAGGTTAGGGATGAGCTTCGAGTTCGAGTCAAACTCATGTTCGCCCGTTCGCCGAACAGCGAACAAATTGGGGTGTTCGCGGCAAATTCGAAAAGTCTATGGGAGAAATCTAAAGTGCTCATTATAAAGGCTTATATGCAAGTTATTGTCATTTTTTTGGGAGCAGTGATTTTAATAATGCTTAAAAGTGAAACAATAAAAGTGAAACATTCCTTTAAATTTCGTACCTAGGGGGTGTGTGTATGATATGCATGTAAAGTGGCGCATGTTTCCCGTGCTTAGAACTGTCCCTGCATAAAATGTAATTTTTGAAGGAAAAAAAGTCATTTAAAACTCACTCGCGGCTATTAATGAATTGTCGGCTCCCGGCAATACATACAAAAGTCATTTATAAAAAAAAAAGCGTGGGGGTCCCCCAGAATTCAGGCCCTTCAGGTCTGAAATGGATATTAAGGGGAACCCCGCCGCAAATAAAAAAAAAAAATGCGTGCGGTTCCCCCAAATATCCATACCAGGCCCTTCAGATCTGGCATGGATTTTAAGGGGAACTCCACCCCAAATTAAAAAAAAAATGGTGTGGTGTCCCCCCAAAAATCCATACCAGACCCTTATCCGAGCACACAACCTGGCAGGCCGCAGGAAAAGAGGGGGGGAGGAGAGAGCGCCCCCCCCTCCTGAACCGTACCAGGCCACATGCCCTCAACATGGGGAGAATGTCCCCATGTTGATGGGGACAAGGGCCTCATCCCCACAACCCTTGCCCGGTGGTTGTGGGGGTCTGCGGGCGGGGGGCTTATCGGAATCTGGAAGACCCCCAGATCCCGGCCCCCCTATGTGAATTGGTAAGGGGGTACATTGTACCCCTACCATTTCACGAAGAAAGTGTCAAAAAATGTAAAAAAAAAAAAAAACACCTTGAAAAAGTCCTTTATTAAAAAAAAAACAACAACATTCCAGCGGTGAAATCCAGTGTCCCGCGGCGATCCGATGTCCAGCGCTGTCCGTCATTGGCTGAGCCTGAGCGGACCTGATGGGGAACTTCCTCCGCAGTCTATTACATGTACAGACCCGCCCCTTCTAAAGTTCCCCATCAGGTCCGCTCAGCCAATGACTAGGTGTATGGCTGAGGACCTGATGCGGAACATGAGTATAGACCCGCCCCTTCTCATGTTCCGCAGCAGGTCCTCAGCCTTACACCTAGTCATTGGCTGAGCGGACCTGATGGGGAACATGAGAAGGGGCGGGTCTATACATGTATTACACAGTGAAGGAAGTTCCCCATCAGGTCCGCCCCCCTCGGTATGTCAGACCCTGCCTACGTCATTGGCCTGAGCGGGAAACTTCCTTCACTGTGTAAATTTAAATTTAGAAGGGGCGGGTCTATACATGTAATAGACTGCGGAGGAAGTTCCCCATCAGGTCCACTCAGGCTCAGCCAATGACGGACAGCGCTGAACATCGGATCGCCGCGGGACACTGGATTTCACCGCTGGAATGTTTTTTTTTGTTTTTTTTTAATAAAGGACTTTTTCAAGGTGTTTGTGTGTTGTTTTTTTTTTTTAATTTTTTGACACTTTCTTCGTGAAATGGTAGGGGTACAATGTACCCCTTACCAATTCACATAGGGGGGGCCGGGATCTGGGGGTCTTCCAGATTCCGATAAGCCCCCCGCCCGCAGACCCCCACAACCACCGGGCAAGGGTTGTGGGGATGAGCCCCTTGTCCCCATCAACATGGGGACATTCTCCCCATGTTGAGGGCATGTGGCCTGGTACGGTTCAGGAGGGGGGGCGCTCTCTCATCCCCCCCTCTTTTCCTGCAGCCTGCCAGGTTACGTGCTCGGATAAGGGTCTGGTATGGATTTTTGGGGGGACACCACACCATTTTTTTTAAATTTGGGGTGGAGTTCCCCTTAAAATCCATGCCAGATCTGAAGGGCCTGGTATGGATATTTGGGGGAACCGCACGCATTTTTTTTTTTTTTTTTTTTTTTTTTAATATCAATAACTGTTTTATTTGAAGCCACATCAGTTACAATTATAATGCATCGGTCTTACAACAAACAGAGTAATTGCTTTTTCTTCTTGGTTACATGTTTGTAATAGTTCCTGAGCGTGCCAGCACCGCACATCTAGCATCTATGCGGATTACTAATCTCATCAGATTATCTTAACATTTACGTACCGTGTTGTCAACCAAACCTTTAAACCGATAAGGCTATTAGATATTCAAGTATATGGGTCCCCTAGGGACTCCCAGAGAAAGGGAAAGAGTAGAGAGGAAAAAGAAGAGAAAAAAAAAAAGGGAAAAAAGAAAGGGAAAGAAGAGAGGGAAGAGGGAGAGAGAAGATGGGGGGGGAATGTCATCAAAGTATACCTGGCTCTGAGTCACCGTGGTCCTCCCGGCGGCGCCACAGCTCCCAGACCATGTTGTGTGCGTCAAGGTGATCATGAATCCTCGCCGTCATCCTCTCCATTGATTCTACATCCCTAATCCTGGCGTACAGCGCTTCCTCTGAAAGGGGGGGAGCTGCGCTTCCAGTTCAGTGCCACCAAGCAACGAGCTGCCGTAAGGACATGTCTGGTTAGTTTCTTGTATGGGCGAGGGGCCTTCAGAGACATCAGTCCCAGCAGGAAAAATTTGGGGGTGAATGGTACTTCCGTTTCTAGGAGGTGAGTCAGAAGTTGGTGAACTGAGTTCCAATAGGGGGTTATCAGCGGGCACTCCCAATAGATATGATATAGTGTTCCCTTTGCTCCCTGGCATCTCCAGCAGCGGTCTGAGCTGGCCGGGTGGATGGCATGGAGGACATCAGGAGTCAAGTACCAGAAGTACAGTATCTTGTATATATTCTCCTTGTATAGCGTGCATATCGACGTTTTGGACGCTTGTTTCCATATGGCCCTCCATTGTTCCAGGGGGTATCTCCTCTCCCAGTGCCTTTTCCCACTTGATCATGTAATTGTGTTTGCCCATTGAGTCAAAGGGCCTCTCATTCAATATTTTGTAAATATTTGAGATCAGACCTCTCTGTGCAAAGCCTACCAGAATGAGGTTCTCTAAAGGGGTAGGGGGAGAAAATTGCAGAGCTGGTGCGAAGGACATGGCATAGTGGCGGATTTGGAGATACCCGTAGAAAGCCTGCTTAGGGAGGCCATATTGGGACTGCAGATCGGCGAAGGGACGCAGTTTACGGGTGCAAGGATCCACCAAATTTCCAAAATGGAAGAGGTTTCTCGTAGTCCAGGGGGAGGACATTTGGTAGGTTAAGCTATCTGGCATTTTGGGGTTACAAGCAAATGAGGTCAGGAGCGAGCTGTCAGAGACCAGTCTATGTTGTTGTGTCAGTTTGCGCCACATCTTTCTAAGCTGCGCCATCGGGCCTAGCAATCATGCTGGCTCTACCTCTGCGTTCGCATTCCACAGAAGGTTGTTTGGGTGTATCGGAGCTAACCACAGTTTCTCTATCTCGGTCCATTTGTTATAGGAACGGAGTGTGAACCAAGAAGTTATTGCCCTCAGTTGTGCCGCCTGGTAGTATTTAGTGAGGGTGGGGAAAGCCAGGCCCCCATCCGACTTGGCCGCCTGCAATACCGACCGTGGGATTCTATGCCTCCCGTAGTTCCAGGTGAATTGTAGTAGGTCGGCTTGTAAGTGTTTCAGTTGGCCATAGGGGACGGGGATGGGCAAGGTCTGAAAGAGATACAACAGTTTCGGGAGGATCGTCATCTTCACAGATGCGATCCTTCCGAGTAGGGAGATGTGGTGCTTTTTCCATTGCTGGAGGAGGGTCCTGATATTGTGGAAGAGAGGGGGGGAAGTTTGCTTGGTAAAGAGTAGAGTATTGCGGGGTAATATTAATTCGCAAGTATTTTAGGGCGGTATTTTTCCAGCTATAGGGGAAATTGGCTTTCAAGTGTTCTACCTCACCCTCTGGTATATTGATTGGGAGGGCCTCCGACTTTGATGCATTGATTTTGTATCCCGATAGAGCCCCATAGCGGTCTAGTTCCGCGTGAAGGATTGGAAGGGAAGTCCTGGGTTGAACTAAGGAGAGAATGATGTCATCTGCAAACAGGGAGATTTTAAACTCCCTGCCTCGAACCCCTATGCCCTTAATGTCCGGGTTGCCACGGATTGTCGCTGCTAGGGGTTCAACACATAGTGCAAAGAGCAGGGGTGAGAGTGGACACCCCTGTCTGGTGCCATTCTGTATTGGCAATGGGGCGGACAGGGCGAAGGGGGTCCTAACTTGGGAAGATGGGTTTGAATATAGGTGTTGTATGGCTTTATAGAAGGGCCCCCTAAATCCCACATGGCGGAGCGTGGCGAACAGGAAGGGCCACCCCAGGCGGTCAAACGCTTTTTCTGCGTCCAAGCTCAACAGCAGGGCCTGTGCGCCCTCCCTGTTCACCACCTTAACCAGGTCTATTATCTTCCTAGTATTGTCGCCCGCCTGGCAGAAAGGGACGAATCCCACCTGATCTTTATGGATCAGGGAGGGTAAGACCGTGTTCAGGCGCATAGATAGTTTAGTGAATATTTTAAGGTCCAAATTCAGCAGGGCAATTGGTCTGTAGTTAGCGCAGAGGGAGGGATCCTTCCCGGGTTTGGGGATCACTGTGATAAAGGAGCTCTGCATATCTCTTGGGATCGGGGTGTCATGGAGGAAGGCATTGAAGAGCCTGCACATGTAGGGGAGGAGGGGAGGGAGAAATTCCGCATTTTTTTTTTAATTTGCGGCGGGGTTCCCCTTAATATCTATTCCAGACCTGAAGGGCCTGGTAATTGAATTCTGGGGGGACCCCCACGCTTTTTTTTTTAATCAATGACTTTTGTATGTAGTGCCGGGAGCCGACAATTCATTAATAGCCGCGAGTGAGTTTTAAATGACTTTTTTTCCTTCAAAAATGACATTTTATGCAGAGACAAGTTCTAAGCACGGGAAACATGCGCCACTTTACATGCATATCATACACACCCCCCAGGTACGAAATTTAAAGGAATATTTCACTTTTATTTTTTAATTTTAAGCATTATTGAAATCACTGCTCCCGAAAAAACGTCAGTTTTTAAAACTTCTTTTTGCATTGATACATGTCCCCTGGGGCAGGACCCAGGTCCCCGAACACTTTTTAGGACAATAACTTGCATATTAGCCTTTATAATTAGCACTTTAGATTTCGAACGTTCGAGTCTATTGTATTTAATAGGGTTCTAAAGTTCACACGAACATTTTGTCTGTTCGCAGGTTCTGGTGCGAACCGAACAGGGGGGTGTTCGGCTCATCCATGTCAGAGGTATAGCTTTTTTGGCCGGAATTCTTGTATGAAGACCACTTCTGGCCAGACTTCTCCGGACAGTAGATGGGTGTACCTGGGTCCCACTGGTTTCTGTGCTGAATGCACTGCTATACATCTTCTGATATCAATGGGGAAGTAAGCATGATGGCTCTTTCATCTTGGCCAACCACGTCTACTTTGTACTTTTTCAAAAGAGCTTGAACAGCACATCTTGAAACCCCAGTCTGCTTTGAAATCTTTGCCTGGGAGAGACCTTACTGATGCAGTATACCTACCTTGTGTTGTTGTGCTCAGTCTTGCCATGATGTATGACTTGTGACATGAAACTATTTTCAACAACCTCACCTTAGTAGCAGAGTTTGGTTGTTCCTTACCCAGTTTTAAGCCTCCTACATAGCTGTTTCTGTTAATGACAGTGTTTCAACCTACATATGAAGTTGATGATCATTAGCACCTGCTTGGTTTAATTAGTTTTTTAATCACCTGACTCTAATCCTACAAAGTCCCTCACTTTGTGCAAATGTACAAATTGTACAAATTGATGCTGGTTTGAAGCCAAAGGATAGTCACATCAAATTTTGATTTAGATTTTCCTTCTGTTCACTTACTTTGCATTTTGTTAATTGATAAAAAATAAACAATTAAAATATACAGTAGCTAACAAAAGTGAGTAAACCCCTCACATTTTAGTAAATATTTTATTACCGTATATACTCGAGTATAAGTCTACGGTGTCCATCTGCATGCCTCTCTGTGCCTCACTGTGTCCATCTGCATGTCTCACTGTGCCCATGACTCATTGTGTCCATGACTAGACTGATGTTTAACATGGGAGTCTATGGAAGGTGTGCCCGGATTTGAAAAATTGATTCTCCCCGGCTGTAGGTCCCCCAGACAAACAACTTTGCACACTTATAGAGGAGAAATGGGGCTATGTGTGTGGCAAGTTTTAGATTCAGGGGACCTACGACCGGCCAGTACCGGGTCCCCAAATTCACAGAAGAAATGACCGTTTAACACAGGAGTCAACGGAAGGGGTGCCTGGCTTTGAAAAATTGGTGCTCCCAGGCCGTAGGTCCTCTGGACAAAAAACTTTGCACACTTGTAGAGGAAGAGTGAGGCTACATGTGTGCCAGTACTGGGTCCCCAAAGGCTGGAAAATCAGGTGCAAAAAGGTGACTCGAGTATAAGCCGAGGGGGGCATTTTCAGCACAAAAAAAGTGCTGGAAAACTTGGCTTATACTCAAGTATATATGGTATATCTTTTCATGTGACAACACTGCAGAAATTACACTTTGCTACAATGTAAACTAGTGAGTGTACAGCTTGTAGAACAGTGTAAATTTGATGTCCCCTCAAAATAACTCAACACACAGCCATTAATGTCTAAAACGCTGGCAACAAAAGTGAGTACACCCCTAAGTGAAAATGTCCAATTGGGCCCAATTAGCCATTTTCCCTCCCCGGTGTCATGGGACTTGTTAGTATTTCAATGTCTCAGGTGTCAATGGGGAGCAGGTGTGTTAAATTTAGTGTTATCGCTCTCACTCTCTCATACTGGTCACTAGAAGTTCAACATGGCACCTCATAGCAAAGAACTCTGAGGATCTGAAAAAAAACAAAAAAAAACTGTTGCTCTACATAAAGATGGCCTAGGGCTATAAGAAGATTGCCAAGACCCTGAAACTGAGCTGCAGCACGGTGGCCAAGACCATACAGCGGTTTAACAGGACAGGTTCCACTCAGAACAGGCCTCACCATGTTCGACCAAAGAAGTTGAGTGCACGTGCTCAGCGTCATATCCAGAGGTTATCTTTGGGAAATAGACCTATGAGTGCTGCCAGCATTGGTGCAGAGGTTAAAGGGGTGGGTCAACCTGTCAGTGCCCAGACCATATGCCGCACACTGCATCAAATTCTAAAGATGATGCACAAGAAAACCTGCTAACAGTTTGCTGAAGACAAGCAGGCTAAGGACATGGATTACTGGAACCAAGTCCTGTGGTCTGATGAGACCAAGATAAACTTATTTTATTCAGATGATGTCAAGCGTTTGTGGCGGCAACCAGGTGAGGAGTACAAAGACAAGTGTGTCTTGCCTACAGTCATGCATGGTGGTGGGAGTGTCATGGTCTGGGGCTGCATGAGTGCTGCCGGCACTAGGGAGCTACAGTTCATTGAGGGAACCAAGAGTGCCAACATTTACTGTGACATACTGAAGCAGAGCCTGATCCCCTCCCTTCGGAGACTGTGCCGCAGGGTTGTATTCCAACATGATAACGACCCCCAAACACACCTCCAAGATGACCACTGCCTTGCTTAAAAAAAAAAAAAAAAAGTAGAGGGTAAAGATGATGGACTGACCAAGCATGTCTCTAGACCTAAACGCTATTGAGCATCTGTGGGGCATCCTCAAACGAAAGGTGAAGGAGCGCAAGGTCTCTAACATCCACCAGCTCTGTGATGTCGTCATGGAGGAGTGGAAGAGGACACCAGTGGCAACCTGTGAAGCTCTCATGAACTCTATGCCCAAGAGGGTTAAGGCAGTGCTGGAAAATAATGGTAGCCACACAAAATATTGACACTTTGGGCCCAATTTGGACATTTTCACTTAGACTACTTTCACATTGAGGCGTTTTCAGGTGGTAAAAAGGCCAAAAATAGCACCTGAAAAACGCCTCCCCTGCAGCCCCAGTGTGAAAGCCCGAGTGCTTTCACACTGGGGCGGTGCGCTTGCAGGACATTAGAAAAAGTCCTGCAAGCAGCATCTTTTGGGCGGTGCGGGAGTGATTTAAACATGGCTCCTCTACTGCCCCTGCCATTGAAATCAATGGCCACCGCTGCCAAAGCACCAGCAGCGGCGCTTTGCAAGCGCTATTAACCTTCTAGCCTGCCATTAGCTGCCGAAAAGCGCCGCTATTACAGCGGCAAAGTGCCACTAAAATTAGTGGTGCTTTACCACCCACCCCCACTGTCGCCCCAGTGTGAAAGTAGCCTTAGGGGTGTACTCACTTTTGTTGCCAGCGGTTTAGACATTAATGGCTGTGTGTTGAGTTATTTTGAGGGGACAGGAAATTATACAAGCTGTACACTCACTACTTTACATTGTAGCAAAGTGTCATTTCTTCAGTGTTGTCACATGAAACAATATAATAAAATATTTACAAAAATGTGAGGGGTGTACTTACTTTTGTGAGATACTGTATGTTTTTGATGGCATTCTTACTTTACAGCATTCCTTTACACCCACCTAAAACTTTTGCACGGTACTGCATGTGTTTTTTTTTTTTTTTATTGCACTTGTTACTTGTGTGATTTTCATTGTCACAATTTCCTGCACTTTAGATTGAACGTCTTTTATATTTTTTATGAATTTTCATCTAAGAGCTGGTACTTTCCCCGGGTGTGGAGATCTTACAAGGGTAAGTGCTATGGCATCATGTACAATCCTCAGATTGATGATAAAGATTCTTAAAATGACAGCGAAGGATCTGCAGTTAATGAATCTATCATGTGAAAAACACTGCTGTCTGCCTAAATTGGCAACAAGCACCTAAAAGTTCCACAACACTACTGGAACAATGTTCTGTGGGCACAAGACACTGTGCACTTCCAGTATATGACCATTGCAGCCAAAAACCATTGCAACACCAAAACCTCATCCCAACTGTGAAATGTGCTGTGGGGAGTATAATGGAGTGGGGCCACCTTGCTCCTTCAAAGCCTGGATAGCTTATAATTGGAATTGTATCAAAAAAATCTAAATGTTGGGGCATTTTCTTTGTTATTTAAAACCAAAAAGAAAGTGGATCTTGTAATGTGACAATTATTCAGAACAATGTAAGATTTGTATTTTTTCCAAACCCATAGTATGTGGTTCACAAGGGATGTTTTGAAAAATGAAATGATTCAGTATGTATTTAAACCTTATATTTTTTCAGTTTTGCATAGAATGGGGGTGGGTTAAACCTTTTATCTGTCTGAGTCCCATTAGGGGGGATTCAATCTCTTTATATGTAATGGTGACCATTGTCTCTAGAACAGAAAATGATGGGAAATCCAACATTTTAGGTGTCTGAAGTATTTTGCTATGCGTGTTTAACCACTTCCCACCCAGGCTAGAGCAAAATGATGTAAAAAAGTAAAAATAGATGCGCAACCTAAAATATTGCAAAACACAGTGCAAAAAATTATGAATATATATATATATATATATTTTTATATTCTGAAATAAGTGGATTATAAAGAAAAAAAATCCATAGGGAACAACAAAGTCCAATTAAGATGCAAAGGAAAAGTCCAATTAAGAACAGCTCCTAAAGCTTGGTGGTGATCCAGGAAGCAAAGATACAAATCTTCCTCCTTTATTCCCAAGCTGCAAACACAGGATACTAAAAGTGCAAAGTGGCCGCTTACCAGATAGGTTGGATCTCTATAACGGAGATCTTATGAGCTCAGTATCAAAAGATATCCTCCTGGTAACAGCAGCGATCTGGTCAACCTTCCATCACTGAATCCACTGGTCAGCTGGCTGTGTGTTTAAAAAAAAAAAAAAAAGCCTTCCCAGCCTCCTTTCGCAGTAGACGCCTCATATGGAGAAACGCAGCGTCGGGTGGAGCCAGAGATCCTGATGTCACCACATCCACAGCTGTGTTAGCCTGAGCCACGGCTGTGTGAATGTCTGTTTTTTTAAACTACGCTTTAAAACCTTGTTTGATGTCAGTTGCCCAGCTATTCGATTAAAAGGTACCCTTTTTATCAAAGTACTGCACCATGAAGTGTTTTTTTTATCTTTCCTCTTCATACATATGGTCCCTTGTATTGCTGCATGAACCATTCCACCTGCACTGAGACGGTGAAGGATTTTTTTTAAACACAAACCCAGCTGACCAGGGGATTCAGTGATGGAACATTGACCAGATCGCTGCTGTTACCAGGAGGATATTTTTTGATACTGAGCTCATAAGATCTCAGTTATAGAGATCCAACCTATGTGGTAAGCGGCCACTTTGCACTTTTAGTATCCTGTGTTTGCAGCTTGGAAACAAAGGAGGAAGATTTGTATCTTTGCTTCTTGGATGACCACCAAGCTTTAGGAGCTGTTCTTAATTGGACTTTTCCTTTGCATCTTAATTGGACTTTATTGTTCCCTATCGACTTTTTTTTTTTATAATCCACTTATTTCAGAATATTAAAAAAAATATATATTGTATGTATATATATATATATATATATATATATATATATTTATTTATTTCATTTTAGGTTGCGCATCTATTTTTACATACTTATATTACTGAATATTCCAGTTATCTTTATAGTTGCAGCACTGCCACTTTAATATCAATTAGTATTACTGTTAAGAAGTAATTTGTTTTTTGCGCTATTACAATTTGCACCATCTCTTTGCACCCACGCAAACTTGTTGCACTACATGCACTTTTTATACATATGGGGGTAGCGCGGATTTTTCACGCTAAACTATAGCAAAATGATGGTTGAGCGGTGGCTTAAATGTTCTGACTGGACGTCCTTCAGAACAAGCCACTCATGCACGCCCCCAGGGCACGCAGTGCTGCTTTTGGTGGTGCGATGTGTTTCTCGTACACACCACATCTCTGATTACAGTAAAGAGCCTATGACATAGGTTCATTACTATGGGATCAGCGGTGTCCAATCACAGTGAGTAGAGGAGAGCGATAAGCAGCTTTCCTCACAGGGGGGGGGATCTGCACTGATGATCAGTGCAATGGTTACTAGTGCAGCCCCATTAGTGATGCCCTTCAGTGCCGCCTATCGGTGCCAGTCAGTGAAGGAGAAAAATTACTCGTCCACAAAATTTTATAACAGAAACAAAGAAAAACTTTTGAAAAAAAATAAGTTTGTCTTTTTTCATTTGTTTAGCAAAAAATAAAACACTCAGTGGAGATTAAATACCACCAAAAGAAATCTGTTTTAAAAAAAAAAATGGCCTGGGCAGGAAGGGTGTGCAAGTGCCTGGTATTAAAGTGGTTAAATGCACTTTTTGGGTCTTTTTCAGGTGGAAGGATTTTTATTTTGGCCAATGGAAAGCAGGTTACTAGGAAACTTGTTAGGCACGTTAGCTGTTGTTCTACGGGGCAAAAAAAAAAAAAGCATGATCCTTCCCCCCAAAGAAACGTGTGTACTTCTTTGGTGTGACAATAGACAACACATCACTCAGATGTGAATGGACCTCATAGAATAAAATGGAAATCTTATTATTGAGCATTTTTGCGCTTCTGGAAAAACATGACAAACGGATAAGGTGTAAACAGGGGGCTTAGGTCCCATGGTTCCAGCCTCCATATCCTTACCTTGCAGGGCTCCTGTTACTGCCAGATAGGTCACGTTGAAGAGTAGACCCAGCACCCCAGCCACAAAGATGAGAGTTGGCTGATGAGAGTGATGAGGATGTACCAGATGTCCCAGGGAGCCTAAAGTGAGAGCCAGACACAGGGAGGAGAGCAGGAGAGGGGACAGGAAGGAGAACAGTGTGGGAAGACGGGCCTTAGCATGGGAGGACAAGGAGGACGAGTGAGAAAGGATGATGTTTGGACACAGAGCAACTATAAGAGAAAGCGTATGTGCAGAGTCTGCAAGTGTAAGCAGGGAATCTGACAGTCTACTTAGTACAATCTGAGTTAGAAATACAGCAAAAGCAACAACGATGAGTAGAATATGAGACACCATTATGCCAGCTGAAAGGAAGTGCAGCGGAAAAACGTAGACAAGAAGATAACAAGTGATAAAAGGACTTTAAAACTCAATATAACATTTTTTAACAGCTACATGTGATCAGTCTTACGTAGATAACCTTATTGACGTGTGTTAATGTATAAACATTTTTCTTTGCATAGTTTCTCTCAATGCAAGATTACCATTCTGGTTGGGCTATTTGAAAGCAATGATGGGCGATTTATTAAAGTGGAATTCCAGCTTAAACCTAACTAGCCTTAAAAATCTTACCTCCCTCCTAACACCTATACTGACTGACCCGTGTAAAAAAAAAAAAAAAAAAAAAAAAAGAAAAAAAAAAGGAGGATGTACCGGTATATACTTACCTTTTTTCAGCCCGCTCCATGTCTGTGTCAGCCAGCGGTGGCTGCAGGGGAGAGGAGAGAGCACCAGATGGCCCATTAATGTCTATGGGTGATGTCACCACTCCTGGCTTTACCAGCCATTGTCGCACGTGCTCTCCTCTCCCCATAAGCCGCTGTTGGCTGACACAGCGGATTACACAGGCTGAAAACAGGCAAGTATACAATTTTTTTCTTTTTACAAAGGTCATCTAGCACAGGTGTTAGAAGGGGGAAGGGAACATTTTAAGGTTAGGTTTATTCTGAAATTCTATATTAAAGGGGTCTAGGCTGTTTACGTAACAATGTGAATGGTCTGCCTGCAAAGTGAATGTTAGCAAATAAGATGAACCTGTCTGCACTTTAAATACCCAATCATGTACGAGTTGGGGGAAAAAATAGATTTTACTAGAACATAACTGAATTTTCAAAGTTAAACACATCTTTAATTTTATTCCCCAATAGACTAAGACAAAGCTGCCCATACACCTTTAGATTTCTCTCGTTCAGCATGGATGGAGGATTCCCTCCTGCCAGCTATTGCATTCAGCAACCAACAGGACCAGCAGCTGTCAGAATACCCAAACAGAGACTGCATCCAATTGGATGCAGGTGTTGTTGGGCCAAAAAATTTCCCCCCAGTTCATTTGACAAAAGTTGCCTGAAAAATTGACTTTTGTGGAGCTGGGCGTTGCTCCACCCACGTCACTCACAGTCCTCTGTAAATGGGAAAACTACAAAGTCCAGCAGCTGTCAGCTTTCAATGAACTACCACTGCGCTGTGAGCTCTGTCGTAGTTCATCAAGTCTTCCTGTCAGAATGTATCGGCTTACTCATACGAGGTATGAGCAAGCTGATACACTGACATATCTGCAGGAGACCTGCATGGCACCAGCCATCTGCTGATCGCTAATAAACTGCCTTATAGGCTCCTGCAACAAAAAATAATAAATGCAATTTTTTTTTTAACTGCAAAAAAATTTGCATTTATATATATATATATATTTTTTTTAAAGTGAACTTATCCTTTAACTGATGTTATCTCAGCAGTCCATCAGCAGGTAAGCTAATCTACCCCCCAGATATATACACATTTTGATATGCAAAATTCAAACAACAAAAGGTAATTGCAAACAAGTAAAAATATCAAAGCACATCAACAACTGTTTTAAGGTAAAAGAGCAACAACACATTTATCAAATTATTCGAGGACAACTTAGAAAACAAAAAGAAAACTACCGAGGTGTGTTTATAAAATGGTAAAAAAAAAAAGTAAAAACCTGTTGTAAATGACATTACAATAAAAATAAGTCATAATTTATAAGCTCTGCGCAAACTGTTGGCGCTATATAAATCCTGTATAATAATAAGTAATCTTATCCCTTCCAAGCTATTTATTAAAGTAAAGGTGATGTACAAAGCTTTCTTAGGTTTTGAATAGAGTAGGGGAGGTTTGGAACCTCAGTTAGGTCTTCTAGTCTAGTGGCTGCCTGTGTCCACGCTGGGGACAGTCACCCAATTTGTCCTTCCTCAGTTGTCACTGAAACAGAAGGCGATGGGAACTCCAAAATGTTGCAGTTGTCACTGGAACAGTGGTGAATGGAAATCTTCTCATGTGGACACCTGTTCTGGTGACATCAAAAAGGGCAATTGGTACAGATTTGTTCCCACTTCTCGTCTTCTCCAGGACAGGAAGTGAAGGGAAATCTCCCCAATAGGTCACATTCAGCAAAAAAAAAATTAAATAGTTTTAACCTTTTCCTACTCTATACAAAACCTTCCCTATAGATATATGTTAACCTTTTAAATACTGATTGTTTGAAGATGAGAACAAGGGATAAGAAAGGTGCACAGGTTAGATGTGTCAGTGCACAGCAAGCAATGCAGCAATAGGGGTCCCCTGCTTAAGGGAGGAAACTAAAATACACAAAGCTGTTCCAAAGTGTTCTAGTTCTCATCCATCTCACGTTGTATGTCTGTCTCTAGCTGGAAAGTTTCATGCTCTCTCTCCATCTCCACAACACGCTCATTGTAAATCTGTCCCCGATTCTCTTCTAGCCTCTGCTCCACTTTCCCTTTTTCCCTCATACCTTGTCTGTGCTGTGCCAGGCTCTGCTTGTCCCCTGTGTCTGTGGTCCCCCCCTACATAGATCATGTGCTGATCACACTCCCCCTTTACTATGTTCCAGTGTCACTGTCAGCTGCCCTCCTCCAGCCCTCTGTGAGGCTCCAGTTCCTCTACCTTGACTTCTGCAGCCTTTCCTCCCAGATCCAGCACAGCATGCGTCCATTCCACCATCAGATGATCACAAGCACCCCTCCATGTCCTCAATCCCCACCCCAGGCATCAGCTCCCTTCTTGCACCAACTCAGCTGATACTTGACCAAAACAAAGGCTCTTTATGTACAATTATGATAGAGGAGAATATCTAAGGAGCTGCCCAGGATAGTACTATGAACCCAGCTACTCAGCACTGGCAATAAATACACGCAATAGTATGTAGATTATAGGAACATCAGGGGTTGGCTTAAGTGTTCACCTTGTTCCATGTCCAGGAATTTCCTTTGTCAGCAGTTTTTAGAACTGCCAGTGTAGATATGTCAATCCAGCAATGAAGGAATGTGATTTTTTTTTTTTCACACAGTAACCAAATACAACTGACCCATAAATCTTGCTCCCATTCAGAACTCGGCCCACTAGCGTCCCCTCTCTGTTCTGTGCCAGTCTTTGGTAAACAATTTGACACACGTTTCTATGGAGACCAGAAGAACGGCAAAAACTTTTCCAAAGTGCTTCAGCTAAGCAAAGAATAGAGTAAGATTCAGGAGCCATTCAGAGAAGCCTGAAAGCAAAGCCTGGAGGTCCTTTAAAGGGAGTGCCACCAGAAGTACTAGTTGTAAGTTATGATCATAAAAAATAAAGTATAATGTATTTTTAAGGAAACCCCTACTAAAATGGAACATGGGAGCCACCATTGCTATGATAAAATATGCCACTTTCTTGATAGGCACTGACCTTCAGTACTTTAGAGTTGAAAATGTTTTTATTATATCAACATTCAAAACATGTAATCAAGACAACAGTAATGAGGCAAAACAGTAATGTCGCGTACAGACGATCGGAAATTCCGACAACAAAACCATGGATTTTTTTCCGACGGATGTTGGTTCAAAACTTGTCTTGCATACACACGGTCACACAAATGTTGTCGGAAATTCGAATGCCAAGAACGCGAAGACGTACAACGGCACTATTAAAAGGAAGTTCAATAACAGTCGTGTTAGTAGAAGTTTGGTGAGAGACTATTTGCGCTTTTCAGCCTCGTGCTTTTCAGTCCATTACAGCGTGACGAATGTGCCATCTCCATTACGAATGCTAGTTTTACCAGACCGAGCTCTTCCGTCTTGTACTTTATTCAGAGTATGCGTGGAATTTTGTGCATCCACACACGATCGGCATTTACAAGAACGGATTTTGTTGTCGAAATTTTCGACAGCAAATGTCCGATGGAGCCTACACAGGGTCGGAATTTGTGACAAAAAGCTCCCATCGAACATTTGTTATTGGAAATTCCGACCGTGTGTACGCGGCATAAGTCAGCTCAATGGTTATCGGCCATAGCATGACATATGTAAACTAAAAGTACATCATAGAAACTATGTGTAGTGTCACATTAGAAAAACCAGGTAAGATAAAAAAAAAAAAAAAAAACATTCTGATATTGTCAATCGTGCAAATGGCAAAAGAATATAATTCACGAACATACTGTAGCATGGACCGTTATCTAATCCAACAAGGTGGTCAATTTTCAATTGACCCGGTATGCTAATACACCCCAAAAATTTTTTGTCATGTTGTACCAAAAGTAAAAAGCAGAAGAAGAAGAAGAAAATAAAAATACAAGAAGAGAGAGACCAAAAGGATGAAAAGGAAGTAGGAGGGGAAAAGAAAGGAAGGGGAGGGGAGCTGGGATGAGACACTGGGAATGCTGGGTCTAGTAGGATCTGTAAAATCAAGAGATAACATAAAGAAGAGGAAAACTAATAGGAGGAATATCGAGAATAACAATGTCTCAAAGCCACACCACAGACAACCCGGAATTAAGGGTGGGCTTGGGATGACCCTGCCGGGGTCGAGAGCATAGCTGCAACAGTATCATAGGAAGAGAAGCGGATCCAGGCATACCACAAGACCTTATACTTGTCGAAAGTATCATTAAAGTGTTTGTTAACCCCAAAAAATATACAGATCCTGGTCCCTTAAAACAGATTACACAGCACAGTGCTTTTGCTGTGTAATGTGCCCCCCCTCTAAACTGTAAAAAAAAAAAAAAAGAAACTCCCTGAACCTGGCGCTCTTCCTGTATCCACTCTCTATACTGACCACGAAAATCAGGGCTGCTCAGCTCATAGCACACTATGCAAGTCGTTTTAAAAAAAATTAGCGTTCTAAAGACCGAATTTGGGGACAGTCACGTGACTCGCGGCCGCTTTACAGCTACGACACAGAGCTTCTGCGGAGCAGATAAGCAGCCACGTGATCTCCCTGGCTGACGTTCTAGGGAGATCACGGCTCCTTCCGCAGAAGACATCCATTGGAGCTGTTAAGCGGCCGCGAGTCATGTGACCGGCCTGAAGACATATTTAGAATGCTCATTTTTAAAAACTACTTACATAGTGTGCTATGCCAGCCTCTAATAGATGGGCTAGCATAGTCTTATATAAATGGGTTTACAAACTCTTTAAGGGCCAACATCTCCTTTTGAATTATGTCATTCGCAGTAGAAACCCACAAGGATAATGGCGGTGTAGTTTCAGTCTTCCAATATAGAGGAATGACGTGCTGCAGACAAAAAGAAATGTAGAAGGCTCCTTTATTGGGACACCATAGAGCCAGGGAGCATAGAGGGGTTGGTTATAGGGGGTTATAGGGGCTCCTCATAAATTGTACTATAAACCTTAAATACCCAAGTCCAGAAAGGGCGTATTCTCTCACATTCCCACCAGATATGTAGGTATGTACCTAAAACTGAGCCGCAGCGCCAGCAGGAAGCAGGGGTGGACAGAAAGATCTTATGTAGTGTTGACAGATCCCTATACCACCGTGATTGAATCCTAAAATTATTTTCTTGAGAACAGCAAGAGATAGTGGACTTATATGTGTAAAACAGAATGAGGTCTACTAGTCCGCTTTCGAAAACTCCTCTTCCAGATCCATGGACTATAAACTAGTGTATGTTGGTAAGTCCTCATCATCATGTGTTAGTGCAGGAATTAAGCAATAAAGAGAGGAAAGTGGAGCTTAGTGAGCCAGTCTCGTGACCCTGCAGGAACAACCGGGGTTCTCTGTTGGGGATGAAGGAACATATTCACCCTCAGCCATACAGAGCATGAGAAGGAACCTACAGTAGGAACTCCCACAACCTGGGGAATAGCAGGGTTGACTTCAGTACTTTAGAGCTACAGATCTAGGACAGGGTAAAAAAGAGAGGCGCACCTGGTGGGACTTTAAGTGAAGCACATGACAGCAAAAGGAGAGGTCAAGTGACCGGGATATAACGTTTATTTGTATTGTATAGTTTCATATAAAAAATATTTATGGGCATACAACCTCCAAAATATTACGGGCACATAACCTCTAGAAAAACTTTAAGCATTTTCAACACAAGTTACATAGTAATCCACAGTACAAATGAACATATAAGGAAAATAAAACAAATCATAATTACAGTCATAATGTAATCAAAGTGACGTTGGGCTATATGGGCTAAGTAGTCTATCTAGATTAATATCAGGGTACAAGAATGGGGGGAGAAAAAACAACAATGAGAATGAGATGATAAATAATATATAAGGACATGATTTGGACCAATTGAAAGTTAGTATTGTTGATCCATGGTAAGATAAGAGTTGACAACTGAAAAACGTGAATGGTAGGTAGCTTGACGCGTTTCGCGGTTTCATGACTGCTCATCAGGAGCAATGATTCATGGAAATTATCTGAAAGCAAAAAATATGGGTTCCAGATAGTCTCAGAGGTACAGTTTGGGAAAATTTAATGCAGGCTAAAATTAGCGAGGGAGACACAAAACAGGGGGAGAGGATAAGAAAAAAAAAAAAAAAATAAAAGAATAGGAATGAGGAAAAATAAAAAGAATGATTACAACATAATGTTGTGCTCAACTTACCTCTGCGTCAGCGCGGCAGCAGGAGCCACCGATAAACCAACAAGGCATCATCACCGGGAGCAGCAGTGACATACAGGGGCGATGAAAACAAAGACAGGCAACTCCTGGACCATAAGTGTAGGTAAGTGATCCAAATGGGAAATGACAATGGTGACCCCCAAAGGGGACCTATGTGAAAAAATAATGATGTGTTAGAGGGAGTGAATAATGGATGTGTGTAGATCTGGACGAAGGGTAGTGGGGTATGGGAATGTAGTGATTGGAGTGGGACGAGAAGGAAGGAAAGGGTGGGTGAAGGTGCAGGGATGAATGACCAAGGTGGGGTAGGGAAGCAAGGAACACCAACAAGGGACGGAGGAATTCCAATGAAAATTAAAGGGGGATGAGGAATAGGAAGGTAAAAGAATACCTAAGGTGAAAATGAGGGAAGGATAGTCCGGGGGCTGTATAGTTGATCCATGTTGTGACAAATGGTGTGTGTGAAGTATGGCCAGGAGGTGCCTATAAAAAAGGTACATCGCCACAGCCAAACCCCCCTCATCAAACGGGCGGAAACCAGGGGGGAGAGCGGAACGCTTTCACCTGGGTGGCTCAGCCGTCCGGCGATTAGCGCCAGATCAGCTCTCCTGTGTGTCCGCCGATGCAATGGGTTCCGCCGGCGGCCGCATGCCAAACAAATACACGACGCCATGGCGTGCGGCGTGACGTCAGCACGCAATGGCCGCACATCCTCCCATCATGCAAATCAGGGAGGAGGCGGAAAGGGGGAGGGGCATACTGCATACCACGGCTCCTGAATCAGAAACGATGGACAGACCGGAGCAGCCCATGACAGCGAAAATACTGCGCCGACGGAGACCAGGAACACAATGAACAAAAAGAAAAAGGCAGAAAAAAACTTTAAAAAAATAGAAAGGAGGATTAGATTGATTATAAAAGGGAGAAAAAAAATAAAATAAAAAATATAAAAAATTGTAATGAATATAGTATTCTTTGGTGGTTATTGTAATGGCTTATGAAAAATAAATAAAAAATGAAATAAAATGACGAATGAATGAGATAAATATAAATAACTGTAAGGGAAATAAATGAATAAATTAATACTGAAAAGGACGGGCTTAAAGTGGTCAACTAAACAAATATATTGAATGGGTCTAGAATTCGAATTGAAATGTATTATGTTAATAATGATAGAAAAAAGGGGGGAAAAATAATGAGTTCTGCAAGAAAAGAAAAAATCTGGAAGTTTGGGCTAAAAAGATCTAGGGCCATAGATGTTCGTGGTCCTGGTTAATGAATAAGTAAAAAATACATAATAATAATGAGATGTTTTATAAATTGACTGCTGCCGTGTGCTTCCATTCCTAAATTGTTTGTTATATGAGGAAAAAGGCGTTTGTGGGACTTTAAATGAGGCGGGAATCAAAGGGATAGCCGCCTCCATCCCTGTAATCGATTAAAAAGAGAGGAGCACCTGGTGGGACTTTAAGTGAAGCACATGACAGCAAAAGGAGAGGTCAAGTGACCGGGATATAACGTTTATTTGTATTGTATAGTTTCATATAAAAAATATTTATGGGCATATAACCTCCAAAATATTACGGGCACATAACCTCTAAAAAAACTTTAAGCATTTTCAACACAAGTTACATAGTAATCCACAGTACAAATGAACATATAAGGAAAATAAAACAAATCATAATTACAGTCATAATGTAATCAAAGTGACGTTGGGCTATATGGGCTAAGTAGTCTATCTAGATTATTATCAGGGTACAAGAATGGAGGGAGAAAAAAGTCCCACAAATGCCTTTTTCCTCATATAACAAACAATTTAGGAATGGAAGCACACGGCAGCAGTCAATTTATTAAACATCTCATTATTATTATGTATTTTTTACTTATTCATTAACCAGGACCACGAACATCTATGGCCCTAGATCTTTTTAGCCCAAACTTCCAGATTTTTTCTTTTCTTGCAGAACTCATTATTCTTCCCCCCTTTTTTCTATCATTATTAACATAATACATTTCAATTCGAATTCTAGACCCATTCGATATATTTGTTTAGTTGACCACTTTAAGCCCGTCCTTCTCAGCATTAATTAATTTATTTCCCTTACAGTTATTTATATTTATCTCATTCATTCGTCATAATTTTATTTCATTATTTATTTTTCATAAGCCATTACAATAACCACCAAAGAATACTATATTCATTACAATTTTTTATATTTTTTATTTTATTTGTTTTCTCCCTTTTATAATCAATCTAATCCTACTTTCTATTTTTTTTAAGTTTTTTTCTGCCTTTTTCTTTTCTTTTTGTTCATTGTGTTCCTGGTCTCCGTCGGCGCAGTATTTTCGCTGTCATGGGCTGCTCCGGTCTGTCCATCGTTTCTGATTCAGGAGCCGTGGTATGCAGTATGCCCCTCCCCCTTTCCGCCTCCTCCCTGATTTGCATGATGGGAGGATGTGCGGCCATTGCGTGCTGACGTCACGCCGCACGCCATGGCGTCGAGTATTTGTTTGGCATGCTGCCGCCGGCGGAACCCATCGCATCGGCGGACACACGGGAGAGCTGATCTGGCGCTAATCGCCGGACGGCTGAGCCGCCCAGGTGAAAGCGTTCCGCTCTCCCCCCTGGTGTCCGCCCGTTTGATGAGGGGGGTTTGGCTGTGGCGATGTACCTTTTATAGGCACCTCCTGGCCATACTTCACACACACCATTTGTCACAACATGGATCAACTACACAGCCCCCGGACTATCCTTCCCTCATTTTCACCTTAGGTATTCTTTTACCTTCCTATTCCTCATCCCCTTTAATTTTCATTGGAATTCCTCCGTCCCTTGTTGGTGTTCCTTGCTTCCCTACCCCACCTTGGTCATTCATCCCTGCACCTTCACCCACCCTTTCCTTCCTTCTCGTCCCACTCCAATCACTACATTCCCATACCCCACTACCCTTCGTCCAGATCTACACACATCCATTATTCACTCCCACTAACACATCATTATTTTTTCACATAGGTCCCCTTTGGGGGTCACCATTGTCATTTCCCATTTGGATCACTTACCTACATTTATGGTCCAGGAGTTGCCTGTCTTTGTTTTCATCGCCCCTGTATGTCACTGCTGCTCCCGGTGACGATGCCTTGTTGGTTTATCGTGGCTCCTGCTGCCGCGCTGATGCTGCGCTGACGCAGAGGTAAGTTGAGCACAACATTATGTTGTAATCATTCTTTTTATTTTTCCTCATTCCTATTCTTTTATTTATTTATTTTTTCTTATCCTCTCCCCTTGTTTTGTGTCTCCCTCGCTAATTTTAGCCTGCATTAAATTCTCCCAACCTGTACCTCTGAGACTATCTGGAACCCATATTTTTTGCTTTCAGATAATTTCCATGAATCATTGCTCCTGATGAGCGGTCATGAAACCGCGAAACGCGTCAAGCTACCTACCATTCATGTTTTTCAGTTGTCAACTCTTATCTTACCATGGATCAACAATACTAACTTTCAATTGGTCCAAGTCATGTCCTTATATATTATTTATCATCTCATTCTCATTGTTGTTTTTTCTCCCCCCATTCTTGTACCCTGATATTATTCTAGATAGACTACTTAGCCCATATAGCCCAACGTCACTTTGATTACATTATGACTGTAATTATGATTTGTTTTATTTTCCTTATAATGTTCATTTGTACTGTGGATTACTATGTAACTTGTGTTGAAAATGCTTAAAGTTTTTTTTAGAGGTTATGTGCCCATAATATTTTGGAGGTTATATGCCCATAAATATTTTTTATATGAAACTATACAATACAAATAAACGTTATATCCCGGTCACTTGACCTCTCCTTTTGCTGTCATGTGCTTCACTTAAAGTCCCACCAGGTGCTCCTCTCTTTTTAATCGATTACAGGGATGGAGGCGGTTATCCCTTTGATTCCCGCCTCATTTAAAGTCTCACAAACGCCTTTTTCCTCATATAAAAGATTTAGGACAGGGGTTTGCAAACATTTCAGTATGTAGATCACGTTATTTTTACATATATTCTCGGGTAGAAAAAAAATTAAAAATCAGTTTTATAAATTAATAAATAAAACTGAAATGAATAAATAAGTCTCCCCTTATAGTCAGGAGTGCCCAGTCACTTGACAACAAATTATTTCTACAATAAGAAATATTGAGGCAAGGGTATTTGTATATGAAAACCTGAAAAATGTTTAACATATATAATAAAGTATAACAAAGTATATATATATATATATATATATATATATATATATATATATATATATATATATAATATAAATATAAATAGAGAGACTTTAATTTATGCAAAACAAAAAAAAAAAACTTAATGCCCCAGAAAAGGATAATTTATGGATGAGCAAGATCATTATTCAATATATATATATATAAATAAAACCATAACCTGGTAAATTTTAAACAGAAAACAAAATATATAGAAAAAACAACAAGAAAAAGCACACATTGATTTTTTTTTATACAATACAATTTTTGTTTGTTTACAATCACTTTAAAATCCTTATTTTAAAAAAATATTTACAAAAATGTAAAAAAAAAAAATCTATATAAAAAAAAAGAAAAAAAAAAAAACAATGCCCCGGAAAGGGATAATTTATAGATGACCAAAATCCTTATCCAAATTTAAACAATCACCTTGTAAAACAAAAGTAGACATAAAAGGCAAAACATTTGCATAGATATAAAAATAAAAAAAATGTAAATACTTTTTGTTTCCCCCTTTTTTTTATAAGTGATCACATTCCCTCCATTCTCAGTTGCATAAGAGCTGGGGGGAGGAAAAGCAGCAGTACACTGAGCTTCCCAGTGAAATGCTTTGCAGCGGGGGCGTGTCAGGGCAAGTCTGATCATTGGAGGAGAGTACTCCCAAGTTCCCAGTATGGCTAGAGAACTGACCACAGTGTGCTCTACTGCTTAGTGTGGTCAGTTTTTATTAAAAAAGCAAGGGGATTGGCAGGAACACCAGGAATTTTACATAAAGGAAGCAATACAAAGAGGACAGGATACAGTGCCTTGCGAAAGTATTCGGCCCCCTTGAACTTTTCATCCTTTTGCCACATTTCAGGCTTCAAACATAAAGATATAAAATTTTAATTTTTTGTGAAGAATCACCAACAAGTGGGACACAATTGTGAAGTGGAACGAAATCTATTGGATATTTTAAACTTTTTTAGCAAATAAAAAACTGAAAAGTGGTGCGTGCAAAATTATTCGGCCCCTTTACTTTCAGTGCAGCAAACTCACTCCAGAAGTTCAGCGAGGATCTCTTAATGATCCAATGTTGTCCTAAATGACTGATGGTGATAAATAGAATCCACCTGTGTGTAATCAAGTCTCTGTATAAATGCACCTGCTCTGTGATAGTCTCAGGGTTCTGTTGAAAGCGCACAGAGCATCATGAAGACCAAGGAACACACCAGGCAGGTCCGTAATACTGTTGTGGAGAAGTTTAAAGCCGGATTTGGGTACAAAAAGATTTCTCAAGCTTTAAACATCCCAAGGAGCACTGTGCAAGCGATCATTTTGAAATGAAAGGAGTATCAGACCACTGCAAATCTACCAAGACCTGGCTGTCCCTCTAAACTTTCAGCTCAGACAAGAAGACTGATCAGAGATGCAGCCAAGAGGCCCATGATCACTCTGGATGAACTGCAGAGAACTACAGCTGAGGTGGGAGAGTCTGTCCACAGGACAACAATCAGCCGTACACTGCACAAATCTGGCCTTTATGGAAGAGTGGCAAGAAGAAAGCCATTTCTCAAAGATATCCATAAAAAGTCTCGTCTAAAGTTTGCCACAAGCCACACCAAACATGTGGAAGAAGGTGCTCTGGTCCGATGAAACCAAAATCTAACTTTTTGGCCACAATGCAAAACGATATGTTTGGCGTAAAAGCAACACAGCTCATCACCCTCAACACACCATCCCCACTGTCAAACATGGTGGTGGCAGCATCATGGTTTGGGCCTGCTTTTCTTCAGCAGGGACAGGGAAGATGGTTAAAATTGAGGGGAAGATGGATGCAGCCAAATACAGGACCATTCTGGATGAAAACCTGTTGGAGTCTGCAAAAGACCTGAGACTGGGACGGAGATTTATCTTCCAACAAGACAATGATCCCAAACATACAGCAAAATCTACAAAGGAATGGTTCACAAATAAACGTATCCAGGTGTTAGAATGGCCAAGTCAAAGTCCAGACCTGAATCCAATCGAGAATCTGTGGAAAGAGCTGAAAACTGCTGTTCACAAACGCTCTCCATCCAACCTCACTGAGCTCGAGCTGTTTTGCAAGGAAGAATGGGCAAGAATTTCAGTCTCTCGATGTGCAAAACTGATAGAGACATACCTCAAGCGACTTGCAGCTGTAATCGCAGCAAAAGGTGGCTCTACAAAGTATTAACGCAACGGGGCCGAATAATTTTGCACGCCCCACTTTTCATTTTTTTCTTAGTTAAAAAAGTTTCAAAAATCCAATAGATTTCGTTCCACTTCACAATTGTGTCCCACTTGTTGGTGATTCTTCACAAAAAATTAACATTTTATATCTTTATGTTTGAAGCCTGAAATGTGGCAAAAGGATGAAAAGTTCAAGGGGGCCGAATACTTTCGCAAGGCACTGTACTTTCTCATACAAGTACATGGTACAGCAGGCACTAGACATGTGCAATTCGTTTAGTTACGAATTCGTTATTCGTCATATTCGTTGATTCGGAAACATACGAATAAACGAACGGTTTGATAAAATTACAAACGAACAACGAATTATCGAAAAGAACGAATATGGAAAACAACGAAAAATAGGATTTTTTGTACTCACCGTAAAATCCTTTTCTCTGACATCCATGGACTGACACGGTGTCTCTTTACACTTTACATGTGGGTTATGTCCCTGCTTGCAGGAGAAGACCTAGGCAGAATGTGAAATGTTATACATACATTCTAAAAGCCAGAGCTGAACAGCCCCACCCAGGGGGCGGTCCCTCCGGACATAACCCTCCCACTACAGTCAGCAGACTTCAGTTCGTAACAAAGCAGTACAAACTTAAAAGGAAGGGTGGGTGCCGTGTCAGTCCATGGATGTCAGAGAAAAGGATTTTACGGTGAGTACAAAAAATCCTATTTTCTCTTACCATCCATGGACTGACACGGCGTGTCTTTACACTTTACACGTGGGATGTCCCAAAGCAGTGTCAAGACGGATGGGAGCAGTATAAATGGAAAAACCAAAACTTCACTCCAATAAAGGCAGAGCTCCTCAACGGAGGAGTCGCAACTTTAAACAGCGGCCTGCAGCACCCTGCGGCCGAAGGAAGCATCCGAAGATGCAGCCACATTAACCTTATAAAACTTAAAAGGCATGAACAGACGACCAGGTCGCCGCCTTGCACACTTGTGCAACCGACGCTTGATGTCGGGAAACCCAGGAAGCACCAATTGTCCTGGTGGAATGCGCCGTAACCGGAAAGGGAGGCGCCCGCCCTTTGAGAGCATAGGCTTGAATGACGGTTTGTCTGATTCCCCTAAAAATGATGGCAGACGAAACCGCTTGGCCCTGTTATGGACCAGAGACAGTCACAAATAGTGAGTCGGACTTCCGAATAGAAGCAGTAGCAGACAGGTACACCCGTAAGGCTCGTACCACCTCCAATATGTGCAGCGCAAACTCTCTGGGATGCGATGGGTGAGGATACAAGGACGGGAGGGCAATGTCCTCATGTAGGTGAAAGGTCGACACCACCTTTGGCAAAAAAGGAAGGTCGCGGATGCAACACCGCCTTATCCTTATGGATGACTAAATATGGCGACTTGCAGGACAAAGCCGCCAACTCAGACACTCGTCAAACAGAAGTGATTGCCACTAAAAAGGCCACCTTCTGAGACAAGACAAGAGGGGAATATCCCGGATATTCCCAAAAGGAGGTTCCTGGAGGACCGAGAGCACCAAATTCAGATCCCACGGTGGGAGAGGAGGCTTGACAGGAGGGAGCACATGGCGAACCCCCAACACAAGGTGCTAACCAAGAAAATTACCCGCTAGAGGTCGCTGAAAGAAGACGGCCAAGGCCGAAATCTGATCCTTGATGGTACTGAAAGCAAGCTTTTGGGTCACTCCACACTGCAGAGGACGCAGGATTCTGGGGACGGAATACGTCCGAGGACGCCAGTCCAGCGCTTCGCACATGGCGATATAAGCTTTCCAGGTACGGTGATAGATCTGCCTGGGAGGAAGACTTCCGTGTCCTTAACATGGTCAAAATGACCGAGTCCGAGGGACCTCGGTCCCTCAACACCTGGCTTTTAACAGCCCTGCCGTTAAAGCCAGAGACTGTAAGCCGGATGAAACATAGGACCTTGAGACTGAAGGTCCTCCCTCATCGGCAACCGCCAGGGAACGTCCGCGACGAGACGTACCAGATCAGCGTACCAGTGATGCTGAGGCCAATCCGGAACAATTAGGATCGCCGGAGTTTATATCAGGCGATAAGGACCCTATGGGGCCACCAACGCATCCGAGGCATCGCCCAAGGATCCCTGGATCTGGCCACACCCTCGACCCTTGCGATTGAGTCGAGAGGCCATCAGGTCCACATCCGGCGTGCCCCACCGTCAGTAAAGGAGTTGAAATATGCAAGGACCACTCTTCTTGGTCCGGTGTCTGGCGATTGGCGACTCAGATAATCCGCCTGCCCATTGTCTATGCCCAGAATGTAAAATGGCCTACAGAGCCGGCACGTTTCTTCCGGCCCACTTCAGGATACGGACTACCTCGGAAGCCGCAGCTGAGCTCCGAGTTCCCCCTTGATGGTTTACATACGCCACCGCCGTGGCGGTGTCCGACTGGCTCCTGATGGAGCGACCCCGTACTCTCTCTGACCTGAGGAGAGACACAGTCCGATGGCCTGTACTACCAGAACAGTAATTGGTAAACGGGCTCGTCCGGAGTCCAAGGCCTGAGCCGACAGGACTCCCCAGACTCCACCCCAGCCCGTCAGGCTGGTGTCCGTCGTGAGTACCGTCCATTGGATGGGAGGGGAACGACTTTCCGGACCGAAGAGCCGAGGATCTCAACCACCATGTCAGGGGCGCCCTGACCAGGTGAATCACCTGGATCTGAAGATCCAAGGACAACGGGGATTTGTCCCAGGTGGACAAGATCTCCTTCTGCAATGCCCTGGTGTGCGATTGGGCATACGGAACGGCCGCAAAGGAGGCCACCACGAGTCTCGGGACTCTCATGCAAAAAACGGATTGACAACCATTTTTGGGATGTCAGCACCCGCACCGCAGACTGAAGTGTCAGCAACTTCTCCAGAGGTAGGATACCTTTGCCTCCAAGGAGTCCAGAATCAGAACTAGATACTCCAGACACTGAGTCGGGACCAGGACTGACTCCTGAATGTTCAGGAACCACCCGAGTCCCTGAGGGTCTAATTGACGATAGTCACCTTTCCTCTAAGTCTGATCCACTTTCTGCTCTTAGCAGAAGATCGTCCAGATAGCCCATGACAGCAATACCTCGCTGTAACAGAAGGCTAGAACCGGAGCAAGCACCTTGGTGAACACCCTTGGTGCCGAGGCTAGGCCGAAAGGAAGAGCCACAATCGATAGTGGACTTCACTGATCGCAAAGCGCAGAAACTTCTGGTGACTTGCGCAGATCGGAACATGCAAGTAGGCGTCCTTGAAGTCCAAGGACGCCAGAAGAAAATCCCTTTGGTGGAGTGTAGCGATCACCGTGCGAATGGATTCCATGCGGAATTTCTGCACCTTCTCGAAGGCATTCAGGGCCTTGAGGTCCAGGATAGGTCGAACCACGTCCTATTTTTGGGACGACAAACAGATTCGAGTAGAATCCCTGAAAACTCTCCTGTGACGGAACCGGCACAATCACTCCGGACCTGATCAAATCCTGTACAGCCCCCAAGAGGGCTGCCAGACAGGTAGGAAGGAGAGGAAGATTTGAGGGAAAGAATCTGTCTGGGGGCCAGGATCGGAATACTATCCTGTATCCTGAGGTGATCTCCTCGCACACCCACCAGTCGGAGATTCGGGAGGACCACCGATTCGTGACCTGCGAAGTCGTCCCCCCACCCCAGAGTCGGGCGGAGGCAAGACTTCACGCGGAGGCGGGCTTGGGAGCCGCATGTTCGGCTTACGCACCCAGGGGCACTTGTGCCCACCAGCCGCACTGCCGTCAGTCTGAGAGGGCCTACCCGTGGACTCTGACTGACGAAAAAAAACCCTTTTGCTGGAAAGGAAGGCCCCTGTTTGCGGCGGGCCTCCTCACCCTTGCTAGTCTAAGGAAGAAGAGTGCTTTTACCTCCCATGACATCCATGACGATGTCATCCAGAGCAGCACCGAAAGGTCTACCACCTTTAAATGGTAGATCCGTCAGGAGCTTCCTAAGGCTAGGTCAGCAGACCAGCACTTCAACCAGATAAGACGACGCAATACCACCGTCGAGACAGAGGCCCTGGATATTAAAGGGGCCGCGTCCAACGTGGCGTAGCACACATAAACCAGGCCCTGAACCAGTTGGTGGGCCAAAGCAACTGTGTCTGGAGGAAGATTATGCTCCTGTACAGCTAGGTGCAACATTTTTGCCCAACCTGTAAGTGTTTAAGACACAAGGGTCGCCGCTACCACAGGCCGTAGGGCGGATCCCAACAAGGCAAACATGGCTCTGCTCACCACTTCTGACCTCCTGTCAGTGGGGTCCTCAAATGCAGGAGTCCCCTCCATCGGGAGAGTGATGGCCTTGTTCAACCGGGCGACTGGAGGGTCGACCCTGGGGGAGAAGCCCACTTTTTAAGTAGGGCATCTTCAAGGGGTATCTGATAGACAAACGCCGCGGGACCATAAAAAAAATTCTTCTGCGGCTTTTCCCAGACCTTATCAATGAGCTGGTCAAAGAAAGTACATATGGAAAAACCTCTTTAGAAGGCCTGGCCTTAAAAGAACCAAAAAGGAGACTGTATCCGCCTGAGGTTCTGCATCCGCAGCATTTTAGCTTGAGAGTGTCCCTCACAGCAGTCATGAGTACACTAACAAGCGCCCTGTCATTTACTGACTCAGAACTGGAGTTTTCCTCATAAGGAATGTCCTGTTCAAAACCATCCAATACATTCAGAACTAGGGTCCTGAGCGGTAGTGGCTAGGCCCATATCTGAATCAGCGCACTGCCCTCATGAAGTAAAGTGGGGAGAGGGCGCTTTTTTGCTCCCTTGCGCTTGCACACAGCTCCCATCCTGGTCAGAAATGATTCCAGGACTGCCCACAACTGGTCCCTAGGGACCGCAGGTGCTGAAGCACTGCCTGTTGTCCACTGACATTTAGGGGAAGCTGGTGACAGAGACTCCATATTGCCCCCCTCTGAGACTCCTCAGATAAAAAGTCCACCCACAGGCTGTGCTGACTGAGGAGGGGGCGCCCAGGGGACTCACCAAACCGGACCAGGGACCGTTCAGTTCCGCTGTCTGTACCGCGCTGTGTCAGCGCTGGTGAGCTGTGAGGAGATTGTGAGGAGATTTGCACTGTTACAGCAGCGCTAGAGGCCAAAACTAGTGCTGAAGAGCGCGCGGGCTACAAGAAAATGGCCGCCGCACTGCACTGAGGCGATCCGCGGCAAGATGGCCGCCATGACTCAGCAAAAGTGAAAAAAAACAGCACACACACAGCGCCACTCGGCGCTCAGGCCCCAAAACACACAAAAAAAGGCCCCAAGCATATCTGCAGACCAGCATCAGCCCCTCCAAGAACAGTGTGACCCCCAGGCACCCCACACAGCACAGCGCCAG
This sequence comes from Rana muscosa, assembly GCA_029206835.1. Classification (NCBI taxonomy): domain Eukaryota; kingdom Metazoa; phylum Chordata; class Amphibia; order Anura; family Ranidae; genus Rana; species Rana muscosa. The sequence goes on along the minus strand of CM055125.1, from coordinate 82,159,733 downwards.
CAATGGTGACAGAGTGACAATGAAATACAGGGGGAGACAGGGAAAATCCCCCACAGAGAAACACACAGCTTTTGTACTCACCTGCAGGAGAGACTACTTACCCGTCCCCACTGGTGTGTTTCTGACAGGACTATCACAGTGCAGTACTGAGTAGCTGTCGGCCCGGTCCACCGCGAAAGATACACAGTCAGTCAGGAACTGTTCAGTCTTGAGAGGACCGTGGGAGTATGAAAGCAAACCCGGCCACCCCTGGAGTCATGGGGCCTGTCGTGAACTGAGTCTCACGCACACAAGGCGAGGATCAGCACGCTCGATGGTCGGACAGGGAAGACTACGAGGATATCTTGTACCCAACCTGTTGCCCAGCCGACAGTTGATAGAAAATTCTCAAAAATAAAATAAAAAAGAATTCCAGAAAAGGAATAAAAATAGGTTAGGAGACTGGCTCCTGAGAGAGCCACGTCTTCTCCTTCTGCTAGGCAGAAAAAAACTGAAGTCTGCTGACTGTAGTGGGAGGGTTATGTCCGGAGGGACCGCCCCCTGGGTGGGGCTGTTCAGCTCTGGCTTTTAGAATGTATGTATAACATTTCACATTCTGCCTAGGTCTTCTCCTGCAAGCAGGGACATAACCCACGTGTGAAGTGTAAAGAGACACCGTGTCAGTCCATGGATGGTAAGAGAAATACGAATTTAGTAAATTTGAAACAGCCAAAATACGAAAAAGTAAAAAACGAAAACATAAAAACAATGAAAATACCGAACAAAGATCAAAAAATAACGAAAATCTAAATGAACGAAAACGCGAAATTACGAATATTCGGAAAACGTAAAACAAAACAACGAAAATAACGAACAAAGATCCATATTAACAAAAATCAAAATGAATGAAAAAAAAATTACGAATCTTCGGAAAACGGAAATCAAAACAACGAAAATTCGAAAAAACTTAAATTCTATTTAGTTCGTTCTGAATTAGTTGTGGATGTTGGCCAATGGCCAATAAGCTTGTCCCTTCCCCTGAAGAGGTTGTCTCTTCCCCCAATGAGCTTGTTTCTTATTCCCTTGTGTGTTTTTCTGCTAGACTGCAGTGCATTCCATCCACAGTCCAGATAGGTTGTGGTTGGGTAGGTTGCACTGTTCTGTTGGATTTGTGAGTAAAGTTGTGACTTATGAGAGAGAAATTCTTTGTTTCTTAAGCATACTCTGTCTAGATTCTAATTTCTATATTTGTATTTTGTAATATCTCTGACATATTTTTGTTTTCTCCTATTCTGACACATTATATAAAATTACAAATTATGCCCCGATTACTAATCTACGAAAACAATGTTACGAAAGTACGAATAAATGAGCCAGTCAATCTCACGAAAGTACGAATTACAAAATTACGACGAGTAGTGTTTTGAATAAACGGAAAATGTATTCTAACGAAAAGTACGAATGTAATTAAATCTACAAAAGTACGATTTTCCAATCAACGGAAATTAGACACGAAAATACGAATCATTGCAAATCAACTAAAATATAGTTCTTACGAAAATACGAACGCGGCCGAATATACAATATAACGTAAATACGAATTTCGAATCAATGTAAATTCGACTAACGGAAAAACGAATCAACAGAAAAATAACCCTTACGGAAATACGAAAGAGTGCGAATACGATAACCCACGTCTTACGAAATTACGAATCGACGCAAATGCACAGAAATGAAACCAAACTAAACAAATTTTTATGTTGTGCACATGTCTAGCAGGCACATATCAGGAATATGAAGTGTTGGGGTAACAAACGCTTTGATGCTTACATTGCTTAATACATTACCATGCAAGAGTTTCATCACAAGTACAAACAGGTATGAAACATTTATTTTTACTAATGTTTTATATGTATTATATGGAATATATTTATGTAAATGTATTTACACTTAGTTTTCTAAAACAGTTTTAGTCTGTTTTACACACTGCACTGCTCGGTGACACCAACAGCCCTCTCTCTGTGCAAGGAACGGCTGAAGCCAACAGTAAACAAACCTCATGTGATCACCGTGATTGGCTGTCATTGTAATCACATGATTGGGAACCATGCTAATTGGTTCCCCAAACTTTGTGAAAGACTAGTGTAGTCAGTAACCGTGGTCTCAGAAATAGGTGTACTGTGCCCAAAAACATTTAACCAAAGCACTTACCTGAACATACATGCATTGTGGTGTGCTGCACTGGTTAAAAAAAAAGTTGTTTACGTTTTTGGTCCCTGTTGACAGCCCATTGAAAAAACTGAAGCAACCTATGCAACACGCACAGAATAGAGTAAATTGGCCCTTAAAACGAGAAAGAAAAAATATAATACCAGAAAAAAATGTCACAAAACTGTGTAAATTACTTTTAACTTATGTAAAACTGTGCATTTTTATTGTGAATGGAGATTTGTATTTAACGACAAGATGGCAGTGTTTAGCATTATTGTTCATCACAGCCTTCATACAGGTTTCCAAAGACTGCTGGGATTTGTATGCTGGAAGCAGAATTTTTCCTCACCGGTAAACTGCATCTAACTAGACAGTCCACGAGCAATCACCAGGGGGCAGGAGCATGTAGTAAAAACAGAAGCCCAGGAACACAAAGGGGTGTTGGCAGTGGCGGCTGGTGCTCAAATTTTTTGGGGGGGGCGCAAACAAACTGAAAAAAAAAATAATCATCAATTGCCGCCACTGTGCCCATTAAACGCAGCCACTGTGCCCAAACGCCACCAGTTTGTCCCCAAATGCAGCCAGTTTCCCCCCAATAATACAGCCAGTTTCTCCCCCAATAATACAGCCAGTTTGTCCCCCAAATGCAGCCAGTTTGTCCCCCAAATGCAGCCAGTTTCTCCCCCAATAATACAGCCAGTTTGTCCCCCATAATACAGCCAGTTTGTCCCCAATAATACAGCCAGTTTGTCCCCCAATAATACAGCCAGTTTGTCCCCCAATAATACAGCCAGTTTGTCCCCCAATAATACAGCCAGTTTGTCCCCCAATAATACAGCCAGTTTGTCCCCCAATAATACAGCCAGTTTCTCCCCCCATAATACAGCCAGTTTCTCCCCCCCATAATACAGCCAGTTTCTCCCCCCATAATACAGCCAGTTTCTCCCCCATAATACAGCCAGTTTCTCCCCCATAATACAGCCAGTTTCTCCCCCATAATACAGCCAGTTTCTCCCCAATAATACAGCCAGTTTGTCCCCAATAATACAGCCAGTTTGTCCCCAATAATGCAGCCAGTTTCTCCCCCATAATACAGCCAGTTTCTCCCCCATAATACAGCCAGTTTCTCCCCCATAATACAGCCAGTTTCTCCCCCATAATACAGCCAGTTTCTCCCCCATAATACAGCCAGTTTCTCCCCCATAATACAGCCAGTTTCTCCCCCATAATACAGCCAGTTTCTCCCCCATAATACAGCCAGTTTCTCCCCCATAATACAGCCAGTTTCTCCCCCATAATACAGCCAGTTTGTCCCCCCCAGCCCTGCACTTACCTTCCTCGAGTCAGCGCCGTCCTTCCGTTCTCGATGTCTTCTCCCGCCCTCGATGTCACTTCAGCCAATCAGGTTACCGGTAACCAGACCTGGTGAACCTGATTGGCCAGGGAACGCACCCCCGTGCGTCCTCTCAGATATTTAGAAGCCGATTACAGCCCTCAGGCTGTAGTCGGGAAGCCCATCAGAGCCGCTGGCTCTGATAGGCACTTCTAAAGGCCAATCAGACGCTGTTATTCAGATGGCCGGCGCTCAAGGGGCCGGCCATCTGAATAGTGGGCGGCAGCAATACATAGGTTAATGCAATGCATGAACCTATGTATTGTTGTGAGTGACGGCCGGGCGCAGAAGCGAGCGGTAGCGGCGCTTCTGCGCCCACTATGGTCGCGCCGCCATGTGTGAAAAAAAGACAAAAAAAAAAAAAAAACTCTTAAAGGGCCCTTTTTTTTTTTTTTTGGTGACCACAGGAGGGGGGGGGCGGCGCCTGGGCGCCCCCTATGGACGGGCCGCCACTGGGTGTTGGAGAGAGACTTTGCTGGTGTGAGAGCTGTGTCAAGCCACATGGGCCTGGACTAGAACGAGTTAGGCAGGGAAGCCATAGAGGACACTGTTTAAGCCAAGCATCAAGTGGAAGAAACAAACTTGGGTAGGCCTTTTTGACTGCAGAAGGGTGAAAGCGGCCACCGGCACAGCCACATCCTCAAGAGAAAAGTCAGAGTTCCTTGAAAAAGTATTCATTACCCTTGAAATTTTCCACATTTTGTCATGTTACAACTAAAAAGCGTAAATGCATTTTATGTAATAGACCAACACAAAGTGGCACATAATTGTGAAGTGGAAGGAAAATGATAAATGGCTTTAATTGTTTTTTACAAATAAATATCTAAAAAGTGTGGCGTGCATTTATATACAGCCCCCTTTACTCTGATACCCCTAACTAAAATGTAGTGGAACCAATTGCCTTCAGAAGTCACCTAATTAGTAAATAGAGTCCACCTGTGTGTAATTTAATCTCAGTATAAATACAGCTGTTCTGTGAAGCCCTCAGAGGTTTGTTAGAGAACCTTAGTGAACAAACAGCATCATGAAGGCCAAGGAACACACCAGACAGGTCAGGAATAAAGTTGTGGAGAAGTTTAAAGCGGGGTTAGGTTATGAAAAAAAAATATCCCAAAATGGAGTATGGCACAACTGCAAACCTACAAAGACATGGCCGTCCACCTAAACTGAAAGGCCGGGCAAGGAGAGCATTAATCAGAGGAGCAGCCAAGAGGCCCATGGTAACTCTGGAGGAGCTGCAGAGATCCACAGCTCAGGTGGGAGAATCTGTCCACAGGATAACTATTAGTCGTGCATCCCACAAATCTGGCCTTTATGGAAGAGTGGCAAGAAGGAATCCATTGTTGAAAGAAAGCCATAAGAAGTCCTGTTTGCGAGAAGCCATGTGAAGGACACAGCAAACAAGTAGAAGAAGGTGCTCTGGTCAGGCGAGACCAAAATTCAACTTTTTGGCCTGAAAGCAAAACGCTATGTGTGGCGGAAAACTAAAAAACTACACATCACCCTGAACACACCATCCCCACCATGAAACATAGTGGTGGCAGCATCATGATGTGGAGATGCTTTTCTTCAGCAGGGACAGGGAAGCTGGTCAGAGTTGATGGGAAGATGGATGGAGCCAAATACAGGGCAATCTTAGAAGAAAACCTGTTAGAGTCTTCAAAAGACTTGAGACTGGGGCAGAGGTTCACTTTCCAGCAGAACAACGACCCTAAACATACAGCCAGAGCTACAATGGAATGGTTTAGATCAAAGCATATTCATGTGTTGGAATGGCCCAGTCAAAGTCCAGACCCAAATCTAATTGAGAATCTGTGGTAAGACTTGAAAATTGCTGTACACAGAAACTCACCATCCAATCTGACAGAGCTTGAGTTTTTGCAAAGAAGAATGGGCAAAAATGTCACTTTCTAGATGTGCAAAAGCTGGTAGAGACATCCCCAAAAAGATTTGCAGTGAAAGGTGGTTCTACAAAGTATTGGTTCAGGTGGGCTGAATACAAATACACCCCACACTTTTCACATATTTATTTGTAAAAAAATAAAATAAAAATTAAAACCATTTATCATTTTCCTTCCACTTCACAATTATGTGCCACTTTGTGTTGGTCTATCACATAAAATCCCCAAAAAATACATTTACGTTTTTGGTTGTAATATGACAAAATTTGGAAAATTTCAAGGGGTATGAATACTTTTTAAAAGCACTGTATATCCTCAGTCTAGATGGACAGGTAGCCATTCTTTAAAGGGTTTTTGACTGGATTGTATTGCTCGTGCCGATTCACCTTGTTCAGTATTTAACCATTTTCCAAAATGTCTGCCATTCTTTAATAAAATATGGTTATCTATTTTTTTAACTGTGTGTGCATATTTTTCCTTTGTGGCTGCCAGGAGACTCTCAGGCCACGGTAATTTGGTGGTGTTCGTTGTAATGGGACTCCGTATTAGGCCAAGAAAGGAACAGTGGACCCAAATTATCCAGCAGCTCCTTTGGAGGTAGCGTTACACTTACATAGTAGACTATTACTTAAAAATGTGGGCTTTAGGTGTACCTGTGCTAAATGCTAATGAAGTGAGGCGATACTGCTAGACTGAACATTTAGAGCAATGGCTAGTTGGTGACCAGAGTGCCCCTGTACACAGTGTTGGAGACAGGCTCAATAGGCTTTCCTGCAACAGAACGAAAACTTTGTGGCAGACAGCAATTTCAACCAAAAAGCATACTACTAATTTTACTGCCTAGTAATTAGCAAATTGTACATCAAACCTGAAGATCTCCTTTAGCTCTAATTTTCTAAAAAGTTAAAACCATTACTAAGGCTGGGTTCACACCAGTGCAAATTGGATGCAGGTTTCTCCGCATCCAATTCGCATGACAGAAGTGTTTGCCCGGCTCTCAATGGAGCTGGTTCACACAGCTCAGTGGCAGCCGTGGCACGGATTACACAGGGGTCCTGTGCGTCCTTGGCTCTGTCTCAGGTCTGAATTCAGGCCCGATTCGTCCCTGAAAACGGAGCACAGGGACGCACCGGACCCCTGCTGTGAGCCACATCCACACGAAGTATGAATCCAGTCTTAAAGCGGAACTTCAGCCAAAAGGGGAAGTTCCGCTCTTCATCCTCCTTCAGTTTTGGCACTTCTTGTTTTTTGGAGGGGAGCAGGTACCTGTGAAAAACAGGTACCCGCTCCCCCACTTCTGGTCAGATAGCCACGGCAATCTCAGCGCAAGTTCAGCCCTCTCTCCTCCCCCTGTAGCCTTCTGGAACATGTCACAAGTCCCAGAAAGCTGCGGGACCAATCAGGCTCACGCATGTGCAGATAACAGCTGGCTGTGAAGCCAAAAGCAGTCACAGCCAGCTGCCCACAGTAAGTATGCTGGTGCCAGGGACCAAAGCCCCGTGAAGAAACCGCCAGGTGAGGATACCACTGGATCCTGGGACAGGTGAGTGTCTAAATATTGAAAGTCAGTAGCTACTGTTTTTGTAGCTTCTGACTTTTATTTTTTTAATAATGACTGAAGAACCTCTTTCACGTACATATCCAAACTATGCAAAGTTGGAATATCCTATAGCAAATTCCACAACAGTTGGAAGTATAGTCATTTGGGCATACAGAAGCATTTCTATGACCTGTATATGGCAAGAATTAAAATGCCCCTTACTGTGAGATTATAAAGATCTTTAACACTTAGCACAGAGCTCCAAGGCGATTACTGCGTCAGCAACTTCTGAAAATTGCAGAATATAAATGACTGTACATTTTTCTTGTTAAAGCGGAGGTCCACCCTAAAAAAAATTACATAGATAAAAAAATAAATAAATAAAAAATAATAATAAAAAATGTACTTACCAGAAATGGCGGTTGCTAGGCAGATCTTCTTAATCTGCCTTTTCCTATTCCGCGGTAGTCTTCATTCTTCTCCTCCTCGCATTGACTCCTGGAAAATTTGGGAGCGCTGTCTTCTGGGACCTGTGTGTGTCCCAGAAGACAGCCACCCATTCACAACGTGCCGCGCAACTTGCGCAGTAGGAAATGGGCAGTGAAGCCGCAAGGCTCCACTGCCTGTTTCCCTTAGACCCCTTTCATACGGAGGCATTTTTCAGGCGTTTTAGCGCTAAAAATAGCACTGTAAAAATTCCTGAAATAATCCTGCCCCAGCATTCTCAATGTGAAAGCCCTGAGGGCTTTCACACTGAGGCGTTGTGCTGGCTGTGCGTTGGAAAAAATCCTGCAAACAGCTTTTTTGGAGCATCTTTGGGGCGCATAAAATGGCGCTGTAAAAAAGCCTATCCCCATTGAAATGAATGAGTATCGCTGTAAAAATGCGGTAAAAACACCCAGAAGCTGTGGGAAGGTCAGCTGACCGCAGTAGAGTGGAGGATTGGGGGATACCAAATAATAATTTTACAGCAAAAATGCGTTAAAAAATGCGGTAAAAACGCATAGGCGTTGGCGCTATTTTTAGCGCTATGGCTGTAGAAACACGGTAAAAATGCGGTAATAACACTAATCATTTTTAGCACGTTATTGCAACGCCTCAGTGTGAAAGGGGCCTTCGTGAGGATGGCGGCACCTGCACCCGATCTGAAGGGCAGATCGGCCTCTGGGGGGGGGGGGGACGACGACATCGCGGGCGCCTAGGACAGGTAAGTGTCCTTATTAAAAGTCAGCAGCTACTGTGTTTGTAGCTGCTGACTTTTAAAAAAAATTATATATTTATATGTATATATATATTTATATATATATATATATTTTTTTTTTTTGTGCCTTAAACACCGCTTTAAAGTGGAACCAAAGCCAAGTTTTTAAAAATTTGGAGCAGGTTGAGTTTTGTGGCAGAAGAGACTTTGCGGGTTTCTTTTTCACTGAATGCTACGGAGGTAAGAGCTGGCTGCACATATGTGGGAGTTGCATCATCCCAGGCCAGACAAGACTGGCAGCAGACTCCAGACCAGGAAGAAGACTGGCAGAAAATTGTAGCGGCACAGGCAGAGCAACAAGGGAAACTCATGATTGCATTGGTGGGCAAGTGTGCCATGATAAGACAGTATTATAGCAAGAGCCCTGGGGAGCCATGGAGTCATCATTCCACTCAGTGTCGGCCCAAGACATTGTGCTGCCTGGTACCAAAAATGAAATGCTGCCCCCCCCCCCAAAAAAAAAATCACGCCCACCAAAATGCCCCCACATCCATTATTTTATATTATGATAACTAAAGTGGACCTGTCATGGCTCTATACATGTATATAAGAGTGTAAAGAGGACCTGTTATGGCTCTATACATGTATATAAAAGAGTATAAAGTGGACCTGTCATGGCTCTATACATGTATAGGAGTGTAAAGAGGACCAGTCATGGCATTATACGTGTATATAGAAGTATAATAAGGACCTTACATGGCTCTATACATGTATGTAGGAGTATAAAGAGGACCTGTCATGGCTCTATACATGTATGTAGGAGTATAAAGTGGACCTGTCATGGCTCTATACATGTATATTGGAGTATAAAAGGACCTGTGCTTGGCCGGCGGCCGCGATGCCACCCACGATCGCTCCACAGAGAGCCAGAACGGGGATCTGTCAATGTAAACAGACAGATCCCCATTCTGACAGGGGAGGAGAGACAGATCTGCTGTTCCTAGTGATTAGGAACAGAGATCTCTCTCCTCCTCCAGTCAGTCCCATCCCCCCCCAGTTAGAAACACCTCCCCATTTAACCCCTTTCCAGACAGTGACATTTACACAGTAATCAGTGCAGTTTTATAGCACAGATCGCTGTATAGATATCAATGATCCCAAATATGTGTCAAAAGTGTCCGAACCTGTCCACCGCAATGTCGTAGATCACTGCCATTACTAGTAAAAAAGTTAATAATAAAAATGCTTGAAGTGCAGCGGGGAGTGGAGCGGGCAATTTGCCTCACAGTGCAGGGGGCAGTGCCGGGACAAAGTCAACCAGCACCCAGGGCGAACATGCCAAGCTGCGCCCCCCCATGACCAATTATCTTACACACACACACACACACACACACACACACACACAAATACATTATATATATATATATATATATATATATATATATATATATATATATATATATATATAGTGCAGAGGTCAGAATTGGATAGATTACAAAGTACAAGGATCAGGAGCAGTGTGTACAGTGTTCAGAGGTAGAGTATGTACAGTAATATACAATGTGCAGAAGTCAAGAGCGGTAAACTGCAGAGTACAGAGACCAGGAGTATATACACCCTAGTGCATAGCAGTAGCCCCTATAAATTATATCAAATTTAGTGTATGTGTCATTATCAAATCTGACCAAGTGAAATATATAGCACATGAATATGGAACCAAAATACCAGTGCTGCAAACAAAATTATGAAGGGGCGAATCCCAAAACATATAATGCGAACAACTCATAAATATTCAATTACATATCACATGTGGGACCAAAATCCCTGTGCTGCAAAAACATTTTGTGAGGGAACTGTAAATAAAAAATGTAAAATACTATAACATATAATGTGAATAACTCCCAAATATTCAAATAACTCTAGTCAAATTCTTATGGTTCATTTGTACACAATTTGGTTTTGGAGTTACTACCAAACTCCCAGTGCTGCAAATCAAACACACAGTGCAAAGTAATATTAAAGTGCACTATAAAAAAAACAGTCCACTAGAGCAGTGGTCTCCAAACTGCGGCCCTGGGGCCGGATGTGGCCCTTTGCTTGCCTTTATCTGGCCCTTGAGGCATTATTCCTGCCAATGACACCAATGATGGGGCATAATTCCTTCTACTGACAAAAAAAGGGGCACTATTCCTCCCAACGACACCAGATCACACATTGTTAACTCCCACTGGGCACAGTTCGGCCCCCCTGAAGTCTAAAAGACAGTAAACTGGCCCTTTAGAGAGTTTGAAGACCCCTGCACTAGAGAGCAAGTGCTCTTGTGCACATTGCTGGATCGAGATGGGGCTCAAGCAAGTGGCTGACAGATTCCTCCATCCACACAAGTTGGATGGATGTGGGAATTGTATTCTGACAGCAGGGACTCTCCCCTATCAAAATACACTGATCAGCACTGCTTCCGTTTGGCTGCAAACAGCTAATTGAACGAGGATTTCCAGCAGAAGTGGATATAACAAATCGGTTTCTGTCTAACAGAGAGGGTTACACATCGATCAAAAATTCAGACCCTGCTGAACCCAATGAATTCTTATCTGTGTACTCAGTTTTACCTTGTACTTTGCTTCAGCAGGCTCTCTGCAGTTCTGTTACTGGTCCCCTGCAGCTCCTGTGTCAGTTAGGAGTGACAGTGGTCACACTCCAGCCTCCAATTTAGACCATACAGGGTTAATCTTCCTCTATATGTGATAGGGAGGAGGAGGAGAGCACTGGAGCTGGCTGAAGCATAGAATCAAGTAAAAAAAGACTATACAGTGCCCCCCTTCCCCCCCTCCCCCATGCTGCAAGAGTGGACTTTCTTGAAGTTGGGCTGGGATAAGAAATCACATCCTTTGCTGTGTAATGTTATATTCTTGAACAGGTTAGGGATTAGTGTGACATTTCAGGTGCTACATATATGTAATCCACATACACATTATATCTTATTAAAAAATCATTATTTTTAGAAGATATAATGTGTATGTGGATTACATATAATGTAGCACCTGAAATGTCACACTAATTCCTAACCTGTTTAAGAATTTTACTTTCAATAAACCTGCAGTGAAAAGTGCAGGGCACGTTTATAATCACAGTATATGGAATGCAGAGCAGTCGGATCTCACAGTAGAAGAGGATCCAGCCTGTCATCCGTGATTTACACACCTTCACTCTGCTCTGGAGGAGGAGCGCTTTGCTGTGTGCTGGGCGGGAACCAAAGATCGATGCTGCAGTGTGAGGTTCTCTTTCTGCTCCGCCCACATGCACTTTCGCTGGGACTGTACCAGCTCCGATCCAGGGGGGGGGGGGGGAGAGACTCATAGGAACTCAAGAAGTGAGCCTAGAAAGGGGTGCATCTGCTGCCGCAGAGCAGTGAGCAGGAGCGCATAATCCTTAAATTAGGCAGGCAACAGGGGCATACAAGTTTTACAGCTACATTTTGTGGATAGATTTTTCTGCTCACAGCTTTGCCGCCCCCCTAAAAGTGCCGCCTGGTACAATGGTACCATCTGGTCCCATGGTAGGGCCGGCCCTGATTCCACTTTAAGGTCTATATAAATTATGTGACTGCTTTTTTTTTTTTTAAGCTGGTGGACTCAAGCTATGGCATATAGGATGTTACGTGGTTAAAATGTTGTGGGAAAAAAAACAATAAGAATGTGAAAAGGCTTGGTTCGGCAAAGGGGGAATAATTTGTGATGATACAACATACACTATATGGTCAAAAGTATTGGGACATCTGCCTTTACACGCACATGAATTTTAATGGCATCCCAGTCTTAGTCCGTAGGGTTCAATATTGAGTTAGCCCACCAGGGCTATTGATGACTCCAATATTGATTTGGCCCACCCTTTGCAGCTATAACAGCTTCAACTCTTCTGGGAAGGCTGTCCACAAGGTTTAGGAGTGTGTCTATGGGAATGTTTCACCATTCTCCCAGAAGCACATTTGTGAGGTCAGGCACTGATGTTGGACTAGAAGACCTGGCTTGCAGACTCCACTCTAATTCATCCCAAAGGTGCTCTATCAGGTTAAGGTCAGGACTGTGCAGGCCAGTCAAGTTCCTCCACCCCAAACTCGCTCATCCATGTCTTTATGGTCCTTGCTTTGTGCGCAGTCATGTTGGAACAGGAAGGGGCCATCTGCAAACTGCTCCCACAGACTATGATTAAAATTAAATTGAAATTGACAAAATTAACACTGGTGAGAAGAATGGGGAGGCATGGTGCTCCAGAGATTCCTGGATTCTGCTCCAAAAGTATAAGGAGACAAGCCGGGCAGGTGTTTGTGGACAGAGTTCCCCCCTTTTGAGGAACAGACGTGTGGAAAGGTTCAAAGGGGGGGGGGGGGAAGAGAAAACCAGGGATGCAGATTTATGGGATATATTTTTTGCCTCAGTCTCTGTACACATGGAAAAAAATTAAATGGAAATTTAGACCTCTCGTTGACCCTCATGGCACCACTTCACTTTATAATGTTCAAGGTCCAAACTCTCTGAGAAAAAGACATAAGATATTAAAATAATTGCACCATCATTCTGCATATGTAGCATTTCTTCAAGAAACATACATTACACATAAAAAAATTGTAAATTATATTCAAAACACTATCCTACATGATACTATGGAGCTATAATTAAAAAAAAAAAAAAACGTGCCAGAGGTGTAGCCATAGGTTTGGCAAGAGGTACAATATTTACTGTTAAAGAACAACTGCTTAACCCAGAGGGCTGCTTCTTATTCTTGAAGGGATCTTTGTATAATATGGAATGAAGTGAACGCTGGCAAATATTTATTGCCCGAATAGGTCTAATGATATTCCTAAAGAAGGGGCGTTAAGAAATCTTATGGAGTTCAAGGCAGGTAAAATTATTCCTTGCAGGAGACTTTAACTTTTACATGGACATACATTTAGACCCCTCAAGCCATGCACCAAGGTTATCATATTAGCAGACACGCTTCATTAAAAAGGTGCTCCACCATTGTCAGCTAATGGATTTGTGCAGTCCATTGCCCTAGTACGTGACTCTACATACTACTCCTCTGTGCATGGGTTGTATTCAAGCACAGATTATAATGTGAGGGCACTGATATACAGGGGCCTTGTGATATGAAGACACGGTGATGTAAAGAGACACTGTGTAAAGGGGCACAAAGGATACCGTGGGACCGCTTTAAAGGAGGGACTGTAATGTAAAGGGGGGTCTGCTGACCGGACCTCTGCAAATTTAAATTCAAGACCCCTGATGTACCCAATATTGTTTGCACAGAGGAAATTAAAAACCATTAAAAAAAAAACGATGTAGGCCGTCAGTATTGACCGCTTTTAAAAATGATAGCTACCGACTGCCACTCTGCTCTAAGGTTCCTTTCACACATAGGGCCAGGGGGTAGTAAAAAATATATAATTTTTTTCCGTCATACTTACCTGTAAAATCCTTTTCTTTGAGTACATCATGGGACACAGAGTCAGGCTAATATTCATTACCTGCTGGGTTATACTTCATCATCAGGTAAATGGACACTGGTACACCAAAGGACAGAAAGTGATCCCCTATATAACCCCTCCCATACAGGACCACATCAGTTTTGTAGCAAGCACTGAATCCTCAAAAAAAAGAAAAAAAAAAAAAGAAGGAGGGGAGGGATCTCTGTGTCCCATGATGTACTCAACGAAAAAGCATTTTACAGGTAAGTATGACGAAAAAATCCTATTTTCTTTTTCATACATCATGGGACACAGAGTCAGGCTAATATTCATTACCTGCTGGGATGTTCCAGAGCAATAGGCTTGAGGAGAGGGAGACACCCTGCCAAACAATAGCCATCAGAATTTATACGGCAGCCCGCAGAACACTGCGGCCGAAAGTCGAATCCTCGGCTGCTCAAACATCCACTTGATAAAATTTTGTGAACGTATGCACTGAAGACCAGGTAGCAGCCTTACAAATCTGAGCCACCGATACCTGATGGCGAAAAGTCCAGGAAGTTCCTACACCCCTGGTAGAATGAGCTCTCACCCTAAAGGGAGGAGCTTTACGTTTCAGACCGTAGGCCTGAATGACTAATTGACGGACCCAATTGGCAATGGAAGCTTTGAAAGCTGCCTACCCCTTCTCGGGTCCTTTTTTTTTTTTTTACCAAAAGAGTCTGATCCTTGGATCTTCGCAGATCTAGACAAATAAACCTTGACTGCCCGGACAACGTCCAAAAGAATGCAGTCGTCTCTCTTCCGCCGAACGAGGCTGAGAGGAGAAAAGAAGACAAGATAATGTCCCGATTTAAATGAAAGGCCGACACCAGCTTTGGCAAAAAGGATGGAACAGGTCGTAACACGACTCTGTCATGGTGAAGGATCAAGCACAGTTCTCTGCATGAAAGGGCCGCCAACTCCGACACCCCTCTAGCCGAGGCGATAGCCATCAGGAAGGCTAGATGTGTGACAGCAGGTCTAATGGAATTTCCTTAAGAGGTTCAAATGGTTGCTTCTGTAACACAGACAGCACCAAGTTTAAGTCCCAAAGACACATAGGTGACAAATGAGTTGCCCCCTGCATAAAAGGGTTTGGATCAGTGAATGGGAGGCTAAAGGCCTTTGGAAGAATACTGATAGGGCCGAAACTTGACCTCTGATTGTACTCAAAGCCAATTTGATTTCTACAGCTGACTGTAGAAGCGAGAGAATTCTCCCAATCACGTATTTCCATGGATGTAATTTTTTGGCTTCACACCAAGCAATATATGGTAGATCTTCCTAGTGACAGCTTTTCTAGCATTTTACTAGGGTAGACACCACTGGTCCCGAGATGCCACGGTCCTTTAACACCCTGACTTCAATAGCCATGCCACCAAATTTAGAGACTGTAAATTGGGGTGGAATATAGGACCTTGAGACCGTAGATCAGGGCGCCGTAGAAGCGTCCATGGCCCGTCTATTGTTAGTCTCACAATCTCCGGGAACCAGGGCCTTCTGGGCAAGGCTGGTGCTACCAGAATGACTGGAACTCCCTCTCTCCAAATCCTGCACAACAAATGTGGAAGGAGAGGGACCAGAGGGAAAGCATAAACCATGGAGTATTGGCTCCATGGAACTACCAGAGCATCTGCTTCGATTGCCAGAGGATCTCTTGTTCAGGTCGCAAACTGCTGTAGCTTGTTGTTGAACCTGGATGCCAGCAGGTTGACCTCTGGCCATCGCCAACATTGTCAAATTTCCTGGAACACCCCTGGGTGTAGGGACCATTCCCCCCGGGCAGATCTGCTGGCAGCTGAGATAATCTGCCTAACAGTTCTCTACTCCCGGGATATGGACTTCCGATAGAATTGGCAACTTTCCCTCTGCCCAGGCTAGTATGTGGTTCACCTTCTTCAGAGCTGAACGACTCCTGGTACCGCCTTGGTGGTTTATACAGGCCACTGCAGTGGCATTGTCAGACTGAACCCTGATGAGGCAGTCCTGAAGCTCCACCATCCACAACCGTAGGGCCAGTTGTACTGCCCATAATTCCAGGGTGTTGATGGGAAGGATCTGTTCTGTCCTTGACCATTTCCCTTGAGCTATGAGCCCCTTTAGGGTCGCTCCCAAGCCTTAACAACTGCCATCTGTAGTCAGTACTCTCCAAGTTCCCTTTCGCAGGTTCTAAACCTGCAACCACCCATTTAGGCTTACGTGCCCGAGGAGATAAGCACATTGGATAATCCAGGGCTTGTCCTCTCCTGTTCCAAGCCAACAAGATGTCTTGTTGTAGAGGCCTGGATTGGAACTGGGCATAGGGCACCGCCTCGAAGGAGGATACCATCCTCCCTAGAAGACTCATACAGAGCCGAATGGAGGGTTGTCTGGTGCCCCTTATCTGACGCACCCGATTCTTCATGGCACAGATCCCATCAGGAATTTTGGGGCCCCTTAAAACAGCTTCAGGCATGGGCCCCCTGGAGCAGAGGAGAACCGGGGGGGCTGCCGCCGTGAATTCTTGAGTTCAGCTGTGGGTGCTGACAAACAAGACAAAGACAAAAAAAAAATAGGGGGTTGCCATCCAGGGCCCTGGGGACCTCCGGGCCTTTGGGGACAACTGGGCCCCTTACAAAAAAAAAAAAAAAAAAAAAAAATTTTAGAATTTTTTTTTTTTTATAAAAAAAAAAAAAAAAAAAAAAAGGGGGGGGGGTTGCCACCCGGGGCCCTGGGAACCTCCAGAACTCTGGGCCCCTTACAAAAAAACAAAACACGTTTTATTTAATAAAAACACGTTTTTTTTTGTAAGGGGCCCAGAGTTCTGGAGGTTCCCAGGGCCCGGATGGAAACCCCCCCCCCTTCTTTTTTTCCCTTTATCCGTTAATTAGGAGTGACTAGGCAGAAAAACTTGTAAAAAGTGTTGCATCACACCTTCTACAGTACCGCCCAGGGGGCGGACCCTCTGGGTATATCCCCTCAGTCTGTATCTCGCAGATCAGGTCATCAAAATGCAGAACAAACTTAAGAGGGGTGGGTGCTGTGTCGGTCCATGGACTCAGAGAAAAGGATTTTACGGTGAGTAAAAAATCCTATTTACTCTTTCGTCCATGGACCGACACAGCTTCTCTTTTGACAAAGTGGGATGTCCCAAAGCAGTGTCAGAGAAAAAAAACGAGGGGTGGTAACAGCTTAAAAATAAACTTCACCCCAAACACAAAACAGCACTCCTCCAACGGAGGAGTTGCAACTCTAAACAGCCGCCTGCAAAACTTTGCGGCCGAAAGAGGCATCCGAAGATGCACCTACATCAACCTTGTAGAATTTTGTGAAAGTGTGAGCGGACGTCCAAGTCGCCGCTTTACATAATTGGGAAACAGACGCTTGATGTCGGAAAGCCCAGAGGCACCTATTGCCCTGGTCGAATGCGCCGTGACCGGAAAGGGGGGCGCTTGACCCTTTAAGGCGTAAGCCTGGATTACTATCTGTCGGATCCACCTAGAGATGGTGGCCGACGAGACTGCTTGGCCCTTCTTGGGACCAGCCACCGAAACAAACAGTGAGTCTGACTTCCGGAACAGGGAAGTAACAGGATAGGTATACTCTCAAAGCTCGGACAACGTCCAAGGAATGCAATGCCGACTCCTTAGGATTCGACAAATGAGGACACAAGGATGGAAGTACAAATGTCTTCATTGAGATGAAAAGCCGAAACGACTTTCAGAAGAAAGGAAGGCTGCGGCCGCAGCACCACCTTATCCTTGTGGAAAATCAAATAGGGAGCCTTGCAGGACAAGGCTGCCAGCTCAGAGACTCGTCTGACGTAACAGCCACCAAAAAGACCACCTTCTGAGAAAGTGTCAACAGGGGAATATCTCTAATATTCTCAAACGGTGTCTTCTGAAGCACCGAGAGGACCAGGTTCAAGTCCCACGGAGGTAGCGGGGGACGGACCGGAGGAGCCACATGTCGAACCCCCTGCACAAATGTACTCACGAGAGAGAGAGAGAGAGAGAGAGTTGCCAGGGGTCGCTGAAAAAAAAAAGACAGCCAGGGCAGATATCTGTCCCTTAAATCGTACTTAGGGCACGCCTTTGGTCCACCCCATGCTGTAAAACCAGCAGGATTCTGGAAACCAAATAAGTTTGCAGATGCCATTTCATTTCCTCACACATGGAGATGTAGGCCTTCCAAGTGCGGTGATAAACCTTCCTAGAGGACAGTTTCCGAGCACTTCTCATAGTAGAGATTACTGAATCTGACAGGCCCCGGTCTCTCAGTACCTGGTTCTCAACAGCCATGCCGTTAAAGCCAGTGACCGTAAAGTAGGATGGAGTATGGGACCTTGCAATAGCAGGTCCTTCCGTAGTGGTAGGCGCCAGGGGACGTCTGCTACCAGATGTACTAGATCGGCGTACCAAGGACGCTGAGGCCAATCTGGAGCGATTAGGATCATTGGAATTCTCTCTGCCTCCACTCTGCGCAGCAGAAAAGGAAGAAGCCTTAAGGGAGGGAAGGCAAAGATTAGCCGATACTGACCCCACGATACCACCAACGCGTCCGTTGCGTCTGCCCATGGGTCTCTTGACCGGGCCACAAACCTCAATACCTTCCGATTGAGTCGGGAAGCCAGAAGATATACGCCTGGTGTGCCCCATCTTTGGCAGAGGAGTTGGAACACCTCTGGGTGTAAGGACCATTCTCTCTGGTCCAGCATCTGGCGGCTCAGGTAGTCCGCCTGCCAGTTTTCCACACCCGGAATGTACACGGCCGACAGTGCCGGTACACTCCTCTCTGCCCACTTCAGGATGCGAGCGACCTCCGATGCTGCAGCTGAGATTCTTGTTCCTCCTTGATGATTGACATATGCCACTGCTGTGGCGTTGTCTGACTGGATCCCGACTGGACGCCCTTGCAGCCTCAGACCATTTGAAGAGGCACAGCCTGATCGCCCGGATTTCCAGGACATTGATCGGCAGGAGGGCTTCCTCTGGGGTCCAGCGACCTTGCGCCGACTGAACACCCGACTCCCCCCCCAACCTGTAAGGCTGGCGTCCGTCGTGATCACTATCCAGTAAACCGGTAGAAATGACTTCCCGGCCATTAGAGCCGGTGCTGTCAGCCACCATACCAGGGATCTCCTGACTAGGTGGCTCACTCGAATTTGATGATCCAGAGATGATGGACATCTGTTCCATCTGGACAGAACTTCCTCCTGTAACACTCGAGTGTGGTATTGAGCATATGGGACCACCTCGAAGGAGGCTACCATGAGGCCTAACACTTGCATGCAAAAACGGAGTGACGACCAATTCCTGGAAGTCAGCTGCCGTACTGCAGCCCGAAGCGTCTGCAACTTCTCCACAGGGAGGAATACCTTTGCCTCTAAGGAATCCAGAATCAACCCCAGGTACACTAGGCGTTGAGTGGGCACCAATACTGACTTTTGCGTGTTTAGTATCCAACCACAGTCTCAAAGAGTGACAGGTAATGGACACGCTTACCTCTAATTCTGAGCTTGAAGGGGCCTTCAGAAGAAGGTCGTCCAAGTAGCCCACGATAGCGATACCCCGCTGTCTTAGAAGTGTCAGAATCGGAGCGATCACCTTGGTGAACGTCCTGGGTGCTGAGGCAAGGCCAAACGGGAGGGCCACAAACTGGTAGTGGTCCTTCCCGATAGCAAATCGCCGAAACCTCTGGTGTCTGGAGTATATGGGGACATGCAGGTATGCGTCCTTGATGTCCAAGGAGGCCAAAAAGTACCCCGGATGGAGAGCCATGACTACAGATCGAACAGACTCCATCCGAAATCTTTGTACTTTCACAAAGCAATTAAGGGCCCTGAGATCCAAGATTGGACGAACCCCATCCTTCTTCGGCACAATGAACAGATTTGAGTAAAAACCCTAACCCCGTTCCTGTTCTGGAACTGGAATAAATACCCCGCGTTCCATCAGACCCTGGACCGCCCCATACAGGGCCTCCCGACGGGTCGTCAGTAGCTGGAGATTGGAGGTGACGAATCTGTCCGGTGGACAAGATAGAAATTCCATCTTGTAGCTTGAGGAGATTACTTCGCAAACCCACCTGTCAGAGACTAGAGCTGTCCACTGAGTCGCGAATTTGCGAAGATGTCCCCCAACCCATGAGCTGGGTGGGGGCGGACCTTCATGTGGACGCAGATTTGTCCGCAGGCTTGTTGGGTTTGCGGGACCAAAGGACACTTTTGTCCTTGGGCAGGCGCCTTGTCGGCCTGGGGTCTTTTCCCTGTCACCCTAGGGGGGGGACGAAAAAAACGCTTGCGTGCAGTAAAGGAGGGCCCTTGCCCTTGGCGTGGCCCCTATACTTGCTAGTTTGAGGAAGCAAAGTGCTTTTACCTCCTGTGGCATCCTTGATGATGTCATCCAGAGAGGCCCCAAAAAGTCTGTTGCCCTTAAAAGGCAGATCCAATAGGGCCTTCTTGGAAGTCTGGTCCGCAGACCAGCCCTTTAGCCAGATCAGGCGGCGTATTGCTACTGCACAAACCGGATCTTTTGACAGCAGGGGAATAGTATCCATGTCTGACTCGCAGACAAACCTAAGGCCCTGGACCAACTGGTCGGCCAATGTTATCTCATCAGGAGGAGCATCTCGCTCCTTAACCCCTGGAGTAGCAATCTTGCCCATTCACTAAGTGTCCGAGACACTAGGGCCCCCGTCAATGCCGGGCATACTGCCGAGCCTACCACTGAGTATAGGTAGCGAGTGAGTGCTTCAGCCTTCTTATCCACAGGGTCCATGAAAACAGGAGCCCCTTCTACTGGAATTGTGGTGGCTCTATTAAGTCTGGACACCGGAGGGTCCACTATAGGGGGGAGAGGTCCATTTCTTCAGAAAACTCTCCTCAAAGGAGTACCGTACCGCAAACCTCTTTGGGGCTGTAAAGACCCTCAGTGGGTTCTCCCATTCCTTGTATAAGAGTTTATCAAAATAAGACACACAAGGGAACACCTTAGCAGTGCGGGCAGGTTTATGAAACCCAAAGTGGACCGGAGTCGCTGCTGCTTCTGCAGTATTTTCCAACTTTAGCGTATCCCGCACTGCAGTAATAAGGTCAGATACCAAAGCCGTCTCGCGTACTGACCTGGACTTGGAGTCATCCTCACTGTCCGGTCACGGTCTGCAGTCTCTGACGTGTCAGAATCTGGGCCATGAGCCGTAGCTGGACCTGGTTCTGCATCAGAATTATCCCCAGAAGCTTGCAGGGGACGGGGGCGTTTACTACCCCCTGTATTCCTGTGTGCTGCTTCCACCCTGGCAGCAAACGCCTCTAGGATTGCCGTCATAGCATTCATAGACACCTCAGGGGCACCAGCTGCTAAATCTGGTGTTTCAGGGGAGAAGACATCTGGCTCAGATGCCATGCTGACCACGCGCTGACACCCACAGGGCTCCAGGCAAGATGTCAATAGGCCACCCTCCTGTGCTACAGAGATGCTGGGTCACCCAGAGGACTCACCACCCTTGGATCGGTACCGCTATGCTGCCGTGCTGCGCCTGTGATGCTGTCCCACCGCTGCTGTGTCAGTCTGCTTCTTTTATCAGTGCTTCCTGTGTGAATTTCTCGCGCCAGTGTAATGCACCCTAGAGGCCGGAGACTCTCGCAATATGGCTGCCAAACGTCTGTATGGAAGATAATGTGGGCTCTAAGAAAATGGCCGCCGAGCCGGAGATAGAGGCCAAAACAGCCTTAGACCACAAAAAGATGGCCGCCGAACGGCAATATATACATACAGCGTGGGTCATTACAAACATGGCCGCCGATCAGTCGATAGAGGCCAGTGGGTGTGGAACTACAAGAAAATGGCATGGAAACCACA
This sequence comes from Rana muscosa, assembly GCA_029206835.1. Classification (NCBI taxonomy): domain Eukaryota; kingdom Metazoa; phylum Chordata; class Amphibia; order Anura; family Ranidae; genus Rana; species Rana muscosa. Next base: position 82,138,164 of record CM055125.1, on the reverse strand, counting down.
GGAAGATGGCCGACGGGCAGTCACTAGAGGCCGAACACAGCATGGACCACCGCAAAATGGCCGCCGACAGCATGGAGGAGGAAGCACATACAGGTAAGCAGAAATGACATTTCTTTTAAATGTTAGTTACAGCCAGCCCTGATCCAGTGGAACCCCTTAGGTGACCCCCAGCACCCAGAAACCTTTAGCTAGAAGCCCAGGGAGGAGGGAAGGGCAAGGAGAGGGGGAAGAAAGGGGCCACAACCACTTACTTGGTCTCTCCAGGAATGTCCAGCCAAATCACCCAGCCAAGGCAGGGGACTTTACTTACCTATCCTGCATGTATCATGCTGGAAGACATTGCAAACAGATCATCGTCCACGCACGGAAGGCGACTGTCGGCCAGGCATGCTGTGATTGGACCCAAGGGGACGATCATATGTATGCCCTGGAGCGCGACGGTCACCAGACAGGCTGCTGCGACTCGGCCGTAAGGTCAGCCGAAGCTGAGCGGTCCGATGCAAGCCTTGGAGCGTAAGCTCACCGGCCAGGCTGCTGCGACTCGGCCGTAAGGTCAGCCGAAGCTGAGCGGTCCGATGCAGGCCCTGAAACGTAGGCTCACCGGCCACCCGCAGAGCAACGGGCATGTCGTGGAAAACCCAGCGCATAGCTAGGGTCGGCACACGTTCGATGGCCGAAACTGGGGAGACTACAAGGATCGAGGATCCAGCCTGTCACCCAGTCGGCAATTGATCGAAGATCACAGGAAACAAAAAAAATGTAGCAAAAAAATATATTTTTCCCCCGGACCAATGGGTCTGAAGGGAGCCATGTCCTACTCCTTGCTAGACAGAAAAAAACTGATCTGCGAGATGCAGACTTAGGGGATATACCCAGAGGGTCCGCCCCCTGGGCGGTACTATAGAAGGTGTGATGCAACACTTTTTACAAGTTTTCTGCCAAGTCACTCCTAATTAACGGATAATACTCACTTTGTCAATAGAGAAGCTGTGTCGGTCCATGGACAAAAGAGTAATAAAAACTGCAGAGGTGATCAAATACCACCAAAAGAAAGATTTATTTGTGGGTAAAAAAGGACGTCAATTTTGTTTGGGAGCCACGTCGCACGACCTCGCAATTGTCAGTTAAAGCGACGCAGTGCTGAATCGCAAAAAGTGGCCCGGTCATTTGGCAGCCAAAATGGTCCGGGCTGAAGTGGTTAAGGAAGAGACTGCTGCATCTACGGCTGGCATGCTCCATTTCTTAACGAACCCTTGATTCATGGGATATAAAAGGGAAAACCTCTTAAGAGGAACAAAATCCTGTCAGAATATTCCCAATCAGCATATACTGCCTGTTCCAGGAAGGGGTGTAGGGGGAAAGCCTGTGGGATCCCAAAAGGCCCAGGGGGGCTCAGTCACCTCTGCTTTTTTAAGAGGCAACTTAAAAGGTAGAATGAACCATTTCGGTCAGAGTCAGGATGAAAGCCTCTGCGACTGAGAGGCAGACATCAACTGGATCTCCCTTGGTCCAGATTGCTTGGAAGCAGACTCATCTGCCGGGCACTCCACTGAATCCTGAACTTTTTAGCTCTTCCCCATTCTCAACCCATTCCTGCTCCAAACTAGGAGGCTCCAGGGAGGGGTATCTGTCATGCTTCTTGCCATCCTGCGGGATGGAGGCAATCATGCCAGCAATCCTGTGCTCTAAACCAGCTAGGGCTGAGGACAGTTCATCCTTATTGATAAGGGGTGAAGCAGCAGTGTTGACTGCGGGCACAATACCAGATAGGCGCAGCGGCTCAGATTGCCCGGAAGCCTCTGGTCTTTCAGGGGATACAACACCAGGGATACCACTAGGTTCATCAGGAACTACTGATGACTTCGATGTGTCCTTTCCCTGTAGTGTTATTCCCGCTCCTCTTTTTTGAAGACATTTAATAGCCACAAAAAGAGTACCTGGGTGTAGATTTAACACACCTCAGAAGAGAGACCCTTTAATAGGGCTCACCAAGCCCTTATGCAACAATCCGGCTAAGCACCATAGCCTGCCAAGCAACACTTGGTGGCTTACGTGACCCGGGTAAGGAGAAATGAACTGCTGCAAGTGTCTGTTCAGAGCCTGCTCTGTGTCCCATAGCTGCCTGCAAGCACCGCATGCTTGGCCTACACAGCATAAATAAGCTGGGTGTGCGCTGGAAGGTTCTTGCGCACACACGTGCATGTTCCCGGTGGACGGGCGTGGCTGTATTCGCCTACAACCCAAATCTTTGTGCGCACAGATAGAGGCTACTGCGCATGTGCGGCGAAGCCTCTATCTGGGCCGCCAAACAAACTGGTAAGCCCAGAGGCACTTTTTGCAAATGCACATGCGTCATGGCCGCCAAACAAAGAACTGCTGTGCACAGCGGCACTCTTGTGAAGGCACGTGCGCCAAGGGCTGCCAAACAAACTGCTAAGTCCAGCGGCGCTTTTTGCAAATGCACATGCATTATGGCTGCCAAACAAACAACTGCTGTGAACAGCGGCACTCTAGTGAAGGCACGTGCGCCATGGCTGCCAAACAAACTAAGTCTATCAGCGCTTTTGCAAATGCACCGCTGTTGCAAATGCACGTGCGCTATGGCTGCCAAACTGCGGAGCACGGCGGCACTCTTGCGAACGCACGTGTGCCCTGGAGAACCAAGGTGAAAATGGCGCACTGTCGTGCGCCATCATACAGGTAAAAAACAGCCAGACACAAGCAAAAAAGGTACTTTGCAAAAACCCACAGCTAGCCCAAAATTACCCCGTACGGTCACCGCACACAGGTGCTCAGCCTTTAGCTAGCTGTTACAAATCACTGGGACACCCCACAATAATAAATAAAGGGGTTTCACTTACCCGTTCAGGCACAGGGCCACTTAGAAACTACGGACCCAATCTTCACCCTTCACGGCGGGTTCCTGTCACTTAGACCTTCAAGGACTGGGTACCCTTTCCTGTTCAGGGTTTACTCCCTTGGACCTGTACAGCACATTGCAGGAAATGCCTTAGCGCTGTAGTGTCCAGGATTTCCACTCCGCAAGGCCAGCGCCCGGAGATCGCATTACAGGAAAAACCTCGCAGGATCTTTAGTCTTTTTTGGGCGGCTCGGGTACCATTTATCCAAGCATAAAAGCCTGTGTCAAATGGATCCGATTGGTCAATCCCTTGATTCATTTTTGGAACCGTTTGTGGGAATAGAGACCTGGATCTCAGAGAGCTCAACAAACCATGCCATCCACCTGGCAGACACTGGTAAAAAAAATACTGATGGCTTCCTGTATGGGAGGGGATATATAGGGGATCACTTCCTGTCTAACGACCTTCGGTCTACCAGTGTCCATTCACCTAATGATGAAGTATTACCCAGCAGGTAATGAATATTAGCCTGACTCTGTGTCCCATGATGTATGAAAAAGATAACAGGAGGTTGATCTGTGTTTTTACTGCCCCCCCAAAATCACTCGTCTACAAGCAGATACTCGGGTGGGTATGCATTGTGTCAATTTTATTGCTACATGCGGAGTTTGACAGGGGGCACTGCCAAACAACTGGCTATAATAATCCCCAACCCAGAACAAGTGTGCAGATCATGAGCTCACAATCCACATAGCCTAGATTTACACTTATGCACTTGTAGGAACACACAAACATGCATTTTCATTCTGAATGGTACCCCACTACATGTATACTGCAACTGAACTGTGTCAATGTGGCCTAACTGAATGAAACCAAATCTGTGTCTAGAATTTACGGACTGACTAAGCAGCTTTTCTAAATATTCTCTGTGATTAGAGAGGATGGAGCTTTTAAGATGGACAATTAGAATTTCTCGATTTAACAGGCAGCTAAATATGCTGTTAAAAAAACATAAAAAGATTAACTTGTTTAACCTGCCAAAATATGTCATCTGTCATGTCCCTCTTGTGATTCACACCCCTGCATAGTCAGGTGGGTGACCTCACTTTCCTCCATTACTGATAAATAATACAGCTAGGTCAGCCCCTGTCCCCATACTGTTTTCCCCTCCTGTAAACAAGCTGTGTTAGACTGATAGCACTGGGCAATAGAAAAGAATTAATACAGCCAAAGCACGTTTGGCTGCACGCCTCTTGTTGATCACAGGAGTGCAGTTCGTTCTGCACTCCTGTGACCCATTTTCAGCAGACATCGGGCTGAAGACTGTTGTCGGCTGACATTGAGCAGGGGGGGCGATTAAGAGCAGAGAGCCAGAGATGGACAGCCACCAGCTCTCTGCTCACAGAGCGATCAGCAGTGTTTGATCGCTCAGTTCTCACCCCAAGACTGCTTTCACACTGAAGGGTTTTTCAGGCGATAAAGGGCTAAAAATAGCGCCTGAAAAACGCCTCCCCTGCAGCCCCAGTGTGAAAGCCCGAGTGCTTTCACACTGGAGCGGTGCGCTTGCAGAACGTTAGAAAAAGTCCTGCAAGCAGTATCTTTGGAACGGTTTAGGAGTGGCGTATACAAACTGCTCCTCCACCGCCCTTGCCCATTGAATTGAATGGGCAGCGCTATCGCACAATGTCAGTACAACCAGACAGATTTTTTTTTTTATGCTGTCACTGCCAGGGGCTATAGCCACCAAGAGTGATCAGTGTACTGACAACAGGAAAACCTCCCACTGTTAGAATACAATAGCACAATAGGGATTCCCCTATCAACACTGTGTCGATGGGGGAATTAAGTGATTTTCTTTCCTTTTGTGGTTGAAGGAAAGAAAATTGCATAATCTATGGCCAGTCTTAGGCCTGGTAGACACTATAAAAAAAAAATTCCATTCAACTCAGTGGGCGGAACAGAAAAAAACCCCACAAATGTGCGCAGGAGAAGATCCTGTACCAACAACCCGCTGTTAGTACAGCGATCTTCCCGCTGAGCTAAGTGTTCTCCCAACCAGAACACACCGGTCAATGCTCTTAGCCACTGGCTGAGAGCGCTGATCAGATGCCGATCGGCAGACCTTTTTCGGTCATGCCCCATCAACAGAAGCCAGATGTTTAGCTGGCTTCTGTCAGACCGGCTGCCGTACACATGGGCTGTATGTCAACCCATTTCTATTGACCCGGCCCAAATTTGGCCCGTGTGTACTGGGCTTTACACTGCTGGTATTCTCCCCCTAAACCCCTGGTTTGCTAAAAATAAAAAAAGGTACTTATACGGGCGGTAGTTAAAATATATTTAAGGATGACATCACTGGATCTGCCAATTTAAAACCATTTTCTTCTGAACAGGCCTAAGCCACAATCAAAGTTTGCACTCGCCCCTAGCGCAACAGGCATAAAAACATTTCAATAGAATGATTTTCCTATACTGCTGGCATCTATGATTAGGGAATATTTAGCTCTAATCAGCTGAAAAAATAATCATAGTTTACACTCCAGGAAACAGATGCTGCTTTCACACGGCACAATCAAAATGAAATAGCTTCAGCACGTCAGATAAACTCTTCTCTTTTACAACGAATTCCTAGCACTGTAAAGATGTCACACAGCTGTTTGATATGTGCCATTTCTTTAAATGGAACTTCAAAAAGATAAACTACTAGACATCTGTAAGGTCCACCAATAACATGCTTTTGTTTGATTGAGAACAGCGTCTCTCCCCATACAAACCTAGGTAATGCGAAATCAACATGAAACAGGTCAAAACACACATCAGAGGCATCAACCGAAAGCAAAATTCACCTGCAAGGAATTCTGAATGATCTCCAAGCATCTCAAGCTGCATTTGCCCATTGAATCCGCTCGACACCGGCACTAACTCAATACACAGATGGCCAGCTGTTGAACTAACCATGGCTTAAATTCAGGGGTCTAGTGTAATGGGGATGCTACCGATGTGAGAAGCCAGAAAACTGTTACGAGTAAAACATAAACATCTTTATTATTGCAAACAAAGAAAGCCGGATAGCCACACTCTGAAATAGTTTCTTTATTTATACAGAGGCACAGATAAAATAGCCGACGTGTTTTACACCTCTTTACTGGTGCTTAGTTATAGCCAAAATAACAATCACAGCATACTGATAAATAGACACAAACCTAAATTGTGTATGTGATTACCAATAATATCATATGTAGCCAATTACACACTCACAATAATAATGGGGAACAGCTGAAACCATTGAAGGAACCAAAAAGGATCCAACAAAAGCACCTGTAACCCTTAATGGGAAAAACACACTAGAACAATGAAAAAAAAACAGAAATAAACAGTAATAAATTACATTATATAAAATTCTGTACGTGGAATTCATAATAAAATTATATATATATATATATATATATATATATATATATATATATATATATATATACACACACACACAAAGTGTGCAATAGTGTTCATATTGTCACAGAAATACCCCAAAGAATATACATTTATATTCTCTCTGGTATTCCTGTAACAATATGAACACTATTGCACACATTTATATATACATATATACATATATACATACACACACATACAGATTTATTAAATAATATATATATATATATTTTCTTTATGGATTCCACGTACAGAATTCGATGTTATGTAATTTGTTATTACTATTTATTTCCATTTTTTTTATGGTATATGTTTTCTTAATTTTTTTTCATTGTAAGACCCCTTTCACACTGAGCCGCCCATAGCGTCAGCGGTAAAATGCCGCTATTTTTACCGCCGACGATATGGGCAGATTTGCGGCACATTTCGGCCGCTAGCAGGGTGGTTTTACCCCCCACTAGCGGCCGAGAAAGGGTTAAAACCGCCCGCAATGCGCTGCTGAAGCAGGACATAGCCGCGCTGTCCCAATGATTTCAATGGGCAGGAGCGGTAAACACACCGCTCCAAAGATGCGGCTAGCAGGACTTTTTTTTACCGCAATGCAGCATCTGTTTGAGGGCAGATTGCAGGTGCTATTTTTAACGCTATAGCGCCTACAATACGCCCTCAGTGTGAAAGGAGTCTTATAGTGTCCTTTTCCATTAAGGGTTACAGGTGCTTTTGTTGGATCCCTTGGTTCCTTCAATGATTTCAGCTGTTCCCATTATTATTGTAAGTGTTTAATTGGCTACACATGATAGTATCAGTAAATTTTGGCTATGACTAAGCACCGGTAAAGAAGTGTAAAAGCATCAGCTATTTTATCTGTGACTCTGTATGCTGTATGAACGTTTTTCAATTAAATAAAGACACTATTCTGGAGTGCGGTTATCCGGATTTCTTTGTTTGCTCGTATCTTGCCTACAAGGCCAGCACCCGCCTAATGCAGTGTAGTTGAGATTTCTGGATTGCTACTTGGAGCGGTATATTACTTTTAATCTTTATTATTGCACATGATCTTTTGTGATCTTTGATTTATTGGGTTAGAATCTTTTGTTTTATTATTTAATAATTCAGAAGATAGGTTTTCCTTTAAAAAGAAATGCAAATGTTTTTGCAGGTAAAAAAATAAAAAAAGTGCATTTATTTTTTCTAAGGTGCCTGCAGAGCACTGCATCCGCAATCAGCAGATTGCAGGTGAAATCTCAGGCTCCAGCACACTCTCAGCATAGCAGTCTGTTCGTATGAGCAGGCAGTTACCAGAGAGCAGGAAGATCATTGGACTACGGGGACACTTTTTTTTTTTCTTCTTTTGGTATCACTCACCAGTGTGGTTTCTGGATATAACTTTGTTTAGACTTTTATAATGAAATTTTTTTTATTTATAAGGCCTCATGCCCACGGGCGTTTTTTCAGCCGCGTTTTTGAGCGTTTTTTACAGCTTAAAAACGCCTGTCCATGTTAGTCTATAGCTTCATGCCCACCTAGGCGTTTTTGAGCTGTAAAGAGCATAGGCGTTTGTAAGCTGTAAAAAAAACCCAGGGCCAGTGCGTTCCTCAGCGTCAGAACTAGGCAGGAAAAAACGCGAGCGTCAAAAAACGCGCAAAAACGCTCCGACGTTTTTTTTTTTCAAAAAAAAAAAAAAAATATTTACAATAACATGGACAGGCGTTTTTAAGCTGTAAAAAACGCTCAAAAACGCAGCTGTAAAAACGCCAGTGGGCATGAGGCCTAAAAGATTAAAATGCGTGGTTTGAGGATATATACATACACGTTCTTGCTGCTTATTTATTTATCCTATTCTTGGTGTTTTATAATAATAATATGCATGTGTTAGTTTATATGGGGTTACTTGTTATATACACAAATGGTTGTTTATTTCTTTCTTTGTATTTGTTTTGAAGTATTATCATTGATATAGGACACCTTTGTATATATATTTAATCTCTGTATATGTGTTTACTGTTATACAGAAAAGGTAGGGTGGTCTCCCTGGAGGACAGGGCTGTGGGAGTGGGATAGATTTTTCATTTGTTCCACCTGCAGCCCTGTGTTTTTAGGGGAGTCCTGGCCCCTATAGAAATTAGCAATAATTAAGCACAGTGGTGTGAAATGCATTTGCTGTTGCTCCTACAGCTGTTTGTGCAGGTCTTGTCCAGGATTTTAATAATTTTTTAATAAATATGGATTTTTAATGCTGGAAGTGCCGACACTTTTCTCTTTGTCCTAGGAGGATGCTCACCAGCCCCCCACATAGTTCACTGGGAACTACAAGTCATCAGCCACATCGGCTGTAATTTATTCATTCAAGGGAAATTGTAAATGAATGATGCGCCGTGTGGATGGAGCCTTGCATGGGGGTGCGATTTTGAAATTGTGACAGCCAGTGCAGGAGAGGATCCCCCACTAACTGTTACTGGGGGGAGGGGGCGAACAGTGGGGAGAGGCTGCAGATGCTGGAACATGTAATGTGTTCCAACGGTGAACTTTCACAAGTTTGGGGCTGCATTTCTACAAATACAGTTGGAGATTTGGTCAGGATTAATGGTGTCCTCGATGCCGAGAAATACGGGCAGACACTTATCCATCATACTATCAGGGAGGTGTGTGATTGGCCCCAAATTTATCTGCAGCAGGACAACAACCCCACACATACAGCCAATGTCATTAGGAACCATCTTCAGTGTAAAGAATAACAATGAGTTCTGTAAGTTATGGTTTGGCCCCCACAGAGCCCTGATCTCAACACCATTGAGTCTGTCTGGGATTACATAAAGAGACAGAAACATTTGAGGCAGCCGACATCCACAGAAGATCTTGGAACAACCTACCTGCCGAGTTCCTTCAAAAACTGTGTGCAAGTGTACCTAAAAAAAATTGATGCTGGTTTGAAGCCAAAGGATTATCACACCAAATATTGATTTGATTTCGATTTTTTTTTCTGTTCACTCACTTTGCATTTTGTAAATTGATAAAGATAACAATAAATATATAAAAAACAATGATATATATATATATATATATATATATATATATATATATATATATATATATAAATATAGATATATATATAAACCAGCACCCATAATGAACAAATCGTCTAACTAAACACAGTGTGTGTGTGTGCGCGCGCAAAAGACTGATGGAAGTCAGCTTCATCGGAATTCGACGGAAAATTCCATCGTAAATCCAATTGTGTGTACAGGGCATTATTGAACATCTCATCAAAAATGTAATTTTGGTTGCAGAGGATGCCTAAAGTCTTACTTGTACCTTAGTGCCGTCTCTTGGGAAAACCAGTGAGCCAATGAAACAAGCAGGAAATAATATTTCTGGAGTCCTTCTGCCCACCAACGCTGTATAGAACGCATCAAAGTAGCCTTCTTGCATTGAATTTTACAGAAAACTACAGCACTGCACACTGACATGGAAAGGTAATTTTAGTAACTTTAAAGCTGAACAGGATAAGCAGATGCTGCCTAAATACAAGAGGAATGTGTATTCTTGGTGTGCTTTGTGTCTTTCTTCCATATCTGTGCAGTTCTCCTGTGTGAAACTTTGCCTTTGTGCAGGAGCTTCCTGTAATAAAGACCAGTCATGGCTGCTCTCTCTCTCTCTGTGCAGAGTGATTGGACTTGTCTCCGCCCCTTCCTGTAGTTTTCTGCAGGCAGCCTTTAGCGATTGGGGACTGTTGACCCCCCGCCCCCTCAGCTCTGCTGTCTGTACAGGTTGCGATGATAACACTGATACTTTGAAAAAGTAATAACAGCGTTTGAAAAAGCATTTAGTGCACACAAAATAGGATTTTTTTTGTACTCACCGTAAAAACCTTTTCTCTGACGTCCATGGACTGACACAGCATCTTCAATCTTGACAAAGTGGGTTATGTGTTCCTGCTCATAGGAGAAGACTAGGCAGAATGTTAGATGTTTAAAACATACATTCCAAAACCAGAACTGAACAGCCCCGCCCAGAGGGCAGTCCTTCTGGACATAACCCTCCTACCTGCAGCCAGCAGCCTCAGTTCGTAGTAAAGCAGTACAAACTTAAAGAAAAAAGGGGTGGGTGCTGTGTCAGTCCAGGGACGTCAGAGAAAAGGATTTTACGGTGAGTACAAAAAAAAAAAAAAAAAAAACGATTTTCTCTTTCCATCCATGGACTGACACAGCATCTTCAATCTTGACAAAGTGGGACGTCCCAAAGCAGTGTCAAAAAAACGAGGGGTGGGAACAGTGTCAAGGAAAAAAACAAAAAACTTCACCCCAAACAAGCAGAGCTCCCCGGAGGAGTTGCAACATTAAACAACCGCCTGCAAAACCTTGCGGCCGAAGGAAGCATCAGAAGATGCAGCCACATCAACCTTATAGAACTATGAAAAAGTATGAACGGACGACCAGGTCGCCGCTTTGCATACTTGTGCAACAGACGCTTGATGTCGGAAAGCCCAGGAAGCACCAATTGCCCTGGTTGAATGCGCCGTAACCGGAAAGGGAGGTGCCCACCCCTTAAGGGCATAGGCCTGTATGACAGCCTGTCAGATCCACCTAGAAATGGTGGCAGACGAAACCATCTGGCCCTGTTTTGGCCCAGACACAGACACAAACAGTGAGTCAGACTTCCTAAATGAAGCCGTAACAGACAGGTACACCAGTAAGGCACGTACCACGTCCAACGTGTGAAGCGCAAACTCTCTGGGATGCGATGAACGAGGACATAAAGAAGGAAGCACAATGTCCCCATTAAGGTGGAAGGCCGAGACCACCTTCCGGAGAAAGAAGGCTGTGGGCGTAGCACCGCCCCGTCCTTATGAAGGACCAAGTATGGCAGTTTGCAAGACAAGGCTGCCAATCCAGAAACCCTTCCGACAGAAGTAATGGATACTGGGAAATCCACCTTCTGAGATAAAGTTAAGATAAGAACCTCTCTAACATTTTCAAAAGGAGGTTTGTGAAGAACCGAGAGTACCAAATTCAAATCCCAAGGAGGAAGAGGTGACTTAATAGGGGGAAGCACGTGGCGAACCCCCTGCACGAAGATACTAAACAAGGAGTGGCCCGCTAGCGGCCGCTGAAAGAAAATGGCTAAAGCCGAAATCTGACCCTCAATAGTGCTCAAAGCAAGCTTTTTGGTCACCCCCCGCTGCAAAAACAGCAGGATCCTGGGAACGGAATACGTCCGTGGATGCCAATCCAACTCCTCCTTTCAATAGCCATACCGTTAAAGCCAGCGACTGCAAAGCAGGATGAAGTATGGGACCTCAAAACAAAAAGGTCCTCCCGCACAGGCAGTCGTCAAGGAACGTCCGCCCCGAGGCGCACAAGATCGGCGTACCATTGGACGCCGAGGCCAATCTGGCCCCGGACCTGGCCACGAATCTCGACACCTTGCGATTGAGATGAGAGGCCAATAGGTCCACATCCGGCGTGCCCCACCTCCGGAAGAGGAGGTGAAACACCTCTGGATGCAAGGACCGTTCCCCCTGGTCCAACATCTGGTGGCTCAGATAGTCCGCCTGCCAGTTGTCTACACCCGGAATGTAAACGGCCGACAGAGCTGGCACGCTTCTTTCCGACCATCTTAGGATGTGAGCGACCTTGGACGCCACAGCCGAGCTCAGAGTCCCCCCCCCCTGATGGTTGACATAAGCCACTGCTGTGGTGTTATCCAACTGGATCCTGACTGAGCGCCCCAGTAGTCTCTTTGACCATGAGGAGACACAGTCTGATCGCCCGGAATTCCAGGACATTGATCGATAGACAGGATTCATCCGGAGTCCAAAGCCCCTGAGCTGACAGAGCTCCCCAGACTCCACCCCTGCCAGAAAGACTGGCGTCCGACGCGATCACAGTCCACTGGACAGGAAGGAACGACTTCCCCGACCGAAGTTCCGGGGATCTCAACCACCATGGCAGGGAAGCCCTGACCAGGCGACTCACCTGGATCTGCCGGAAGGAGAGAGAGATTTGAGGGCAAGAACCTGTCTGGTGGCCAGAACAGGAACTCCATCCTGTACCCTGAAGGTGACCACCTTGCACACCCACCGATCGGAGATTCGGGAGGTCCACTGAACCGAGAACCTGCAAAGTCGTCCCCCCACCCCAGAGTCGGGCGGGGGCAAGACTTCATGCGGTGGCGGGCTTATTTGCCGGCTTGCTCGGCTTACGCACGCAGGGACGCTTCTGTCCAGCGGCCGCACCCCTGTCAGTCCGAGAGAGATTTCCCACGGGAACTGACTGACAAAAAACCTCTTCTGAGTGAGAAAGGGAGGACCCGGCGTAGGGCGCGGCTCCTTCGCCTTAGGAGGCTGAGGAAGAAGGGTGCTCTTACCTCCCATGACATTTTTAAAAATGTCATCCAGGGAAGCACCAAATAGCCTTCCGCTCTTGAAAGGCAAAATCGTCAGGAGCTTCTTAGAGGGCCAGGTCAGCAGACCAGCATATTAACCAGATCAGGGGACGCAAAACCACTGCAGACACCGAAGCCCTAGAGATTGGGGGGGGGGGGACGTTCAAAGTGGCACCGCACAAATACACCAGGCCCTGTACCATTTTTGTTGGCTAGTGCAATGCAATCTGGAAGATTATGCTCCTGTACAGTCATGTGCAACATTGTAGCCCATTCCGTGAGCGTCTGAGACACCAGGGTCGCCGCTACAAGAGAAAAGAGAATGCAGCGCGGAACCCAGCATGGTGAACAGGGCCCTGCTCCCCATTTCCGACCTCCTATCAGTAGGGTCCTTAAAGGCAGGTGTCCCCTCAACTGGGAGAATTGTGGTTTTAATCAACTGGGCGACCGGGGTATCAACCAATGGGGGAGAAGCCCGATTCTTAATCAGGCTCTCCTCAAAAGGGGTACCCAACAGCCAGACACTGCGAGACCGCAAAAGTCTGCTGTGGTTTGTCCCACACCTGGTCTATGAATCTGTCAAAGAAAGGTGTATAGGGAAAAACCTTTTTAGAAGGATCATCCTTAAATGAACCAAAGGAGACAGCCTCCACCAAAGGTTCTTCAGCTGCAGCCTCCAGCCTGAGAGTGTCCCCCACAGCATCAATGAGTACACTCACAAGCTTCCTGTCATTTACTGACCCAGAAAAGGAGTCTTCCTCACAGGGAATGTCCTGGTCAAAATATCCAAATATTCAGAGCTAGGGTCCTGCACCTCAGCAATGCCCCTATCTAAATCAGAGCACTCCCCTGGAGATGGTGTGGGGAGAGGGTGCTTTATAGCCCCCTTTGTGCTCGCACACCGCTTCCATCCTGGCAACAAATGAATCCAGGACTGCCGACAACTGTTCCATAGGGACCGCAGGTGCAGTAGCACTGCCAGTTGCCTCAGACATGAATGGGGAAGCAGGTGCACAGACTCCATGATACCACCCTCTGAGACTTTGTCAAATAAGAGAAAAAAAGTCCACCCTCCAGCTGTGGGGGGTGGGGGGGTTACCCAGGGGACTCACCAACCCAGTTAGGAATGGTCGGTTCCGCTGTCTGTGTCCCGCTCACAGCGCAAGTTGAACAGAGATAAAGCTGTGAGGTAACTATGAGGAGAATCGCGCCGTTCTGAGGCAGCGATAGAGGCCAACCAGCACAAAAAAGCGCACGACTATAAGAAAATGGCCGCCGCAATTACAAGTGCGCCATAGTGAGGCCACGGCAAGATGGCCACCAATGCCAGTTCACACAGTAAAACATGGCGCCCGACGGCGCAATGAAAAACAGAAGGCCCAGGCTGGCAAACAAGCATCCCCACACAGAGTGCAGACCACACGGACCCCAACCAGGCAAAATGACCCCCAGGCACCCACAGTCAGCGCGCGCCAGAGCAAGGTGACAGAGTAGTAAAAACAAGGGGGAGACAGGGAAATCCCCCCCTTACCATAGGAACACACATGTACTCACCTGCTGAGGCAGGAGAACCAGTACTTACCCGTCCAGCGAGGACCCACTGGCGTGTTCCTGACAAGCATATCACAGTGCAGTACTGAGTAGCTGTCGGCCAGTCCACCGCGAAAGATACAGCAAAACTGTTCAATCTTCTGTGGACCCTGGAGCAAAAAGCTCACCGGCCACCGCTGGAGCCATGGGGTATGTCGTGAACTGATCTCACGCAGAGCGAGGATCAGCATGCTCGATGGGCGGACTGGGAAGACTACAAAGATAGCGAACTACCCAACCTATTGCCCAGCCGACAGTTGATAGAAGAATCTCAAAAATAAAATAAAAAAAGTTCAAAAAAAGAACAAACCATTTCTTCAAGAGACTGGCTCTGAAGAGAGCCACGTCCTCTCCTCTGCTAGGCAGAAAAAAAACTGAGGCTGCTGGCTGCAGGTAGGAGGGTTATGTCCGGAGGGACCGCCCCCTGGGCGGGGCTGTTCAGCTCTGGTTTTGGAATGTAGGTTTTAAACATCTGACATTCTGCCTCGTCTTCTCCTATGAGCAGGAACATAACCCACTTTGTCAAGATTGAAGATGCTGTGTCAGTCCATGGACGCAAAGAGAAAATGGGTTTATAAATGTTGTGGCTATTAAGAAACATATTTTCGTAAAAGGCATGGTGTCCAAAGTTCAGCTTTAAATTACAATAGGGCTTGTGTCACACTTGTATATGCTATATTCTATTCTGTGAAAGTAGCGTTACCCTTTAAGCCGTATTGGCAGCATATTTGACTTGTTGCTCATAAAAATGCCAGGCCATATGCCTGATAGGCAATCATAACATACAATGACATACAGACACAATGAGACATAAGAAATTGTTTTATTTGACAATAGGAAGAAAACCCTTTTAAAACACAGCACAGATTGGTAGGGTGTATATAAGGGGTAGCCATATAGGTGAAGTGAGGTGTGTGCAAAAACATTGTGTAGTGTGGGACACAGTCAGAGGGAATTGTATTGCACATGAAACTTGCATTTGCCACACCTTTGAGGCTTACCGTAAAGGGCCGTCACACAAGCACTTACTTACCCCCTTTGTAAAGTTTACTTCATTATAAAAACCACCATGGCAATGGATATTTCTGCTGTCACTAGCCAGAAGCACATGACGGTTTAAAAAAAAAAAAAAAAAAGGATACAGATATGATCTTTATGAAGGATGCTAGATCCCAATTTGATGCTGCAACATGTTTTGCATTAAAATAAACTGAATAGAGTGCAAAAACTCAACAGCCCCTATACACAAAAGGGACGTCTGAGGAATTTTGGGTAAAAACCAAGAAAAACTTGGAAACGAAAGGACGCCAGAAACAAAAAGTATCTAAAGCATATTAATTGGAAAAAAAACAAGCCAGTGTGTTTCAGGGATCCCAGGGGCGTTACTGTAGCCCCGAAAGGGGAGGGCCCCTAGAACCCCCAAATCGCACTGACTGGCCTTTTGCAATATACATGGAGGAAATAAATACACTTCAGGCTTTTAACATGGCACCCTCTCCATTCCAAATATTTGATTTTTATAATGAACAACTCTCTGGACAATTAAATTTTCAGGGGTAACCTATACAGATCGATACCTGAAAGATGCTTTAATGACAAATGCCCCTAGAGGGTGGCCATCTTAACATTCAGGACCAAGACAGTTAAAAACAGATGGACGCGTGTGCTTTCATTTCCACATATTCATACAAAGACATACATAAATACTGATCTGTAAACTACATCACAAATAAAATGACTTCTGTAAACATGACAGCTTCTTATCTGCACCTTACACCCAGTCAACCTGTCAGTTTATTAGGAAGTGATGTCTCATGCGTCAAGTGAACACATCCTCATGAATGTTGTCCCAGAGCAAAAAATGTCCGCCATTACTCCTCGAGGATGATGAATGTAGAAGGAAATGGGAGCTAACCGAAAATCTAAAATCCGATTCTTGCTGGTGCAATTTCAGTACAAGGTGGAAGGTTAGAAATGGCTGCAACACTTCTGTTTCCTTCTTCTCTTTTCATGAGCAAGGTCTACTTTATATTGGCATTATCATATACCAGCAGTGTCTATAGGAAAACAGCCCTTGCCGCTCACAGCAACCACATTATCTCTTCTATTCTCCTATGTGGTAGTGGGAGAATGAAGGACACAAATCTGATTGCTTCAGTGCATTGTGTGACAGTGAAATTATAGAGTACTGGGGCACCAAGAGCCATTCTTCCTTCAAATACTTTTGTAAACTGACCTGTTATAGGTCAAGATCAAGATCAAGAGGGAGATTACGAATGCAAAACGTCTCATCTGGGGTATGCAACTAAAAGTTTTAAACGCAAAGAGATTTTCTGGGAAATATTCACTACAGAGGCACAATTAGCCCCTAGATAAAAATGCAAACCCCCCCCCCCCCCCAGAATTTCCCTTACCACTCTTACTGGGGGTTGGTCATCAAGGGTCTCACTCCCTGAGAACCAGCCCTGGGCCTGTCCTCTGTGACTGACATTATGGAAAATGGGCCAAACTGCCCATGTACCTGCTGACAATTGGCTAAGATGTGGCATGTTTCTATACACCCAGTACCAGCACCGAGGGCAGCCATATCACTGTTGACTAACCAATCAAATAGTGCAGCAGTTGGCTCCATTTTGATGGGGGCAAAGATGGACAGTCAGCAAGAACCTTGATTGCCAGACTGACCGGTTTTAAGAGAGGAGTGCAATTTATATAAAAAGGGAATGGGTTCTTATTAACAAAATTAAAATGTAAATAAAGTTACACAGAAAGTTTGGAGTTTAAATGATATATTTTACTGGTTAAATTAAAGAACAAAAGCCTAACTGTATCTATTATTAATAATGTTCCCTATGTTATAAAAAAAGAAAAAAAAAAAAAGTGCGTGCACTTACCTCTTTTTAATCTGCCTTGGTCCAGTTATGTGATCCTGCAGCACCGTCTCCCTTGCATCAGTGAGCGGCTGCAACGCATACTAGCACAAATATGAAAAATTTGACTTGAAACAAAGCCCTCCAGCAACGCACTGCTGACAGGGCTTCTTTCTTCACCCTAGCAAATGAATATGGACTACCAAGGGGGAGAACGCTAGTAGTAAGGTACAGCTGTTATACCTTTTATAGTCTTTGGTTATATGCAAATTATCCAATCAATGCAATCTCGAAAATAAAATCTCTAAAATAAAGTCTATGTTTCTGCAATAGAAGCAGCCAGTGTTGGAGGAGCTAGAAGAGGTCTCTGCAAACAGTAATGGAGAGAGAAAACACAGCGCCTCCAAGTGCAGTATGTATGGCAACCGTTTAATAATGAGAAGTCCGCTACTCACAAGAAAACTTAAAATCAGCACTTCATATGACATGGCAGTCCCACTCTGAGACCCAAGGACAGTCCAGTTGTGTCTGCGTATCCATTTCCAGGCGGCAGCTTGTACGGTGGTATCCAGCATTGACAGCTCAGTCCGGGAAAAGGAGAATGCTGATGGCTCAGTGCCTACCAGTGCTGAATACCACCCGTACAAGCCGCAGGCTGAAAATACAGAGACGCAGACACAACGGGACTGTCCTTGGGTCTCACAAAGCGGGACTGCCATGTCATATGAAGCGCAGATTTTAAGTTTTCTTCTGGGTAGCGGACTTCTCATTAATAAACCGTTACCATACATACTGCACTTAGGGGCGCTGTGTCTTTTCTTTCCCCTATATCTTCACCCGGTCTTCCTTCTGGGTTTGCGGGCTGTGGTCCTTTGAAAGGCGAAGACGCGATGACGTCACTCCTTACTGCACAGGGCTCTGAAAGAACGGCATGGGTATGCCGTTTCTTCAGAGCACATGCACCAGTCACATCACCGGCTGCAGGGACACTGAATATTCCCCTACACGGTGCATGTTTAGGAGATATTCCTTGTACCTACAGGTAAGCTATATTATAAGCTTACCTGTAGGTAGAAGAGGCCAGGGGACTTTCCTACCACTTTACGTTAGCCAATAAAAAGCATCACTTAAACTCCAACCTTTCTGTATTATTCAATGGCTAACATGGGACAGTACTCTACTACTAAATAAAGTTTCCAAAGACTTTTTTGCAAAAAAACAACTCAAATGTCAGGAAGAAAGATTTGATTCTAGTCTTCTGTGGTTTAAGAAAAAGAATAAACAGTTCCCACTGAGAAAGACTGTGGCTAAGCCACTATCTCATGCCAAAATGACATGCATACTAACATACGCAGTAGTGTTTGTGAAATTACACACTAAAAAATTTAAGACAAACACACAAATTAGTGGGCTGGAACAAGCATGCATGTCCAACACCATGGCCAGACACAGCTAAAGTCTTCTGCTCTGTGCTGCAGCATGAGCTAATGGCTGACGTGTTAAAACTGGTCAGCACAAATAAAAGTGCTGTAATGCATACAAGTAAGCCAAGTGCTTTCTTATTCTGAACATGTCAGTACAAATATGGCCTGTAGCTACATTATGTTAAAAATACCTCCGATTATAGCCACAGGTAGTGTGGCCCAATTGTGCTGACTGGCAATGAAAACTAAAAGTATTTTCATGCTGAATACACATTGGGTGGCAGTTTTTTTTTTTTGTTTAATGCTGTCCTTTAGGTTTTGGAAAACATTATGCTTTATTTAAAGTGTATGCAAAGATAAATCTTTTTCTAGTTTTGGACAGATCAGTAAAGGGTTAGACCTAGTCAGGTTTTTCCTGCTGTCTGTGTCCCTGCTGGGTAGTGTCACCTCCATTTACCCTGGCGACCCCTTAGAGGAGCTGTCACCAGAGGAAGAGGTAAAGGGAAATCTTCCAATAGTTAAAAATATTCCAGTGGCAACTATCTAAGCTAGAATTCACCGCTCTTTTGTGAGATGTCCTGTCATTTCTTGTTGCGTTTCCAGGAAAGGAATCAATGTTCCCTTGGTACACAGACAGCAAAAAAAAAAAAAAAAGGTTTTAACCTTCACCTATTCTATCCAAACAAAGGATTTGGCTATACATTCACTTTAATAACATTGTACAAATTAAAATTATGTTCTGTAACACATAGCAGCCACACATCAACATTCTTTGGTTCTATGTGGCTACTAATAATATGTTATTAAATAAAACCAACATAATACACACTCTTTTGTGGACGTCATTTAGGTCCACAAATACATAAAATATGTTTATGTAGACACAACTGCACTGTTGTACAAATACATAGACCCATACAAGATGGCCACCCTCCTGCTTTTATCTTTTCATCACAGCAGGACTTTGATTTAGTTTACGTCAAGTGTAACAGCTGCTGGTCAGCACCAAGTGAACTAAGCCCGTTACAAAGTCAAAAGATATCAAGCCTGCCATTGAATGTACACTTGGCTCTGCTCAGCTGCCTGTGGTCCTGAATCTGCAAGATGCAGAAAAGTGGCCAAGATCACAGGATCCGCACTAAATCCCAAGTACAACTAGACTTCCTTGCCACACACATAGCCCTATGTGATCTAACTATTTCTAAATATTTCAGGTGAACAGCATTGTGATTTACTACACATCCTGAATAATAAAAAAGGGTAGGAAGTAAACAAAAATAAAAAACACAAACGTCCTTCCAACTGGGGTTGAGGTCTTCAGGTCTTGGAAAGTATGGTCCACAGAAGAACATGCTCTGGTAGTCCATATGCTAAACCTAGTAGCGCAAAATAGTTAGGCCTTTTAGAACCTCACTCCAAAATGAAAAATATGGACATCTCAGCCTGAGTACAAGTTAGAGCTTACAGCAGACAGGCTGGATTTTTTTTTTTTTATAGGTGCTGTGAATAGGACATTTCCCACCCCTATATGCCAAAACCCATATATCACCCTAGAATGTCCCGGCCATAAAGATTTAATTATTTGAAGGACAATACCAACGTGTTGGACCCCAGGGTCAGAAGCTATTGTCAGGAGACTAGTGTAGTGTAACACAGTAAGTGCGATGTATAGAAGGCAAGACTGAAAAAACCCTAGAATATCATACTGCAGATAACTGGAGATACCACCATGTGAGGACAATCAGAAGCTTCACTTAATGTCAACGACAGTCGTCCTCCATGACAATTCCCAAAGCCAGTAACAGTCCAGTGTATGGGGGGTAGGGGGTTAGATATCAGCTTGTGTCCCTTTATCCAGAAACCCGTAAAATTGCCTCTTTTCTCCAAAAAGTCCCAGTTGGGGAAAGTCCCAGCATGAAGTTAATGAGCTGTATTTTTAAACTGTGCAAATTCCATTACCTGCAGGAATAGTGTCCGCCCTTATTGCCATCATATGGGGAAGCAATGTTTAGAATCAACTGAATGTCCTCAAATGGGAACCCGTGTCATATTATCCTTTGGGGCCCCAATTCTTAAGGCGAGATCACTGGGGTTCAAAAAGTATTTAGGGAAAACAGAAGAGGAAACCCCAAGAGTCGGAAGAATCAATCCTATAAGAAACAAAAACGACAAGATTAAACCTTGAAAATGAATATCTACATGCTGGAGAACTCAGGGTAAACAGATCCTTAAAAAGACATGGTCACCTGGCCCATGTTGGACAAAGTGACAGCGTCTCTGCAAAAAGACCCCCTCACCGCCCTATTACTCACCTTGCCTGTGCTCCCACGCCATTCCTTTTATATCACAGCAGGTGCTGAAACCACCAGTGTTGTTGACTTGAGGAAGTAATATCACTACCTTGGTTATGTGAGAGATTCAGCTGAGATTTGAACAGTGTATGGGCAGGCTAAATGTACCAAGTTGATCGATCAACTTGGGTACAACCAGCCTGCCGGATGTACTTGTGCTTATCGCTAGCAGCAGGTATAGCCGCTAGCAATCATCACTGTCTTCTCCCAGCAGGGACAGCTTTCCTGCCAGGAGATCATAATGTCTTGGCAGGAGGGTTTCCCTTATCAGCACTGTCTGTGTTGATGGGGAATCGTTTGAATTTCTTTCCTGCAACCTGTGGTTGCAGAAAAGAAATTCACCCTATAGCCTAAGGTCCCTTTCACACGTGTGGACAGTATGTCCGTATTTCATCCATCCGTTTTCGGATGAAATACGGACATACATGCATCCCTATGGGATAGCGGGTGTCAGCGGATGAACATCCGCTGACACCCGATATCATCCGTGTCTGCAATGCTCCGATTCTGCAGACAGAGGAAAATCCTATTTTTCTATCCGTCTGCAGAGAGGATCGGATGAACACAGACAGTCCGTGTTCATCCGATTCCCCAAAATGGGAGAGCGGAGATCTGACAGGGCGGTCCCTAAACAGTGTGCAGGGACCGCCCTGTCATCCGCCGGCTCAGCGGGGATCAATGGGGCGATCCCCGCTGAGCAAGCGGATGTACACGGGGCGGATCATCACGGATCCATCCCGTGTGAAAGGGCCCCCCCCAAGGATGAAACGCAGTGTGCAAAAATCAGACATGCAATCAGATGAGATACTGCACTTTATACATTTCCTGTGACCTTAGTAAATAAACCCACAAATAAGGAAAAACTTTCATAGTGAAACCTTAACCTGAAAAAAAAAAAAAAAAAAAAAAAAAAAAAAAGCAAAACAGATAGGATTTTTTAATGTGGAAGAGACAACTACGTCTGTCTCTCTTGCATTAAAGTTCTATACATTACCTGCCCGTGAACCCTGTACTGAGCCGCACACGTGCAACTCTGTGTTCAAATTCCACCAATGCCGAGCTGAATGAACTCCCATGCATGAGAGTGATGTCATCCTGGCTGGGCCAATAAAAATGTCTGAAGATCGGTACCCGGAAGCCAATCTGGCCGAAGAGGACAGCAGGGAGCTCCAGAACGCCACTGCGGTGACCAAAGT
Source organism: Rana muscosa (assembly GCA_029206835.1). Taxonomy (NCBI): domain Eukaryota; kingdom Metazoa; phylum Chordata; class Amphibia; order Anura; family Ranidae; genus Rana; species Rana muscosa. The sequence goes on along the minus strand of CM055125.1, from coordinate 82,116,056 downwards.
GAATCCCTCCCTCTTAGAGTGTAAGCTGTAACGAGCAGGGCCCTCTGATTCCTCCTGTATTGAATGGGTACTGTCTGCCCCAACGTTGTAAAGCGTTGCGCAAACTGTTGGCGCTACATAAAACCTGTATAATAAATATAGTTTCTCTGAAAAATAATTAAAAGTGTTCTAAATATACAGAGTCACTAATTGGTGATTAAAGTCGGCCATAGACAAATCAAATCTGTGCTGAACCGGCAGAGATTCGAATCGTTAATGGCAAGGCTGAATGTAACAAGTTAATCAACTTGGGTACAACCAGCCTGATGGATTTTCTTGCGATTATCGCTAGCGGCTGCTATAGCCACTAGCAATAATCACTGTCTTCTCCCGGCAGGGATGTCTTCCCCTACCTGTCCTCGTCGGGAGAAGACAATTGCCTATTCCCCTGTCAGCACTGTCTGTGTTGATAGGGGAATCGTGCAAATTTCTTTCCTGCAACCTGTGGTTGCAAGAAAGAAATTTGCACTGCGAATGGCTGGCCTTACACTCCTCAGCTCATAAAGCTCCACTGGATAGTCAAAGGCTGTGTAAAATATGAGCCCTTATCTGAAAAATTCTGCTTAGAATGACTAGGGGCATAGGGCAGATGCTGCCAATGTATGAATAGAGATTTATATGTGAAGAATATACAGTAGCTCATTCCAACAACCAGCCATTAAAACATGAACTACAGTCTTGCCTAACAACTGATACCAGAAGGTGCCAGTCTTCATTTTTTCTAGGAGGTAAACCTGGTATGTACTAATGGAGTTCTGGTTTCACTTTAACAGGTATCCTGATTTCCGTGACCACTTTTCCACCAAGAATTTATTTTATTTTTATTTTTTTACCTAAATGTTTAAATCTGCAATTTTTGCTAGAAAATTACTTAAAGCCCATAAACAATTACCGGTATATATTTTCTGAAACCAGAGACCCTGTAGAATAAAATGGTGGCAGTCAGAATATTTTAAGTTGCACAATATTTGCACAACTATCAAATACATATTTTTAAGAAAAAATGCACTATTTTAAAGTGGTTGTAAACTCAGTTACACCATTTTTACCTACAGGCAAGCCTATAACAAGGCTTACCTGTAGGTACCCTGAATATCTCCTGAACTTGGCCGCTGTGTTGTGACCGGTGCATACTAGCTCATTATGCTTTTGTATTGCAGGGTATGTTTGTTTTTTTCTCAGAGGTTTACAACCTCTTTAATTCAAGTGCTCACCAACAAAATATAAGACCCCAAAAATAAAAGATGTGGGTTGTGTCAAGTAAACAGATACCAAACAAGTCCAGCCTTAAAATTGCATTGCATGTGCAAACGCAAAAAAAACGGTTCCCAAAATTGTTCACGTGTGGTGCAACTTATGCCTACATACCCTCACTTGCCCCTTGCATTTGAATGTGTGTACAGGGGTGCTTTTAATTTTATTTATTTTTTAGAATTTTTTTCACATCCAACTTTTCTATGATCACATGGGGGCTAAACAAGCCCTTCATGTCCTAGCATGGTCAGGCGAGAGGTTTGCTTTATGGAGTCATCAGGCATCTATAAGGCATTGCCTGCACTGGAGGGCATATTGTGCTTGATTAGCTGCTTCTTCAGCTACAGTAGTCAGGGAATGATAGCTCTGAATCTGGAAGTGAGTTACTACACATCACTTCTGGGTTTATTAGTCACAAGTCTCCTCCTGCTCGCAATACTTTATTCGTGTTCGAGTGGTGGATGCATTTTCAGAGACTTGACAAAGTGACCAGGCGGTTCTAGAGCCGCCCATATTACTTATACTTGAAAGCCAAAAGCCAGCTTAAAAAAAATACCAAGCTTATGGTTGCAGCAGTGATATTACTATTTACTGGAGACCCTTGTTTTTTTTTTTTTTTTAATTTATGTTTATTGATTTTTCCATTGAACAGAGAAAAATTACAGAGCATATCAACATACACGCTTACACATTATTTTCTTGCATTCAGTAGCAATATACCAGTATTACACCGTGAAGCGGGAGCATAAACAATATAGTCTCGAAATAACATTCAAGCCTAATAAGGCCTACAGCTTGTGGCCACATGGCCACATAGGTGTCCCAGTTCCTCAACGGAGGAGAAGAAAAAAAAAAAAAAGAAACACAAAACCCTAATACCAAAGGTGTATCGAGAGTATTTAACTGTGATTTTTACAGGACTCATTCGGTTATTCTTATTCAGTAATACTTAAGTGCTTGCATTCACTCACACAACACTCATACCCATTCACCCAGCACTTCCACCCATTTCCCCAGCCGAAACTACAGCTGGGTGGGGGCACTCCTCCTACTCCCCCCCCCCACATTTATGTGGGATATGTTTCATGTCCCCAGCTTCTTTATTTAGGATAGGAGGTAGTTCTCCCCCCCCCCCATCAAACAGGAGGGGCTGAATCAGGGCCCACTACTGCTGAGACAGAGGGGTATCCTTCCAAAAGGAGCTGTCTATATCCAGCCAAGGTTGCCAGATCTTGTAGAATTTCTGTATACAGGCCCTTCCTTTATAGATTAGTTTAAAGGTTGGTACGACTTTGTTTATCATGCGGTACAGCAGTTGGATGTTGGGAGCAGATTCACACTTCCATTGTAGTAATATCAGTTTTCTGGCATAAAAGAGTATCAAGCGGACTAGGGTCCGTTCGTGGGTTCTGGGTATGTGGTCATTAAGGATGCCCAGGAGCCCCACTTCAACAGTGTGGGGGGTCACTAGGCATAGATTGTTTTCAAAAAAAGAGAATAGGTCCACCCAGAACCCCAAGAGGGCCGGGCAGGACCAAAACATGTGTACATAACCAGCATTGGTGCACTTACATCTAGGGCAGAGGGCCCCTGAAACATAACCCATGCGAGCCAGACGGGCCGGCGTGTAATGCAGTTGATGAATAAATTTGAACTGTATATATTGGTCGTTAGACCCAACAATATCCAAGAAACAGGCCCCAGAGGCCTCCTCCCACCCCTCCTCTGAAAGCCCAGGGATGTCGACCATCCACTTCCGCTGTGCAGCACGGAAGGGAGAACTCCCACCCGTCTGCAGTCGGGAGTAAATGGTCGTGGCTAATTTCGTAATGCCAGAACACGACATCAATGCCTCAAGCGGGGATTCAGCGAGCTCAAGAGTCAGGCCATGAAACTGCGCACGGACAGCGTGTCGTATGAGAAGATATTTAAAATAGAATTTATTTGATAATCCACTTGTAGCTTTTAGGACTTCAAAAGAGATAAATTCACCATTGAGAAAAATGTGGGCAGCGTGGGTAATGCCCAGCCGTGTCCACCACAATGCATCGGGGTGACCCATGAGCTCCAGAAGATTGGGGTTATGCCATAGGGGGGTTTTCGGTGAGACCCCCCCCAATTCTGAAATCGTCTTATTCCCTTCATGCCAGGCCAACCAACTCACTTCTATCGGGGAGCCGCGGGAGCATCGTTTTGGTAAAGATCTATGCATAATATCTACCAATGGGGTCTCTAGGCCAGCAAGTGCCTGCAGTAGATAGGTAGAGCAGGATGCGGAGGCCCCCTGGAACCATTCATAGACATAGGTTAATTGGGCTGCTATAAAATAGTGTCGCAAGTTGGGGCAGGCCAGTCCCCCATCACCCTTAGAGGCCTGGAGGGAAGCCTTCGCTATTCTGGGATTGGTCCCCTGCCATAGGAAGGAGGATAATAACGAGTCTATTCTTTTGAAGAGCTTTTTGTAGAGAAAAATAGGGGATGCCCTAAAGGCATATAAAAATTTAGGTAGGTATATCATTTTAAATATGTTCACCCGCCCTATCAAATTCAAAAGGTAATGAGGCCCAAGTTTGCAACCTGGTCTCCATGTGTGTAACAACTGGGGCAATGTTAAGAGATTCAAAGAGGGCCAGGTCTGCATTAATGTGAATGCCCAAATATTTAAATGTGGATCTGACTGACAGGTTAGAGTGAGATAAGTAAGTATAATCCTGTTTGGGGCCTATGGGAAAAGCAACAGACTTGTCCCAGCCCACCTTTAGTCCCGAGACCCTCCCGAACTCCTCCACCACTTCCATTAAAGATTTAAAGGACTGTTCTGTGCCATCAAGGTATATTAATGCGTCATCAGCATATAATGAGATCTTCTCTGTAAGATTACCATAACATATGCCGCCCACCGACGCCGTCTGTCGCACCGCCAGAGCCAAAGGCTCTATGGCAAGTGCGAACAGGAGTGGCGAGAGCGGGCAGCCCTGCCGTGTTCCCCTGTGTAAAGAAAAGACATCCGATACATCCTTGTTAGTACATATTCTTGCCCTGGGATTGATATATAGCAGGCGAACCCATTTTATAAATTGGTGACTAAAACCCATTCGGTGCATGACTTCCCACAAAAAGGTCCATTTCACAGTATCAAAGGCCTTCATCACATCCAGGGACAACACCAGGCCACTTTTATGCTCAGTGTCAGCTCTATGGATATGTATGAACAATCGTCTAATGTTGTCATATGTACTCTTTCCAGGCATGAATCCAGTTTGGTCCCTATGGATAAGGTGTAGGATAATCTTTTGTAGTCTCACTGCCAGTACCTTGGCCAGTATCTTAACATCGCTATTGAGTAAGGAGATTGGACGGTATGAGCCACATAGCGTTGGATCTTTATCAGGCTTGGGGATCACCACAATCAGGGCCTCACACATGGAGGAGGGGAGAACGCCCTCCTCCATTGCCTGCCCAAACTGAGAGTGCAACCTCTGTGCCAAGTCCCCAGCATAGTGTTTGTACCATTCAGCGGGCAAACCGTCCAATCCAGGAGTTTTGTTCGGGGGGAGTGAGTATATGGCAGTGGTAATTTCTTCTACCGTCAAAGGTTCATTTAAGATGGATCTGTGTGAGTCCTCCAGTACAGGGAACCGGAGAGACTCGAAGAAACCCATAGTTTCCCATTCAGGTGGAGAGGGCTGGGACGAATATAGGTCCTCATAGAAGGATTTAAAAGTTAGATTAATGGTCCTAGGGTCTGAAGCGATGGAGCCATCCGGCACCTGGATTTGCGGAATAGTCCTATCAACACAGTCCATGCGGGAGAGATATGCCAACATCTTGCCATTTTTCCCACTGTGTTCAAGCAGCCTGGCCGTCAGATATCTCTGTTGTTTCTGCGTTACATCCACCCTGTGGAGGTCCAGGGCCCTATGCGCCCCCACCAGGACCCCGTGGGAGTCCGGGGTGGGGGACGCAGAATACTGGGCCCTCGCAATCTCCAAGGAGGACTCTAGGGCTAAAAGAGTGGCCTGGAGGTTTTTTTTATGTCTGGTAGTGTTAGAGATGTATGAACCCCGCACAGTCGCCTTAAAGGCGTCCCATGTGGGGCCAGGGGAGGCAGATCCTTCATTATCCGCCCAAAAGTGGGACATGTCCTGTCCCACCGGGTCCTGTATTTCGGGGGTGGAGATCCAGCAAGGGCTGAGCCTCCACTGCCGAAAAGAGGGTCGGTGACCCATCACCAACTCTATCTTAAGGGCCGAATGGTCTGAGATTGTCTGCGAGATGTATGCGACCGACTTAACATAAGGGACCATATCAGAGGTTCCCAGGGCATAATCCAGCCTGGAAAGAGTACCATATGTTCTGGATTGACAGGAGTATTCTTTTATCAGTGGATGGCCACGCCGCCAAAGGTCGACGTAACCAAAGGAGGCACACCAGTGGCTAAATAGCTTGGATTCATATTGGAGGGGCCTCAACCTGTCCAGACCTGGGTCCAGGACAGAATTGAAATCCCCCAGCACAAGGGTAGGCAGACCCGGCAATTTAGAAAACTGTAAACTTAAGTCAGTGAAGATTGCAGCCGTGACAGGGGGGGGGGGCATACACCACCACCAAGACCAATGGGGTGGCGTGGATTTTACACAGTAAAAAAACGTACCTACCCATTGGGTCAATAACTACCTGGTCACAGGAGAAAGGGAGTCCCTTCCTTATGAGGACAGAGACTCCCCTAGCATAATTTGAGTACGTGGAATGATACCCCTGTGACACCCAGTGTTTTTTCAAAGCAAGTATTTTGGAGCCTAGGAGATGTGTCTCCTGTAGGCATAGTATCTGTGGCCTATGTGGCTTGAGAAATTCAAATAAGGATGCTCTTTTAAATTTAGAATTTAACCCCCGGACATTCCAGGAGATGCATGTGATTATAGACATGGCGGGGGGTTAAAAAGGGGCCCATATATGGTAATACAAATCAGACACTTGTCACCGGCGCGGCTGCAATCCAACACTGGGGGAGAGCAGGAGAAAAGGAGTACCCATGAACACATCCACACAACCACCATCCATGCAAACACACAAACCATTACACATACATTACCAGTTGAAATCCACATTGATTTCGTTACTACCCCTGCCGTACCCCAAGAACAAGGGGCCGGCTTTGTCCCAAAACTGCTAGTAGACACTAGGAACATGGCCAATACAGGCAAGTCAGCAAACTATTTTGATCAGTCAATGATCAGAGAACAAAAAAAGAAAAAAAAAAAAAAAGAAAACCAAAGGGGAAAGAAAAAGGAAAACAACTGCAGCATCCCAATCTTCCCCTTAAAGATCCATAGCCTCTTGTCGAGCTGTAGAATAAGGTACCTGCCATAGGCACAAAGAGCCCCCGATTGGGGCGAGAAAAAGAAAATGAAGTGGCTTTGTAGCCTGTGCGGGGGGGATACCCCGATCAGGTTGCAGGTGGTCGGTCAGATGCGCGGCCGGGTTTGGACAGGGATTCATACCAGGAAAGCGCAGTAGCAGGGTTCTGAAAAAAGTGCACTTGGTCCTGGTGGACGACTCTCAGCGTCGCGGGAAATTGCATGGAGTATTGTATGGTCTGTTCTCTCAACTTCTGTTTAACATGTTGATACTTGGCTCTCGCAGCACGAACTGCTGGGGAGTAATCTGGGTAGAGGGAGACCGATGCGTTGTTGATTTTCAGGCTTCCCTTTATGCGGGCAGCCCTCAGGATAGCGTCCCTGTCCCTATAATTTAGGAGACGGATAACCATGGTGCGAGGGGGGTTTCCAGCAGGGAGCGGTCTCCCAGGGACCCTGTGGGCCCGTTCGATCACAAAACATGGGGACAGGCAGTCTTTGCCAAATTCCTGGGTAAACCAGCATTCAAGGAAGGATACCGGGTCTGCACCCTCGACCCGTTCTGGGAGGCCCACCAGGCGCAGGTTATTCCTACGTAAACGATTTTCCAAATCGTCGATCTTATCTGCCAACGATTGAATTCTGTTGCCATGGGTTTTCAGCACAGGCAGGGCCGGGCCTACAGTGTCTTCCAGGTCACTAATGCGGCGTTCTGTCTCAGCGACCCGGTCCCTGACCTTATGCATGTCCTGGCGCATTATAGTAATGTCCAGCTTTAGTTCCTCCACCTTCCCCATAATATCAGAATGATTTACCTTCAGGATTTTGAGAACATCCAGCAAGGTGGGCTCCGGTTCCGGCCCCTCCTCGAGACCGTCATCACTCGGAGCGGGGTGGGCCAGGGGTATTGAAGGGGCTGAAGCCCCAGGGGATGGTGGTAGTGAGGGGTCCAGATCATCACCGAAGAGTTCCGGTGTAGATGAGAGAGGCACATGTAGCATGGTGGAGCGGCGGCCATCTTGGGAGGACCGAGTGGTAATATTCATCCTGACCGGGGGCTGTTTTCTCCCTTTTCTTCCTCCCATCCACCAAAATTCTTCCGTGGATGAGTAGCAGGGTCCCTCTTGGGTGTCTGGAGAAAGTTTTGGGCCGATTGGTTTGGCAGGTTAGCAGGATTGCGAAGGATTGTGCAGAGGGATCTTGGAGCTGCAGAGAGGAACGTCTGCTCACATGCTGCGTCAGGCCACGCCCCCCCTGGAGACCCTTGTTTAATACATTTTTTTACATTACAAGACAAATGCAGATTCTTTTCTCTCCATGTAATACAGAAGATGTTACTTCAATGTTTTGGAGGTGGGCACCGGTTGAAAGACTGACACGTAGCCGAGTACAGACAGCCACATCTGACTCCTAAGCCACTGGCACTCTTAGGACTCGTCGTCAATACCCTGTGTTTATGCGGCATTTATTCAGCATTTTTAAAGCCTCGTAACCACCCTTCAACATCTGCCATGAATATTACAAATGGCACCATACAGTACTGTTCACAAAGGAGCGGTAGTGTTGTGCGATGGTAAAAATTAGGCAGCATGTCGCTTTCATGAGGCATCGCCACCTCCATTGATTTCAATGGTAATGCTCTGTAACCACACCTTAACACCTATAGCATTTATGGCGTGTTAGTGAAGCATTTATAAAGTGTTAACTGGGTGCTGGGGGAGAAGTTCCTGTGTTACAGAATGCACTTGGAAGTAGAGCTGCACGATTAATCGTATGAGAATCGCGATCTCGATTCACCCCCCCCCGCGATCTCGATTCTGGATTACCACGATTTTTCAGGTCACCCGGAATGTAGCCTGGACCGGAGGAGAAGCCGTTGGAACCAGCGTGGAACAGGGATAGTTAAACACACCTTTACTGTTGATTGGTCGGCAGCAGCTACCTCCTGCTTTTCTCTGAATCTGCGATTGGCAGAGACGTGAGACACGGTCCTCCATTGGTTTTAAGAAAGCTCTTTGGATAATGTGATTGGCCAGGGGGAGGAACATGGCGATGGTTGTTTATTCGTATAGCCACACCCCCTGGCTGTGTTCCTGTGGATGTGATTGGATAGCGCGGGAGAAAAGTGTGCGAGTGGAGAAGCTGCATCCTTGTAACGGAGAGAGGACACGGAGGGTGCCCGGGACTTGCGGCCTATGGCAGGGTGCGGGCCGGTACAAGGGGTGGGCGGGAGGGTCGGCTGCCCTGGGCGACTGTAAAATAGGTAGTGGAGGGGGTGCTGCAATGAGAGTTTGTGCGACTATTAACTGACAGAAGTAGTGACAGCGGCATCACTACTTCAGTCAGCGCTTAGTGTTGTATGATATGTGCCAAATCTGGAGAGCAGGATGTGCTCTCTTGCTTCTCTCCAGCGTAACTCTCCTATCACTGTAGCGCTCTTCCATCGGGACTTTACAGTTGGTTTACCCGCCCCCATCTCCTCCCAGCAAACAATGTGTTAACAAACTCTGTATAGTCCGGAGGTGACATCCACTGGCATCCCTGAGCTGCGATCCCGGCCCCCTTCAGCAGCGGGCGGCATCTTTCCAGCTGCCTGTGCAAAGGCTTAGAGATCGGCTCTGACATGTCAACATGAGGAGGAGCCTCGGAAGAAGGACATCACGGAGCGATGTGCCGCGCTGTATCTGAGGTCTAAGTGTATGGGAAAAGCTGCAGCCCAGGCAAGGGAAAGGAGAACTGCACTCACTGAGGACACAAGGGGGGATCAGAGCATTTGTACTTGAAGGTATAGGGAGATTACTTCTAGGCGGGATCGATATGGGGGGGGGGGTGTATTTGTGCTAGGAAGGAAAATCATCTGGGGGGGGGGGGGGTTGTGCTGGGATGGGGAATTTGAGGGGTGACAGATTTTTTCTGGTAGGGATATTTGGGGGGGGGGGGGGGCTAGAAGGGGTGATTTGTGCTGGGGGATGGGTGGAAGATGATTTGGGCTAGGATAGGAAATCCTGAAGCTGTCAGGGGGATGGGGGATTTGTGTTTGTAGGGATGATGGGGTGTATGTGTGCTAGGGAAGATTTTTTTGGGGGGGGGGGTTTGTGTTAGGAGGAGGTATTTGGGGGGGGGGGGGTGACAGGAGTAAGGAGTAAGATTTGTTCTAGGAGGGGGTGTGCTGGCCTGGGAGGATGAGTATTTGTGCCAGGAGGGGGGGGGGATTTGTGCCACAGGGATGGGGGGAAAGGATTTGTACTAAGAGGGGGGATTTGGGGGGGGGGGGTTGTGCAAGAAGAGGTGATTGGGGAGGGGATTTGTGCTAGGACAGGAAATATTGGGGCTGTTAGAAATGGGTATTTGGGGGGGGGGGGGGATTTATGCTCGTAGGGATGATAGGAGTGCTACAGGGGAAGTCTAGAGGGGAAATTTTGGGGGAGGATTTGCGGTAGGAGGGGGAATTTAGGGGGGTGAGAGGCGTAAGATTTGTGCTAGGAGGGTAAATTTGAGGGAGATTTGGGGGGGGAGGATTTGTGCTACTAGGGATGATTGATAGGTATTTGTGCTAGGAGGGGACATTTGGAGGAGGGGAGGATTTGTGCTTAGAGGGGAAATTTGAGGGGTGAGGATATGTGCTAACAGGGTGCGGGATATTTATGCTAGCAGGGAACATTTGAGAAGGATTTAAGCTTAGAGAGAGGATTGGGGGGTGGGGGAGATGTGTGCTGGGAGAGGGTATTTCAGTGGGGAGAGTTTTGTAAGGAGGGGGATTTTTGTTTGGCAAGGCTTGCAATGAGAATTAATGCATAGGGCTAAGCGTGCTGATTTTTTGTATTTCTTTCTTTTTTTTTTGGGGGGGGGGGGGGGTTTGCTAACACATGATGCTCAAACACCTTGGGGGGGGGGGGGCGCAGTTTGGCATCTTCGCCCTGGGCACTAGATGACCTTGTCCCAGCACTGCCTGTCCTCACACCTTCCTCCTCATACATGAAGAACACCCCGACCTGTGTCATCACACCTTCCTCCTCATACATGAACACCCCCACCTGTCCTCACACCTTCCTTCTCATACATGAAGAACACCCCCACCTGTCCTCACACCTTCCTCCTCATACATGAACACCCCCACCTGTGTCATCACACCTTCCTCCTCATACATGAACACCCCCACCTGTGTCATCACACCTTCCTCCTCATACATGAACACCCCCACCTGTCCTCACACCTTCCTTCTCATACATGAAGAACACCCCCACCTGTCCTCACACCTTCCTCCTCATACATGAACACCCCCACCTGTGTCATCACACCTTCCTCCTCATACATGAACACCCCCACCTGTGTCATCACACCTTCCTCCTCATACATGAACACCCCCACCTGTCCTCACACCTTCCTTCTCATACACGAAAGAACACCCCCACCTGTGTCCTCACACCTTCCTAGATGATAAAATGGTGGTTGTTGCAATCTTTTATGTCACACTGTACTTGCGCAGCAGTCTTTCAAATGCAATTTTGTGGGGAAAATTTACTTTAATTTTTTTTAAACTAACCAGTAAAGTTAGCCCAATTTTTTTTTGTATAAGGTGAAAAATTTTACTCTGCGAGAATCGTGAGAGAATCGCGATCTTCATTCTAAGCAAAAGAATCGTGATTCTCATTTTGGCCAGAATCGTGCAGCTCTACTTGGAAGTAATAGAGAACTAGGATAGAGCAGCTCCAGTCACTTCTAGTCTGTTATATAGAGATGCAACAAAATTTTGGCGGCTGAAACATACCGGATGAAAATGATGTCATCGGCATGTGACTCACAACAGCTGTAATTTTTGGCCAAGTGAATCCTGCATTTTTGGTTGACACCAAAATTTACATTCGGCAACACGATTTGCTTCTGTGTGCAGGAAAAAAAACATAAACCAGCCAGTAATACAGACAGTGCCAGGTAGGAGCAGATGCATTGAGCATTGTCAGTTGCAAAGCTTTTCGTTTCAGCAAAGTTGAGTTGGACCAACTCAAGTGTCCAAGAGATCACAGAACACGAATCCATCTTGCAGAGAATTCACAAAAATGTCTGCCATCACACCACAACCTAACCACAAAGTAGATTTCCTCTACATTTAAGCACTTCCCACTAGAAAAGCAATGCTTTCATGGGCATTTATCGAGCATTCCTGAAGCTTTATCAGCGCTTCATAAACACAATGAAAACATGCCATAAATGCTATTGCTGGTTCCATAGAAACTATAGAAGAGGCTATATAAATACCTTATAGTGTTATAACGTTCAGACTTGGGTCTGGTTCTGAAGAGGCATCCCGTAGTAAGTCCTCTAGCTCTCTGTCGCTGTAGGTTTCAAGAGAATCTGTGTAAAAATGAGATGAAGGGTTAAAAAAAAAAGACTGTGGCATATTTTTTTTAGCATTTCAGCTCTTCAGATTTAGGCTTTAGTAGCAGACATGCTCCAAAAGGAAAACAGAAAATGTCCTGGCCCCCAGGTTAAACTTGCGGCAATGGAACCCTACTGTTTCGATGCCAGACCAAGGAGGGCCTAACTAAGTGAATGATTTAGGTGGCAGGTGGATCGGTTGCATCTTTTAATTGGTATATTATATTTGATTGAAGTTTTATGAAATGCAAATAAAGTTTGGTATGCTCGGCTGTCCCTGCCTACAAACATTGTCTAAAACAGAAATCTCACTCTGAAGAAATTCATTTAGATTCAGTCTCTTGGTTCTGGGCAAGGTCAATGTGAAGCTGTGAACTATAAAAGGTAATCTATAGTCGCAGGATACACTTTTGTTTTATAACATCAGCATTGCAAAAGCAACAAGCTATAGTAATTTTTGACAATCCAATACAAGCTTACTTGAAAAACCTCCTTTCATGTTGTGAGTTTTGCCTGTCTGCTGGCTATCGCTTTCCATAACTTCCTGGATTCCCAGCATGCTTTGCAGTATGATGTAGTGCGTTTCCTGTGCTCGCTCTGCCTCCTGAACCGCCTCCTCTCAGCACCTCTGTAGTTCAGAAGGCAGGCTCTGTGATAGGTGTGACACAGACAGGTCTACTCACCGGCATAGCGAATGTGTGCCACAGAATTAAAAGTAGTAAGTGGGATTCTTCAAAAGAAAGTTTATAAGCTTCAAAATCTGATCATTAAGCGTGGGTTAGTAAGATTTCAAATTTAACACAGAAGCGAATATGGGATTTAAAATTAACCACAGATAAACTCTGAGATCACATGCTGTACACCATCTCTCTTCTGGTTCCTGAGTATCCAGCACATATAGGGTGCCAGAACTCTACAAAATTCTATGGGGCCAACTGCCAGAAGGTCAAACGGTATACAAGGTTATCACAATAATAGAAAAACACGCGTAATTCACAGCTTACCTCCCCCAGATCCAGAGTATAAACTATTAGGGAGAGCCTTTAACATGTAGCACAGATCAGCTCTGACCAACGAAAAATAAACTTTGTTCACCTTCATTTGTGCATAAATAATACATAAAATAGCAGTAAAGAATAGAGCAGGGGTCACTAATGAGGTGGATATCTACCTGAACTACATGGGAGAAGTAAAAGATCACCGGGCACAGTGTCACCTCCTCACATCAGATTTAAACCTCTATTTGCCATACTACCATGTCGCAATCGCATGCATTGCACGGCAATCATGGGTTTAAATCAGGTGTTGAGGAGGCAACATATCGCCGCCTCACCACCCATCAAACACACTTTGAGAGAAGCAGCAGTGCCTGCTGCACTTGTGAATGAGCCATTTTTAGAAAGTGCACCAAACTCACAGGATATAATAGAAGTCTATTGCCGCATACACACGATCGTTTTTAATGTCATTTTCAAAAACAACGTTTTTCTAGACGTGATTTTTCTTGTTTCCTCTCAAGCCTGCCTTGCATACACACGTTCATTAAAAAAACGCTCGAGCAAAGCGCAGTGACGTACAACACGTACGATGGCACTATAAAGGGGAAGTTCCGTTCGAATGGCACCACCCTTCATGTTAGTAAAGTTTGTTGAGAGACGATTCGCGCTTTTCAGCCTCGTGCTTTTCAGTCCGTTACAGCGTGACGAATGTGCCATCTCCATTACTAATGCTAGTTTTACCAGAACGAGCGCTCCCGTCTCATACTTGATTCTCAGCATGCGCGTTTTTTTTCCCCCTCGTAAAAGCACACACACTACCGTTTTTCACGTCGTAAAAAAAAAACGACGTGAAAAAATAGAGCAGGTTCTCATTTTTTTTAGGCTATTTTTCACGTCGTTAAAAATGCTCTGGAGCCTACACACGATCGTTTTTAATGCCCAATTTAAAAAATGGCATTTTTAACGACGTGAAAAACGATCGTGTGTACGCGGCATATGGCTAAGTGCAGCAAACCCACAGGATATAATAGAAGTCTATAGCCAAGCGCAGCAAACCCGCAGGAAAGCTGCAGGTACACTGCACCCGCTGTGTGGGTAAACCGCAGCACATCAGTGTGAAAGCAGCCCTATATTATTATGCCCAGTGTATTGTTTCACACTGACCTGAAGATCTCTTCTTTCCTGCTGCTGGCACCACTCTGGAGACCGCTAGCTGGTATAAGAGGCGGAGTGCAGTTGGTATAACTCTGCAGTGAACAGGAGCCAGCACTACAGATGAGGCATTCAGCTTATGCGGCTCTTGCTCCCTACTACAGATCCAACTTCACAAGTAGCTTCAATGCATTGCACTATGTTAGATGCCCTGGGATGGGGTGGTCAGTAAGCCAAGACTGAGCTCTATCAGGCACTTGTCCGTGATCTACTGGCGGATCGCGCTCTACAGGTTGCTGACCCCCGGAATAGAGCAAATAGAGTCTATCCTATATGGTCTACTGTGCATGTGAATGCCAATCTTTTTATGAAAGCTAAGCTATGAGAGATGTAGGCTGATCTTGCTGAACTTTCTTTTTAAATTGCTAGTTCTCTGGCTCTCTTTTTGATGCTTTTACTCTAATGCGGTCTGAGACATCAATCAAGACCAAGTATAGAGATAAGTTCTGTCAGGCCTTTACAGCATGCTTTTTCTGTGACAAAAAGGTATTAATGTTCTTTTTCGTACATCACGGGACACAGAGCGACTTAGTCATTACTAATGGGTTATATAGTTTACCTTCAGGTGCTGGCACTGGCAACTTCCAAACCGGAAGTACCCTCCCCTATATAAGCCCCTCCCATCCGGGAGCACCTCAGTTTTTTGCCAGTGTCTAAGGTGTTGGCCAAAGAGTAACATGTGTTTTCACTGGGCTTGCGTACAGGTTCTTTTGGGCCTCAGTAAGCTGTTCCGGATCCCACCAAAAAAGCTTCATAGCTAAACGGTCGGTACCCGGGCCTTGCAGCAGAAGAGCAAGGTTTTGCCTGTAATGCCTCTCTTAGGAGGGCTGGACCCTGGGATCCAGAGCTCTGGTCATACCCACGACCAAGATGTTGTCTGTGCAGGGTGCTATACAGGTCCAGGGGAGTGGAATCCTTGGGAACCCGGTCCCTGAAGGTTTAATTACAATGCCTGCCGTGATAGGTGAAGTTTGGGCTTCTGTGGACCAAACAGAGTCCTGCGGCGGGGAACAGGTAAGTGGGGGCCCCCAGGAACTTGGTTCTATTGGGGGACCCCCAAGCCTAATTTGTCTGTCTGTTACCTAACGGTATTCCCGCTAATATCTGTGTATGCCTGTAACTACTGAAAATGTAAAATTTTAAATAGTAGTCAAGAAAAAAAAAAAAAAAGGACCGTGGTACCTGTGTTAAACCACTAGAGGCCGCTGTGGTCCATTTTTCTTGTCATGTGGATCTTTGGTTTTCTCAAGTCAAAAGATCCAGGCAGTTGGTAAGTTTCTCTGTGGGAATCCACTTCCTCTGCCCTGTTGCTGCGCTCATCCACCGCACAGGCCCTCCGGCAATAAGGGCCCTGGCTCCTAGTCCCTGTTTGATATTCGAAAAGGGCGCCAATGGCGCACGGGCGCGCGCGCGGGCGCGTGCACGCGCCTCCTATGAAAAAAAAAAAAAGGGCGGGGCGGGTGGATGACGCTCGAAGCGCGCCACGGCGCTTCTGCGCATGTGCAGGCGTCCCAGCTTGTATAAAGACACAGTACAAGTGTCAGCTGGATGCAAACAGAGCTAGCAACAAACAGTGGCACACAGAGGCGGTTGATGCAGGCATCCCCATAGAAAGGCACTTTAGTGGACACCAGCTGGTATATAGCAGCAACTGTGTTAGACTATTACCAGCAAAATGGGTGTATGACGACGGGAATACCTCAGCTTTGTGCTTATAGGATATGTCGTCCAGACGCTCTGGAAATAGATCTTCCAAGAAGCGAAAGGGGTCTCCGTCGGGCTCTGAGGATTTTGGGCATGCTGTACTGCGCCAATCTCCCCTGAAATTTCAGAGGTCAGTAGCCGTAGGAACCCCGCAGGAGTACCTGGTACTGCGGCTGTCCCCAGTCCACCTGCTCCTGTATATATAACAGAGGAGGTTTTATCCTCAACTCTGGGAGGATTGGAAGAGAGATTAACAGCATTGATCGCTGCTTCCCTGTCACAGGAAAAGCGCGTCCGATCTCCGTCTCCTCCTGCAGAGTGCCTGTTAGTGGAGGAACAGTCCCAGAGATCGACCTACCTGAAGGGGATCAGGTGAGGTTGATAAAGTTATAGAGGAATCAACAGTGGAAGAACCTTTCTCAGCATCTCAGGCTGAAAGATTATGGGTTCAGTCTCTGACTAACATGGTCCGAGCAGCATTTTAAATGCCTCTGGCGGAACCATCAACCACTACTGTCTCCTCGCTGGGGTCGCTGAAAGCTCCCCAGACTGTCTGTTCCTTCCCAATCCACCCTTTATTGGAAGGGTTTATTTACCAGGATTGGGAGCATCCTGATAAAATATTTACTCCCCCCAAGAGATTTCCAGTGATCTATCCCATGGAGGATAAGTTCATGAAAAAAAAAAAAAAATGGAGGGTCCCTACAGTGGACACAGCCATCTCTTGTGTAAATAAATCACTGACATGTCCAGTAGATAATGTTCCAATGTTCAAAGACCCAATAGATAAAAAATTGGAGTCTTTACTAAAATCTGCTTTCTCTACAGCAAGCATGGTGACACAACCTGCAGTAGCAGCGATTGGAGTCTGCCAAGCAATGAAAGATCAGTTGAAACAAGTCTTAAGGGACTTACCAGATCAGCAGGCTCTTGCCCTAGCTGACCTACCTAGAGCCTTGTGTTGCGGTGGACGCCATAAAGGATACAATCCAACAGGCATCCCGCTTTACGCTGTCTGTAGACATATGCGTAGGCTTCTATGGCTCAAAAACTGGTCTGCTGAAGCTCCCTGTAAGAAATTGCTGATTAGCTTCCCATTTCATGGAGAACGCTTATCTGGAGATGATCTGGACAAATATATCCAGAAAACTTCTGCTGGTAAAAGTACACTCTTGCCGGTTAAGAACAAGGGTAGAAGTCCTTCTTTTAAGAGGCCTACTTCTCCAGTCCCTGGCACATCGGCTGTGAAACAGTTCCGACGGCCTCCGCGGTCAAATCCAGGGGGCAGAAATCAGGGACAATCACAGGGTAACAAGAAACCCTGGGTCAAGAGAGGTACAAAACCTCCCCCCAAGTCATGAAGGGTTGCCCCCACTCAATCGGGTGAGGGGAAGACTTCAGTTGTTCACAGAGACCTGGCGGGACACCATCAGAGATGGGTGATCTCCGCAGTAAGTCTGGGATACAGGCTGGAGTTAAAAGACATTCCTCCTGCCCATTTTATAAGGTCAAACGTGCCAAGCGATCCCCAGAAGAGTGGATCCCTCCTTCTGGCACTAGAGCAACTATTGCCCCAAGGGTAATCATGAAGGTTCCCTTGGAAGAAAACGGGTTCGGGTTTTACTCGAACCTTGTCACAGTCCCCAAACCAAATGGGGACATGAGGCCCATATTAAATATAAAAGGGCTAAACAAGTTCCTACATATCAGGACTTTTTCGGATGGAGTCGATCCGATCGGTGGCCACCGCCCTACAAGGGCAGGAATGGTTAGCCTCGATCGACATAAGGGATGCTTATTTGCATATTCCCATCTGTCCGGCCCACCAGAAATTTCTACGCTTTGCAGTAGAAGGGCGCCATTTTCAGTTCAGAGCCTTACCTTTCGGTCTGGCCACAGCACCACGAGTGTTCACAAAAATTCTGGCCCTACGATTGGCCAAACTAGGAACACAAGGTGTAACGATAATGGCATATCTAGACGACTTGTTGCTGATAGACCACTCAGTGAAAAAAACTAGAAGTGGTCGTTCACAAGATAATCAAGTATCTGGAATCTCACGGTTGCATTATCAACCGAGACAAGTCAGCCCTAAAACCAGTCAAAAGCCTGGAATACTTGGGGGCTAAGACTGGATTCAAATCAGAGAAAGTTTTTCTTACCTCCAGAGAAGGTGTCGTCTTTGAAAGATTTGACCCACTTAGTGGGTACAAAAAAGAAAAACCATCCATACGCCTGTGTATAAGGCTGCTGGGAAAAAATGGTGGCTTCATTCGAAGCAGTACCCTACGGTCAATTCCATTCAAGGAACTTGCAGAGGGCCATACTGTCAGCCTGGAACAAAAAAGTTCAGGCTTTAGACTTCCCAAGTCCCTGTCCCCTTCCGTTCGCAAGAGCCTCCATTGGTGGTTGGTGCCAGAATCTGGAAAAAGGGAAACCCTTCAGTCCGGTTTCTTGGAATGTGGTCACTACAGATGCCAGCCTCATAGGCTGGGGGGCAGTACTGGAGCAATGGTCTCTCCAGGGCAAGTGGTCAGAAGCAGAGAAGGCCCTGCCCACCAATCTCTTAGAGATACGAGCAGCCCGGTATGCCCTAGTAGCATGGACATCCAAACTCCAAGGGTCACCTGTCAGAATTCAATCAGACAATGCCACAGCAGTGGCATATATCAATCACCAGGGTGGCACCAGGAGTCGTGCAGCCCAGAGGGAAGCGAATTGCATCCTGGAATGGGCAGAAAGGTATGTCACAGCCATATCCGCGGTTTTCATCCCAGGAGTGGAAAATTGGAGAGCGGACTTTTTAAGTCGCCAGCAATTATGCCCGGGGAATGGTCTCTTCACCCCGAGGTTTTCCAGGCAATATGCCAGCGGTGGGGAACACCGGATGTAGATCTGCTAGCATCCAGATTCAACGCAAAGGTGGACAGATTTGTGTCTCGCACAAAGGATCCCCTAGCTTGCGGTTCGGATGCCCTAGTGTTCCCTTGGGATCAGTTCAAGCTGATATATGCATTCCCACCGCGATTAATCCGCAGAATCAGGGTAGAAAAGAAACCAGTGATTCTGGTGGCTCCAGCGTGGCCCCGAAGGGCATGGTACGCGGAGATTGTAAAAAATAGGATTTTTATAACAGCTTACCTGTAAAATCCTTTTCTTGGAGTACATCACGGGACACAGAGCGACATAGTCATTACTAATGGGTTATATAGTTACCGTCAGGTGCTGGCACTGGCAACTTCCAAAACCGGAAGTACCCTCCCCTATATAAGCCCCTCCCATCCGGGAGCACCTCAGTTTTGTAGCAAAGCAATAAGTGTCCCCAAAGAGGGGTGGGAGCTCTGTGTCCCGTGATGTACTCCAAGAAAAGGATTTTACAGGTAAGCTGTTATAAAAATCCTATTTTCTTTCTCGTACATCACGGGACACAGAGCGACATAGTCATTACTAATGGGATGTCCTAAAGCAATGCCAAATGAGGGGGGGGGATACACCATATATAAGCTGAGCGCTATCAGACATGAGGATCTTTTGCGGCCTGCAACACACTGCGCCCAAAGGCGACATCCTCCTGACTTCTAACGTCCACCTGGTAGGACCTAGTAAACGTGTGTACCGAAGACCATGTTGCGGCCTTACAGATTTGAGCCAGGGAGGCCTGGTGATGCACTGCCCATGAAGTTCCAACTGCTCTCGTGGAGTGCGCCCTAACTTTGAACGGAGGCGGTCTACTTCTCAAGCTATAGGCTTGTATTATGACCTGTCGAATCCACTTGGCTAAAGTAGATTTTGACGCTGCCTGACCCTTTCTGGGGCCTTCCGGCAGAATAAACAAAGTATCCGTTCTGCGAATCTGAGCAGTGGCTTTTAGATAAGCTTTAACTGCTCTTACTACATCCAAAGAATGCAATAACTTTTCCTCTACCGAAGTAGGTTTGGGGAAAAAAGAAGGAAGAACCACATCTTGGTTCAAATGAAACCTCGATACCACCTTAGGAAGAAAGGCTGGATGAGGACGTAACACTACTCTGTCCTTATGGATAACCAGATATGGCTCCTTACAGGACATAGCTGCTAATTCCGATACTCTTTTTAGCCGAACAAATGGCTACTAGAAAAATCAATTTCCTGGTAAGAAGCACCAAGGAAATATGCTGTAATGGTTCAAATGGTTGTTTCTGTAGAACCGACAGAACCAAGTTTAGATCCCATGGACATATGGGAATATTAACCGGAGGACTAATACGCATCACTCCTTGTATAAAGGCTTTGACTAGTGAATGCGAAGCCAAGGGCCTTTGAAAAAATATTGACAAGGCCGAAATCTGACCCTTGATAGTACTCAAGGCAAGCTTCCTATCTACAGCCCACTGTAGGAAGTCCAGAATCCTACCTATTACGTACTTATGTGGATGCCATTTCTTGGCCTCACACCACACGATGTACGCCTTCCAGATTCTATAGTAGATCTGCCTGGATACCGGCTTCCTGGCATTGATCATGGTAGATACCACAGCATTAGAGAGCCCTCTCTTTTTTAGAATGTGGGCTTCAATAGCCAGGCCGTCAAACCTAGGGCTGGTAAGGAAGGGTGGTATATCGGTCCTTGCGAAAGCCGGACGACGTGGGAGAGTCCAAGGACTCCCCACTGAAATTTTACAATCTCCGCGTACCACGCTCTTCGGGGCCACGCTGGAGCCACCGGAATCACTGGTTTCTTTTCTACCCTGATTCTGCGGAGTAATCGAGGTAACCATTGTGGCGGTGTGAATGCATATATCAGCTTGAACTGATCCCCAGGGAACACTAGGGCATCCGAGCCGCAAGCTAGGGGATCCCTTGTCCGAGAGACAAACCTATCCCCCTTTGCGTTGAATCTGGATGCTAGAAGATCTACATCCGATGTTCCCTACCGCTGACATATTGTCCAGAAAACCTCGGGGTGAAGGGACCCTTCCTCTGGGCCTAATTGCTGGCGACTTAGAAAGTCCGCCTTCCAATTCTCCACTCCTGGAATGAATACCGCAGATATGGCTGGGACATATTTTTCTGCCCATCTCAGGATGTAATTTACTTCCCTTTGGGCTGCACGACTCCTGGTGCCCCCCCGATTGATATATGCCACTGCTGTGGCATTGTCTGATTGAATTCTGACAGGGGACCCTTGGAGTTTGGATGTCCATGCTACTAGGGCATACCGGGCTGCTCGTATCTCTAAGAGATTGATGGGCAGGGCCTTTTCTGCATCCGACCATCTGCCCTGGAGAGACTATTGCTCCAGTACTGCTCCCCAGCCTATAAGGCTGGCATCTGTAGTGACCACCTTCCAAGAAATCGGACTGAAGGATTTCCTTTTTTCCAGATTCTGGGGAACCAACCACCAACGGAGGCTCTTGCGAACGGAAGGGGACAAGGACATTGTAAGTCTAGGGCCTGAACTTTTTTGTTCCAGGCTGACAGTATGGCCCCTTGCAAATTCCTTGAATGGAATTGACCGTAGGGTACTGCTTCGAATGATGCCACCATTTTTCCCAGCAGCCTCATATACAGGCATATGGACGGCTGTCTTTTTTGTACCCACTAAGTGGATCAAATCTTTCAAAGACAACACCTTTCCTCGAGGCAAGAATATTTTTCTCTGGCCTGAATCCAACCTTAGCCCCAAGTATTCCAGACTTTTGACTGGTTTTTAGGGCTGACTTGTCTCGGTTGATAATCCAACCGTGAGATTCCAGATACTTGATCGTCTTGTGAACGACCACGTCTAGTTTTTTCACTGAGTGGTCTATCAGCAACAAGTCATCCAGATATGCCATTATCATTACACCTTGTGTTCTTAGATTGGCCAATAAAGGGCCAGAATTTTTGTAAACACTCGTGGTGCTGTGGCCAAACCGAAGGGTAAGGCTCTGAACTGAAAATGGCGCCCTTCTACTGCAAAGCGTAGAAATTTTTGGTGGACTGGAAAGATGGGAATGTGCAAATAAGCATCTTTGATGTCGATCGTGGCTAACCAATCCTCCCCTTGTAGGGCAGTGGCCACCGATCGGATCGACTCCATCGGAAAGTCCTGATATACAGGAATTTGTATAGCCCTTTTAGAATTAATATGGGCCTCCCGTCCGCGTTTGCTTCGGGACTGTAAAGAGGTTTGAGTAAAACCCGAACCCTCATTCTTCCAGGGGAACCTCCATAATTACTCCTTGGAGCAATAGTTGTTCTAGTGCCAACAGGAGGGACTCTCTCTTCCGGGGATCCCTTGGCACGTTTGACCTCAAAAATGGGAAGGAGGAGAGTCTTTTAACTCCAAACTGTATCCCAAACCTACTGCGGAGAGCACCTATCTGTCTTGATCGTGTCCCGCCAGGTCTCTTGCGAACAACTGGAGTCCTCCCCCCACCCGACTGAGTGGGGGCTTCAATGAATTTAACTTTGGGGGAGGTTTTGTACCTCCCCTGACCCAGGGTTTCTCATTACCCTGCTACTGTCCCTGTTTTTTACCCCCGGGATTTGACCGAGGAGGCCGTCGGAACTGTTACACAGCCGATGCCCCAGGGACTGGAGAAGCAGGCCTCTTAAAGAGGGACCTCTAACTCTGCTTTTAACCGGCAAGAGCGTATTTTTACCGCTGGAAATTTTCTGGATATATTTGTCCAGGTTTTCCCTGAATAAGCGTTCACCATGAAATGGGACGCTAACCAGCCATTCTTTACAGGGAGCTTCAGCAGACCAGTTTTTGAGCCATAGGAGCCTACGCATATGTACTATAGACAGCGTAAGGCGGGAGGCCTGATGGACTGAATCCTCTATGGCGTCAACCGCAAAGCCTAAGGCTCTAGGTAGATCAGCTAGGGCAAAGCCTGCTGATCTGTCAAGTCCCTCAAGACCTGTTTCAACTGATCCTTCACTGCTTAGCAGACCCCAATAGCTGCTACTGCTGGTTGTATCACCAAGCAGATTTTCATAAGGACTCCAATCTTTTATCTATTGGGTTCTTGAACATTTGGACATTATCCACTGGACATGTCAGTGATTTATACATACAAGAGATGGCTGCGTCCATTGTAGGGACCTTCCATTTTTTTTTTTTTTTTTTTTTTTTTGATGAACTTATCCTCCATGGGATAGACCACCGGAAATCTCTTGGGGGAATAAATATTTTCTCAGGACGTTCCCAATCCTGGTAAATGAGCCCTTTCAGTAAAGGGTGAAGTGGAAAAGAACAAACAGTCTGGGGGCTTCTAGCGACCCCAACGAGGATACAGTAGTGGTTGATGGTTCCGCAAGGTGCATTTTTAAATGCTGATCGGACCATGTTAGTCAGAGACTGAACCCATAATCTTTCAGCTTAAGATGCTGAGAAAAGGTTCCCCCACTGTTGATTCCTCTATAACAGAATCAACCTCATCCTGATCCCCTTCAGGCAGGTCGATCCCTGTATGGGACTGTTGCTCTGCTAACAGGCACTCTGAAGGAGGAGACGGAGATCGGACGTGCTTTCCCTGACAGGGAGGCAGCGATAAATGTTGACAATCTCTCTCTAATCCTCCCAGAGCTGAGGAAAAAACCTCCTCTGTTACATACACAGGAGCAGGTGACTGAGGACAGCCACAGTACCAAGTACCCCTGCGGGGTCTCTACGGTCACTTACCTCTGAACTTCAGGGGAGACTGGTGCAGCAGGAGTATGCCCAAGATCCTCAGAGCCCGATGAGACCCCCTTCGCTTCCTGGAAGATTCAGTTCCGGAGCTTCTGGACGGCATATTCCTAAGCCTAAAGCTGAGGTATTCCAGCCGTAATACACCACTTTTACTGAGAATAGTCTAGCACAATTGCTGCTATATCACAGTTGGTGTCTACTAATGTGCCTTTCTAGGGGATGCCTGTATCAACCGCTTGCTGTATGCCTTTAAATGTTGCCAGCTCTGTCTCTGTACTTCATAGCCAGCTTACTGCAATAATGTGGCTTTTTAAAAACCTGCTGGGACGCCCGCACATGCGCAGAAGCGCTGCGGCGCGCACAGAGCGTCACCCCCCAGGCCCCGCCCCTTTTTCCGGCCACCTCTATATATAGAGGCGCGTGCACGCGCACGCGCGCGGCCACGTGCGCCTCGGCGCTAATTTTCAAACATGGAAACCAGGGACAGGAGCCAGGGCCCCCTTTGCCGCAGGCCGGGGGATAGACGAACACTGCAACATGGCAGAGGAAACAGTTTCCTGTAGGAGAACTCACCAGCTGCCTGGACTTTGCTCTCTGAGAAGAAACTAGTCCATATGACAAGAAAAACATTCCACAGCGGCCTCTAGTGGACAAACACAGGTACCGCAGTTTAATATACTAAACATATATAAAAAAACATTCTTTTTTTTTTTTTTTTTTTCTTGACCACCATTAAAAATTATTACATTTTTTTAGTAGTTACAGGCATGCACAGATATTAGCGGGAATACCGTTAGGTAACAGACAGAAAGACAAATTAGGCTTGGGGGTCCCCCAATAGAACCAAGTTCCTGGGGGCCCCCACTTACCTGTTCCCCGCCGCAGGACTTTGTTTGGTCCACAAAAGCCCAAACTTCACCTATCACGGCAGGCATTGTAATCAAACCTTCAGGGACCGGGTTCCCAAGGATTCCACTCCCCTGGACCTGTATAGCACCCTGCACAGAAAACATCTTGGTCGTGGGTATGACCAGAGCTCTGGATCCCAGGGTCCAGCTCTCCTAAGAGAAGCATTACAGGCAGAACCTTGCTCTTCTCTGCAAGGCCCGGGTACCGACCGTTTAGCTATGAAGCTTTTTTGGTCGGATCCGGAATAGCTTACTGAGGCCCAAAAGAACCTGTACGCAAGCTCAGTGAAAAACACATGTTTCTTCTTGGCCAACACCTTAGACACTGGCAAAAAACTGAGGTGCTCCCGGATGGGAGGGGCTTATATAGGGGAGGGTACTTCCGGTTTTGGAAGTTGCCAGTGCCAGCACCTGACGGTAACTATATAACCCATTAGTAATGACTATGTCGCTCTGTGTCCCGTGATGTACGAGAAAGAAATGTCAGTGGGAAGTCCTTGGACCCTCCCACATCGTCCGGACCTGCTTTCGCAAGGACCGATATACTACCCTTCCTTACCAGCCCTAGGTTTGACGGCTTGGCTATTGAAGCCCAAATTCTAAAAAAGAGAGGGCTCTCTAATCCTGTGGTATCTACCATGATCAATGCCAGGAAGCCGGTATCCAGGCAGATCTATTATAGGATCTAGAAGGCGTACATCACGTGGTGTGAGGCCAGGAAATGGCATCCACGTAAGTACGTAATAGGTAGGATTCTGGACTTCCTACAGTGGGCTGTACATAGGAAGCTTGCCTTGAGTACTATCAAGGGTCAGACGGCCTTGTCAATATTTTTTCAAAGGCCCTTGGCTTTGCATTCATTAGTCAAAGCTTTCATACAAGGAGTGATGCGTATTAGCCCTCCGGTTAGTATTCCCATATGTCCATGGGACTTAAACCTGGTTCTGTCGGTTCTACAGAAACAACCATTTGAACCATTGCGGCACATTTCCTTGGTTCTTTTCACCAGGAAATTGATTTTCTTAGTAGCCATTTGTTCGGCTAAAAGAGTATCGGAATTAGCCGCCTTGTCCTGTAAGGAGCCATATCTGGTTATCCATAAGGACAGAGTAGTATTACGTCCTCATCCAGCCTTCTTCCTAAGGTGGTATCGAGGTTCCATTTGAACCAAGATGTGGTTCTTCCTTCCTTTTTCCCCAAACCTAGTTCATTAGAGGAAAAGTTATTGCATTCTTTGGATGTAGTAAGAGCAGTTAAAGCTTATCTTAAAGCCACTGCTCAGATTCGTAGATCGGATACTTTGTTTGTTCTGCCGGAAGGCCCCAGAAAGGGTCAGGCAGCATCAAAAATCTACTTTAGCCAAGTGGATTCGACAGGTCATAATACAAGCCTATGGCTTGAAAAGGAGACCGCCTCCGTTCAAAGTTAGGGCGCACTCCACAAGAGCAGTTGGAACTTCATGGGCAGTGCATCACCAAGCCTCCCTGGCTCAAGTCTGTAAGGCCACAACATGGTCCTTAGTACACACGTTTACTAGATTCTACCAGGTAGACGTCAGAAGTCAGGAGGATGTCGCCTTTGGGCGCAGTGTGTTGCAGGCCGCAAAAGAGCCTCATGCCTGATGGCGCCCAGCTTATGTATAGTGTATCCCTCCCCTCATTGGGCATTGCTTTGGGACGTCCCATTAGTAATGACTAAGTCGCTCTGTGTCCCGTGATGTACGAAAAAGAAAAAGGGATTTTTATAACAGCTTACCTGTAAAATCCTTTTCTTGGAGTACATCACGGGACACAGAGCTCCCACCCCTCTTTTTGGGACACTTATTGCTTTGCTACAAAACTGAGGTGCTCCCGGATGGGGGGGGCTTATATAGGGGAGGGTACTTCCGGTTTGGAAGTTGCCAGTGCCAGCACCTGAAGGTAAACTATATAACCCATTAGTAATGACTAAGTCGCTCTGTGTCCCGTGATGTACTCCAAGAAAAGGATTTTACAGGTAAGCTGTTATAAAAATCCCTTTTTTCTGTGACAAAAAGGTATTAATGTTAGACACAGATAGCCTTTGAACATTTTTAGAAGGAGTCTAGTAAGGGCAGCCACCACTTTTCTCTCATGATAGTCACTTCAAGCAGCAATTCTCTGAAACACTACCTATAAATTAAGGACAGGCAGATGAATGAGAAGTCCACCTCCTCCATTCCTAGAGCACTTTTCATTTATAGAAGCTATAGCATAGTACAGCTTTTATGAATGAAGGAGAGGGAGCAGAAAGGATGAGCATAGTCAACACTCTGGATAAGTGCCCGTCATAGGGCCAGTGCTTGTATTATAATACCCGCAGCACTAGAAGATGACAGCTGCAGGGGTATGGGGGAAGGGGGTGTAGAGGAATTCAGACTTTAACAGACCAGCCAGTAGCACAAGGGACACCGGACTGGATGCAAGCACTGTCCAAAAGTGTGGGGGGGGGGCGTGTCCTGGACACAGAGGAGTGAGGACGTGCCTGGTCCCAACTCCGTCACCGCCGCATAACGAGCAGCATACCGGAGATTAAGAGCCTGGAAAGGGTCTTACCTCTGCGAAGTCTTAGACACCTTGAGATCAAAAATGTCAAAAATGTTAGCCTGGATCCTAGCCCTTTACTCGGAACCCAGCGCACAAGTAAAAATCAATGGCATCCCCCCCCCCCGGGGTTTTCGATCCGGGGGGGGGGGGGGGGGATGCCATTGATTTTTACGAGACAAGGGTGTCCTCTCCTTTTGGCTCTAGCCCTTGAGCCTTTGCTGCGTAAAGGGAGAGCGAATACAGACATCACAGGCCTGACAGTAGGCAAAACGGAACATAAACTCTCGGCCTACGCTGACGATGTTTTATTCCATTTAACAAACCCATTTCACTGCTGGTCCTAAATGAAAGAACTCCAGCTTTTCGGGACGCTCTCAAACTTTAAAATAAATTTCACAAAATCCGAAATCCTGCCTATCCAGCTATCCCCTGCCTTGACCAATAGTCTAGGAAGCGCATTCCTCTTTACATGGGCTTCGGCTTCCCTGCGATACCTAGGCATTCAGCTAACTACCCCGGTTGGTGACTGAGGTCAGATGAGACTTCCTACACTGGACTAAGACTGCCTTCACCTGGCTAGGGAGGGTAAATATAAAAATGAATGTCCCCCCCCCAGGATACTGTTTTATATGCAGATGCTCCCTATCCCATTACCTAGACTTTTTTTCGCCCAACTGTCCAGTATGTTCACCAACTTCATATGGATCTCACGGAAACCGCGCATAGCCATGAAAATTCTGAAACGCCCAAAACGCTCCTGTGGTTTGGGAATATCAGATATACAGAGATACTACCAAGTTATAGAACACAGAGGGTTGTCAGAGGATACATCCCCCTTGACGACTCACGCTCTTAAGACATGGGACCACGTCAACCAAGCGCTAAACCTGGCCCCCTCTGGGAGGATACCTCTGGTTCCCCCCAGGGGAACACATGACTTTCTTTGGAACATGGGTTGACGACTGGAATGCTAGCTGCGGGAAATTACTGAGGAACGGCAAACTCCTACCTTTTGAATCCCTGGCGTATAGACCAGGGGGACCTCATATGAACGTCTGAGGTACAGGCAATTGCACCACTTTTTTGAGGTACATGGTAGCTCCATAAAAGACATCACCTCGCTCACACACTTTGAGGGCTTAATCATAGCGGAATGAATGATCCCACACATGGTATCGGAACTTTACCAACTATTGGGGTCCTCATCCTCCAAGCCCAGGCTTGGGAGAGATTGTACCTTTCTGGAAGGACATTAAAGAACAGGTTAAAGAAATCCTGGGGCTAGATGTTCCCCTCTCTCCGATTCATTTTCTCCTGCACATTCCTCCCATGCCGATAAGTCGCTATAAAAAAAGTGCGCTGCCCCACCTGCTGAATGCAGCCAGGATGACACTTCCTATTTTCTGGAAGAAAACACAGGTTCCGAGCAGAGAGGAGTGGATATGCAGGGTGAATGAGACCAGAGAGTCGGAGGACTGGATTGCTACATGCAGGTGCACCAGAGATAAATTCACCAACACATGGTCCCTGTGGACGGACCATTTTTCCAATCCCAATCAAATTCCTTCTAGCCTAGATGTGCCACTGTTAGTGCTAGCAGAGCAAACTCTTGGCCACCGCAACCGACCTCAGTAGTAGGGGAACCTACATCCCTTAGACAGGAGCACCGACAGAGGACGTTGTACACCCCAGATTTGACGAATGACTCTGGGGCCCGGTGGTGGGGAGCCCGATGCGAGTGCGGAAAAACTCTTAAGAGCTCAAAAAGGTACAATCCTGCTTCCCCCCCCATCTCTCTCTTCCCCCTTTGCTTCTTATTACTCAAGGTTAATATAGCACTGGGACCTGGACCTTGTGTCCCCTTATTTTGTTATAGCTGTCAAGTACTATGAAGTTTCCCTGCCTGGGAATTAGCAACCAAGTGGGTCGTGATAGGGTTCCACCTCCCACTGGAGCTCTGGAAGGATCCGGGTGTGGCTTGGGCGGACTGCTGGAGGAGGTTCGTTGGAGGAGGCTCGGACCTGGACGGCACCTAGAACAGATCGAACTCCCTCAGCTGCGGAGGCCGATATGGGACAGGTGGCTGGCTCTGTGTATAGCAGCCTGTCCCGTTGGCCATTACTTACTTGGAGGTAGGAAACCCAAGCCTACCATAAAGAGACACTCTTCTCAAACTACATTGTTATATTGATGTCTGTTACTGTGTCTTTTTTTTTTTTTCTTCTTTCCTGTTTTCTACTGCAATGATAAAATCCGTGTCACTGTTGCACTTCCACTGCAAATGTCAAGATGTGACCAAACCCAATAAACAAAAGTTTTTTTTTAAAGACTTAAAAGTGGAGTTTCACCCTAAAGTGGAACTTCCGCTCTTCTGATTCCTCCCCCCCTCCGGTGCCACAATTGCCACCTTTCGGGGGGAGGGGGGGGGGCAGGTTACCTTTCTGACAGGTATCCTTTTCCACTTCCGGGAGCCTCAGCCGCAGGTGGCGACGTCACGGCTGGGGCCCCCTCCGCCTCCCTCCACCGGCCGTCGGGCCAGTAGGAGAGAGAAGCGGGCCTCGCGCATGCGCAGTAGGGTTCCCGGCGTGAAGCCGAAAGGCTACATTGCCGGGTACCCTTACCCGCAATGGTGGCGGCAGCACCCGACAGCTGATGGAAACATCAGCTGTGGGTGCCGACATCGCTGGACTCCAGGACAGGCAAGTGTCCTATTATTAAAAGCCAGCAGCTGCAGTATGTGTAGCTGCTGGCTTTTAATTTTTTTGGGGCAGAAGACCGCTTTAAGCTTTATTAAGGTCAGACAGATTGAAAATTGGATCTTTAATAATTTTTGGAATATATCTGGCCTAATTTTTCACTTGCTTTAAGAACAGATATATGTTGCCTCACAAGCACCATTAATTATATTAAACTTATTTTTTTTTGCAAGTATTAATTTTCCTAAAAGGTATAGTACACCAGCATCTCTAAAGCTGGGTACACAAACTAGAAATCCCAATGGGCTTTAAAAAAAAACAAAAAAAAAACAAGGAACGCTATACTAACTCAAGTGAGGTTTGTGCGGCAATCTCCCCTGCTGTGCTATTTTATTCTGAAAGGGGAACTGTCCTCCCCCTACCAGAACACACATAATTTCTGAGTGCCCAGGCTGCTCCGATTCCTTGAACCAAACTATACTATTCCCAAGTTGTGCTAGATTTGAAGCTACTCCCTGCCCTTTGCCCAAACTAATCCCAGTCCTTGCAATTTAAACTGTCTAACTGGTCAATGAAGCTCAGAAACTGGACTGTGGCGTGGAGCTCTGTAACATTGTGCCCAATGTATAGTGTGCATAAAAGATCCAAGAGCTAGTTGGTTTACTTACAGGCACCACATATCTGTGCTTTGGTAGTATTGTCAGGTTAGACATGCTAAAAGGGGCTTGACAGGTACCGCAAATGGCCTGCATTTGGCTGTATTGTCAGTGTAGACATGCTGATGTATTTGGCATGTAAAACATGAAGACAAATAATAAAATGTGACACATTTTACACATACCCTTATTGTCACAGCTGCTTTCTGTCCTGCCCAACTCAGCCTCAAGTCCATTGGCAAGGGAAGGACCCGCTGGGGAAGTCACTCCTGTCGGCGAGGAGCATTTAACACCCTGGGCTGTCAATCCTCCTGTTGCGTTTGTATTCTCTACACGAGTAACCAAGAAAATCTTGTGACCTCGACCTGGACTGGACACTGTCACCTGCCCTGGAGGATTCTGAACAGAGTTCACTACAGGCTTTGTCTCTGCTACTGGCTTTTCCTCCTCCAATTCATCTTCTGTATCAGAGTCTGAATCTGGTCCCTGAGGGTCTGGGTCAGGCGTGATCTCTTCCTCATCCTGTTTGGATGAATTATTAGTTGTGGTATCCTCAGCGGCAGTGTTGCAATCTTCCGAAGGAAGGCTATTCTCCTCAGGGGCAGTATTTGAATCTTCTTCTTCAGCAGCGCTAGCAATCTCTGCCATGGATGCCGACTGCTGGAGGCGCTCCTCTTTCTCTTTGGCCAAGATAAAATTCCGCCGGCAGCCATTTTGAATCTCAGCCAACAGGGCTTTCTGTGTTTCAATAAAGCTCTTTACCTGGAAACAAAATTGAAATCGGCAATGATATGTAAACCTAAAGTAAAAAAGGACACCAATGGTGAATAAAAATAAAGCTGTAAATAAATATCTGCAAGCTAAAGTCAACCCGATCAATGTTTAAATAAACACATTTAGATTAACCAGTAGGAAATATTAAAGTCTAAAGGCGGCCATAGACAGTTCGAATCATGGCTTGTTCAGCAGGTACCTGACAAGATTCAAACCATGAATAGGCAGGCTGGTTGTACCCAAGTTGGTCAATCAACTTGGGCACAACCAGCCTTACCGATTTTTCATGCAATTATTGCCAGTGGCTATAGCCACTAGCAATAATCACTGTGTTCTCTCGGTCAGGATGGCCACCCCCGCTGGGAGAACACAATAGCTCTGCAGGAGAGATTCCCCCATGAGCACTGCCTGTGTTGATGGAGAAATCAAGCGATCTTCTTTCCTGCAACCCGTGGTTGCAGGGAAAAAATAAATCGCACCATCATTGGCTGGCTTAAAGTCACCTCTATTAAATCATGCATCTGTCCCTGTCCCAGCAGCCTCTGCAAGATCAGATACCTTTACTGAACACAAGTCTTGTTTCTAAAAACAGTGCCTGCATCCTCCTGGTTCTGAAAAAACTGCTCCAGGGAGAAAGGTTGCTCATTCAGATCAATGTTGAGCAAGCCTCCTGTCTCCAAACAGCTCCTGTTCCCAGGAGCAGCTAATTTACAGCCAAGACGAATGCACATACAAAGCCAGGCCATACTGCTGGAAACGGGATTTATCTTGAGAGAAGGTAACCTATTATATCAGAGAGTTTCTTCATAGACTGCAGTGAAATGCATAGTGTTTACTGATAGATTTAGTTATATATTTTAAAGTGTATGTAATCCCAATAATTTTGTTACCACTGTTTAAGTGCAAAAAGAAAAATGCATGTCGTTTCTGCCAGAAATCTCATCAGCTGGACTTTACCTGACTTGGGAACAAGTATATATTAAATCAAGAAACATTCTGAGCAGAACAACAAGGAGGGAGTTTAGTATATGCTGCCATCAACACTCACGGTCTCTTTCTTCGGTTCTCTGTCCAGATCCAGCCTAAGAAGTGACTGGTTAACACGAAGAGCCAATGAGAGAGCCATTAAGCCTCCAGTCTTGATCTCATTCTCCCTAAGATCAAGTCGCAGGAGCCGTGGGGATTCAGCCACAAATTCTGCTACGGCCACAGCACCTGAAGACCCAAATAACAAAACTATAAAAAAACAACACAAACAACATGCAACACAAAATAAAGTTGGGTACAAACAATGCTCAGGCTGGGCTCCACTGAGGTGACAGATTTAAGTCTCACCAAGGACACCATCTGTATGGAGCATGTGTTTACTTATTTCTATATGGTATTTGACCAAGTGCTCTGTTCTCCTCCAAAATGAACCAGTAGGTTTTAAATTATTATTTTTTGCTTACATATACAAGGGTTGATTTACTAAAACTGGAGAGTGCAAAATCTGATATAGCTCTGTAAAGAAACCAATCAGTTTCCAGTTTTTTTTTGTCAAAGCTTAACAAGCTAAAGTTAGAAGTTGATTGGCTACCATGCACAGCTGCACCCGATTTTGAACTCTAGTTCTAGTAAATCAGCCCTATAGTGTCAACACTATTTTCAGAGTACTTGCCAGAAAATAGTGAATGGTACTCACAGTCCCAACATTCTAAGGAAGGTGCCGACCACAACCATACACATCAGTCTGCTCCAGGCAGGAGGAAACACTTTCTCAGACTCCTATGATAAGACTTCAACATTGTAACTGGAGTCTTTAAGGTGGAAGGCTGCAGCAGGGGCTGCTCTGTATAAGATATGTGAACATAGCCAAAACCTGCAAAGATTCCAGAATTTAAAATGGTTGTGTAATCCCTGAGCCAGCATCTCCCTCCAGGTAATAGATGCCGACTCTGGAGGAGGTTTCTGTCTTTCTGGAGAGAAAAGTAGATAAAGGCATTGCCTGGGGGAGTACTGGGATCTCTGTGTGATAATAAATACCTGAAAGTGCTACATTTACAAAATATTTAGCACAGATGCGCTTAACATTAAATATTATATCTGAAGCTAGGGCCACTTTAACCCAGGTTCAAAACACTGCAAGCCAAGAGTGCCATTTACACTGCCACTATGCCAAGTCAGGTCAACTGGATATTTTGCAAACACTGTACATGTGCCCAAAAATGACTGAAAGTGGACATTACCTTCGCAAGTCAGTTTAGCAGATGCCAAGCCAAGCCTGAGGACACTGCGGTTTCCAATTAGACCGTTCTTAAGATGGCGGACACCTTCATTGCCAATAGCATTGTGACCAAGATTCAAAGTTTCCAAAGTCTGAGTATGAGGCTAGGATGGAAACGAACACAGCTACTGCATTAGCGGGATATTTTTACAGGTAAAGTGTAACGGAGAACGTTAAATATAAAAGAAAGGTGTTACAGTCAAAACTTCTGACTCCCAATACGTTCTCCTAAACCACACAGTTCTCTCCTCCTCTGTACATCATCCTCAACCCAGGTACCCCATCTCTATACACCTGCACACAACAAATCTAGTTTATACACCTTTCTTAAATCACATACACACACCCCGTCCCCATCTTTTGTACAACTTCCTGCACGAAGATTTTTTCAGCTCCATTTTGCCTGCTCCCCATGATTTGACCAGCTCCCCTTTCTCTGCTTCCCATACATTGTCCAGCTCCCCTTCCTCTATATACTATATATCTCTATGGTCTCCTCTTGTACACCATATAGCTCTCATCTCTCCTCTGATACTAGCCAGTGCCTCACCAGCCACTGACCTCACTGCACGTCCCTTATTAGAGTGATGGAGAAAAACTGAGGGAGATGAGAAACACTCGGTACTAGTGTGCAAAAATAGGATTTTTTACTCACCGTAAAATCCTTTTCTCTGAGTCCATGGACCGACACAGCTTCTCTATTGACAAAGTGGGTATTATCCGTTAATTAGGAGTGACTAGGCAGAAAAACTTGTAAAAAGTGTTGCATCACACCTTCTACAGTACCGCCCAGGGGGCGGACCCTCTGGGTATACCCTCTCAGTCTGCATCTTCGCAGATCAGTTTGTCAAAAAGCAGTACAAACTTAAAAGGAGGGGTGGGTGCGGTGTCGGTCCATGGACTCAGAGAAAAGGATTTTACGGTGAGTAAAAAATCCTATTTACTCTTTCGTCCATGGACCGACACAGCTTCTCTATTGACAAAGTGGGACGTCCCAAAGCAGTGTCAGAGAAAAAACGAGGGGTGGTAACAGCATAAAAATAAACTTCACCCCAAACACAAAACAGCACTCCTCCAACGGAGGAGTTGCAACTCTAAACAGCCGCTTGCAAAACCTTGCGGCCAAAAGAGGCATCCGAAGATGCACCTACATCAATTTTGTAGAATTTTGTGAAAGTGTGAGCGGACGACCAAGTCGCCGCTTTACATAATTGGGAAACAGACGCTTGATGTCGGAAAGCCCAAGAGGCACCTATTGCCCTGGTCGAATGCGCCGTGACAGGAAAGGGGGGCGCCTGACCCTTTAAGGCGTAAGCCTGGATTACTATCTGTCGGATCCACCTAGAGATGGTGGCCGATGAGACTGCTTGGCCCTTCTTGGGACCAGCCACCGAAACAAACAGTGAGTCTGACTTCCGGAACAGGGAAGTAGCAGATAGGTATACTCTCAAAGCTCGGACAACATCCAAGGAATGCAACGCCGACTCCTTATGATTCGACGGCTGAGGACACAAGGATGGAAGTACAATGTCTTCGTTGAGATGAAAAGCCAAAACGACTTTTGGAAGAAAGGAAGGCTGCGGCCGCAGCACCACCTTATCCTTGTGGAAAATCAAATAGGGAGCCTTGCAGGACAAGGCTGCAAGCTCAGAGACTCGTCTGACGTAACAGCCACCAAAAAGACCACTTTCTGAGAAAGTGTCAACAGGGGAATATCTCTAATATTCTCAAACAGTGCCTTCTGAAGCACCGAGAGGACCAGGTTCAAGTCCCACGGAGGTAACGGGGGACGGACCGGAGGGGCCACCTGTCGGACCCCCTGCACAAATGTACTCACGAGAGAGAGAGTCGCCAGGGGTCGCTGAAAAAAAAGACAGCCAGGGCAGATATCTGTCCCTTAAATCGTACTTAGGGCAAGCCCTTGGTCCACCCCATGCTGTAAAAACAGCAGGATTCTGGAAACCAAATAGGTACGCGGATGCCATTTCATTTCCTCACACCTGGAGATGTAGGCCCTCCAAGTGCGGTGATAGACCTTCCTAGAGGACGGTTTTCGAGCACTTCTCATAGTAGAGATTACTGAGTCTGACAGGCCCCGGTCTCTCAGTACCCGGTTCTCAACAGCCATGCCGTTAAAGCCAATGACTGTAAAGCAGGATGGAATATGGGACCTTGCGATAGCAGGTCCTTCCGTAGTGGTAGGCGCCAGGGGACGTCTGCTACCAGACGTACTAGATCGTCGTACCAAGGACGCTGAGGCCAATCTGGAGCGATTAGGATCATTGGAATTCCCTCTGCCTCCACTCTGCGGAGCAGAAGAGGAAGAAGCCTTAAGGGAGGGAAGGCATAGATTAGCCGATACTGACCCCACGATGCTACCAACGCATCTGTTGCGTCTGCCCATGGGTCTCTTGACCGGGCCACAAATCTCAATACCTTCCGATTGAGTCGGGAAGCCAGAAGATCTACGTCTGGTGTGCCCCATCTTTGGCAGAGGAGTTGGAACACCTCCGGGTGTAAGGACCATTCTCCCTGGTCCAGCATCTGGCGGCTCAGGTAGTCCGCCTGCCAGTTTTCCACACCCGGAATGTACACGGCCGACAGTGCCGGTACGCTCCTCTCTGCCCACTTCAGGATGCAAGCGATCTCCGATGCTGCAGCTGAGCTTCTTGTTCCTCCTAGATGATTGACATATGCCACTGCTGTGGCGTTGTCTGACTGGATCCTGACTGGACGCCCTTGCAGTCTCTGAGACCATTTGAAGAGGCACAGCTTGATCGCCCGGATCTCCAGGACATTGATCGGCAGGAGGGCTTCCTCTGGGGTCCAGCGACCCTGCGCCGACTGGACACCCCAGACTCCCCCCCAACCTGTAAGGCTGGCGTCCGTCGTGATCACTATCCAGTAAACCGGAAGAAATGACTTCCCGGCCATTACAGCCGGTGCTGTCAGCCACCATACCAGGGATCTCCTGACTAGGTGGCTCACTCGGATTTGATAATCCAGAGATGAAGGGCATCTGTTCCATCTGGACAGAACTTCCTTCTGTAACACTCAAGTGTGGTATTGAACATATGGGGCCGCCTCGAAGGAGGCTACCATGAGGCCCAACACTCGCATGCAAAAACGGAGTGACGACCAATTCCTGGAAGTCAGCTGCCGTACTGCAGCCCGGAGGGTCTGCAACTTCTCCACAGGGAGGAATACCTTTGCCTCTGAGGAATCCAGAATTAACCCCAGGTACACTAGGCGTTGAGTGGGCACCAATACTGACTTTTGCGTGTTTAGTATCCAACCACAGTCTCGAAGAGTCTGACAGGTAATGGACACGCTTACCTCTAATTCTGAGCTTGAAGGGGCCTTCAGCAGAAGGTCGTATAAGTAGCCTGTGATAGCGATACCCCGCTGTCTTAGAAGTGCCAGAATCGGAGCGAGCACCTTGGTGAACGTCCTGGGTGCTGAGGCAAGGCCCAACGGGAGGGCCACAAACTGGTAGTGGTCCTTCCCGATAGCAAATCGCAGAAACCTCTGGTGTCTGGAGTATATGAGGACATGCAGGTATGCGTCCTTGATGTCCAAGGAGGCCAGAAAGTCCCCCGGATGGAGAGCCGTGACTACAGATCGAACCGACTCCATCCGAAAACTTTGTACCTTCACAAAGCAATTGAGGGCTCTGAGATCCAAGCTTGGACGAACCCCCTCCTTCTTCGGCACAATGAACAGATTTGAGTAAAAACCCCGTTCCAGTTCTGGAACTGGAATAACTACCCCGCGTTCCAGTAGACCCTGGACCGCCCCATACAGGGCCTCCCGAGGGGTCGGTAGTAGCTGGAGATTGGAGGTGTTGAATCTGTCCGGTGGACAAGAAAGAAACTCTATCTTGTAGCCTGAGGAGATTACTTCGCAAACCCACC
The DNA here is from genome assembly GCA_029206835.1 of Rana muscosa. Classification (NCBI taxonomy): domain Eukaryota; kingdom Metazoa; phylum Chordata; class Amphibia; order Anura; family Ranidae; genus Rana; species Rana muscosa. The sequence continues at coordinate 82,078,675 of CM055125.1, read as the reverse complement.
TGTCGGAGACTAGAGCAGTCCACTGAGTCGCGAATTTGCGAAGACGTCTCCCCACCCGAGAGCTGGGTGGGGGTGGACCTTCATGCGGACGCAAATTTGTCCGCAGGCTTATTGGGTATGCGGGACCAGGGACGCTTTTGTCCTTGGGCAGGCGCTTTATCGGCCTGGGGTCTTTTCCCTGTCGCCCTAGGGGGACGAAAAAACCACTTGTGTGCAGTAAAGGAGGGCCCTTGCCCTTGGCGTGGCCCCTTACCCTTGCTAATTTGGGGAAGCAAAGTGCTTTTACCTCCTGTGGCATCCTTGATGATGTCATCCAGAGAAGCCCCAAAAAGTCTGTCGCCCTTAAAAGGCAGATCCAACAAGGCTTTCTTGGAAGTCTGGTCCGCAGACCAGCCTTTTAGCCAGATCAGGCGGCGTATTGCTACTGCATAAACCGAAGTTTTAGACAGCAGGGGAATAGTCTTCATGTCTGACTCGCAGACAAACCTAAGGCCCTGGACCAACAGGTCGGCCAATGTTATCTCATCAGGAGGAGCATCTCGCTCCTTAACCCCTGGAGTAGCAATCTTGCCCATTCAGTAAGTGTGTGAGACACTAGGGCCCCCGCCAATGCCGGGCGTACTGCCGAGCCTACCACTGAGTATAGGTAGCAAGCGAGTGCTTCAGCCTTCTTATCCACAGGGTCCTAGAAAACAGGAGCCCCTTCTACAGGAATTGTGGTGGCTCTATTAAGTCTGGACACCGGAGGGTCCACTATAGGGGGGAGAGGTCCATTTCTTCAGAAAACTCTCCTCAAAAGGGGTACCGTACCGCAAACCTCTTTGGGGCTGTAAAGACCCTCAGTGGGTTCTCCCATTCCTTGTATAAGAGTTTATCAAAAGACACACAAGGGAACACCTTAGCAGTGCGGGCAGGTCTATGAAACCCAAGTGGACTGGAGTCTCTGCTGCTTCTGCAGTATTTTCCAATTTTAGCATATCCCGCACTGCAGTAATAAGGTCAGATACCAAAGCCGTCTCGCGTACTGACCTGGACTTTGAGTCATTCTCACTGTCCGGTCACGGTCTGCAGTCTCTGATGCGTCAGAATCTGGGCCCCGAGCCGTAGCTGGACCTGGTTCTGCACCAGAATTATCCCCAGAAGCTTGCAGGGGATGGGGCGTTTACTACCCCCTGTATTCCCATGTGCTGCTTCCACCCTGGCAGCAAACGCCTCTAGGATTGCAGTCATAGCGTTCATAGACACCTCAGGGGCACCAGCTGCTAAATCTGGTGTTTCAGGGGAGAAGACATCTGGCTCAGATGCCATGCTGACCACACGCTGACACTCACAGGGCTCCAGGCAAGATATCAATAGGCCACCCTCCTGTGCTGCAGAGAGGCCGGGTCACCCAGAGGACTCACCACCCTGGATAGGTACTGCTATGCTGCGCCTGTGATGCTGTCCCCCTGCTGCTGTGTCAGTCTGCTTCTTTTATCAGCACTTCCTGTGTTAATTTTCGCGCCAATGTAATGCACCCTAGAGGCCGGAGGCTCTCGAAAAATGGTTGCCAAAAACGTCTGTATGGAAGATAATGTGGGCTCTAAGAAAATGGCCGCCGACAGAAGATAGAGGTCAAGCAGCCATAGCCCACAAAAAGATGGCCGCCGAACGGCAATATCTGCATACAGGGTGGACAAACATGGCCGCCGATCAGCTGATAGGGGCCAGTGGGTGTGGCCAAACCACAGGAAGATGGCCGCCGGGCAGTCACAAGAGGCCAAACTTGGCATGGACCACCTCAAAATGGCCACCGACAGCATGGAGGAAGGAAGGACACAAACACAGGTAAGAAAAAATGACATTTCTTTTAAATGTTAGTTACAGCCAGCCCCGCTCCAGTGGGACCCCCTAGGTGACCCCCAGCACCCAGCAACCTTTAGCTAGAAGCCCAGGGAGGAGGGAAAGGCAGGGAGAGAGGGAAGAAAGGGGCCACAACCACTTACTTGATCTCTCCAGGAATGTCCAGCTAAATCACCCAGCCGAGGCAGGGGAGTTTTACTTACCTATCCTGCATGTATTCTGCTGGAAGACATTCCAAACAGATCATCGTCCGCGCACGGAAGGTGACTGTTGGCCAGGCATGCTGTGATTGGACCCAGAAGGGACGATCATATGTATGCCCTGGAGCATGACGCTCACCGGACAGGCTGCTGCGACTCGGCCGTAAGGTCAGCCGAAGCTGAGCGGTCCGATGCAAGCCTTGGAGCGTAAGCTCACCGGCCAGGCTGCTGCGACTCGGCCGTAAGGTCAGCCGAAGCTGAGCGGTCCGATGCAGGCCCTGGAGCGTAGGCTCACCGGCCACCCGTGGAGCGACGGGCATGTCGTGGAAAACCGAGCGCGTAGCTAGGGTCAGCACACGCTCGATGGCCGAAACTGGGGAGACTACAAGGATCGAGGATCCAGCCTGTCACCCAGTCGGCAGTTGATCGAAGATCGCAGGAAACAACAAATGTAGCAAAAAAAAAAAATATATATATATATTATAATATATATATATATATATATATATATATATATATATATATATATATATATATATATATATATATATATATATATATATATATATCTTTTTTCCCCGGACCAATGGGCCCGAAGGGAGCCATGTCCTACTCCTTGCTAGACAGAAAAAAACTGATCTGCGAAGATGCAGACTGAGAGGGTATACCCAAAGGGTCCGCCCCCTGGGCGGTACTGTAGAAGGTGTGATGCAACACTTTTTACAAGTTTTTCTGCCTAGTCACTCCTAATTAACGGATAATACCCACTTTGTCAATAGAGAAGCTGTGTCGGTCCATGGACGAAAGAGTAAGTGTATTTGCTTTGTAAGAATACATCACCTTTAAATGTTGGGTGTCCTATGCAGGGCTGCTGTTAGAAATCACGGGGCCCCATACAGCCTACCTGACAGGGCCTGGCACATGAGTCTGACCACCACTCAACCTAGCTCGCAGGCAGTAAGCAGAGAAAAAAGCAGGCAGCGTGGACTGTATGCCTTTGAAAAAAATCAGGCTGTGGCAAAACTGCAATAACAGTGGGAGGGCAGGTATCAGGTGTACGTATAACATTTACAAAATGCAGGTGTCAAGAATATGTAGTGTACAGAGTGCAGGGGTCAGGACTATGCAACATACACAGTATAGTTTCAGGAGTATGTACTGTACAGTTTGCAAGTCAGGGGTACGTTCATAGTGCAGGGGTCAGGAGTGTTTACTATACAGAGTGCAGAGGTCAGGAGTGGGTAATGCATGGAATGCAGGGGTCTGGGATATATAATGTACAGAATTCAGTGGTTAGGGAGGGGGTAATGGCAAAAGCAGCAAATGAGGGTATACAAAAATATCCCCCCCATTACATTCAGTGGCCAAATGCATCCCACTCTACTGAATGGAGACGCTTTACAACCATGTACAACAAACACAGTTGCAGCGAGGTGGTGCAGGTTTTTAGGGATTAAATCAGGTGGTGAGGAGCCAATATAATGCTTCCTTGCCACCTGTCAAACACCCTCTGAAAAGTGATCCACTGTGGTTCACTCTTCAAAGGGCAACACTAGTATACCCCAATCTACAACAATGCCCTTAGATGTGTCACTCTCCAAATGTGCTTGGTATTACCCAAGAGTTCATCCCGGTCTCCCCCCAGTACCTGGTTTGGGCAGCTTTCTCTACCTGGGGTCCAGATGCAGTGCTTCTTCTGCAAATGGTGCCTCCTGGTGCTGCGGGCCCTGGACCAGCTGAGCACCGCTGGTACATCTGGTTCTCACTTCCTCCTGGGCACCACCGAGCTGGGCAACTAGGGCTGGAGGGAACAGGGGGGGGGGGGCTCCCAAATCTTGTCCACCAATAAGCTCATCCCCCGCTGTGCAGCCATTTCGAAAACAAACATCTCCGGGCCCCCTGTGTTTAGTGGCGACCGGGGGACAGAGAGCTGACTACTTCTTCATTTCCGGGCTGAGGCGGATTAATCCACCATAGCACTCTAGGCCGGCCGCGGTATATGCATATTGAAGAGGCCGGGCTTCAACTGTGTAGCGCGATGCCTCAACCCGAAAATTAAGAAATGGTCTGCTTACTGTCCCTCAGCTCCCACTCAACACAGGGGACCCGGAGAGGTTCGATTTCTAAATAGCTACACAGCAGAGGATGAGATTATTGGTGGACAGGATTTGGGAGTCCCCTCCCACTCTCCCTCCGGGCCCCCCCTCCTCAGGTGGCAGCTCCGGACCCGGTACGGGAGGGCTGGTGATCCCCCCTTATCAGCGGCCCCGGTCCTGTGTGTGTTGATGCTGCCACATTATGTAAAACTATTAGAATAGTTTACATTTTAGAATGGGGTGCCTTGAGACTGTCCATAATGTTAAAGACTGCCTTGACTGAACAAAGTTTGAGAAACACTGCTATATACCATAAATCTTCTAGATGCCCTTGTTCTGCCCACCACAAATCTTCCAGCTCCACTGCCTCTGTACACACTTTTCAACTCCCACACCTCCCCTTCCCTAAGTACATACTCCTCACCTGTATATCATAGATCTCCCAGTTTTTTCTCCCCCTGTACCTCACAAATCCCATAGCTCCCCCAGCATCTCCCTCAAATCACACACAAATATCCTTGCACCCTTGTACACAGTATATGCCCAACTCACTCATCTGTTGACCCAACTCTTTTGTACAACTCATTCACCCAAAGAGTCTCCTCTGTACACGCCTCACTGCCTGCACACAACAAATCTTACCAAGCACATGCTCATGTAGACCATGCCAGCATGCGTTAGCTGATTGTTCCAGAGGACCAATGTGACCAATCCCTGGCGCTGTTCTTTTAGCCCCTCACAGATATAAGCCAACCCTAGATGTGGAATAAAAATATATAAAATACTTTAGCTAAGACATGCAACTAACCTAATGAACAAATCAAATATTGCAGTCTACACAGAATAAAAATACTTGTATATCCTAAAGGTCAGCCAAACAGAGGCAAAAATTGTTGGGTAGGAACAGAATTGTTCCCACTAAACATCCTTACATTACTACAGGTTTTACCCCTCCTAGGTTGCATGTATTGTAAAAGCAACCACAGAGTGTTTACACCATGGACAGAATGTGATAATGAACACTTGATTACAAGTGATTATAGTTCAGGGAATAGCCTCTGCACAAGTATTGCAAAACGATGTTCAAGTTGCCTACACTACTAACACAGACAGTGAATTTCCATCTTAAACAACAGAGAATACACAGTTGTAATCTGCCCAAACAGAGTTTTCTTACTTTGAAAAGAATTTACAGTACAGCAATTTACCTGTCCTATGCAACTTCAATAGGCCTTTGTTTTAATTTAAAAAACTTACAATAACAACTATTGAGTTAAGCGTATGTAAAGCCAAAAAGGGAAAAAAAAAAAAAAAACAGCCACGTTTTTATTGCTGCTTGTGTTTGGATTAGGTAGGTTCACCATCTCCATTTCCCATCACAGTTAAAAATAGTGATGGGAAATCCATAATGTTACAGTTAGGGTTGCCCCGATACCACTTTAAGACCGAGTACAAGTACCGATACTTTTTTTCCAAGTACTCATCGATACCGATTACCGATACTTTTTTTTAATCTCATGTGACAGTGGCACATGTCAGTATTTTTTTTTTTGTTTTTTTACAATTTATTTTTAAATTTTTTACAATGCTTTTTTTTTTTTATGGGGGGGGGGGGTTGTGGACAGTGTCAGTGTGTGTTTTCTTTTATTTCTTTATTATTTTTTACAATTCATTTTTATTCATCAACCCTGTTGGGGGGCTTTGGTGAGATATCGGGGGTCTTAACAGACCTCTGACATCTCCCCTTTGAGACAGGGAAAGGGACTAGGGACAGATTCCCAAGTCCCTTTCTCAGCAGCCTCAGCTGCGCTGAAAATTAATGGAGAGAAGACAGCGGCTCCTCTCCATTCATAAACGGAAACATTGTTTCAGTTATGTAAATGGACAGAGTCAGTGATCACTGACTCTGTACATTCCAAACAGTAAGGTGCCGGATTTACCGGCTCTTACCTCCGCTCTCCATCCTGACAGATCGAGGGCACGGAGGGGGACGGCGACACGGAGGGGGGACGGCGACACGGAGGGGGGGGGGGACGGCGGCACGGAGGGGGGGACGGCAGCACGGAGGGGGACAGCAGCATGGAGACAGCAGCAAAACGGAGGGGGCTGGAGGAGGATACGGGGACAATCAGCAGTGATCGCGTGTGGGGGAGTTACAAGCACCGATCACCGCTGATTTTAAAGCAGCTGAAAGCCGTGCGAAGGGGAGGGGGGGAGAGAGAGAGAAGCGGAGAAACTACTTTTAAATATATACAGCGGTGATCGGTGATTGTAACTCCCACACCGCACGGATCACTGCTGACTATACAAGTATCGGGTGAAGCATCGGGAGCATTTGCCCGAGTACAAGTACTCAGGCAAATGCTCGGTACCGATACTAGTATCGGTATCGGGACAACCCTAGTTAGAGTTGACACCTGAACAAGTAGTGAGTAGCTCTTTCAATGGAGGACACCTGTTCTGATGTCAACTGCCCTTACTAGAGGCTTTCTATCACTTGTTGCATTCCTGCAACAGGACCTGAAGGGAAATCTCTTTAATGGGACAAAGACAGCAAGGAATAAACTAAAGGGTTTCAAACCTTCTCTACTTTATCCAGCAAAGTTTTTGGTATACACGCACCTAAAAGGATAAGTATAGCCAAAGATTTTTTGGCTGCACTTTTCGTATGGATCACAGGAGTGCAGTTCGTGCTGCACTCCCGTTCCCGTCTTCAGCCGACAGCTAAAGCCAGGTGTCGGCTTAGGTCACAAAGCCGGTCAAGGCTCTGAAAAGATCCCAACCATATGGTTTGGATCCACCTAGATGCCTGGCCTGGCAGCTATCTCAGCCTCTCAGCAATGGACTGGAGGGGCAGAGCAAAGAGCCAGTGACTGATCGTCACCTGCTCTTTGCCGCCTGAAGGCTGAGAGCTGGAGCAATCAGCAGTGTTTGATTGCTCAGTTCTCGGTTTGGAGCTGGTGGGGGGCAGATGCAGCATTGGATCGATACTACATTCACCTTTGTGAGATGATTTTTTTTTTCCCCTATGAATACCAAACCTCTCTTTTAAAGTGGAATTGCAGGCTAGACCCAAGCTTTAAACTGCCCCCCCCCTTTCCAACTCCTACACCAACTACCCCAAAAAGGAGGAAGATGCTTATACTCAACTATACTCTCTGCGCTCTGATCTGGTCATGTGATCTCCCCAGCAGCCTGCTTCTTTCGCTGACAATGGCCGGAATGCCTGGGCGGTGACATCACCCATTGCCTAACCATGGAGCATCCATTATTGGCTGTTGCTCCTTTGCCCTGAAGCCGGCCCCCGGAGCACCCCAAGAATAGAGAAGTATAAGCATCTTCCTTCTATGGGGTAGGTAGTATAGGAATGGGGGGTGGGAGCAGTTTTAAGCTTAGTTCTAGCCTGGAATTCCACTTTACGGTAAACAGGGGTGTGTAAAAAGTTAGGTGAATGGACCGACATCTCAACAGCAACATGGGCCAGGTTTGTGTGCATGCACATGGCTATCCAGAGACATGGCAAGAAGCGACACCTAGCGTAGAGTACACGTAACTGTCAGGGTAAATCTGCCGCGGGCAGTTAAACATCGTCAGCGTGACGGGTAGGGTCAAAGGAGCAACGAGTGAACATCAAGTTCTGCTACAAATTGGGGAAAACTGCAACGGAAGCAGTGAGCAGAAAATGTGTTTACGACTGGTTCAACCGCTTTCGCAATGGAAAGAAAATTACTGAGGATGAACCACGTTCAGGTCAGCTATCGACAAGCAGAACCTCAGACATTATCGAGAGTGTGACAAATGTTGGCACGAGATTAGCGACTGACTCAATGATTTATGGCAGAGGAATTGGGCATTAGCAAGGACACAGCACGCACAATTGCTCACGAAGATTTGGGTAAGTGGAAGATATGGTTCCAGTTTGTGCTGCACAAGCTGACAAACGAACAGAAAGCAAAACGGATGGAAACCTCTGAAGATGAGGCTCACAAGGAATGAGACCTGGTGCGATCCGTGTGCACCAATTTTTGGCTCAGTGCAGCGTACCTCTTCTCGATCATCCACCGTACTCCCCAGATCTGGTGCCTGCGGACTTCTGTTTCCCCACCCAGTTTTGCGGACGTGGCGGCAATCCAAGAATGTGTAACAACATTGCCAAAAGTGTGTTATGAAGGATGGCAATTATTTTGAAGACCAATAAAAAGGTAATTTGTTTGTATCTTCCGTTTTGTTTTCTGATACCATTCATACTTTTTAGACACACCTCGCAAACATAATGCAGGTAAAGCGGAGTTCTTTTGATCAGCAGCAATGGCTGCTGGGATTTTCTCAGCTCTAACTGTACCAGTAATTGTGTACTTCCTCATTACTAGCCCATGAAACACAGATTCTTTAAAAGTATTGGAGAGTGAAAAGTACCACAGTTGTAGGGACACACATGCAAGCAACACTCACCAGAGTCCATGATGTGATTGTTCCGCAGGTCCAGAATCTGTATACAGCTGTTGAACTTTAATACATTTCCCAGCTGAGCAGAGTCCTGCAGGCTGTTTAGGCGGTTGTCAGCGAGGTACAACTCCCGTAACACTATGTTCATCTTCAGTGCAGTGGCTTAAACAGGAGAGTAATGGGAGAAGAAAGTTGCTGGTACATTGAATAAAAAGCACAGCACTGCTGAAAAAGTTACAATTCAAAGAGGCAGCCCCAAAAAACTCAACTGCATAGCTGACAGCGCCATGTCTTAGGGCTTGTTTACATTATGTCCATTGAGCTGCGCCTTTCTGCACACCAACATACAGGAATAGAATGAACAGGGCACAAAACAGTTTTCTATGTGCAGTGGTTTGAGAAAAAAAAAAACGCAACTCAACGTTCATGGTGTAAACTATCCCTTAGCAATGTAAACTAAATTCTCTCACTACACAGTATTATCATTAAAATTTTCTGAAGCCATCAAGCTTCCTAGTTCTAAAAGACAATTTCTAGCTTCCCAAGAATGAGAGATTCTTAAAAGCGCAGTTCCACACAAAAATTAAGCTTCTGCTTTTTTACGGTTCCTCCCCCCTTCCGGTGTCACATTCGGCACCTTTCAGGAGGGGGGGGGGGGGGGGGGGGAACAGATACCTGGCTAATACAAGTATTTGCTCCCACTTCCGGCGATGGATCGCTGCAGATTCCGCGGCGATCTACGCCATGTCCGACCCCTCCTCCATCCGCCTGCTGTCATCTGGGAGACACAGAGGTCCCAGAAGACAGCAGGGACCAGTGAGGACGTGCATTGCGACTCGCGCATGCACAGTAGGGAACCAGGCTGTGAAGCCGCAAAGGCTTCATTTCCCGATTCCCTTACTGAAGATGCCGGCGCCTGCACCCGGGAGCCGGGGGACGCTTCGGGTGAGGATATCGCGGGCACCCTGGACAGGTAAGTTTCCTAATATTAAAAAAGTCAGCAGGTGCAGTATTTGTAGCTGCTGACTTAATTTTTTCGGAACTGCTTTAAATGTAATTCTTTATATTGTTCTTTTCGTTTCTCCAAAAATTGTTTGTCTCCTACTTGATTTTCAGTGTGTGGCCATTCACAAAACACATGGCCGCAGTTATATCCCAGGCTGCATTTTGTGAATGGCCAAATGTAGAGGCAGATGGAGACCCAACACTGATGTTAGTGGTGGACCAGAAGAGGGGCAGTGAATTATCCTGGGAAATGAAAAACTCTTTAGCAGTTTTAACATTATATATATATATATATATATATATATATATATATATATATATATATATAGAGTTACAAAACAGAAGGATACAGTCGTGCTAAAAATTTTGCATACCCTGGCAGAAATTCTGAAATTTTGGTATGGATATTGAAAATGACTGATCATGCCAAAGAAACGTCTCTTATTCTCTTATTTAAAGGATAGAGAAGGATAAGAAAGCCATTTATTATCACGTAGTGGTTTGGCTCCTTTTTAAATCATAACAGAAAATCACCCAAATGCCCCTGATCAAAAGTTTACATACCCTGGAATGTTTGGCCTTTGTACATACACACAAGATGACACACACAGATTAAAATGGCAATTAAAAGGGTAATTTCCCACATCTGTGGCTTTTTAAATTGCAATTCGTGTCTGTGTTTAAATTGTCAATGAGTTTGTAAGTTCTCACGTGGATTCATTGAGCAGGCTAGATACGGAGCCATGGTAGAAGAAAAGAACTGCGTAACTAGGTAATGGAACTTAATAAAGATGGAGAAAGATATAAAAAGATATCCAAACCCTTGAATATGCCAGTCAATACTGTTCAATAACCAATTAAGAGGTGGAAAATTCAGAGACCTCAAGCCAAAGTCAGGTAGACCAATAAAGATTGCAGCCACAACTGACAGAAGAATCGTTCGGGATACAAAGAAAAACCCAGAGGTAACCTCAGGAGAAATACAGGCTGCTCTGGAAAAAGACGTTGTGGTTGTTTCAAGGAGCATAATACATTACTTTAACAAAAATAAGCTGCATGGTTGAGTTGTCAGAAAGACAATATGCCCAACAACACCTTAACACGCCTCACAGCTTCTGGCACACTAATCTGGAGTGACGAGATCTAAATTGAGCTTTATGGTCACAACCATAAGCACTATGTTTGGAGGGGGATCAACAAGGCCTATAGTGACAAGAATATTATCCCCAATGCAAAGCATGTTTGTGGCTCACTGATGTTTTGGGGGTGTGAGAGCTCTAAAAGGCACGTGGAATCTTGTGAAAATTGATGGCAAGATGAATGCAGCATGTTATCAGAAAATACTGGCAGACAATTTGCATTCTTCTGCACGAAAGCTGCACATTGGACACTCTTGGACTTGCCAACATGACAATAATTCTATGCACAAGGCCAAGTTGACCCTCCAATGGTTACAGCGGAAAAAGGTGAAGGTTCTGGAGTGGCCATCACAGTCTCCTGACCTTAATATCATCAAGCCACTCTGGGGAGATCTCAAACGTGCGGTTCATGCAAGATGACCAAAGACTTTGCATGACCTGGAGGCATTTTGCCAAGACGAATGGGCAGCTATACCACCTGCAAGAATTCAGAGCCTCAGACAACTATTACAAAAGACTGCACGCCATCAAGGGAGCAATACACAGTATTAAGAACTAAGGGTATGCAGACTTGTGAACAGGGGTCATTTCATTTGTTTACTCGTTCCCAGTTTTTTTTTTTACGATTGTCCAATTCTGTTATTACCTACAGTTAAATATGAATCGGGTCTGCCTGTCAGTTTTTCGGCAGGTCCTGAAGGGAACTTGTGTCCATTTACACCAGCCTACCTCCAGGTCCGTTCAGGTCCGACTTATTTAAATATATATACGGATAGTCCGTTTAAAGAAACTAAACAGGCGTGGATGTGACCTCAGTCCCTTTGGCTTTGACCAGCAGGGAATCTGCACACAGATCCCCTGCTAATCAGAGCAGACTCTGCAAGGAGCCTTGCTGTAAGCACTCTTAGAGGTGTTCTAAATAAGAAAACTGTGAAAGCACAAGACTCAATTCACAAAGCTGAAACACCAGGCTAAGGATCCTTATTTTCAAAAATGTTACCACCATTTTCAGAGTACAATAAGATTAAAAATGTATAGTCACATGGCTGAACATAAAGATCCCTTTCCTTGTGAAAAGCTTTCTGGATTTAGCCTGTGGTGGATTAAAGAGTAACTCCACTTTTTGTTAAGAAAAAAAACAAACAAAAAAAACCAAAAAAAATTCCCCTCTGGGTGATCTATCCACATTGCAGGGATTTTACAAAACTCTGTTGCAGGTCTGAAGAACTATTATTATTATTATTATTATTATTGTTATTCTGAAGAACTAGCTGTTTGTTTGTCTGTGTCCATGTGCTTCGTGACATTATAAATTATCAATCAGCTGCTGCACCTGCAGGGCTCTAATGAAGAATGTGGCAGGGTCTGCATCCCTATGGGAGTATCTCACCACAAATTACATTTTTGTTGCAGGGGATGCTTAAAATATGACTTGTACTGTAGTGCAGATTTCTGGGAAAAATCAGTGAGCCAATCACACAAGCAGGAAATTATATTTCTGGGGGGTGTTGTGCACACCATCTCTGTACAGAACACCTCCAGGTAGTCATATTGCATTGTATATTACTGACAATTACAGTGCTGCAAATTGAAAAGGAAAAGTAATATTTAATAACATTCAATTGCAATATGACTTTTGTAGCAACTGTATACACCATTTTTTATTTATTTGCCATTTTTTTTCCCACAAAAGTGGGAGTTACTCTCTAAATTATTCTGGATATAAAACAAGCCAATACAGTTGAATGCAATCTGGGGATATGTTAGGCAGGCAGCCACAAGAGGGCACTCACCCAGTAACATGAGCGGTCTCCCAGACAGGCTGGTGTTTTCAAGGTGAAGGACGGTTAAGCTGCTACTAATGCGGAGTGCTCTAGCCACAAATGGAGCCGAGTGGTCCAGCAAAGGGGTATTGCGAGCATCCAGGTATTGCAGACAGTTTGTCTGTCACATATCAAAATGTACATGTTATAACATTTTAATTAAAAATATATATATATTACGTTATATACTTATTTCTTTTATGATCGCCTTAAAAAAAAGCAACAAAGGTTAACATGTCAAAAGTATGTGCATACCCCTGTGGCAACATATGTCAGTGTCTGACTTTGGTCCACAATGTATGTAAAACAGACTAATATAGAGGGTGCAAGGTTAACATAAGCATTATCTTGCAAACCCCCTTTAACCACACACATAAAATGCATCATTTGAGTATAAAATGGGGTTGATTTACTAAAACTGGAGTGTGCAAAATCCGGTGCAGTTGTGTATGATAGCCAATCAACTTCTAACTTCTGCTTGTTCATAGAAGCTTTGATATAAAAAAAAAAACAAAAAAAAAAAAAACAAGAGCTGCATCCGATTTTCCACTCTCTAGTTTTAGAAAATCAACGGGTTTAGAATGCAGTATTAATGTGTACTTATTATAGCCACTTATATTGTACTGTTTTTCGGTCTTCCCGATTGTGGTCACTTAAGACATTTTTCAGTATAACCCTTCTGTGTCCAAGGGCCCCTAAACCTGGTCATGCATTATCCCACCAACCTTACATAGATCGAAGTACACAACGAAAATGGAAAGGATCGTGCTCAATCTTGTATGGTATGGTGCGAAGATATTACATTGGTGTGACTACATACAAGCTGTATGTATAGTTCAACCCTCTTTATACTATACTGTATCCGTAAACTGGCTTCTAGTACTGTATTACAGCCCAACTCCAGGCAACTTTTTTTTCGTATATACAGTTTTCAACAAGCAAGGAAATGTTTAACCGGTTTGCAACCTGTGTCCCCAGTGCCCCTGTTGCATTGTACCTTTGTGTCACTGATACAGGAAGCAAACATAATCCAAGAGACAAAAACAGCAATAAAATCACTTTCATTAGTAAAGAAGGACTCTGTAAATTTTTTCCTCACGTGTTCATCTGACAAGTTTTTAGTACAGGAAAGCAGATTAAATCTTTCTAATAGGGACATGCATATCAATAAAAACCTTACATAGGATTCTAACCCCTTCCTATTCTAAGTAAATACATTTTTGGAATACAATATAGGAATCTGTGGCCATCCTGCGGTGCCTGCTGTCAGGAAAATTGATACCATTAGTACCACATACAGTGCCATGAAAAGTATTCATAACCTTTGAAAATTTTCCACATTTTGTCATGTTACAACCAAAAACGTAAACGTATTTTATTGGGATTTTATGTAATAGACCAACATAAAGTGGCACATAAATTGTGAGTGGAAGGAAAATGATAAATGGCTTTCAAAATTATTTACAAATAAATATCTGAATATTGTGATTTATATTCAGCCCCCTTAACTCTGATACCCCTAATTAAAATCTATCGGAACCAATTGCCTTCAGAAGTCACCTAATTAGTAAATGGAGTCCACCTGTGCGTAATTTAATCTCAGTATAAATACAACTGTTCTGTGAAGCCTTCAGGAGGTTAGAGAACCTTAGTTAACAACTAGCATCATGAAGGCCAAGGAACACACCAGACAGGTCAGGGATAAAGTGGAGAAGTTTAAAGCAGGGTTAGGTTATAAATAAAATATCCCAAGCTTTGAACATCTCACAGAGCACTGTTCAATCCATCATCCGAAAATGAAAAGAGTATGGCACAACTGCAAACCTACCAAGACATGGCCGTCCACCTAAACTGACAGGCCGGGCAAGGAGAGCATTAATCAGAGAAGCAGCCAAGAGGTCCATGATAACTCCGGAGGACCTGCAAGAGATCCACAGCTCAGGTGGGAGAATCTGTCCACAGGACAACTATTAGTCACGCACTCCACAAATATGGCCTTTATGGAAGAGTGGCAAGAAGAAAACCATTGTTGAAAGAAAGCCCCATTTGCAGTCTGCGAGAAGCCATGTGGGGGATACAGCAAACATGTGGAAGAAGGTGCTCTGGTCAGATGAGACCAAAATGTAACTTTTTGGCCTAAAAGCAAAACGCTATGTGTGGCGGAAAACTAACACTGCACATCACCCTGAACACACCATCCCCATCATGAAACATGGCAGTGGCAGCATCATGTTGTGGGGGCGTTTTTCTTCAGCAGGGACAGGGAAGCTGGTCAGAGTTGATCGGAAGATGGATGGCACCAAATACAGGGCAATCTTAGAAGAAAACCTGTTAGAATCTGCAAAAGACTTGAGACTGGGGCGGAGGTTCACCTTCCAGCAAGACAACGACCTTAACATACAGCCAGAGCTACAATGGAATGGTTTACATCAAAGCATATTCATTTGTTAGAATGGCCCAAAGTCCGGACCTAAATTCAATTGAGAATCTGTGGCAAGACTTGAAAATTGCTGTTCAGAGACGCTCTCCATCCAATCTGACAGAACTTGAGCTATTTTGCAAAGAAGAATGGGCAGAAATTTCAATCTCTAGATGTGTAAAGCTGGTAGAGACATCCCGAAAAAGACTTGCAGCTGTAATTGCAGCGAAAGGTGGTTCTACAAAGTATTGACCCAGGGGGCTGAATACAAATGCAAGCCACCGATTTCAGATATTTGTAAAACATTTTTGAAAATCATTTATCAATTTCCATCCACTTTACAATTATGCACCACTTTGTGTTGGTCTATCACATAAAATTCCAGTAAAATACGTTTACGTTTTTGGGTTGCAACACGAAAAATGTGGAAAATTTCAAGGGGGAAGGAATACTTTAAGGCACCGTATGTGGGTAGAAGGTTTAATTTAACAGAATCACTGATCGTTGTGAGAATTGACATAAAAGGTAGTCTTTTCATTCCATCTACACAAAGTGCTTAAAAGGAGAAGTAGGGCCAAGGCTCTTTTGGTCCTACTTCTCCTGTGGGTCACAGGACTGCACTTAGTTCTGCACTTCTGTGAGCTGGCTGTCGACTGATGCCACAGCCAGTCCAGGCTCTAGAGAGTTTAAGACTTCAATGTTGGGATCTACATGGATGCCTGGATCGGCAGCTGGTTTAGCCTCTCAGTGAGCTGCTGAGAAACTGAAACAGCCACTCCCGCCCCCACCACAGCCCAGTGCTCCAGTGAGCACTGGAGGGGGCAGGGGGCAGAGCACAGAGCCGGTGACTGACAGTTACCACTCTTTACTCGCTGAAGACCGAGAACTGAGTGATCAGCGGTCCTTGATCACTTGGTGTAGAGACAATGGGTGACAGATGCAGCTGGGATTGGTGCTGCAGCCATATATGCGAGTACGATTCTTATTTTTGATTCCCACACTTATTTAAAGTGGTTCTAAAGTCAGAAGGTGTTTTATATACTATGCATTAAGATATAAAAACATCTGTGTGCAGCAGCCCCC
Organism: Rana muscosa; assembly: GCA_029206835.1. Classification (NCBI taxonomy): domain Eukaryota; kingdom Metazoa; phylum Chordata; class Amphibia; order Anura; family Ranidae; genus Rana; species Rana muscosa. Next base: position 82,062,622 of record CM055125.1, on the reverse strand, counting down.
CTAATACTTACCTGAGCCCTCATCTTGATCCAGCAATGTTGCTTGAGAGACTTGGCTGTCTTGGACTCTCCCTCCTGATTGGCTGAGACACAGCAGGCACCATTTGCTGCCACTGCTGTCAATCAGTCTGTGAGCCAATGAGAAGAGGGATGGGGCGGGGCCGAGCCAAGGCTCCTTGTCTGAATGGACAGAGCAGCGGCTCGGTTTGGGTGCCCCCACAGCAAGATGCTTGCTGTGGGGGCACTCGGCAGGAGGGAGGGGCCAGGAGCACCGTCGAGGGATCCGAGAAGAGGATCTGGGCTGCTCTGTGCAAAACCACTTCACTGAGCAGGTAAGCATGACAGGTTTGTTGTTTAAACAAGACTTTAGTATCACTTTAACCAAAATTCACAAATAGGTCTCTTTCACTTTCAACATACACTTACCTTGCGCATCATGTGCGCAGCAGCTTGCCATCCCCGAGTGCCAATGTGCTTATTGAAGGAAATGTTGAGATGCGTCGCTGATTCATAATACTCAATCATGTCAAATAAAGCGGAGGCACCCTGCAAACACCAGAAAAGAAGGAGTGACATATCTCTACAAAAGGAAAACTTTAGTCTTCATGCTCTTTCAGATGGGCGGTGGGAGTCAGTAAAATACAGGCAGCTGAGCCTTGGTTTTATAACCCCCTGGCCGCCCACCCGAACTGTAACAATACATCCGGACAGGGCAGAACACCTTGTTAAACTTGGGATGCAGAGTTTGACAAGCGGCACAGCTTGTCAATTTCACCCAATAAATTAAGGAACTGTGCCGAAACCGCCGGCAATGTAGGGTGGCATTACAGGGTTAAACCAGGCAGTGAGAAGGAGTTAGAACCCATCCTCCCTGTCTGTTAGATGCCCTCTAAAAAGCAATCTGAGGATCGCTCCTCAGAAGGCACTGCAGATGTGAAGAGCCCTTATTAAAGCGGAGGTGCCGCCACAAAAAAAAAAAAAAAAGTCAGCAACTACTAACAGTGTAGCTGCTGACTTTTAATAAGGACACTTACCTGTCCTACTCGCCCGTGAGGTCGGTCCCGCCGCGGCGATCGTTCGCTGCTGGCAGGTCCCGGCTCCTCCATCCTGAGTAAGGGAAACAGGCAGTGAAGCCGTAAGGCTCCACTGCCCGTTTCCTACTGCGCATGCACCACTCGCACGGCGCATTGTGAATGGGCAGCTTGCCTCCTGGGATACACACAGTTCCCAGAAGGGAGTGCGGCCCATTCACAAGAAGAGGAAGCAGAAGGAGACCCACCGCGGACGAGAAGAGGAACATTAGAGGCAGATTAGGGGACTTCCGCATAGCAACAGGCATTTAGGGTGAGTAGGAAAAAAAAAATTCTCTATTAATTTTTTTTATTAGGATTTTTAATGTAAAGATTTTTTCAGGGTGGACCTCCGCTTTAAAAAGCAGGGCATTATTTTACAAAGAGGATCTGCTGGGTCACTTAGTATAACCAACTCATATTTTTATCTGCTTTCCTCATAAACAAAGTGCTTATTAACATCCATCGCTATATACTACAACCTAATGTTCAAGTTGAATGCACACGGGCGCTGGCTGCAAAAACCATGCAATATTAAAATGGCCATCTGCCAGCAATCCACTTACTCACACTGCCAGCTAAGACTAAGGCAGGCCATACATTATGCATTTTCTTCCATTCAACCAGTGGGTTGAATGAAGGAAAATGCCTTGATTTCCTCATTCAATGTGGATGGGTGAAACCTTCCTACTATGGTATTGTATTCTGTCAGTGAGGAGCCTTATCTAATTGATTTTTGAAACCATCGATGCCCCCCGCTGATACCACCGCCTGTGGAAGGGAATTCCACATCCTAACCGCTCTTACATTAAAGAACCCTCTACGTAGTCTAATTTTAATGAGTGGCCCCGTGTCTTGTTAAACTCCCTTCCGTGAAAAAGTTGTATTCCTATTGTGAGGTCACCAGTACGGTATTTGTAAATTGAAATCATATCCCCTCTCAGGCCTCTTCTCCAGAGAGAGTAAGTTCAGTGCTCGCAACCTTTTCTCATAACGAATATCCTCCAGACCCTTTATTAGCTTTGTTGCCCTTCTTTGTACTCGCTTCATTTCCAGTACATCCTTCCTGAGGACTGGTGCCCAGAACTGGACAGCATACTCCAGGTGTGGCCGGACCAGAGTCTTGTAGAGTGGGAGAATTATTTTATCTCTGGAGTTAATCCCCTTTTCTTTTTTTCACAATTTTTGAGTTAATCCCCTTTTTTAATGCATGCCAATATTCTGTTTGCTTTGTTAGCAGCAGCTTGGCATTGCATACCATTGCTGAGCCTATCTACTAGGACCCGCAGGTCCTTTTCCATCCTAGATTCCCCAGAGGTTCTCCCCCTAGTGTATAGATTGCATTCATATTTTTGCTAACTTTCAGACAACTGCAGCATGCCTGACCACTCTGATGTATAATACGGTTCCAGTCTTTCAGGAGGCAATTGGCAGGAGTCAGAACGGCCCACCAAATTCCTCCCATTTCAACCCATGTGAATTGGAATGTACAGAAAGTTATACAATTACAATCTATATACTCTTTCATTACATCAACATGATTTATTTTACATTTATATCTAGGACACTGAAAAGACCAAACATTCCTTCGAAAAGATGATGACAAGATCACAAGTCTAGATGATAAAGTTCTAATTATAGGGTAGGTGTGATTTTTTTTTCAAACACAGCAACCTGCTACTAATTTTGTCTATTAAAAGCCACAAGAAACTGACCTTTTCCTATCACACATGACTCACAGTTGAGAGCTAGGTCTTTTCTACAAATCGATTGCAAATGTATTGTTAGGCTCCATGCACACTGGGTTTAAAATATTAAAGGCATTTTTTTTTTTTTTTAAAACAAACATGTCATACTTACCTGCTCTGTGCAGTGGTTTTGCACAGGGCAGGACCAATCCGCCTCTTCTCATGGTTCCCAGATGGCGCTCCTGGCCCCTCCCTTCTGCCCCCACAGCAAGCAGGTTGCGCTGAGGGCATCCAAGCAGGCTCGCTCACGAGCCGCTGCTATGTGTGTCCTTTCACGCTCAGCCCCGCCCTCTCTCTATCCTCACTGGCTATGAGTGACAGCAGCGGGAGCCATTGACCCCCGCTGCGGTCTCAGCCAATGAGGAGGAACAGTCCCTGAAGAGCTGGGGCTCTCATGCACATTGCTGAATTGCAATGGGGCTCTGGTAAGTATTAGGCTGCTGCACAGAGAATGTTTTTTACCTTAATGTATATATATTGCAAGAAGGTAAAACACCTTGAGCCTTTAGAACATGTTAAAAAAAAAAACACCAGAACCCTTGGAAGAACCCCCCCCCCCAAAAAAAAAAAACAAAAAAAAAAAACGCTCACATACAGCGTTTTTGTACACATATAGGCACGGTTAGGGGCATTTTTCTACCAGAAAACTCCAATCAAAAAATGCAAAACAGAAGAGGGTTTTTTTTCTGCCTCTAAACATCCTAATGTGCATGGACACATAGGATAACACTGAACTGCTTCTGCAGTCAAAGCAAAAAACTCCAGTAGAAGCAGAGTTTAAGCCCAGTGTGACTGTGCATGGACCCTAAAGTGTATCTATAGCCCAATTTTTTTTTTTAGCTTTGGATAGAATGGGGAAGGATTAGAATTCTAGTTTTACTCCATTCAGGGGAATGCTAGAAACCTTGTTGGTTTTTGATATTGCCTGTTTCCCTATTGCAGATTTGCCATCACTTCCTGTTTGCAAATATATCACTAGAACAGAAAGTAAGAGAAAATCTTGCTGATGGAGCCCAGGATAGCAAAAACACTTGACCGGGGTTCTAACCTTTGCCTATTCTCTCCAAAATAAAAAAAGTTTTGGGTTGATTATTTAAAATGGCAAAAGCAAGGGGTAGATTTATGAAAGCTACATTGGTTTCTTGCAAAATATGAATCGTTTTGGTGCAATCCTCAGATAATGAGACAGGAGTGAAAGTTTACACCGCAAACCCTCTGGTGCTTGGTGAAAAACTGTGCTGTTGCTCAAATTTTTCACCCCATTTTCATAGGTCATTACAGCAAACACATTTCCTCCCACTAGATCCATTGACCATCGTAGACATGCTCCCTGGGGTACCAGTCACAGCTGCTGTGTTCTATGTGGTGCATACAACTTTCATAGAGCCAGTTTCTCCTGGATGACAAAGACTTAACTGCAGAACTTGCACCTTCCCTCTGCACACCGAGTCCTGGGACTCGAACATTTCTTCAGCTGACAGTGTAGGTTGTTGTTTTGCTCTCTATGCAAGAATGCAGAGCGTTTTTCAATACAACTGACATGCTGTGTTCCCGATTGTATTATCCATTCATACATGAAAAGTTAATATGGGAGGATGGCTCAGACTAGCGTTTCAAGCTGTGCAGTGTAAACTGGGCTGCAAATACATGTAACTCACAGCATCTGGTTTATAGTCTATACTATTCACATTTATGAAAAGCTGTGGACATTAACTCAGAAAGACATGACGTCTGCAAATATCCATTACTGTGGTTGTGCACATAACTGTACTGGTACCACCTGAGCCAGTGCATAGCAAGATGAAAAAGATGCATGGATATTCATGCAACCCCCTTTCTTTCCTCCAATTTTTTGGGGAAAAAAACACAAATGTGTTAAAATTAAGTCAGAATGCGCTACAGCAGGCAAATGGGAAGAATTAAAATATAAAATGACTGCATACTTAACCCCTGCCTAAAAATAAGTAATTTATGGGCACTGGCGTCAGATAGTGTGGCTTTAAATAGCCTTTTGCATGCTTAATGGATATTCTGTCACATTTAAAAAAAAAAAAAAATAGAGTATCTGCTGCATTAACCAGCTGAGACACATTTAGCAAGTGTCTGACAGTGCCTATGTCTACTCTGGCAGCTTCTTGCGACATGAATCAATATTGACTTCAAAGACTGAATGTAACAGATGATACAATAAGCAGAGAAAGTTTAGGTTGCACAGTAAAGGCCTCGGGAAGCAGCTACAAGCAGTAAAGCAAGCAAACCCTCAGTGATCTGTGTAGCTGCAAACATTGCAGAGCAATTTCTCATCAACATTCACAACAGAGAAACTGAAGTCATTCAAGCTCTCCTCTCTGCATCTCAGCTCACCCTGTTACCCCTCACAGAGTACCAGCACTGTGTTGATATTGAGTTTAAAAGTTAGCTTCGTCACTGCTGGCATGGGGGGTGCATGATGAGCTTAGTTGTTGAGAGAAGGACTTCTGTGCTTTTGCCGCAAACTTCAAGGCTTAAGATATTTCTGGTTAAGACGTAATGTAAGATGTAAATACCCGACTGGTCATGGCCTTACTACAGAGTAACTTTAACACGCAATATTATATACTGCTCATGTAGAACCATCAGACTTTACTGGGAGCATCTCCTTGGGAATGTGCATGCGACCGTTATCTGCAGAGTTTGTTGGGGATCTATGAAGATTGCGGTTTAGCTTACTAGCCCTCCTTTTTCCTACAAGACTGGTCTATACACCACTGATTCAGCCAATTCTTGGATCATAATGGCAGCGTTAGCAGATAGTGCATATCTGGTGGACTCTACACGATTGCTTCAGTGGGAGGACTATAAAAAGATTTCTGCCCGTGGCAACTTTTGGCATGTTATACTCAGAAGTCCCTCCTTGGGTCATCCATCCATATGTTAAACTGATGAAAATTGTGCATGCTGCCTGCCTGGTTCCTGTATGCTCCGATGCACCTCCTGGGGAATCCTCCATGCCATCTACGCACACATTTGTAAGTTACTGCTACTAACTTTTCAAGTGCCCTGGTGAAGCGAAAACGAGAAAGGTGTTGACTCATGAGGACATATTTGCATGTTTTATTCTTTTGTAATAAAGTATAATATATTTTTATATGAAAATTGGTGTGTTCCCATTTTAATGCCAGTAAAGTCTGATGATTCTAGTTATATTCTTGTTTATAAAGGAGGAGAAAGGAGTGAAGAAGGGGCACCCAGGATTAACTAGACTTGCAGGAACCCAGAGGAACCTGCAGTGTACTGTAGTGCGGAGTTAGGTAACTGTTTTACACTTGCAGTTCAGTTCAAGGTTAATTAGGGCTTACATCTTCATCTAGGTTGGTCTGTTCCAGATCTACCATCTTAAATTGTACACGTTTGAAGATTTCCTCCAGAGCTTCACAGGCCTTGTGATCCAGCTTCTCTCCTGAAGAAAGAAAAACAACTTAGCCCATAAGCACAAACATACAAACAGCATTTCTCAGCAAGCATGGGCCTATCAAGTACTGAAGACATCATGGGTAAAACTACTGATGCTTTCTACCTTTGAGATCCAGGCTTTCAACTCTCCCTGAAAGATCGGCAAGTTCCTAAAAAAAAACAAAAACAAAAACAACATGCAAGAGAATTATTAAATATCTGCTATATAAACCAACAAGTAGATGTTTAGTGGCCTTCAGATTCCTAGACAGATGTTTTCTTTTTTTTACTGTTAGGCCTCATGCCCACGGACGTTTAGAAAAACGGGGTGTAAAGCTAGTACAGACGCCAGGAAAAAAGTGGCGTTTTTGAACAAAAAAAAACTTTCCGCGTTTTGCATTGAATTCAATGCACGTTTCCCCACGCTAGCTTTCAGCCGCGTTTTTCTTTCTCTATTCAAAAATCAATGGTTCCCTATGGGAGCCCATTGATTTGAATAGAGGTCGCGCCAGAAGTCGGATCAAGATGATCCGACTTGCGGGGCAACTCGTGTGCGGAGAATCTTGAAGGGGAACCACGCGGAAAAAAAAAAGAAAAAACATTTTTTGCGTGCGGTTCCCCCCAGTGCCCCCAACCCCCCCCCCCCCATGTTGAGGGCATGTGGCTTGGTATGGTCTAGGAGGGAGGGGCGCTCGCCCCCCTTTCCTGACCATTTCCGGGCTGCGTGCTCAGATAAGGGTCTGGTAACGTCCTGGGGGGAACCTCACGCAATTTTTTTTTTCATTTTCACAGGGTTCCCCTTCAAGTTTCTCCGCACACGAGTCGCCCCGCAAGTCGGATCATCTTGATCAGACTTCTGGTGCGACCTCTATTCAAATCAATGGGCTCCCATAGGGAACCATTGATTTTGAATAGAGAAAGAAACACCGGATGAGGCTTAACACAGCGTTAAGCCTCGTTAAATCGCGTTTAAACACCCTTTGCCGGCGTCTGACGTCTTCACAGCTCTAACGCTGGAGCTTCAGAACGCACTGGTCCTGGGTTTTTTTTGCAGCTTAAAAACGGCTATGGCATTTACAGCTCAAAAATGTCACGGTGGATCTTTGGTCTGGTATGGAACTTGAGGGGAACCCCAACACCAAAAAAAAAAAAAATGACGTGGGGGTTCCCCCAGGATCCATACCAGCCCCCCACCCCAAAGCACCTTGTCCCCATGTTGATGAGGACAAGGGCCTCTTCCCGACAACCCTGGCCATTGGTTGTCGGGGTCTGCGGGAGAGGGGCTTATCGGAATCTGGGAGCCCCCTTTAATAAGGGGGCCCCCAGATCCCGGCCCCCCCCATGTGAATGCATATGAGGTACATCGTACCCCTACCCATTCACCTGGGGGGAAAAAAGTGTCAATAAAAAAAACAAACACACTAGACAGGTTTTTAAAGTAATTTATTAGGCAGCTCTAGGGGTCTTCTTCTGACTTCGGGGGTCTCTTCTCCCGCTCTCCGGTTCTTTTGCCGGGCTCTTCCGCTATCTTCTGCCGCTCTTTTGCTAGCATTGGCCCGGTCTTCTCCACCGTCTTCTTCCCTGATGTTAACACGACGCTCTCCCCCGCTGTAATGCCGTGTGCGCGGTTCGCAATGACTTATATAGGCATGGGGCGTGGTCACAGTCCCGGGGCATGATGGGACTGACGCCATAAGGGGACGGAGTCACTGGGTGACATCACCTGGTGACCACGCCCCATGCCTTAACAAGTCGTTGCAAACCGCGCACACTGCATTACAGCGGTGGAGAGCGTCGTGTCAACATCGAAGAAGAGAAGAGGGGAGAAGAGGGAAGAAGACGGCAGAGAAGACCGGGCCAACGCTAGCAAAAGAGCGGCAGAAGATAGCGGAGGAGCCCGCAGAAGAACCGGAGAGCGGGAGAAGAGACCCCCCGAAGTCGGAAGAAGACCCCCAGAGCTGCCTAATTACTTTAAAAACCTGTCTAGTGTGTTTTTTTTTATTGACACTTTTTCCCCCCAGGTGAATGGGTAGGGGTACGATGTACCGCATACTCATTCCCATAGGGTGGGGGGGGGATCTGGGGGCCCCCTTATTCAAGGGGGCTCCCAGATTCCGATAAGCCACTCTCCCGCAGACCCCGAAACCAACGGCCAGGGTTGTCGGGAAGAGGCCCTTGTCCTCATCAACATGGGGACAGGGTGCTTTAGGGTGGGGGGCGCAGTGCCCCCCCTGCCCCAAAGCACCAACCCCCCCCATGTTGAGGGCATGTGGCTTGGTATGGTCTAGGAGGGGGGGCGCTCGCCCCCCTTTCCTGACCATTCCCGGGCTGCGTGCTCAGATAAGGGTCTGGTATCATCCAGGGGGGAACCCTCACGCAATTTTTTTTTACATTTTCACAGGGTTCCCCTTCAAGTTTCTCCACACACGAGTCGCCCCGCAAGTCGGATCATCTTGATCCGACCTCTATTCAAATCAATGGGCTCCCATAGGGAACCATTGATTTTGAATAGAGAAAGAAACACCGGACGAGGCTTAACACAGCGTTAAGCCTCGTTAAATCGCGTTTAACACCCTTTGACGGCGTCTGACGTCTTCACAGCTTTAACGCTGGAGCTTCAGAACGCACTGATCCTGGTTTTTTTTTGCAGCTCAAAAACGTCACGGTGGGCATGAGGCCATAGGCCAACATAGAGAGCCGTTTTTAAGCTGCAAAAAACGCTCATAAAAGTGGCTGAAAAAAAAGGCAGTGGGCATGAGGCCTTAAAACCGTGTTTGTTCTACTGGGCACGTATATTCCGTCTTTAGCTCTCAAAATGCTAATTAGCATCTTTAAAAATACAGGAAAAAAAACACAGCTGTGAAGTCTTGTCAGAAGCAATGACCTGGATCCAAGGTAACTAACGGGGGCTATATTTGCATATTGCTATGGAAAGTGACATATAATCCGGTGTTAGCGTAAGATGCAGTATAATCACAGAACTCTCTTCAAGCATTTCAGAAGAACATTGCTTACACAAAAATCCTTATTCTAGCAGGATTCTGCTTTACCATCACACTGTAAACAGAGGAACTTACTTGTAGCTGTCGAATAAGTTTTGGACTTTGCTTGCAGTTGAGTTTCTGGCAGGCTTGTGTATAGGATGTGATGACATCCTCCACAGTGACATTCTGAGCTGAAGGAACAAATAGAACTTAGGTCACATTCTCTAACAATATCTAGTAAAAGCTGCTGCAGAAACATAAAAGCCCACAGCAGGTGGTCATGAAAACCTTTAAAAGTACCTATAAAAGGATTGTACACAATAACACTAATGTGAACTCTTTCATTTCATCCATTGAAATTCCGATTACAGCCTGCTCATTACCCAAGGAACCAACATCCCTCCGCCTGTCCAGTTAGCACGGGTGATCATGGAAACTGTAAAGCTGAACTAGGGATTAACAGTAAATTTCTTGGCTGTGCAGTGTGTCAATAATGTGTAAATTGCAGATTCAAACAGTAAACATATGTATTTTAAGTTTTGTATTTTTCAGTCTGCCTAGATTCCCACTTTAAAATGCAAAGTGTTGTTTAGTATGAAGATCAAATATACACTATATTGCCAAAAGCATTGGGACACCCCTCCAAATGATTGATTCAGTTGTTCCAATCACCTTCATGGCCACAGGTGTATAAAATCAAGCACCAAGGCATGCAGACTGCTTTTACAAAACTTTTGTGAAAGATTGGGTTGCCACTGGTGCAATAAGTCCATCTGTAAAATGTCCTTGCTGCTAAATATTCCACTGTGAACTGTTTGTTATACTACCACTAAGTGGAAGCAACTTGGAACAAGAGCAATGAAGTTGTAGGCCATGTAAAATGACAGTGGGGTCAGCGCATGCTGAAGCTCACAGTGCGCAGAAATCGGCAACTGTTTGCAGTAGGGCTGTGGAAATTAACTATTAATTCCTCGATTAATCGATTAATTGTTTTGATCGATCAAAATTCTTTGGGCTTGCCGTGTCCATCTGAAGGGCTCCTTTGCTGTGCCTTCATATCTGAATGCCGGCGGGACCTTACTATCTGCCACACGCAAGAGCTGCTACACTTCCCTCTATCAACCTGGGATTCTACAGCCATCCACTGGGAGTTGTCATAGTTCCCTTCACGGGACATCTACATGCCGACGGACTGATGTTAACCCCTTCTCATCTGGATCCAGCAGTGGTATCGTTGTACAAATTTTTATACCAGTACCATACTTAGCTACATGTTTTTTATGACTGCTTTTGCTACCGTTTGGTATTACTTTATTTTATCTCCAGTGCAATTATTATTTTGTTACCTACTTGTAGACTATAAAAGTTTTAATGCTATTCCCATCGAGCGCTGCCTTTGTGTGTTTTTTGTGTGTTTTTTTGTATCCTGCTATCCATTTTTCCAGTGGTTGGTAGCTGCACTGGGACTCGGCCTGCAAGGAGATCAGCTAAAAGTAGTTGGATCTATGTGCGTTATAATTAATCGAAATTAGTCGATTAATCGATTTAAAAAAAAAAATCGATTAATCGAACACGAAAATTTTAATCAGTAAGGCTTACCTGTAGGTGCAAGAAATATCTCCTAAACCTACACGGTTTAGGAGATATTTACTAAAATGACAGGCGCCCCTGTCTACGGCGCATGCGCGCCGTAGACAACGGCGCATTCATGGGGTTAATCCCATTCACAGCTGAATCTACAACACTTGGTAAGAGTATTTATTTCTTACTTATTGTCCCTGACCCAATGGTGAAGGCACTCCCGGGTGTTACATCATATTGGCATACAAACCATCTATTTCAAGGAACCATTTGAAACAGGACTTGCTTATCCACAGACGACTACTTTTGGATATTGTTTTCCTACCTGTACTCAGAGACATTTAGAAATTTTGTTTGCACTGAACTTTGTGGATATTTCATATGTCACATAGTTCTGTTCCTTATAGGTGATTTACAGTTTTGTATATGATTTAGACACCAACAGGTGTTACAGATTCTTTATGATTGTTTATAAGTGTTCACTGTAAAGAGTCACTACATTTTTTATTTTTGATCCATTTCTAGGGGTATCAGTAGTTCTCATAGATCACGGTGACACATCACCGCACCACTGTTTGAATAGATTCATCATACTTTTTATTTTAAGTATACACGTCACACGTGTTTGTTACAACGTTTATTATTTGGTCTTCATTAGACCATTCGGTTCTCCATTGAGTCCCAACACACATTTGAATTCACTTTCGAATTTCACGTAGCGCCTACATTTATATATTCACAAACTCGGCTACTTCCCAGCAATCGCTGGGCGTAGCCGAATGGGACGTCTCCTGCGCGCATGCGCAGAGTGACGTCTCCGCCGCTCCAGCCAATCACAGCGCCGCAGCGGCGCTGTGATTGGCTGGTGCGGCGATACCCGGAAGTAACATTCCGGCTATCGCCGCAGTGATGTCTGCGGCTGGACAGAGGGACACGGGCTGCCTCGGGGGCCCCGATCTAAGGTAAGTGCTACATAATGCGCTATTATGCTAGTCATAATAGCTCATTATGCCTTTCTTTTACAGGTTGTTAAAGAAAAAAAAAAGTGGGTTTACAACCACTTTACTAGCTACAGACCTCAGATTTGCACAACAGTGCGTATAGAGCTTTATGCAATGGGTTTCCATGGCCGAGCAGCTGCATCCAAGCCTTACTTCACCAAGTGCAATGGAAAGCATTGGATGTAGTGATGTAAATCAGTGGTTCTCAATCCTGTCCTCAAGTATCCCCAACAGGCTATGTTTTGGGAATTTCTCTTAGATAAAATGGCTAGCTAAAATATCAAGCAATTAACTGATTCAAAGCACCTGTGCAAGATAAAAGAAAAACCTGCAAACATGGACCTTTGGGGGTACTTGAGAACCACTGGTGTAAAGTATGCCACCACTGAACCCTAGAGCAGTAGAGATGTGTTCTCTGGAGTGACAAATCACACTTCTCTGTCTGGCAATACGATGGACGTGTCTGGGTCTGGTGGTTTCCAGGAGAACGGTTCTTGCCTGACTGCATTGAGCCAAGTGTAAAGTTTGGTGGAGGGGGGATTATGGTGTGGGGTTGTTTTTCAGGGGTTGGGCTTGGCCCCTTAGTTCCAGTGAAGGAACGCTCGCATACCAAGACATTTTGGACAATTTTATGCTCCCAACTTTGTGGGAACAGTTTGGGGATGGACCCTTCCTGTTCCAACATGACTGCGCACCAGTGCACAAACAAGGTCCATAAAGACATGGATAAGCGAGTTTGGGGTGGAGGAACGTGACTGGCTTGCACAGAGTCCTGACCTTAAACCAAATGAACACCTTTGAGATGGATTACAGCGGAGACTGCGAGCCAGGCCTTCTCGTCCACATCAGTGCCTGACCTCACAATATGCGCTTCTGGAAGAATGGTCAAACATTCCCATAGACACGCTACTAAACCTTGTGGGCAGCCTTCCCAGAGGAGTTGAAGCTGTTATAGCTGCAAAAAGGTGGGCCAACTCAATATGGAACCCTTCGGACTAAGACTGGGATGCCAATAAAGTTAATGTGCGTGTAAAGGCAGGTGTCCCAATATTTTTGGCATATAGTGTATGTCCAAGTAAATGGGACAACACTCAGCCTTAAAAATTTGACTAGTCTTAGGCGTCTCAAAAAAAGCAAGTAAAAGTCCAGATTTTGAGCAACGTTTGCTGTCAGCAGGGCCTTTCTGTTGTGCAAGAGGGTAATAGAAGGCCCTGTGCACCTTTGGGCATTCAGCCCGGGTGCACGAGGCTTTGGCATTTAGGTGTGGGTAAAGGCATAAGTGCAGTGTCCAGCCTCACTGTTGGCTAAAATGACAGGCGTAAAACTCTGAGGTCCAACAGCTGCTTCTCTGGATAGTGCACCGAGAGCTACAAACATTTTAGGGCAGTATGCACAGGAGGAATGCCCTGGATGCAAAGTCTGCATTTCAGGCATTTGTCCCTGGGTGTGTACTACCTAAGGGGTCCTAGTCTCTCATGCAGCTCAATGGGTTTGTTGTGACACATGGGGAGATTTTCCAGACTGGTATATCTCTCTTAGAACAGGCCTAGTACTCACTGGAGCCATATACAGTATCTACTAGTTGATGGTCAGCTGACGTTTAGCACAAGCCATTATCTTAATGATGTGATGTGATGGGGGATGACAACTTAATCTAAACTATAATAGATTTTAGACCGCTTTATTTTTTCTAATTTAGAAACCGCTTTGTTATATCCTTTAACCACTTCAATACCAGGCACTTACACCCCCTTCCTGCCCAAGTCAATTTTCAGCACTGTCACTGTTTAAGTGACAATTGCGCGGTCATGCTACACTGTACACAAACAGAATTTTTATAATTTTGTTCCCACAAATAGAGCTTTTGGTGGTATTTAAACACCTCTGCAGTTTTTATTTTTTGCTAAACAAATAAAAAAAGACTGCCTGGGCATTGATTGGCATATCCTTGGTGGTCTAGGTGGCCATCCCTGGTGGTCCTGGGCGGGCATCCGAGGGGGGGGCTGCGCAGATAAACAATCAGCACAGACCCCCCCTGTCAGGAAAACCGCCGATTGGCTCTCCTCTACTCGCGTCTGTCAGACACGAGTGAAGAAAAGCCGATTACGGGTCTTCCTGTTTACATCGTGATCAGCCGTGATTGGACACGGCTGATCACGTGGTAAAGAGCCTCCGTCAGAGGCTCTTTACAGAGATCGGTTTAGCGGTGTGTCAAACTGACACGCCGCACCACCGATCGCCGCGATGTGCGCCCCCCACGGGTGCGCGGCGGCTGTAATCCTGCTGGACGTTATACGACGCCCAGTCAGGATAACTGAACCACTGCCCGGCCGTCATTCTGCTATAGGCCGGGTGGGAAGTGGTTAAACATCGAAAGCAAATCCCTGCGCGAGCTACGGAGTTGCTGGAATCAGAACTTACACTGGGACTAGGCTATGGACTAGCCTGTGACAGCACTGATTAGCACATTGCTGTCTTTGGCTTTAGAGGGGCGTGAAGAAAGTAGATGCTGGGTATGAGAAGAGTTAAAAACTCTGGTATAAGCAAAGACTGTCCGAATACAGGAGGGATGTGTTTTCCTATTGAATCTTGGTGTGCTTAGTGTATTTCTTCAAGATCTGTGCTTTAATCTAGCGTTATACTTTGCCTGTGTAAGAGCTTCCTGTAATAAAGACCAGTCATTGCTGCTCTCTCTACTTGTGCAGAGCGACTGGTCTTGTACTTCTCTCCAGGCAGATTGTAATAAGTGGGGCCTGCTGGCTTCCCCTTACAGATTCTCTCTGTACTAGCTTCGTGCAGCACAGCGATGATGTCGCTGTTACTTTTACAAGGTACAAACTGGGTTTTCAAAGGCATTTGGTGCACACAAAACATTTATACGCTTTGGGCTATTAATAGTGAAAAAAAATAAAATAAAATTGTGCCTTAGGTTTAGCATTCAAACAAACCTGCTGATGTGCCCTGAAATGGACAAAGCACAGGCATGCTTTCACACTGAGGAGTTTCAGGCTTTTTGCGCTAAAAATAGCGCATAAAAAACGCCTGAAAAAGTCTTGCCCCTGCAGTCTCAATGTAAAAGCCAGAGTGCTTTCACACTGTGGCGATGCGCTGGCAGGACGAGAAAAAAAGTCCTGCAAGCAGCATCTTTGGAGCGGTGAAGGAGCGGTGTGTATACCGCTCCTTTACTGCTGCTGCCCATTGAAATCAATGGGACAGCGCGGCTATACTGCCCGCAAAGTGCCTCTGCAGAGGCGCTTTGCGGTGGTTTTTAATCCCTTCTCGGACGTTAGCGGGGGTTAAAACCACACCACTAGCGGCCGAATATACCGCCGGCGCTATACCGCCAGCGCATAGAGCGCTTCAGTGTGAAAGCGGCCTAACATTCTCCTTTCTGCTTCAGAAGGACGCCTGCAAATTGGGTCTACTTTTTTGACAATAGCGGTAGAAAGATTTCTTAAGAAGAGCTCCTGCTATTTCACAAAGCTCCACCTTCTGGCTGCAAATAGCGCAAATTTTAACACAGAGAAATAAAACCAATTTAAGCTCATTTGTTAAAGCGTTTGTATACCGCAAAACTTTTTTTTTTTTTTTTTTTGGGTCAACCTGCAAGGCAAAGGTATAATGAGCTAGTATGACTAGCATACTAGCTCATTATCAATCACTTACCTTAGATCGAAGCCCCCGCAGCGGTCCTCGGACGCGTCCGTCGAATCCATGATACCCGGAGTGACTTCCGGGTATTGCCGCTCCGGCGCTGTGATTGGCCGGAGCGGCGATGACGTCACTCCCGCACATGCGCGGGGAACGGCACGATCCCCGCGCATGCGCGAATTACCGGCAGTGTACGGCAGGCTCCCATTCAAGAGCCGCCGCGCTTAGTGCGCCTGCGCCATTATCTACGGCGCGCATGCGCCGTAGATAGGGGTACAGTTTTTTTGCAAATATCTCCGAGACTGTGTAGGTCTCGGAGATATTACAAGCACCTACAGGTAAGCCTTAATGTAGGCTTACCTGTAGGTGCTTGTACAAAATTTGGGTATACAACCACTTTAAGTTGAATATTACAAGGCCTCATGCACACTGTATGCTCTTGATGCTTTTTTTTTTTCCTATACGAGTTTAGCAGCAGCAAAAATGCAGTAAAGAACAGCATTTTGCATGGGCGTTAATGAGCATTGCCATGTCTGATGTTAATACAGAATCATGGCCATTAGAGTGCATTAATGTGGAAACGCGCCTAGCGTTAACATGCGTTAGGGAGCCTTCGAGTCCGTTTTTATCCTCAAAAGCTCCTCTCCAAAATGCACAAGTGATGTTTTTTTTTTCTGCCTGTTAAAGAGGGATTCCATCCGCAATTTTTTATTTATTTTTTAAAGTCTGTAAAACACTGTAGCTGCTGACTTTTAATAAGGACACTTACCTGTCCTACTCGCCCACGATGTCAGCACCCCCCCCCCCCCAGGCCAATCCCTCGATCCTGGCAGCTCCCGGCGCCGCCATCCTCAGTAAGGGAAAGAGGCAGTGAAGCCGTGCAGCTTCACTGCCCGTTTCCTACTGCGCATGCGCGAGCCGCGCGGCGCTTTGTGAATGGGCTGGCTGCTCTCTGGGATACAAACCGTTCCCAGAAGGCAGCGCTCCCCATTCACCAGAAGACACCGCGAGTAGGACGGAGGAAGAAGACCAGCCGTGGATGAAGAAGAGGCAGATTACCGCTATTTCTGGTAAGTAAAAAAATAAAAATATTTTTTTTCAAATTTTATTTTTTCAATTTTTTGGGTAAAAAATAAATAAATAATTCAGGGTGGAACTCCACTTTAACTTCTGAAAACGCCTATAGTGTGCATAAACATATAGAGGGGAATTAGTGTTACTAAACCCTGGACCCTGCATATCTTGTCTCCCACAGTACGCAGAACATGGAAATGCAATATTTTTAGTAAATATAAACTGCTAAATACCTTTTCTCATCAGCAGTAGATAGCAGTCTTGTGACTTCTATCAGTGTCTGGTTAAAGCTTGTAGGAGGAGTTTTCATTCTCCTCCAACTATCCGAAGACTTTACGAGACCCCTGACTTTGTCTGGACAGTTCTGGTCCTATGCTGATCACATGCACCCTCCCAAGAAAAAACACAACAACTTACTAGCAGTACACCCCTAACTGAGCATGTGCAGAGTGAATCCAAGGTTCTGTCTGATCAGGAGATGATTTGAGGACAGTGGAAGTGTCGGAGGATTAACCCCTTAGGTTCACAAGGGTTTTACTATATATATATATATATAACTGATTTTACTGTTGTGGGTTAAGCAAGACTAACAGGCAGAAGAGAAAAAAGCTCAAACGATGATTCAGCTTCTTTGAGCTGCAGTGTGAGGCCTTAGAAGTAAAATCCTATTTTCTCTTATCATCCATGGACTGACACGGTGTCTCTTTACACTTTACACGTGGGATGTCCCAAAGCAGTGTCAAGAGGGATGGGAGCAGTATAAATGGAAAAACCAAACTTTCACTCCAAGAAGGTAGATCTCCTCAACGGAGGAGTCGCAACTTTAAACAGCGGCCTGCAGCACCCTGCGGCCGAAGGAAGCATTCGAAGATGCAGCCACATCAACCTTATAAAAAAAAACTTAAAAAGGTATGAACAGACGACCAGGTCGCCGCCTTGCACACTTGTGCAACCGACGCTTGATGTCGGAAAACCCAGGAAGCACCAATTGCCCTGGTGGAATGCGCCGTAACCGGAAAGGGAGGCGCCCGCCCTTTGAGAGCATAGGCTTGAATGACGGTTCGTCTGATTCCCCTAAAAATGATGGCAGACGAAACCGCTTGGCCCTGTTATGGACCAGGGGCAGTCACAAACAGTGAGTCGGACTTCCGAATAGAAGCAGTAGCAGAC
The DNA here is from genome assembly GCA_029206835.1 of Rana muscosa. NCBI lineage: Eukaryota > Metazoa > Chordata > Amphibia > Anura > Ranidae > Rana > Rana muscosa. The sequence goes on along the minus strand of CM055125.1, from coordinate 82,044,912 downwards.
AGGTACACCCGTAAGGCTCGTACCACATCCAATATGTGCAGCGCAAACTCTCTGGGATGCGATGGGTGAGGACACAAGGACGGGAGGACAATGTCCTCATGTAGGTGAAAGGTAGACACCACCTTTGGCAAAAGGGAAGGTCGCAGATGCAACACCGCCTTATCCTTATGGATGACTAAATATGGCGACTTGCAGGACAAAGCCGCCAACTCAGACACTCGTCAAACAGAAGTGATTGCCACTAAAAGGCCACCTTCTGAGACAAGACAAGAGAGGAATATCCCGGATATTCCCAAAAAGGAGGTTCCTGGAGGACCGAGAGCACCAAATTCAGATCCCACGGTGGGAGAGAAGGCTTGACAGGAGGGAGCACATGGCGAACCCCCAACACAAGGTGCTAACCAAGAAATGACTCGCTAGAGGTCGCTGAAAGAAGGACGGCCAAGGCTGAAATCTGATCCTTGATGGTACTCAAAGCAAGGTTTTGGGTCACTCCACACTGTAGAGGACGCAAGATTCTGGGGACGGAATACGTCCGAGGACGCCAGTCCAGCGCTTTGCATATGGCGATATAAGCTTTCCAGGCACGGTGATAGATCTGCCTGGGAGGAAGACTTCCGTGTCCTTAACATGGTCAAAATGACAGAGTCCGAGAGACCTCGGTCCCTCAACACCTGGCCTTTAACAGCTCTGCCGTTAAAGCCAGAGACTGTAAGCCGGATGAAACATAGGACCTTGAGACTGAAGGTCCTCCCTCTTCGGCAACCGCCAGGGAACGTCCGCAACGAGACGTACCAGATCAGCGTACCAGTGACGCTGAGGCCAATCCGGAACAATTAGGATCACCGGAGTTTATATCAGGCGATAAGGACCCTATGGGGCCACCAACGCATCCGAGTCATCGCCCAAGGATCCCTGGATCTGGCCACAACCTCGACCCTTGCGACTGAGTCGAGAGGCCATCAGGTCCACATCCGACGTGCCCCACCGTCGGCAAAGGAGTTGAAATATGCAAGGACCACTCTTCCTGGTCCGGCGTCTGGCAATTGGCGACTCAGATAGTCCGCCCCTACAGAGCCGGCACGTTTCTTCCGGCCCACTTCAGGATACGGATTACCTCGGAAGCCGCAGCTGAGCTCCAAGTCCCCCCGTGTTGGTTTACATACGCCACCGCCGTGGCGTTGTCCGACTGGCTCCTGATGGAGCGACCCCGTACTCTCTCGGACCTGAGGAGAGACACAGTCTGATGGCCCGTATTTCCAGAACAGTGATTGGTAAACGGGCTCGTCCGGAGTCCAAGGCCTTGAGCCGACAGGACTCCCCAGACTCCACCCCAGCCCGTCAGGCTGGTGTCCGTCGTGAGTACCGTCCCTTGGATGGGAGGGGAACGACTTTCCGGACCGAAGAGCCGAGGGTCCCAACCACCATGTCAGGGACGCCCTGACCAGGTGAATCACCTGGATCCGAAGATCCAAGGACAACGGGGATTTGTCCCAGGTGGACAAGATCTCCTTCTGCAATGCCCTGGTGTGTGATTGGGCATACGGAATGGCCGCGAAGGAGGCCACCAGGAGTCCCGGGACTCTCATGCAAACAACGGATTGACAACCATATTCGGGATGTCAGCACCCGCACCGCAGACTGAAGTGTCAGCAACTTCTCCAGAGGTAGGATACCTTTGCCTCCAAGGAGTCCAGAACCAGAACTAGATACTCCAGACCTGAGTCGGGACCAGGACTGACTCCTGAATGTTCAGGAACCACCCGAAGTCCCTGAGGGTTTAATTGACGATAGTCACCTTTCCTCTAAGTCTGAGCCACTTTCTGCTCATAGCAGAAGACCGTCCAGATAGCCCACGACAGCAATACCTCGCTGTAACAGAAGGCTAGAACCGGAGCAAGCACCTTGGTGAACACCCTTGGTGCCGAGGCAAGGCCGAAAGGAAGAGCCACAATCGATAGTGGACTTCGCTGATTGCAAGGCGCAGAAACTTCTGGTGACTTGCGCAGATCGGAACATGCAAGTAGGCGTCCTTGAAGTCCAAGGACGCCAGAAGAAAATCCCTTTGGTGGAGTGTAGCGATCACCGTGCGAATGGATCCCATGCGGAATTTCTGCACCTTCTCGAAGGCATTCAGGGCCTTGAGGTCCAGGATAGGTCGAACCACGTCCTATTTTTGGGACGACAAACAGATTCGAGCAGAATCCCTGAAAACTCTCCTGGGACGGAACCGGCACAATCACTCCGGACCTGATCAAATCCTGTACAGCCCCCAAGAGGGCTGCCTGACAGGTAGGAAGGAGAGGAAGATTCAAGGGAAAGAATCTGTGTGGGGGCCAGGATCGGAATACTATCCTATATCCTGAGGTGACCACCTCGCACACCCACCAGTCGGAGATTCGGGAGGTCCACCGATCCGTGAACCTGCGAAGTCGTCCCCCCACCCCAGAGTCGGGCGGAGGCAAGACTTCACGCGGAGGCGGGCTTGGGAGCCGCTTGTTTGGCTTACGCACCCAGGGGCACTTGTGCCCACCAGCCGCACTGCCGTCAGTCTGAGAGGGCCTACCTGTGGACTCTGACTGATGAAAAAAAAAAAACGTTTTGCTGGAAAGGAAGGCCCCTGTTTGCGGCGGGCCTCCTCACCCTTGCTAGTCTAAGGAAGAAGAGTGCGTTTACCTCCCGTGACATCCATGACGATGTCATCCAGAGCAGCACCGAAAGGTCTACCGCCTTTAAATAGTAGATCCGTCAGGAGCTTCCTAAGGCTAGGTCAGCAGACCAGCATTTCAACCAGATAAGACGACGCAATACCACCGCCGAGACAGAGGCCCTGGATATTAAAGGGGCCGCGTTCAGCGTGGCGTCGCACACAGAAACCAGGCCCTGAATCAGTTGGTGGGCCAGAGCAACTGTGTCTGGAGGAAGAATATGCTCCTGTACAGCTAGGTGCAACATTTTTGCCCAACCTGTAAGTGTTTTAGACACAAGGGTCGCCGCTACCACAGGTCGTAGGGCGGATCCCAACAAGGCAAACATGGTTCTGCTCACCACTTCTGACCTCCTGTCAGTGGGGTCCTCAAATGCAGGAGTCCCCTCCATCGGGAGAGTGATGGCCTTGTTCAACCGGGCGACTGGAGGGTCGACCCTGGGGGAGAAGCCCACTTTTTAAGTAGGGCATCTTCAAGGGGTATCTGATAGACAAACGCCGCGGGACCATAAAAAAAATTCTTCTGCGGCTTTTCCCAGACCTTATCAATGAGCTGTTTAAAGAAAGTACAATGGAAAAAACCCCTTTAGAAGGCCTGGCCTTAAAAGAACCAAAGGAGACAGTATCCGCCTGAGGTTCTGCATCCGCAGCATTTGAGCTTGAGAGTGTCCCTCACCGCAGTCATGAGCACACTAACAAGCGCCCTGTCATTTACTGACTCAGAACTGGAGTTTCCCTCATAAGGAATGTCCTGTTCAAAACCATCCATACATTCAGAACTAGGGTCCTGAGCGATAGTGGCTAGGCCCATATCTGAATCAGCGCACTGCCCTCGAGTAGATAAAGTGGGGAGAGGGCGCCTTATTTGCACCTTGCGCTTGCACACAGCTCCCATCCTGGTCAGAAATTGATTCCAGGGCTGCCCACAACAGGTCCATAGGGACCGCAGTGCTGAAGCACTGCCTGTTGCCACTGACATTTTTAGGGGAAGCTGGTGAAACAGACTCCATATTGTCCCTCCCTGAGACTCTCTCAGATAAAAAGTCCACCCACAGGCTGTGCTGACTGAGGAGGGGGCGCCCAGGGGACTCACCAAACCGGACCAGGGACCGCTCAGTTCCGCTGTCTGTACCGCGCTGTGTCAGCGCTGGTGATCTGTGAGGAGACTGAGGAGATTTGCGCTGCTACAGCAGCGCTAGAGGCCAAACTAGTGCTGAAAAGCGCGCGGGCTACAAGAAAATGGCCGCCGCACTTCACTGAGGCGATCCGCGGCAAGATGGCCGCCATAACACAGTTAAAATGAAACAGCACACACGCACAGCGCCACTCGGCGCTCAGGCCCCAAAAAAACAAACAAAAACCCACACAAAAAAGCCCCAAGGCATACATTGCAGACCAGCATGAGCCCCCCAAGAACAGTGTGACCCCCAAGCACCCCACACAGCCAGCGCCAGTAATGGTGACAGAGAGCGACAATAAAATACAGGGGGAGACAGGGAAAATCCCCCACAGAGAAACACAGCCCTTTGTACTCACCTGCAGGCAGGAGAGACTACTTACCCGTCCCCTGAGGGACACACTGGTGTTTCTGACAGGACTATCACAGTGCAGTACTGAGTAGCTGTCGGCCCGGTCCACCGCGAAAGATACAGTCAGTCAGGAGCTGTTCAGTCTTGAGAGGACCGCGGGAGCATGAAAGCAAACCCGGCCACCCCTGGAGTCATGGGGCCTGTCGTGAACTGAGTCTCACGCACACAAGGCGAGGATCAGCACGCTCGATGGTCAGACAGGGAAGACTACGAGGATATCTTGTACCCAACCTGTTGCCCAGCCGACAGTTGATAGAAGATTCTCAAAAATAAAATAAAAAAGAATTCCAAAAAGGAATAAAATAGGTCAGGAGATTGGCTCCTGAGGGAGCCACGTCTTCTCCTTCTGCTAGGCAGAAAAAAACTGAAGTCTGCTGACTGTAGTGGGAGGGTTATGCCCGGAGGGACCGCCCCCTGGGTGGGGCTGTTCAGCTCTGGCTTTTAGAATGTATGTATAACATCTCACATTCTGCCTAGGTCTTCTCCTGCAAGCAGGGACATAACCCACGTGTAAAGTGTAAAGAGACACCGTGTCAGTCCATGGATGATAAGAGAAAAGGGTTATTACTACGTTATCATACAGCTATTTGTACAAGGAGGAACCAAATTTCTTATAAAGCAAACAATGATTCCAGGGAAGGTTACAAGCTGGAATGACATAATGAACGTGCCTGACCTACAAGGATAGGAAGACAGGGACTAAACTAATGACCATACACTGGTAAAAAAAAGCTAACCGATTCCTCCATTCACACTGTACAGGGCAAATGGACAAATACTCCTGTTGGGCCAATTGTATTCTGACAACCTATTGCGGCTGTCAGAACACCCAAAGAGCAGCTGCATCTAACTGGATTCAACTGCTGTTTAGGCCAGTTTGGTTTAAGATTTACTAAGCCCCGCAGTGCCTTCACCATTTGATGCTACACAGAAATATCATGGTCTCCGAGTGGCCCAATACTACAAGTTACTGATGGCAGGTAATAGAATTTGTAACTTTCAATTTCCTGCAAAATTGGAATGTTCTTTACTCAAGCTAGACCAGACAAATTTGCTTGGAATCTAGGAGCCAGCTAAAAAAGTTAGGAGCCAGGAACGTGCCCTGCCCCGCACGCAGAAGCGAGCGCATACGTGAGTAGCGCCCGCATATGAAAGCGGTGTTCAAACCACACGTGAGGTAGCGCCGCGATCGGTAGAGCGGGAGCAATAATTCTAGCCCTAGACCTCCTCTGTAACTCAAAACTTGCAACCTGTAGAATTTTTTAAACGTCGCCTATGGAGATTTTAAAGGGTAAAAGTTAGTCGCCATTCCACGAGCGGACGCAATTTTGAAGCGTGACATGTTGGGTATCAATTTACTTGGCGTAACATTATCTTTCACAATATAAAAAAAAATTGGGCTAACTTTACTGTTGTCTTATTTTTTTATTTAAAAAAAAGTGTATTTTTTTCCAAAAAAGTGCGCTTGTAAGACCGCTGCGCAAATACGGTGTGACAGAAAGTATTGCAACGACCGCCATTTTATTCTCTAGGGTGTTAGAATAAAAAATATATATAAATGTTTGGGGGTTCTAATTAGAGGGAATGAGATGGCAGGGAAAACAGACAGGGAAACTCTATTAGCATTGCTGGTTGTCATACCAACTGCCACCACAAGATGGCGCTAGTTCACAGAAGGAAGCATAGGCCTGCAGAAGGCCGCAAAGCCGCGGCCTCAATTACCGGCCGGCGCAGCCTGATGCGATCCCGCGGCGCAGGGGGGGGGGGGCACGGAGACACAGGATACCCCAGCTGTGCTGCCCCAGGTCACCAATTCTAGTCACAATGGCGACCTGGTGCCCGGGGTTTGTCGAGCCCTGGGCTAGACTACAGCTGGCTTTGGCAAAAAGCAACCAGTCTCTGGAGAAAAATTATAGAATTATAGGGCTACCAAGCAGCTATAAGGCCACTTTTAGACATTCAAGTAAAATTGTCGTGGCTCTGAAAAGTGATTTGGAACTCTTTTCAGAGGCCTTGGACAGGCAGCGAAAAGGCAATAGGTCAACTCACCACTGCCTGTTTTAACCTCATAAATGCCACACCAACACACGGGTTGCATGTACTTTAACCAGCACTACCACCGAACTCAACTGGGTATATTTTTTGCTATGGGCATGAAGCAAAGCATTGCCATTGCAGCTTAAGAGGGAGCGGTTGGGGACGCAAAAATGTGGCTCAATAGCGTGTTTTTATTGCCCGCACCTGCAAGTCTAGACCAGTGTTTCTCAACTCCAGTCCTCAAGGTGCCCCAACAGGTCATGTTTTCAGGATTTCCCTCAGATAAAACAGCTGTGGTAATTACAAGGCAGTGAAACTGATCAAATCACCTGTGCAAAATAATGGAAAGCCTGAAAACATGACCTGTTGGTGCGCCTTGAGGACTGGAGTTGAGAAACCCTGGTCTAGACGAACCCCCAAGAACCCAGCAACCAAATTTTGGCATTTAACTAGTAAAGACTAGGGAAAATAGTTTTGGTGACCTGGAGATCCCCAAAGAATTCTCTTAATTTTACTTCCTGTTTGGCTATGGGACAGGAAGTGAAGGTAAATCTCTGCAATGGGACACAGATGGCGAAAAAAAATCTGACAGGGGTTATAATGCATACTGTTAGACAGGTTAATTATGTTGGTAAACAGACTGGTTGATAGGTTGAGCTGGGAATTTTCAATGGTTTTGTCTTGCATGCATTGCCCTTCCATGTGCTTCTTGCTTGTGAAGGCCAGTTATAGACAGGGGAAGGGGCCTTTTGTTTGTTACTGAAGTAATATTGTGCCCCTGTGCCTTTAAGGAGCACAGGCCCACCTGCCCCTTATCTATCCATTAGAATGCATGTGCTCCCACAGTGGAGACGCTCATAAATTTAGAAGGGTTAGGACTGCAAGTAATACAGGGTGAAGTGAAGGGGCCCTGCAGCTCACGCATGCGTTTGCAAATGTTTGCCAACTCAACCTGTGTTTTTAACACATACTTTTAGGTTAATTTGGTTGGTAAGCAGACTGGTTGGGGAGTTTAGTTGGGAATTTTCTCTGGATTTGTCTTGAATGCATTGCCCTTCCATGTGTTCTTTGCTGTGAAGGCCAGTTATAGATGGAGCAGGGGCAATTGGTTGGTTACAGGGGTTATAACCCTCCCTTGCACTATCCAAAAAAAATAATAAAAAAATAAAAAAATAATAATAATAATAATAGGCTAAAGTTCTACTTTAACCACTTAAACCCCGGACCATTTTGGCTGGTTAAAGACCAGGCCCCTTTTTGCGATTCGGCACTGCGTCGCTTTAACTGACAATTGCGCGGTCGTCCGACGTGGCTCCCAAACAAAATTTATGTCCTTTTTTTTCCTACAAATAGAGCTTTCTTTTGGTGGTATTTGATCACCTCTGCGGTTTTTATTTTTTGCACTATAAACAAAAATAGGAGGGACAATTTAAAAAAAAAATGCAATATTTTTTACTTTTTGCTATAATAAATATCCCCCAAAAATAGATTTAAAAAAAATAAATTTTTCCTCAGTTTAGGCCGATACGTATTCTTCTACATATTTTTGTTTTGTTTTGCAATCAGCGTTTATTAATTGGTTTGCGCAAAAGTTATAGCGTTTACAAAATAGGGGAGTTTTATGGCATTTTTATTAATTTTTCTTTACTAGTAATGGCGGCGATCAGTGATTTTTTTTTTAGTGACTGCGACATTATGGCGGACACATCGGACACTTTTGACACATTTTTGGGACCATTGTCATTTTCATAGCGATCAGTGCTATAAAAATGCACTGGTTACTGTGAAAATGACACTGGCAGTGAAGGGGTTAACCACTAGGTGGAACTAAAAGGGGTTAAGTGTGCCCTGATGAGTGTTTCTAACTGAGGGGGGGGGGGTTGGGCTCTGTGTGAAATGACGCCGATCTCCGCTCCAAGTACACGAGCCGAGATCCGTGTCATTGTCACTAGGCAGAGCAGGGAGATGCTTGTTTACACAAGCATCTCCCTGCTCTATGCCTCCGTGAGACGATCGCGGGGGTCCCCGCAACGATCGAGTCCGCGGGACCTGCGGTCCGACTCACAGGGAAGGCAGCAGGGTCGCCACATCAGGCAGTTAAAGGGGACGTACAGGTACGTTGATGTGCCTGTACGTGCCATTCTGCCGACGTATATCTACTGGAGGCGGTCGGCAAGTGGTTAAGTGTTAGTATTTTGAGCAAGTGTAAACAAGGCCATAAAAATGGTGGTGAGGCAGGGCAAAGTAAATGTCATTGGGGATGGAGGGGGGGTATTTATTTGAATATTGACTGGGCAGATGGAGCCATCTAAGGCTCGCCATTTCTTGGGTGTCTTGCATGACAATCTCATGTGTCAACTGGCAGATGCCCCAACTAGAAATAATGGTCTGCTAAACCTACTAAAAACAAACACAGGGCTGATTGCAAACATGGAAGGAATAACTTAAAGTGATTGTAAAAAAATAAAATAATTAAATAACAAAACATATTATACTTCTTAAATATCTCTATGCAGTGGTAAATATAAATAACCAACTGTATGTTAGCCATACAAAAACGTCTTCCTTCAAAAAATAAATAAAAGTTTTCGTTCAGAAATTACATTCATTTTAAAACTGAATGGTAAAAGCAAGTGAAAATTTCACACAATATTCTTTCATTCAGCGAATGTACAAAGATTTTTCGTATGAAGATTCTCGTCTGAAAATTGATCCTTGTATGGCCAGCATAAGGCACAGTGCACACCTATGCAATTTGCTTTTGATCTGTTTCTGCAGTGCATTTTTGAATTTTCCGCACGTGATTTTGCTGCGATTTGCGTTTTTGCATTTTTTTTTTGTTGGTCAATTTGTTGTTGGGCAGATCAAAAAACACAAATTGCTGCAAAAACACACTACATGCTTTTCTGCAGCTTCTCCACTAAAGTATATTGAACCAAAAAAAGCATTGTTTTGCGTTGGAAAAAAAAGTCCTTGACCCTTTCCAAATACGCAGCGGCAGAAAAAAAAGCATAAATGTGTTCCATAAGAAACCATGTTAAATGAACTGTAGTGCGTTTCTGCAAAAAACACCAAAAATCGCATCGGTTTGAACCAGGCCTAAGATGTTAACATAGGGTTAATCCCATTCACAAATTCGGCCAAGTCCCAGCAATGCTTGGGCTTAGCCGAATTTGATGGCTCCGGCGCGCATGCGCGGAGTCACGTCTTCGCCGCTCCGGCCAATCACAGCGCCGGAGCGGCGATAGCTGCGGCTGGAGAGGGAGACCAGGACGGCCCCGATCTAAGGTAAGTGATGCATAATGAGCTATTATGCTAGTCATATTAGCTCATTATGGCTCTTACAGGTTGTTTAAAAAAATATATAAAAAAAAATTAGGGGTTTACAACCACTTTAAAGTGGATGTAAACCCTCCATACACCCAGTGAAGTGAACAGCCTCAGATGATAAACAGAGATGAACCAAATCTCCCTACATAGGTTTTACATGTATATCTGCTGTCTTCACATTTATATACTAGAAAGTTCAGATGTGTTAGGAAATTTTCTCTTCCTGTTTAAGCCCTGGTTCACACTGGTGCGATTTGACATGTCAAATCGGCGAAATTTGCCGCAAATTGCGGCCAATGGCACCGTCCTAATCGGTGCAACGCCGCATCTGCGGTGCTGCACCGATTACAAAAAGTCGTTTTTGTACTACTTTTTGCGATTTCAGCCGCGATTTACATTGACATCTGTGTCAGATGTCTCTGAAATCGAGCTGAAATCGGGACTGACAGGCAGGAGTGAGCCGTGCGAGTTCAGCTGAACTCACACGGCTCACTCCCGCAGCCCCAGTGTGAACCTGGGCTAAAACAGAGTGTGATGTCTGGGCATACAGCCAAGATAGCTAAAATAGCTGATTGGAGGAAAGGCACACACCCCCTCTCATCATAGACAGACTCTCAGGAGACGTTTTGTAACAGGACTAGCTCCCTGCTAATCTATTTTAGCAACCTCCCGACAGAAACGTCAGGCTGCTTTTATCTGATGTGTCAGAGAATTTGCCAGAATTTATCAGGCTGATAACAGAGGAATGGGTCAGCAGAGAGCTACGGGACTTAGCACTTTGAAGAGAGATAACAAAATACTGCAGATATATATGTGCCCAGCTTAAATTTCATGAATTAGGTTTACATCCACTTTTAAAAAAATAAATAAAAAAAATTACTTTTAAACAAACATGTCATACTTACCTGCTCTGTGTGATGGTTTTGCACAGAGCAGCCCTGATTCTCCTCTTCTGGGGTCCCCCACTGATACGTCTGGCTCCTCCTGCCTTCAGAGTGCCCCAATAGCAAGGTAAAGAAAACTTCTGCCTTTAGAACCACACACTTCCTGCCCAGGACTACATGTCCCATGAGGCATCGCTCCTCACACATTCACAAGCACTTACTGAGGTATGGAAGGTGTACTGAGCTGTATGTGTGCTGCACTGTAATACCTGATAAGTAAACAATTAATGCATTCTGTATGCAGGCCAACTAATCGGCTGGCTGATTAACCCCTTCCATACCGGGTCATTGTCAAATGACGCCAGCAGGAACCCTCTCTCCCTCCAGGTGGACGTCATATGACATCCTGGGTTTGAGGGGGGATATCTGAATGATGCCTGCAGCTAGAGGCATCATTCAGATATCCTTTTTTTCAGCCGACGATCCTGCGCACCATAAGAACGATCATAGTGGCGGTTCTGCCGCTTGATCGTTCTTATAGGCGGCGGGAGGGGACATCCCCCACCTCCCGCCGCTTCTCCGGGCTCCCCGTGCCATCGGGAACCCGGAGAGAATCGTCCGGCGCCAGTGGTGGGTCACGTGACGAGCATAGAGATGACTGGTGACCACATGGTCACCAGTCATCTCTATGCTCGTCGGAGGCCCGGGCGCGATGTGATGACGTCACGCCCGGGTCCTCAAATGTAAACAAAGCCGACATTGCGGCTGTAAGTATGAGATCAGTGAATTTTTTTTCACAATCTCATGCTTTCCAGCCTGGAGGAGAGATGTGGGGTCTAATTGACCCCGCATCTCTCCATAAAGAGGACCTGTCACACACATTCCTATTACAAGGGATGTTTACATTCCTTGTAATAGGAATAAAAGTGATAAAAAAAAAAAAAAAAAAAAAGTAAAATAAATAAAAAAAAATTTTTTTTTTTTTTTTTAAAACGCCCGTCCCCAATGGCTCGCGCTTAGAAGCGAACGCACACGTAAGTCCCGCACGCATATGTAAATGCCGTTCAAACCACATATGTGATGTATCGCCGCGTGCATTAGAGTGCGTGCAACAATTCTAGCACTAGACCTCCTCTGTAACTCTAACCTGGTAACCTGTAAAAAGTTTCAAAGCGTCGCCTATGGAGATTTTTAAGTACCGAAGTTTGGCACCATTCCATGAGTGTGCGCAATTTTAAAGCGTGACATGTTAGGTATCTTTTTACTCGGCGTAACATAAGCTTTCATATTTTACAAAAAAAATTGGCCTAACTTTACCGTTTTGTTATTTTTTAATTCATGAAACCATTTTTTTCCCCAAAAAAAGGTGTTTGAAAAATTATTGCGCAAATACCGTGCAAGATAAAAAGTTGCAACGACCGTCATTTTATTCCCTAGGGTGTCTGCTAAAAAAAACATATATAATGTTTGGGGGTTCTGAGTAATTTTCTAGCAAAAGAATGATGATTTGTACATGTAGGAGAGAAGTGCCAGAATAGGCCCGGTATGGAAGTGGTATAAAAAGCCCTGTATGGAAGTGGTTAATAGATTAGTTGTTTCGGCCCTACACAGAAGATTTTTCACCTTAATGCATAAAATGCATTAAAGGTGAAAAACCATGAGACTAACTCCATTAAAAAAAAACAGTGGTGATCGCAGGGTGATTACGTTCATCGTAAATAATAGAAAAAGGGAGACATGAGGATAGGACGAACATTACATTTCAAGATACAAAGAGCGGTGTCTCAGGTGCATGGATATAGAGGTCAGTCCACCCACATCCCTAAATACATACAACAAAGGGTGCACTCCGAAGAGAGCGATTCCTCAAATGGGACTTTTAGGGGGGACTGTTGAAAACCTCTCAAAAAATAGTAGAATACAAAAAATATTTGTCATAAAGACTAGTTTTATTGAAAAGGTATTAACAAATAGGAAGGGCTGCTGCTACATATGCACAACACATATCCAAGTAACAAGTGTATACATACTGAGAAAATAAACAGGCACAAGCGCATATAAACGGATATCCTGTAACAAAAAATGGAAAAAATACAGTACAGGACCCAGCTCTGTCTAAGGAGTGGGACAGAAACCTAACGTTTCAAGGCTTTTTGTTGTATAGCCGCTTCTTCAGGGATGGGGTGCTGCACCTTTTGATGGTGGATGATATCATGTATGTTGGATATATACGTGTTACTTGATGGTAGCAGGTAATTAAAAAGGCACAATGATTCTTGTTTGGTAGTAGAATACGTTTTTCCCTAAAAGGTTGGACCATCGGGTGACAGAAGCGGACCCTCAACCCAGATGGTATATATCATGATGGGAGGTGGGGACTCACAGGGGGCGTGGATAGTGTCCGCGGCCTTGCCGACAGTGCAAACGCAGTGAAAGGAATCGCTCTCTTCGGAGTGCACCCTTTGTTGTATTACATTTCAAGAGAGACAAATTTTGCTCGATACTTCATGACATTAAATGGGAAGGTATTTTAGACAAAAAAAAAACATGCAGGGAAAAGTGGGAGTGCGTAAGGATGTTAATTAAGGGCAGCAGTAAGTGTATTCCAATGGGCAACAAACATAAAAGAACTAAGGTCAAACCTGGGTGGCTAAATTCAAGCTTTAATATATTTAAGTGTTACTAAACCCAGGACCTTGCATTCACTATATCTGGTCTCCCACAGTACACAGAACATGCTAATGCAATTATTTTATTAAAGATAAACTGCTAAATACATTTTCTCATCTGCAGTATATAGCAGTTTTGTGACTATCAGTTTCCAGCCAAGCATTGTTCAAGCTTGTAGAAGGAGTTTTCATTCTCCTCTGACTGGCCTATGAGACTGCATGATCCCTGACTGTCTGGACAGTGCTGTGCTGATCAAATACACCCTCCAAAAAAATAAAAACGCTCTAGCAATACACACCAAATTACTCTGTACTATCAGATGGATTGGGGACAGTTAAAAAAAAAAAAAAAAAAAAAAAAGGAGAAGGGGAGGATCAGAGAAGAAAGGATCAAACAGCCTTTTTACAAAATGTGGAGGATTAACCCTTTAGGGTCCACAGTGAGTATAACGAGCATGCATTACTGCATATACAGACTGATTTTACTGTTGTGGGTTTAGTAACACTTTAAACCCTTGCCACCAAGGCCAATTCTGACACTTCTTTCCTACATGTAAAAAATCTTTTTTTTTTTGCTAGAAAATTAATTACATAGAACCCCTAAAAATGATATATATATATTTTTTAGCAGAGACCCTAGAGCAGGGGTGTCAAACTCAATTTCATCGTGGGCCGCATCAGCATAATGATTGCCCTCACAATGGCGGTCGTTGGAACTTTTTATCTCGTACGGTATTTGCGCAGCATTTTTTTCAAACGCGTTTCATGCTTTAAAAAAAAAAAAAAAAACAGTAAAATTAGCCCAATTTTTTTTTGCATAATGTGAAAGATAAAGTTACACCTAGTAAATAGATACCCAACATGTCACGCTTCAAAATTGCACATGCTCGTGAAATGGTGCCAAACTTTGGTACTTAAAAATCCCCATAGGCGACGCTTTAAAATTTACTGGTTACATGTTTTGAGTTACAGAGGAGGTCTAGTGCTAGAATTATTGCTCTCGCTCTAACATTTGCGGCGATACCTCACATGTATGGTTTGAACACTGTGTTCATATGTGGACGGGACTTGCATATGCGTTCACTTCTGTGTGCGAGCACACGGGGACAGGGGTGCTTTAAATTAAAAAATGTTGTTAATTTTACTTTTATATTTTTAGTTTGACGCTTTATTATATATAATAATTTTGATCACTTATATTCCTATTACAAGGAATGTAAACATCCCTTATAATAGGAATATGGCATGACAGGTCCTCTTTAGAGTGAGATATGGGGGGGGGGGGCAATAAAACCACACATCTCACCTCTAGGCTGGGAAGCCTGAAATAAAAAAATTAAAAACACCATGATCTCGGCTTCCCAGCCAAGGCGGCGCCATTTGTTTGAATGCAGAGGCCGGGCGTGATGTTATAACATCGCCTGGCCTCTGAACAATCTGGTCCGCCGGAAATCTCTATGGTAAACATCCGGGGGCTGGCGCATCCTGTCTCCGACTCACCGATGGCAGCCGTGAGTCGGTAGAAGCAAGGGAGGGTGGTGGGTGACGTCCCCTCTCGCCGCCCGTAAGAATGATCACGCGCCTGAACAGCCGCTATGATCATTCTTATGGTGTTAGGAGTCGCCGGCTGAAAAAGACGTTATCTGATCGATGCCTGTAGCTGCAGGCATCATTCAGATATACCTGCACAAAGTCAAGGATGTCATATGACGGCCGGGAAGTGGTTAAAGAGAAAAAAAAATTATATATATATATATATATATATATATATATATATATATATATATATATATATATATATATATCTATATCTATCTATGCCAAGAGGTCACTGTCCGCATTCCAACACTAAAAGGAAAGTAATAAGAAATGTAAGCGCACAATCAGGGCAGCGAATATAAACCATGAGACAGGCAGGTGGAGAGTAAAAGTAATCCCCCAATTTTTTTTTAATCTATTAACAGTAAAAAAGGTAAATCCGGAGCCTATTGGCCACATAAATGATAGGAGAATTAGGTCACAAGCGACATGGAGAAAGGAAACTGTGTTAAATATATTCCTCTCAGTTTTTACTAAGGAAAAGGTGAGGTATAATAGACAACATGGTACTGTTACAGCATGAGCAGAGCACGGAATGTTCCTGTATGGTTAACAGAAGTCAGGGTTTTAAAAAAAAAAAAAGACTGGGAAAAAAAAAAAAAAACTTAAATGGGAATGAATCACCAGGACCAAATGGCTTACACCTGAGAGTTCTTAAAGAACTTAGGTTATCGCTAGACCATTATTCTTAGACCCCTTTCACACTGGGGTGTTTTTCAGGCACTTTAGCGTTAAAAAAAAAAAAAAAAAAAAAGAGCGCCTGTAAAACGCCTAAAAGAAGCTGCATCTGCAATCCCATTGTGAAAGTCGAGTGCTTTCACACTAAAGCGCCTGAAAAACGCCCCAGTGTGAAAGGGGTCTTAGCTTTAAAAAAAGCGCCTGAAAAAAGCCTTTAACGTCAAAGCGCTGAAAAAACGCACCAGTGTGAAAGGGGTCTGAAAGCACTTGGGCTTTCACATTGGGATTGCAGATGAGGCTTCTTTCAGGCGCTTTTTTTATCGCCAAAGCGCCTGAAAAACGCCCCAGTGTGAAAGGGGTCTAAATCTATAAGGATAGCTTACTGCCCGGAATGTTACCAGCTTATTAGTTTTTGCCAATGTGGTACCAATATTCAAAAGGTTTGTTCTTGCCATACCAACCTTTTAACATTCTACGAGGCAGTAAATTGTGATCTGGATAGAGGAATGCCTGTGGATGTGGTGTATTTTGCCAAAACATTTTATACAGTACCCCATAAACGCTTAATTTACAAACTGAAGTTGGTTGGACGCTGACGATAGTGTATGTACCTGGATAGAAAAATGTATTACAGGAACGCATCCAAAGGGTGGTGATAAAAAGCGTATCTTCTGAATGGCCAATTTTGTTTAACAGGGTAATAACCTCATAACAGGATATAGCAACCTTACAAGAAGGCCTTGATAAAATAGAGGCGTGAGCAATTACATGGTAAACAAGGTTTGATATTGATAAAATGTAAAGTAATGCACTTGAAGACTAAAAATATGAATTCAAGTTTACACCCTAGTGGGAAAACCTCTGGGGGAATATAAGATTCTGGGGGTTCTAGTAAACTGCAGGCTCAATAGCATGCAATGCTAAGCTGCAGCTAGCAAAGCTAGCGGACTACTAGCATGCAATAAAAGGGGTTTGGCCACGAGTGTGCCAAGACGTGCCGTCAAAGAGCTCCGGGGGACCCGCTCACAATACCGCACATACAGCAGCTTTTGGGGGGAGAAATTCACAGGCAGAGATGCCCCCTAAGAGGAAGCCCTGGATGTCTAATAGACACTCACAGAGGAGCAGGGAGGATCCAAGATGGACGTGCAGTCACTCCAATTCAGTCACCTTGTCTGCCTTTACCCTCGCTTCCTCCCCCCTCCTCTTCCTTGGAGGGCCAGGAGAGACCCTCTGATATGGGAGACACATTGGGAGATAGAGATCTGCACTCCCATATCCTCTCCCTCCCTCCCCACCAAGGCTGACCACAGAGTGGAGAAAGCCCTGCAACAGGGCATTGAGACTCTACAGGCTGACACTGCACACATTGGGGGCAGAGTTGAGGCATTGGAGTTGAATTGGGATGAAACTACCCCTATACTGCAAGCCCTTACTGAAAAATGCAAGATGCAGGATCGCAGAATTGACTCCATGCTGGACTAAATGGATGATTTTGAAAATCGGAGTCGCAGAGTTAACATCCACATTAAAAAGGCCTACCTGAGGCTACTGCACCCAGGGACACAGTCCCTACATTGCAGGGTGTCTAAGCAAATCCTGGGCCCGGGAGGCTCCTAAACATATTGAAAGTGACCGTGCTCATAGAGCTCTCCGTCCAACTTCTGAGGACCCTGACAAGCCACGGGATATTATATGCAAGCTTCATAAATATTCTATGAAAGAATGCATCATGTTCCATGTCAAAAGAACCTGTTATGTGGACTTTGATAGTGCTAAATTATCCTTTGTTTTCAAATCTATGCAGACGCACCCTGATGCAGCGACGAGCCATGAAGCCATTGCTAGAAGTGCTCCAAGACGCAAAGTTGATCTACAGATGGGGTTTCCCCTTTAGCTTATCAGTCGCTAAAGACGGCCAGCACTTCAACAAAAAAAAAAAATAATAATCGCAGATTACTAGTGGTAAAAGAAAAAGCCATAAATATAGCTCCTATTTTGTAGACATTATAACCTTTGCGCAAACCAATCAATATATGCGTAATCCGTATTGCAATTTTTTTTACCAAACATATGTAGAGGAATACACATTGACCTAAACTGATGAAGAAAGGGAGGGGGCAAATCCTTCCGGGGCTGAAGTGATTAATAAGTTAATCACATAGTTGGAGAACTACTCAAATTCTTTTAATAAAAACAATAACATTGACAGTTCATGTTCTCAGCTTGGATTCATTGAATCAGTTTTCCAAAAATGTCAATCTTGCAGAATATACAGCCTAATGCTACATAACTAAGCTTCATTTAATGCTAAATAAACTAAATTATTATTGTCCAAGACAAGAAAAATATGAATATATATAAATTATTATATATAAAAATATAAATAAGAAATTATCTTTAGATTTTTCACTCCAAAAAAAAATGTATTCAAATAATTTGAATAAAAATCAATAAAACCTGATGAAAAAAAAAATAAAAAAATATTTTTTTATCCACAGTGCGCTGCATGGGTTAACTGCTTGAATTCGTCAAGGGGATTGCGGAGCAGATATATAATTACCTAATATCTAATCCACTGACCATAAGACCAGTCCCCGCCACTCCTGCCCACCCGCACGGTAGCGGTCTTGTGAATAGACTGTTCCTGATGTCATCATGCCCATAGACCAGCTCTGGACATGAGGACGGCAGGAACAGTCCACCACTGGACGTGGGGGAGCATGGTTTTCCAGAGGATCGAAGGACAAGTTAAGTCCAGCTTTCCCTAGGTATTGCCCACATGTGATGCAGAGTCTTCACGATTGAAAGAAATTAAATCCAATGAATGAAAGGGGCTGGGTCATGGACAGAAAGAACTAGAATTGGACAGCCTCCAGCCAGTAAATGAGGAAGTCTCTGACTTCCTCCAGCTCCCAAATTACATTGTTAAAAGCTTAAAGTAAGCAATTTCTGAACAGGTGACGATCCTGTACAACTGTGCAAGGCTGGAGTTTTAGCAAAAACTTTACCAGCTGTAGAAAAATATTTTTCCTTTAATATACTGTGGTTTTCAACATCTAGCCACTGGTGGCCTTGCCATAAATCATTCGTTTTGAACATTCTAACTCAGCAACAGCTTGGGAAGTTTACAAACTGGAGTGTCTGTATAATTTAAATGCATTTAAAAAAGGTCACAGTTTTTCATATACGTAAATACATTACCTTAATCTTCATTCTTGCGGTGGTCAAAAGGGAGATTAAACTCAGAAGATGGCTGGACTCATCTTTGCCAGGCCATGGACTATAGCACATTGATGAGGATTCCAAATTGTTCCCACAACTAGAAGAATCTATTCCTCCAGGCTGCCTCAGGGCACCCCAGAACAGCATCATAAAGGAGCCACCTCAGAACAACCTGTACAAGATTTCCAAACCCCCATGGACTGAACCTCTTTCTTTGAGGAGGGTGGGGGGGGGGGTTTGAGGGTTCTGGATAATAGCACAAATATTAGTCCCCTGCCCAAGCCCCTCCGCTCCCACAATCTCCTCGGACACTTATGTCACTTATCCCATAAGGCTGTAGGATCATTCACAAAGCGCTGGACGAACTCACGCATGTGCAGTGGGAAGACTCAGTCGGGTCCTATATCCAAGATGGTGGCACCCGCGACCCAGAGCGGTAAGAAGAACCCACTTCGGGAAGACAGAGCTGGACCCCAGGCACTGGTAAGTACCTGATTTTTAAAAGTCATCAGCTACAGTATTTGAAGCTGCTGACTTTAAGATAAAGCTGAGGTTCCCCTTTAATACCTACAAGTTGACCCTACACAGCTAACCATTAGGTCTAATATTTCAGAAAGCACTGTACAATAGCCCAAGGATGATATACAGCAATTTTCCCCTAAAAGAAGACCATGCAGAAATCTAACCAGATCTGTAGAGCAACTGTAGTAAATCGGCTCCAGGACTGTATAGCCCTTATAATTCATCAATGAGGTCATGGGAGCTCCAAAACCCAGGGCAGTTAAAAACACAAGTACCAAAAATGATGGGTATCCCTGGAGCAGGAATTTGTACAGGCCCCCCTAGCCAGTCTTCCGTGGATAGGGGTTTGATACTCCCGTCTCTCGTCTCCAAATCCCTTGATTGAACCCACTTTACTGGAACTCCGTAGGTACTATAGGTTGGCCGAGACTTCTGGCTTCCCCTCACCGCTGACGCCCATTTTGTGTATCTATTTTTAGGGTAGTCCCGATACCGATACTAGTATCGGTATCGTTACAGAGCATTTGCCTGAGTACTTGTACAAATGCTCCTGATGCTTCACCCGATACTTGTAGTCAGCGGTGATCGTGTGTGGGGGAGTTACAAACACCGATCACCGCTGTATAGATTTAAAATCTCTCTCTCTCTCTCTCTCTCTCTCTCTCTCTCTCTCTCTCTCTCTCTCTCTCTCTCTCTCTCTCTTACAGGGCTGATGAAAAAAACATTGACACTGTCCACCCCCCCCCTTAAAAAAAAATAAAGCATTATTTAAAAAAAAAAAAAAAAAAAAATGTAAAAAATAGAACTACTGACACATTCAGCATCGGCGAGTATTTGAAAAAAAGTATCGGTACTTGTACTCGGTCTTAAAAAAGTAGTATCGGGACAACCCTATCTATGATGAAGCCTTTCAGTTGCAGCTGGACACTATAAGAGGTTCTACCTTTCTTGGTCCTTCGGGATGGGTCCGTCCATTGGTCCTGTATGGACCACTTAACTCCTCTGTTCTGGGTAGGTGGAAGATTTTGCAATTGTCCGATTTCCTCTGGTCCCTCCCAGACCATATCTGTTTCCACAGACAACCTACTTGATTTGAAGACCTTTGTCTGGGAGAAGAGCCTTGCGGAAATCTCTCTCCTCCTCTTATGGTATCTTACTTGCAGGTACGTCCCAACACGATCCTCCATATTTAAGCAAATGGGAAAAAGACATTAAGGCTTCATGTACACTACAGATCCCAAACTTGAGCTCAGGGCGTTTTTTTTTTTTTGCCAAAGCTCCTAAACTCAAAAGCCTATGCATCCATGTACACATAGGCTTTTAGTATCTTATAGACAGACCAGCTGCAGTGATCCTAAACTACTATGTCCAGTAAGATATATCGCAAGTCCATGTTGAAATATCAATCCCCACTACTGTGTTGCAATGGTTTGCCTGAGTAAGCGACCTTTAACAGATGGAACACCTGACCGCTGCCCTCAACAAAACAGAGGAACACAACATGTTAGCGATATTGGGATTTTTTCTATTTCTCAAACGAAAATTTGACCTACTATGCAATTTACATAAATCCTCTATGGGAATCAGACTTCTTGAGCCGGTGACTCCTCTGATACTACCCCCCCCCCCCCCACACACACTTTAAAAAAGACACCCAGTGTGTCGACTTTTCTCTAAAATCAAGGAAAAGGCTACCCAGTATGCTCTGACCATTCAGTGCGACTGCTTTAAAGCCGGGGCTTTAACCCCCATCTCATAGTAGTTATGTGCCTACCAGTCTGTGCCATCTTCTCAGTGTGTACATGTCTGTCATGTTATCCGATATGACTTCCACCACTCTGCAGCATATACTCACCATGGATGCCACAGCCATAAGTCTTTAGGTGTTGTATGTTATTGTGAAGGAACTTGGTCCATTTGCTTTAATGCCGTCTTAACCCTTTGATTGCACATCCTTAATACACTGCTCAAAAAAATTAAAGGAACACTTTGAAAACACATCAGATCTCAACGGGGCAAAATCTCATGCTGGATATCTATATTGATATGGACTGGGTAATGTGTTAGGAATGAAAAGATGGCACATCATTTGATGGAAATGAAAATTATCCACCTACAGAGGGCTGAATTCAAAGACACCCCGAAAATCAAAGTGAAAAAATTATGCAGCAAGCTAGTCTATTTTGCTTAAATTTCATTGCAACAACTCAAAATGGTCCTCAGTAGTTTGTATGGCCCCCAAGTGCTTGTATGCATGCCTGACAACATCAGGGCATGCTCCTAATGAGACGACGGATAGTGTCCTGGGGTATTTCCTCCCAGATCTGGACCAGAGCATCACCGAGCTCCTGAACAGACTGAGGTGCAACCTGGCGGCACCAGATGGACCGAAACAATGTCCCAGAGGTGTTCTATTGGATTTAGGTCAGGTGAGCGTGGGGGCCAGTCAATGGTATCAATTTCTTCATCCTCCAGGAACTGGCTGCATGCTCTCGCCACATGAGGCCAGGCATTGTCGTGCACCAGGAGGAACCCAGGACCCACTGCACCAGCGTAGGGTCTGACAATGGGTCCAAGGATTTCATCCCGATACCCAATGGCAGTCAGGGTGCCATTGTGTAGCCTGTAGAGGTCTGTGTGTCCCTTCATGGATATGCCTCCCCAGACCATCACTGACCCATCACCAAACCGGTAATGCTGAACGATGTTACAAGCAGCATAACGTTCTCCGCGGCTTCTCCAGACCCTTTCACGTCTGTCACATATGCTCAGGGTGAACCTGCTCTCATCTGTGAAAAGCATGGGGCACCAGTGGCGGACCTGCCAATTCAGGTGTTCAATGGAAAATGCCAATCGAGCTCCACAGTGTCCGGCAGTAAGCACACTAGAGGACGTCGGGCCCTCAGGCCACCCCCATGAAGTCTGTTTCTGATTGTTTGTTCAGAGACATTCACACCAGTGACCTGCTGGAGGTCAATTTGTAGGGCTCTGGCAGTGCTCATCCTGTTCCTCCTTGCACAATGGAGCAGATACCGGTCCTGCTGATGGGTAAAGGAACTTCTACGGCTCTGTCCAGCTCTCCTAGAGTAACTGCCTGTCTCCTGGAATCTCCCCCATGCTCTTGAGACTGTGCTGGGGGACACGGCAAACCTTCTGGCAATGACACGTATTGATGTGCCACCCTGGAGGAGTTGGACTGCCTGTGCAATCTTTATAGGGTCCAAGTATCGCCTCGTGCTACCAGTAGTGACACTGACCCTAGCCAAATGCCAAACTAGTGAAAAACAGTCAGAATAGATGAGTAGGGAAAATGTCAGACACCTCCACCTGAAAAAACATTCCTGTTTTGGAGATCGTCTCATTGTTGCCCATCAAGTGCACCTGTTGTTAATTTAACAGCAAAGCAGCTGAAACTGATTAACAACCCCCTCTGCTACTTAACTGACCAGATCAATATCCCAGGAGTTCGGATTCAAAAGTGTTCCTTTAATTTTTTTTGAGCAATGTATATTACTGTTGATGGTTATCATTGAAAACAGACTGTAATGTCGTACTACATTGCCTTGTGGCATACCTTAAATAAAGAATTAAAAGCTATGAATTTGGCACTCGACTTTGCCTCTTCCCAATCCTGAAGATCCTGATCTCTAGTTCATTAACTTGATGGGCATCGTCACTGACCAGGTATGAGGTGCCAGATAGGATGAGACGGGGTCAAGTGGTGATTTCTGAGTTGGGGTCAGTATCTGCATTGTAGAGCAGGAATTTCCAGGGTAACGTAGACAACCTACGTGCAAGTCCCTTTAGCAGCCTGCTATATCATAACCACAGTCAATTTACTACTGTAGGACTGGCTACAGGTACACTTTAAAACAAGACGATGATGCTGCCGTTCATTTAGTATATGAACAGAAAGCACAGACACGCATTGTCCCCTTAGAAACATTGCTGACAACTTGCTAACGACTCACCAATGAATCAGACCTTTAATGTGATGGAAATAAACCTTCTGATATCTTGTCTAAACCATAACTTCAGTAAAACATGCTAGATGTTCCAGCAGCAGTGTCATTTGTTAAAGAAAATTCATCGCTATGAATACATCGATATAATTATAATATGCCACTCTCAGTGCAGGAACAAGTGTGGTTAATGAATAACTCATAAGTGCTCAGTTTGATTTATAATTAATCAACCCAGAAAAGGGTCAGATCTGGTTTCAGATCAAGGTAACACTATAAGGACCAGAGTTATCCAGCTTTACGACTATGTTTACATGCTGCAATTGAACGTTCAACGTTGCTCTATATCGCCATCACTCACAGCACACAAAATGTTTCATGATGTGGAACACATTTTAAAGCAATTGTGTACATATTGCATGTTGGCAAAATGTTGGAGTTGCATTGTAAATTAAATCATGCACCTATAAAAATGTATACTTAAAAGCTGAACTCTAGGCAGATAAAAAAAAAAAAAAAAAGGAAAAACTGAACCCAAGAACAAAAATACAATGTTTCAGCCTATAGTCCATAGATGTTGTGGCTGTGTTAGTTTTCCTTTTTCCACACAAGCAAAGAACATTTTCAGCAAATACAGAAAATACCTGTTGATCTTGCCAGAAATGCAGTGTCCTCGTCACTTCCTGA
The DNA here is from genome assembly GCA_029206835.1 of Rana muscosa. Classification (NCBI taxonomy): domain Eukaryota; kingdom Metazoa; phylum Chordata; class Amphibia; order Anura; family Ranidae; genus Rana; species Rana muscosa. The sequence goes on along the minus strand of CM055125.1, from coordinate 82,021,023 downwards.
AGAATATCTTTCTTCCTAGCTATCTTCTGTAAACTATCTGCCTTGCCCGCCGTGGAAGATGAAGCAATAAAAGGGACATGTCTGTAGTCCATATCAGGAGAGAAACCTAGGATGACAACCATGCCTCCCCCCAGAAATACAGTGGAGGAGCGATGTAGTCACCCAGGGACAGTAAGTGTGTGGATTTGTAGAATCAACAGGTGAAAAAATAAAAAAAATAAAAATACGGTCGCCACACCAAGCACTAGTAATCTGCAATGTATTAGGCCCCTTTCACACGAAGGGTCTGATCAGGTCTGCCTCTTGGTTTTTCAGGCAGAACTGATTGACAGCTCGTTCACCCCCATTGGACTAATGGGTGTAAACGAACTTGTACCAGTTTAAACCGCCTACCTCCGATCTGATTAAAATAAAATGGAAGGGTATGTCCTTTTCCATCTAGGCAGATCAGATTGGAGGACAGACAGGTAGAGCAAAGCAGGTTCTGGCCGTGTCCGCCCTGCAGAAACCGAGTGGACACAGACCTGTCATCTGCCTGCTCCACTCTGATCAGCAAGGGGTCAGCAGGCAGATCCCCTGCTGATCAAAACAATCCACCCCGTGTGAAAGGAATCTTACATTTTCGCTTTTGGAGTTAGATGCAGCCTATTTCATAAAGTAATGGATGTGACTTTAAAACAATGCACCTGGAAAATTCACTTTCCGTAAATGTCATTAACTGCTTTAGAAATATGCACTTTAACCACTTCAGCCCCAGAAGATTTTACCCCCTTCCTGACCAGAGCACTTTTTACAATTTGGCACTGCGTCACTTAAACTGACAATTGCGCAGTTGTTCAACGCTGTATCAAAACAAAATTTGCATCCTTTTTTCCCCCACAAATAGAGCTTTCTTTGGTGGTATTTGATCACCTCTTCGGTTTATATTTTTTGCGCTATAAAACAAAAAGAGCGACAATTTTGAAAAAAAAAAAATTTTTTTTTTTTACTTTTTGCTATAATAAAAATCCCCAAAAGTTTTTAAAAAAAAAACAAAAAATTTCTTCATCAGTTTAGGCCAATAAATATTCTTCTACATTTTTTTTTATTTATTTTTTTACCAAAAATATCGCAATAAGCGTATATTGATTGTTTTTTTTTGCAAAAGTTATAGCATCTGCAAACCATGGGAAAGATTTATTGCATTTTTTTACTAGTAATGGAGTGACTAGGAGAGAAGCCATATCGTTTTTCTTACTCAGTAGGAAGAAACTATATGGCTCCTCTCCTCTGGCAGCACAGGGATTTGTGTGTTTACACACACAAATCCCCGTGCTGGCGATCACGCGTGGCCGGCGGCGATCGTGCCCACCGGCCACGCACATTGGGACGCCCTCTGGTGGCCGAAAGTATATCTGTGTGACACAGTAGGCAAGTGGTTAAAGCCAGCCATAGATTCAAACCATGTATGTGAAGGCTGAATGTACCAAAGTTGATCAATCAAATTAAGTACAACTAGCCGGTCAGATTTTATAGCCGCTAGCAATATTCATTGCCTTCTCCCGGCAGGGACGGCATCCCCCAAGCTGGGAGAAGGGGAAGCAGCACAAGTAACCAATAAGTTGTGCTGCAGTGCTTATGTGCTAGCAAGGAACATGCTGAAAAGGAGAGGGCATCGGTCTGAATCTCATTTAACTGTCAAGTCACAGGCTGGAGGAGGGACAAGACCTGTAAGTGTAAATTAACTGCAGTCAAGAACAACCAGGTTCCCTACCCTGCATGACAGGGCTATGTTGTGTGGCAGAGCAGTGTAAATATCAAGCCTGGACTGGGATAAATGCAAATCCTTTGGCAGGTAAAAAGGCTTCCATGTATGCATTTCATCTTTGCATTTTTCTGTTTGCCTGGAGTTCAGTTTTAAACAAAGGCTCCAGTCAGAAAGGGTTACATTTAATAACAACCTGACAGGACAGTAATAAGGGAGTTAAGACCCCTAATCAGAATACTTATTCCATGTCTGTGACTCACCAAAGCTTGTTTTCCATTAGCTTTAAAAAGGGAAGTATTAATCAGATGTTTCTGAATCCAGCTAAGCATCCCCTAGCTACCAGGTCCAAAAGTATCTGTCAAAGGGCTCAGCATATTGCTACACAACGCTATGCAAAAATGGGCCATGGGGGGGGGGGGGGGGGGGTCAGAGAGACCAGTCCACAGGCGATGCAATGTGAGGCAAGCTGGAAAATGGGATGCTTTACTTCTGCATTCAGCAGCGTGGAGTTTAGGCAGAAAGGATAAAGGTCTTCTGCTCCCATTAAAATTGAACTACAGTCAAAACAAAAAGCTAAGAGTGGGATTAAACAAGCTCCAATATAGTAGAAATGATGGGTGAAATCTTTACCAGCAGCATTGGAGGTGCCGCGGAAAAAAAAAAAAATTAAAAGCCAGCAGCTGCTGACTTTTAATATATGGACACTTACCTGTCCTGGAGTCCAGCGACGTCCGCAGCAGAGGACGAGCAATCGATCGTCACTCTGCTGCCCCCACCGCCATCCTCAGTGAGGGAACCAGGAAGTGAAGCCTTGCAGCTTCACTGCCCGGTTCCCTACGGCGCATGCGCGAGTCGTGCTGTGCCGTTCTTACTGGTCCCCGTGTGTTCTGGGAGCCGAGTGTCTCCCAGAACACAAAGGGTATTCTGCGGAAAGTGACGTACTTCCCGCAGAGAGGACTCCCGGAAGTGGGTGCAAATACATGTCATAGACAGGTATCTGCACCCCCCCCCCCTCCCCTATGAAAGGTGTCAATTGTGACACCGGAGGGGGGGGGGGGGAGGGTTCCGATCAGCGCAAGTTCCACTTTAGGGTGGAGCTCCGCTTTAAGCCTTTTGCACACAGACATTACAACTTACTGGAGGTATACTCCTGATGTTGATAGAACAATGTTCCTTGAAGAACAAGTTTACGAGCATAAACATGAGTATGCATATACATGCGTAAAATATTTCTTCATCCTCTAGTTGTCAGTGTTGCAATATACGTGTATATACAAACACATGCATTTATGTACATACTGTATGTTCGTGAATCACTGCACTCAAATGTAATTTTTTTAATTTACTCATCCCTGTATTACTGAGCTTTACACAGCTGTGTGTATTGTTCCATAGACAACAATGCACTTGTCAGCCAGGAGCCATGACGTCACCCATTAGCTCCCTCCTCTCCACTGCAGCAGCTGCTCACTGACACAGGGGAGCCAGAGCTGCGGGATCATGTGACCAGAGCAGAATGGACTAAGTACAAACATCTTTTTTACACAGGTTAGGCAGGATAGGGTAGCAGGAGGGGTGTGGGAACATTTTTAGGCATAATTACTGTAAGGCCCCTTTTCGGATGAAAAACGGACATACATGTATCCCTATGGGACAGCGGATGTCAGCGGATGAACATCCGCTGACACCCGATCTCACCCGTGTCCGCTACGCTCCGTTTTTCAGGATAGAAAAATTTCTATTTTTCTATCCGTCTGCAGAGCGGATCGGATGAACACGGACAGACGGTCCGTGTTCATCCGATCACCCATAGGGGAGAGCGGAGATCTGACAGGGCGGTCCCTGCACAGTGTGCGGGGACCGCCCAGTCATCAGCCGGCTCAGCGGGGATCAACGGAGCGATCCCCGCTGAGCAAGCGGAGGTTCACGGGGCGGATCATGACTGATCCGTCCCGTGTGAAAGAAGCCTTAGGCTGAAATTCCACTTAAAGCTAGTAATAAACAAACCTACAAGACAGAGTTCATACATTGTCTTAAATTCTTACTATACAAAAACTGTCAAAATCAATAATAATGTTTTAAAGCTGAACTCGAGATATGGCTTTTTTGCAGTTACATTGGTTCAGCTTAGACCAATGTAATTATGCATATGCCTCTCCTGTGGGACCCCTGAGGAAGGCGAAAATCATTGTAGTAGTCACCAGTAGTACTATAGTGACCTCTGCTATCTTCTGGGTCCCATGCTGAGCACCGGCCCTAATGCAGAGTGAACACAAAGTGTTGCATGTCTGGAAAGGGCATCATTAACAGAATGCCTTGCATTTATTTTTTTACAAAGAATGCAGAGCATTCTGATTGGACCAGGGTGGATTTGATTTAAATCAAGTCAATTTAACCACTTCAATACCCGGCACTTATCCCTCTCCTGCCCAAGCCAATTTTCAGCGCTTTTGCTGTTTAAATGACAATTGCGCAGTCATGCTACACTGTACCCAAACAAGATTTTTTGCATTTTGTTCCCAAAAATAGAGCTTTCTTTTGGTGACATTTGATCACCACTACAGTTTTTATTTTTTGCTAAACAAATAAAAAAAGACCAAAAGTTAAAAAAAAAATTGTTTCTTTTGTTTCCATTATAAAATTTTGTAAATAAGTACATTTTCTCCTTCACTGATGGGCACTGATAGGCGACACTTAAAGGCTGCACTCATGGGTGGCATCGATAGGCGGCACTGCTGTGCACTGATACGCGGCACTGGCAGGCATTGCTGATGGGCACTGATTGCCATCTCCCTGGTGGTCCAGGGTGGCATACCTTTGTGGGCATCCCTGGTGGTCCTGGGAGGGCATTGGCTGGGGGGGGGGGCTGCGCTGATAAACAATTAGTACAAACCCCCCGTCAGGAGAGCCGCCGATCGGCTCTCCTCTACTCGCGTCTGTCAGATGCAAGTGAGGAAAAGCCGTTCAACGGCTCTTCCTGTTTACATCTTGATCAGCCGTGATTGGACACGGCTGATAACGTGGTAATGAGCATCCGTCAGAGGATCTTTAAGGGGATCGGTGTGTCAGACTGACACGCCGCAACAACGATCGCCGCGATGCACACCCCCACAGGCGCGAGCCGGCAGTTATCCTGCTGGACGTCGTACGATGCCCAGTCAGGATAACAGAACCAACGCCCTGCCATAGGCCGGGTGGGAAGTGGTTAAAACACGATTTAAATCACTAGTAAAAAGGCTTGGATTTAAATCAACTCAATTTAAATCATCATTTTTAAAAAGCAACTGTCATCTGTCCTGAAGCGGCTCCTCCTCTGACCCGCTGTTGACAAACCGACAGTCCGATTCACTTTAATTAGGACGGTTGGTGATGTGGCAGTGACACAACAAGGTGAGGGACGTGGCGGCAGCAGGCGAGTGGATGGCCGCTAACAGGCGCTGCTTTGATGAATCTGAAATGACAGGTTCTCTTAAACCACTTCCTGACCAGTCGCTGCAGTTATACTGCGGCAGGTTGGCACAGCTGCATGAACCGTCGTAGCTGTACATTGGCTCTTTAAGACGCTGTAGCTGGCGCATGCCCGGCGGGCGCAATGACCACCGGACACCTGCGATCGCTCGTGAGAGCGAGAACCGGGATCTGTGTGTGTAAACACACAAATCCCGGTTCTGTCAGGGGAGATGAGACAGATTGTGTGTTCCTATTAAGTATGAACAACGATCTCTCTCCTCCTCTAGTCAGCCACATTCACCCCACAGTTAGAAACACACATAGGGAACACAGTTAACCCCTTGTCTGCCAGTGACATTTATACAGTAAATAGTGGTTATATTTTTAGCTCTGATCGCTGTATAAAATGTCACTGGTCCCAAAACAGTGTCCGTTGCAATCCCAATAAAAATCACAGATCGCCATTAATAGTAAAAAAATAAAATAATAATAATAAAAATGCCATAAATCTATCCCCTATTTTGTAGACGTTATAACTTTTGCGCAAACCAATCAATATACGCTTATTACAATTTTTTTAACAAAAATATGTAGAATACACATCGGCCTAAACTGATGAAATTTGTTTTACATTTTTTTGGGGGATATTTATTATAGCAAAAAGTTTAAATTTTTTTTTTCTTTCCTAATTTGTCGCACTATTTTTGTTTATAGCGCAAAAAAAAACACAGAGGTGATCAAATACCACCAAAAGAAAGCTCTATTTGTGGGAAAAAAAGGACGTCAATTTTGTTTGGGAGCCACGTCGCACGATCGCGCAATTGCCAGTTAAAGCGATGCAGTGCCGAATCGCAAAAAGCGCTCTGGTCTTTGGCCAGCCAAATGGTACGGGGCTTAAGTGGTTAAATAGAAAAACACTATATTTAGATGGATTTTTTACTCCAAAAGCATTTTTATTTTATTTTTTAATAAAAGGGGGGGGGGGGGGGGGGGAGGATTTTTATCCACCCTAGAGATTGGACAAAGTGGAGACTGTGACCTCAATGCCTCGCTTATCCACCTCAACAAATCAGAGAACACCTTGCATTCAATGAGAAGGCATTTTATGTATGAATGACCCCCTGTGGTTACCATGCAGCAGGATGGCAACTGCACAAAATAGAGGCGATCACTGTAGAATGACTACTAGAGGAATTGTCACCTTTCACAGGGATTCGTAAGGTATGGTACATGCATTACAATGCAACTTTTCGAACTGGAATTAAAAGGGGTTGTAAATCCTCAAGGTTTTTCACCATAAGGCCCCTTACGGATCGCCATACGTCTGATTTTAGCAGATTGGAGCGGATCAAATATCAGCGGACATGGTCACCGCTGACATCCATCACTCCATAGACTTGCATGGAGCGTCCGTTCAGGTCCCCCGAAAAAACTGACAGGCGGACCTCAATGGTCAGCCTGTGTGAAAGGGGCCTAATGCATTCTATGCATTAATGTGAAAAACCTTCTGTAGTGCAGTAGCCCCCCAGAGCCCCCATTTTACTTACCTGAACTGGATCTTTCTAGCAATGAGAACAAGCCCCAGCAGCTGTCTCTGCTCCTCATTGAATAGATTGATAGCATCAGCAGCCATTGGCTGCTGCTGCTGTCAATCAAATCCAGTGACATGGAAGTCGGGGTCGAGTCCTGCTGTCTGCGTCAATGGACGCAGCAGCAGGACTCGCCCACAAGTGCCCCGTTGGAATTTCGGGTCTCCGAGGGGGCACTCAATGCGGGGAGGAGCCAGGAGCACTGCTGGGGGACCCCAGAAGAGGAGGATCAGGGATACTCTGTGCAAAAACCTTGCACAGAGGAGGCAAGTATACCATGTTTTTTTTAAAATAAACACACACTACACCCTTTCAGATTTCCGATAATGTAAAATTGATTGATGAGGAATAATTTATGACTCAAAGGAGGTGGATTTATTAAAACTGGAGTGTGCGAAATCTGGTGCAGCAGAAGCCAATCAGCTACCAGGTTTTTTTCCTTTGGTCAAAGCTTAATTGAAGAAGAAGCTGATTGGTTACCATGCACAGCTGCACCAGATATTTCACTCTTCAGTTTTAGTAAACCAATCCCAATGTGTTGGTGAGCACTGACATCTAGACAGTTTTAGAAAAAGAACCAATAGAGCTTTTTACCTGAAACGTAAATCTCATCTTCGTAATTATTTTCATACGTCTCGTTAAACAAATCAGTCTGAACCCACTGCTGTTTATATTGCCTAGACACTAGCCCTTTAGTTTTGACATATAGAACTTATAGAAGCAAAATGACATGAAGAATGAAGGATCTACAACATCAACTTTTACCGGCACAAGCGCTGCAGGACAAAACTAAAATTATAGCCTAGGCGAGTGAATACTGCATTTGAGAAGTCATTACAGATCTTCATTTCATTTAGGTATTATAGGATAGGCTACTGTAATGATAAAAAGAAAAAAAGACCATCCAACCAAAAGAAAACACTCCTCACCATGCCTCCATGGATCTTTGGGTTCTAGGGCACCTGATACAATGTCATCATCACATGGAAATGTGACCCTTTTGGGCCCATGTTTACTGCGCCCATTGTCGTCCCCTTGGGTCCCTTCCTCTTGGACCTTAATACCAGAATTTCCTTGGTCTGTTCTCTCAGTGGATTTTGTCAACTCCACTGTATCTACCTTAGTTTCCTCTGGATTGGAAGATGCCTCTGGGGTTCTGTGAGGCAAAGTTTCCACGTTCTGGCTTATTGGTGAAGCATTGGAAGACCCCTCTTCAGTCTTTTCCTGGTCCCCATCCACAGTGCATTGGCCCCCTGAAGTCTTATCAATATTTGGTTCCTCTTTTGTGCTTTCTGGGCAAGCAGAATCGTTTGTTTCTTCCTTGTCATTGTGTGTAGGTACCTCAAAAACATCTTCTGGGCCTTCCTCCTGTTTAGTGTCTTCATTGGAACAAGTCCCAATACCTGAACCTTCCTCTGGGAAGCAGGAGTCACTATTCTCTGCATGCTCCTGTTCTTTGGGTGACTCCTCAGAGGGTAAATTTGCACTTTCCAAGACTGCAGGCATCTCCATAGTAGCAAGTGCTTTACCCAGTAACAGCCGCCATCTTTTATACATGCACCATAAAAAGGCTCCAAAATATCAATCGCTTGTGTTTCAATTGCATAAAAAAAAAAAAAAAAAGAAAACAAGAAAAAAATCCCGAAAAGTCCCCTTTAAGTTAGTGCAACAATATCAAAAAGTTTCAAAATGTCTTGACCACAGCTGGCGCCGGCTGAGTACTGCAAATCCAGGAACATGCAAACTTAACAAAATTTCCCAACAACTTGCAGTCTCACTTCTCCATAAAGCGGAGGTTCAGTCTCTGGACAGGCAGCTTGCAGCAGTTTTAGTGTATGTTTGTGTTATAACACTTGAAGAGATCAGACAGGGTAAAGTTATAAGAGTGGTGTGGAAGAGCGGAATGAATCACTCCTCACAGGCTGGTGTGGAATAGTAAAGAGTCACTGCAGCTTCTCACACTTAGTCTCTACATGTCTCAACCCAGGTCTCATTGTCCATCTCACTAAGCCTGGCTGTCCTAGGCTCTGGTAAGTCAAGAGATGGCACTCTCTCTGGTTTCTTCTCAATGTCCTGGATGACTTCAGATGGGCTGTCTGCTGCTGTTTATATCTCGCTCTGTGATGGGATGTCTCCAGATGGGCTGTCTCTATCTCACTCTGATGAGATGTCAGTCTCTGGATGGGCTGCCTGCACCCTTTTCTGTGATGGGATATCAGTTTTCAGTTCTCTCTCTGGATGGGCCGTCTACTGCTCTGTCTATCCCACCCTGTAATGGGATGCCAGTCTCTGGTTTATGCCTCTCTTAATTGTCCCTGGATGGGCTGTCTCTATACTTCTCTGTGATTGGATGGCAGTCTTTGGTTCATGTCTCTGGATGGACTGTCACTATCCTTCTCTGTGATTGGATGGCAGTCTTTGGTTGATGTCTCTGGATGGACTGTCACTATCCTTCTCTGTGATTGGATGGCAGTCTCTTGTTGATGTCTCTGGATGGACTGTCACTATCCTTCTCTGTGATTGGAGGGCAGTCTCTTGTTGATGTCTCTGGATGGGCTGTCTACTGCTGTCTCTATCCTTCTCTATGGTGGGATGGCAGTCTGTGGCTTGTGTTTCTCAGTTCAGTGCTGCAGGTGCCCCATGCGGTCTCTTCTTCCTCCTCCCTCTCTCTCTTCCTCTCCTGGATGTCCTGAGGGCTGCAGGTACCCCAGGGCGGGCGGTCTCCTGCTGTCACTCAGTGACTTCCCAAGAAGTCTCCTCTGCCCACTCCCAGCCGCCCCTGTCGAGCAGCCTGCACCTTCCAGGAATCCCTCAGCTCGCTTCCCGTGCACTAGGAATTCCCTACTTGTCTCTTACGCTCCAAGAATGTCTCTCGCTGTCTAGCTCAGTTTCCGGGTCACATGTCTCCGTCTCAGCTCCCTGCCAGCCTCTGACGTTGGCTAATTCCGCTGAGCCAACCAGAACGCTCCGCGTCAGCAGGCACCATAGAGTTTGTGGGAGGACCCAAGAATAAAGAACGCCTCTACCGTAGAGTGGCGATGGTACTGTGCAGCGCGAGAGCGCAGCGCTAAGTTCCCGAGAACCATAGAGAGGGAGAGAGGGATAGATGGGCGCTAGATAGCCCCCAGAGTGGGTGAATGATAATTGGTTGGCACATACATGTTTGTTACTCCAAGCTTTACTTTTTTTTATATGTTTTGTGCTTAGAAATGGGAAAGTTTTTTTTGTTTGTGTGAATAAGATATGAATGTGTATTTTGCATGATTACACAACATTGAGTACAACTACAAAACAAAGCCCACTGTGTTTTCATAGCAGTGATGGTTTTAGGGTTGCCACCTGTTCAGGATTCACCCGGGAAGTTCAGGTGTGGAATCAGGCGTCCGGGTTTCAGACTGCCTGAAACCCGGACACATTATTTAGACTGGACTATGGCTTCCCAGCAGGTTTCTGGCTGCAGTTAGTTGTCTAAACTGAGAGTGTCTGTTACACTCTTTCACACTGCCCAAAGCCAGCACTAACAATCCCCCCCCCCCAAAACACCCCTACCCCTCTGTGTCTGCCCACACTCCAATCCCCGGCGCTGTGCCTCAGAAAAGGAAAGTTGGGGCTGGAGATTTAAAGTCCAGCAGCCTCAGATACATCTGGATGAGAGGTGCTGACTGCCAAGGGGTGAGGGAGCTCACCATCCATCCCTGTCTGTGACTGAAGTCTCCCCACATTCTCTCTCCTACCTCTGAGTAAGTACACTAAGGCAAATCAGGGCTCTCAGAGCACCCCTTACATCAGAGTTCCCCTTTACACCAGAGGCCACAGCGTTTCCCCTTACATCAGAGTCTTTTCCATACATCAGAGTTCTCAGTGTTCCCCCTTAAAGGGGTTGTAAAGGTACATGTTTTTTCACCTTAATGTATCCAATGCATTAAGGTGACAAAAACATCCCACAGTACCGCCCCTCCGAGCCCCTGTTTTACTTACCTGGCCCCTCGAATGTCCCGCGCTCGTCCCCGTCATCCTCCTCGGTTCTCAGCCTAGCCGCCGATTGGCTACACTGGATGGATTGAAAGCAGTGCAGCCATTGGCTGGCGCTGCTGTCAATCACATCCAATGACGCGGCGTGCAGGGGGGGCGGGGCCGAGTGATACAGTCGGCGGCTATGTATCACGGGAGTGCGCCCGCAATAACTCCACACCATGCGAACTCGATCGCTCGCATGAAGGTGTGGAGTCCTTGCAGGGAGGAGCCGAGACAGCTGCCGAGGGACCCCAGAAGACCAGGATCGGGGCCACTGTGTGCAAAACTGCACAGTGGAGGTAAGTATAACATGTTTGTTTTTTTTGTGCAAAAAAAAAGGGAAGCTTTCGTGTCCCTTTAATTCAGGGTTCCCAGAGCATCCCTTATGTTAGAGTCCCCAGAGTTCTCCCTTACATCAGAGTCTGCAGAGTCCCCCCTTACAGTTTAAAGGAACTCTGCAAGTTCAAATGTAAAAGGGGAACTCTGTGGACTCTGATATAAAGGGGGACTCTTGTTATTAACTTCATATGATTATAAATGTTATTTAATAGCAAAATATATGTATAGTTTATACCATAAAAAAAATTGCCGTGCGCTGCTAAAGTGTTAGGGTTTGAGGTGGCAACCCTAGATGGCTTCTAGGTTAAGGTGACCAGATTTTTTTAAATTAAATCCGGGGACATTTTTCATTTTCTACTAGTAATGGCAGCAATCAGCGACTCCTAGCGGGACTGCAACATTGCTTCGGACACTAAGTGACACTTTGTGGGAACCAGTGCTAAAAATATGCACTATCACTGTACTAATGACACTGGCTGGGAAGGGGATAACATCTAGGGCAATCAAAGGGCTAAATGTGTGCCTAACCAGTGTTTTCTCACTGTGGGGTATCAGGATCAATGTCTTCCATACTGACAGAACAGCGATCTGCCTTGTTTACATAGGAAGATCACCGTTCTGCCTGTGTACATAATGATTAGCAGGTACCGGTGGACCCAGAAATGCAGGATCGCGTATATACGTAATCCTTTGCAGCGCAACCGCCCTGTAGCAGTAAATCTGCTATCAGGCGATCGGCAACTGGTTAAGATCATCAGCATTATGATAACTCACAGGCAGCAGACCGGGACTTGAGCATGCACCCGAAACTGAAGAAATATTCCCTCCTCTCTGAAACAGCACCTGATCATCAGAAAGGGGCACAGATAATGGAAAAAATACACCCCCCCTAAGCTAGTATGAGCGGGGGTGTGCAGTTCCGATTTTTATTTTTATTTTTTTTCTGCACTGACTGTCTTTGAAATTGTCCCATCCCCTCTTCAAATCCAATCTGGGGACAAAACCGGGGACAGACTTGGTCCGGGTACAGTGTTCTCAATCCGGCAACTGTCACCGGAAACTGGGGATGTCTGGTCACCCTTTTCTAGGTAGCCATTAAGGATGAGCTCAGGCGTGTTCGCAACTCCACGTGCCCGAGCCCGCCAGGAAGCTGACACTCTGCAGCGGTAATCACAGGCAGTGAGACGTTTCCCAATCCGCAGCTGCACAGATCGGGAAATGTCTCACTACCTGTGATTAGCGCTGCTGAGTGTCAGATTCCTGACGGGCGCGGGCATGTGGAGCCTGAGCTCATCCTTAGTAGCCATCTCCATGGCCACGTACAGCCATTTACTTGTATTGATGGATGAACGCAGCATGTGTGGTTTCCTGGGGCACCAGAAAGCGCCAGGGATTTTATGCTTCTTTACACAAGAACATACTAAGCAGGCCTTAGAGCAACTCTGTACCCAGAGGCAGGCGGACACCTTGTACACACGGACGCCGCCAGTTTGAGACCCCCTGGTCTAGAGGCTTCAAAGTCTGCCACTTTCCCACACCCAGGGAAGTGCAGGTGCCGTGTACTGCAGCCCAAACAAGCCCGGTTGCACCCGTGAAAAGGCCAATGGCTTTCACATTGGTGTTTACCTGTGCCTGTTTATTTCCCTGATTGCAAAAGTGGCATGTTCAGCATAATATGGCATCCATACATGCATGGGTAAACACCAATGCAAAAGCCATCAGAGTTTACACCAGTATAGTCATTCACTTGTATGGGTAGTTGTACATGGCACCTGGCACTCCCCGGGTGAAGAAAAGTGCTAGGGATTGTACACCAGAGGACTTTGAAGCCTCTGGATGTCTGTTTGCATGAGGCCTAATACTGATCTGTCTCACTTTCTGCTTCCTGATCTCCCCCCCCCCCCCAGGTTCACTGCTGTGTACTGTATTGACATTGGGGTCACCATATGGAAACATGGCACACAGTGGGCCAGACACTTGAGACTCCCAGAAGTGTGTGTGATGCCAAAGAATCTTTACCAAGCTCATCTCTGCAATAAAGCAAACTGTGCATTGCGCAAACCATGCCGTGTCTTGTGAATGTGTCCCAAGAGGTTGTGGGGGAAGAGGGGGGGGGGCTGAACTTCTGCTCAGATCTCCGCAGTGATCTGACTAGAAGTGGGAGCAGGTTCCTGTCAAAATTGGGTACCCCCCCAAAAAAAACATTCCAAATGTAGCGGGGTATTCCCCTTTAAGAGAGAGAGACAGGACTTTCCGGGTGAGAGGTGAGTCGGAAGGGAGTAGAGAAGAGACTTTACTGGAAGTGAAAGCAGAGGAGAGAAACTACGTTACCCAGAACCCCTTTCAGCAATGTTTCCACCCCAGAGACTCATGGGAGGGGTTATAAAAGGAGGAGGCGAGGCTGGCCTCGGCCTCTTTGGGACACGAGACTTCAAGGGAGAGATCTTCCTGTGCGGATCCACCGTGGTGCAAGGCCTGAAGCCTGGGCCTTGCGCTGTTACCCAAAGAGCCTTCCACCCCATCTCGAGCCTGGGTGGCATCTGACTCGGTTTTCTTCAACTGCTGCTGAGCCGGAGACCAGACTGCTGCAGAGCTGTGTGAGGAGACACAGCAGGTGGAAGTTCCCGGACTGGGATCGCGTCCGGAGGGACTTGCTCAATTCACAAATACTTTTATATCATTGTTAGGCCTACAGACTGCCGTGGCCCACTAGTTCCTATTTGAGTTCTTTTCCCCATTTGAGATCCAAAGCAGAACTGAGTTGAACGGATCTTTAGTGGAGTGTACTGTGTTGACATTTTTACCCCCCCCCCCCCCCTGGATTACAAATGTGTTCCTGAAATGTGCACCACCGTTTAAAGACTTGCATGCGAAGAATTTTACCCCTACTAGAGACTGAGTTATATGGTCAGGCCTGGCCATCTAGGTAGTTTATTTAGTTGCTGCGCCATAGGGTGCATAGTGAAGTACTGTTACACGTGGCGCGTGTGCGTCATATCTCTATAGTTATAGTGTGACTATTGCTGCAGGGCTCTGCAGATAGATTCTTATGATCTGTTATCACTGTTGATTTCCATTGCCATAGAAAGTAAATTCGTTACTCTTTTATCACTGTCTTGGTGTTTGAATTTAATCATAGAGCATAAGATATACACATATTACCCTAGACTAACTGTGCCAGTAGGGGGTAGAGTAAATTGCCGGGGGTTGGCGGAGCTGTCTTCAGGGCCCAAACTAAATCTGCGGCCCTCTTAGTTGAAGGTATCGCTACACGTGGGGGTTCTCATCCGGGATCCTGATACAGCAGGTGAACGGCAAAAGTGCCGGCATGGACCCACAAGCAGTAGAAGAGTGGTGCAAAGCCTCTAGGGCAGAGCCAAACAACTCGATAGTCATCAGCCTCCCTGGGGAGGAATGGTCGACTGAGATGGTAGAGGAGTTAATGAAGTTAGTGTCCCCAGATCACACACCATGGGTGATGGATATAAAGTCAGACCCAGACACTTCATATCAGTATGCACTAGTGGAGTACGGGGACGGGATGCCAGAGGCTTGCAAGCGCAAGTGTGTGCGGACGCCAGACAACAGAACCTATAGGTTGGCGCACGCAGTAATTGTAAAGAAGGAACCATCACCAATGGGATCACCGCAGGCTGCGGCCCGTACCTCACCAGAAAGAGGAGACAGGGTGACACCCCCGGTGGCACCCGCACCTGCCACTGCTATATCACCAGAATTGATAAATGCTATAGGGGATCTGCTAATCAAATGTCAGAAGACAAGCACGGTGCATGTAGAGACTAGCTGCCGGAGACTGAAGACATTCTCAGGGAAGCTCCCTGTCCCTGCAGGGGAGGAAGATTTTGATACCTGGGTGGAGCAGGCATTACAAGCAGTAGAGGCATGGGAGGTGCCTGAAGCGCAGAAGAGGCAACGAGTGATAGAAAGCCTCAAAGGCGCAGCAGCAGAAGCAGTGAAAAGTTTTCGGTTTGGGAATGCAGATTGCACGGCTCAAGACTGTCTAGCCATGCTACAGGAAGAGTTTGGTCAATTGGAAAAGGTGACAGAGATGGTCTACCAATTTGAACATACTTTCCAACAGCCAAGGGAGAAACTTTCAGAGTATGTTAGGAGACTGAACAGGTTGCTGTGCAAGATTGTGTTGAAGAAGGGAATGAAGCCCCAAGATACAGATGTGGCAAGAATGAAGCAAGTCTTAAAGGGAGCGTTATGCTCGGATCCAGTCTGGCTGCACCTGAAAACCTCGGGAGGAGGAACGTTACTGACTTATGCTGAATTGATAAAAATCATCAGAGATGAGGAGGCGCTACAACAGGACCAGCAAATGATTAAGACAAATGTTGTCCCTGCACAGGTGCTAGTCAACCCAGTGATGACCCCTGAAAGAGACTCAGAGGTAGACACTTTAAAATCACAAATGTCCAAGGTGTTAGAGATGTTGACCTCTCTGATGGCAAAAGACCCAGAGGGTCCCAGGATTGAAGTACCAAGGAAGGAACTATTCCCAATTGCCTCAGCACCCGCATCTTTAGAAGAATGGGGAGATATAGTCTGCTTTAACTGTGGAGGAATTGGCCATATTACAGCTACATGTTCCAGTCCCAAGAAGAAGAAAACGGACAACCGCAAGCCGGCGGGAAACTTCAGAGGGCCCCGGTGAAGGAGTCAACCGGGTGCCCATCACCTTCAGTGAGCTCCAAGCTGAATGCGAAGCAGAAGAAAAGAGGAGATAAAACACCTCAGAGGAAACACAACATTCCTCCACAGAGATACACCCCAGAGAAAGGGGGCAAGACCCATCAGAAGAGGCACAGCACTCCCCAGAGGGGGTGCACACCTAAGAAAAATAATAGTATCCCTCAGCGGGTCTGTACACCCATTGAAAGGAGGGAAATCAATGCATACCAGGCTCAAGAAAGATTAAAGTCCAAAGGGAGTTGGACGAGAGAGAGAGTCCGAAGGGAAAGGACCAGAAGAAGGCGACCCCTGCCAGGCCATATCCGGAGAAGCTTGTAGGCCCATCTCCTATAGTGCCCATTCAAGTGGAGGGAGTCTACACCAGAGCCATCTTGGATACTGGGGCACAAGTGACCCTATTATACCGGGATTTCTACGATAAGCACTTGAGTCACCTGCCCATCCAGAAGATAGAGGAACTGGAAATATGTGGGATTGGAACCCAGAATTTCCCCTACGATGGCTATCTGCCCGTCAAGATGACTTTTGACCCATCCGTGGCTGGGAAGGCCGAAGTGTTTGACACCCTGGCAGTTGTGTGCCCTCGGCCGCCAGGAGCCAACAAGAGTTCCCTTATAATAGGGATGAACACGGACCTAGTCCGAAGACTCCTAACCCCTCTAGTGAAAGAGAAGGGGCCAGCGGCCACCAAGATCCACCCCATGTTGAAGACGGCCTACCAACGGCTGGTCCTAGAGCAGAAGACCCCTGGGGAGGGGATAGGGAAGGTGTGGAGACTTGGAAGAGAAGGGGTAGTGTTGCAGCCCGGCGAAGTAACCTGTCTCAGAGCCACTATGAAGCTTACTTGGGAGCAACCTGGACCCTTTGTCATGCTGGAGTCTGACCCAAGGGAAGAGTCCTCCGGTCTGGAGGTGATACCAGAAGTGATTCCACTGAAGGCCCTGAAGAAGGCCCATTGTAGAGTTCCGGTGAGTGTTAGGAACACTACAGGTGGCCCCATGGAAATCCCAGCCAGGATGCTGCTGGGTCAGGTGAGCCCTGCTGCCCCGGGTACCCTGTCAGAAGTCAAGGGGACAGGTGAAGGAGGAGATGTTTGGGAGAAGCTGTCCATAGAGAACCCGAATCTGCCCAGGGCTTGGAAAGAGAGAGCCAAGGCCCAGTTGACCAGATGGGAGAAGATCTTCTCAAAAGAGTTCGATGTGGGGTGTGCAAGGAGTGCCACCCATCGGATCCGCCTCCAAGAAGACAGGCCCTTCAGAGAGAGGGTCAGGCGGGTTCCACTAGCAGATCTGGAGGATCTAAGGGAACAACTCGCAGAACTCAAGAGGACTGGTGTGATCCGGGAGTCTAGAAGCCCCTATGCCTCCCCGATAGTGGTGGTCAGGAAGAAGAATGGGTCATTGAGGCTCTGTATAGACTACAGGACTCTCAACAGGAGAACCATACCCGACCAGTACACCACTCCGAGGATAGAGGACGCTTTACAGAGTTTGTCTGGAGCCAAGTGGTTCAGCATTATGGATCTCAAGAGTGGATACTATCAGATCCCTATGCATCCAGAAGACAAGGAGAAGACAGCCTTCATAACCCCAGTGGGGTTCTTTGAGTTTGATCGAATGCCCCAGGGACTGTCTGGAGCTCCTGCTACCTTCCAACGTCTCATGGAGAAGACTGTAGGAGACATGAACCTTATTGAAGTCCTTGTCCAATAATCTTATTGAAGTCCTTGACAATGTCATTGTCTTTGGGAGAACCTTGGAGGAACACGAGGAGAGGCTGGAAAAGTGTTGAGGAGACTCAGTGAGGAGGGACTCAAGCTTTCGCCTGAGAAGTGTCGGTTCTACCAGTCTTCTGTGAACTATCTGGGGCACATAGTGTCTGAAGAAGGGGTGGCCACAGACCCTGAGAAATTGGAGGCAGTTACCTCCTGGCCACGACCCACCACAGTAACAGAACTCAGATCCTTCTTAGGGTTCTGCTCCTATTACAGGAGGTTTGTGGAAGGATTCGCCCGAATTGCTAGGCCATTGAATGAACTACTCAAGACCGAGGGGGAAGAGGACGACTCAGGGCCCAGGAAGCCGGGAGAGTCAGTCAAAGATCAGTGGAACCAAAAGTGTGAAGAGGCCTTCCAGGCGTTGAAGAAGAACCTAACCACTGCCCCAGTCTTGGCCTATGCAGACCCGACCAAACCCTATGAACTACACGTAGATGCTAGTCATGATGGCCTGGGAGGAGTACTTTACCAAGAACACGAAGGACAACTGCGGCCTGTTGCCTACGTGAGCAGGAGCCTGACCCCCCTCTGAGAAAAACTACCCCACTCACAAGCTGGAGTTCCTGGCCCTTAAGTGGGCGGTAGTAGACAAGCTCAAAGACTACCTGTATGGGGCGGAGTTCACTGTGAAGACCGACAACAACCCCCTTACCTACCTTTTCACCACAGCAAAGCTGGACGCCACTGGACATAGGTGGCTAGCCGCACTGTCTGGATTCAATTTCAGCCTAAAGTACAGGCCAGGAGTTGGAAATCGAGATACAGGTGCATCAGGGAGTGGTCTGATGACCTGGAAGATAAATGGCAATTGTTTCTTCCGGAAAAACATCGAGAGACTGTTCTGATTGCCCTACATGACAATCACGGCCACCTAGGGGCGGAAAGGACCTTTCATCTTGTCAGAAGTCGGTTCTATTGGCCCTGCATGAGGGCAGAAGTGGAAGAGTACTGCCATTCATGTGCACGCTGCATCCAGAGGAAGACTTTACCCCATCAAGCTGCCCCAATGGGCCATCTACAAAGTCAAGGCCCAATGGATCTGGTATGCATTGATTTCCTCTGCCTCAAACCCGACCTGAGTGGACTAGGAAATGTTCTGGTGATAACCGATCATTTCACCCGGTATGCCCAAGCTTTCCCAACCAAAGACCAGAAGGCTTCCACAGTAGCCAATGTACTTATGGAGAAGTATTTTGTCCATTATGGGCTGCCCCAGCGACTTCATTCAGACCAAGGAAGGGACTTTGAGAGTCGGCTGACCTGGAAACTCCTGGATTCGTTAGGAATCAAGAAAACTCGAACCACACCTTATCACCCACAGGGAGATGCTCAGCCGGAGAGGTTTAACCGAACCCTGCTCAACATGTTGGGAACTCTGGATAGTGAGAAGAAACAACATTGGAGCAAACACATAGCAGCTATAGTACACGCTTACAACTGCACCACCAGTGATGCTACAGGCTACTCCCCATATCGACTCATGTTTGGGAGAGAAGCAAGGTTACCTGTGGACTTGGCCTTTGGCACCTCTTTAGACCATTCCTCAGCCACATCCCACAAAGGATATGTGGACAGGCTCAGACACAGCCTGAAAGTAGCCTATGAACAAGCTCAAGCGGCCTCAGATCAAAGGGGAGCTCGAAACAAAAAAAACTTCGACTTGAAGGTCCGGGTGCAAGACCTGCAGCCCGGGGACCGAGTACTGCTACGAAATCTGGGGGTCCCTGGAAAACACAAACTTGCAGACAGATGGAGATCTGAACCCTATGTCATCTGTAGGAAGCTGCCGGGCCTACCTGTCTACAAGTTGAAGCCAGAAGGAAAGGTAGGACCACTGAAGACGTGGCATCGAAACCACCTGCTCCCACTTGCTGAAGCGGTCAGGATACCTCTAGTGAGGGACTCCCCTGAACCAGTCTCTATTCTGGATACTCCCAGGCCAAACACTCGGTCCCAGACCTCTCGGGCTGAAGATGGAGAGGCCTCTGAACTCAGTGGAGATGAAGGAAGAGAACTTGACTGGCTGTGGCCTTCCCCAACTCCAGGAACTTCTGCTATAGATCTTCCAACTACTGAAGACACTGTGGGTGGACAACTGAATGCAGAGGCCGCTGAGTTCATCCCATCTAGTCCTTCATCAGATTACTGGGAGGATGCTTGTGATACTTACTCTGAAAAGGACCCTAGAGACTCTATATATCCCTCGGCTCCTGAAGCAGATGTTACAGAGCCTGCCGTGTCGCCCGAGCCTGCTACGGAAAAAGAGCCTGTGGCGCCAGAGCCAGAAACCCCAAGAGAACAAAGGGCTCGCAGAGTCATAAGGCCTCCCAAAAAGTTGACCTACCCACAAATGGGGAAGAGCTCAGAAGATTCTGTGGTCACTGCCAGGAGGAGTGTAGAGAATCCGGATCCCTCCACTGTTCATTGGGTGGAGGGCAACCCCCACTCACTCTCTGGCACAGTTAGGCAGGCCACTCATGATAATGTGACCTGTGGGCAAGGGAATTCAACCCCTTTGGGTGGGAATTCCATATGCCAACGTCATACGAAATGTTGTCTAGGGTTGTACGCAGTGTATGCTAGAACTGTCTTTGGGGGACCAAAGAATTTAAGTGGGGGGAGTGTGTAGCGGGTTATTCCCCTTTAAGAGAGAGAGACAGGACTTTCCGGGTGAGAGGTGAGTCGGAAGGGAGTAGAGAAGAGACTTTACTGGAAGTGAAAGCAGAGGAGAGAGACTACGTTACCCAGAACCCCTTTCAGCAATGTTTCCACCCCAGAGACTCATGGGAGGGGTTATAAAAGGAGGAGGCGAGGCTGGGCTCTGCCTCTTTGGGACACGAGACTTCAAGGGAGAGATCTTCCTGTGCGGATCCACCGTGGTGCAAGGCCTGAAGCCTGGGCCTTGCGCTGTTACCCAAAGAGCCTTCCACCCCATCTCGAGCCATGGTGGCATCTGACTCGGTTTTCTTCAACCGCTGCTGAGCCGGAGACCAGACTGCTGCAGAGCTGTGTGAGGAGACACAGCAGGTGGAAGTTCCCAGACTGGGATCGCGTCCGGAGGGGTGAGCGAGCACTTGCTCAATTCACAAATACTTTATATCATTGTTAGGCCTACAGACTGCCGTGGCCCACTAGTTCCTATTTGAGTTCTTTTCCCCATTTGAGATCCAAAGCAGAACTGAGTTGAACGGATCTTTAGTGGAGTGTAATGTGTTGGCATTTTTACCCCCCCCCCCCCCCCCCTTGGATTACAAATGTGTTCCTGAAATGTGCACCACCGTTTAAAGACTTGCATGCAAAGAATTTTACCCCTACTAGAGACTGAGTTATATGGTCAGGCCTGGCCATCTAGGTAGTTTATTTAGTCGCTGCGCCATAGGGTGCATAGTGAAGTACTGTTACACGTGGCGCGTGTGCACCATATCTCTATAGTTATAGTGTGACTATTGCTGCAGGGCTCTGCAGATAGATTCTTATGATCTGTTATCAATGTTGATTTCCATTGCCATAGAAAGTAAATTCGTTATTCTTTTATCACTGTCTTGGTGTTTGAATTTAATCATAGAGCATAAGATATACACATATTACCCTAGACTAACTGTGCCAGTAGGGGGTCGAGTAAATTGCCGGGGGTTGGCGGAGCTGTCTTCAGGGCCCAAACTAAATCTGCGGCCCTCTTAGTTGAAGGTATCGCTACACAAATATTGGAGAGGAGGGGGTGGAACTTTCCCTTTTGAGTAAAGTTCTGCTTTTAGCACTGATGTATTCATTCTTTAGATAAAGCTCCCTCTGCTGCATTAGGCATTGGAACAGCCTGACTTCACACTACAGCATACATTTCATGAATGGGCTGTAAAAACATTGATTGCAATGTGTGTAGCCAAGCAGAGCACGAAGAAGCTCTCTGTTATAAATATGCACCTTAAGCCTCGTACACACGGTCGGACTTCAAACAAACTTTTCCATGGATTTTTGTCCGAAGGGATTTGCCCGGGCACACCCATAGCATACACACGGCAGGACTTTTCTGCAAACTTTCCCAACATCACGTGGTTTTTCTGCTCTTTTCTGCTCTTTACCACCACACTTTGGTCAACTTCTGCTATTGTTGGTTGATTTTAACATTGGCTCTGGGCATGCTTATTTGTACTTTGGACAAAAGTCCGATGGATTTCTGTACACACGGTCGGACTTTGCACCGTCGGACTTTGCACCATCGGACTTTTGTTGTCTGTTTGCAGAGCGAACTTTTGTCCGATGAAAACTGAAAAAGTTTGTCCGATGGAGCGTACACACGGTCGGATTTTTTGGAAAACATGCTCATTTTGAAGTTTGTTGGCAAAAAGTCAGACCGTGTGTACGGGGCTTTACAGTGATATTAAACTCTAGTGACACTAAACTAAAAACAATTTAATGAAAAAAGATTACTGTACAGGGCTATCAAGTAGTAGATGTGTGTGGATTATTTTGTAGAATAAGGATATTGTTTAGTGTCTCTTTAATGATTTTATCATGTACAATACATAATTGCATTCATTAGTGTTTTGTTCTTACTTCCTGCAAGTCAGCTCTAGTTGTTTTTCACATGAAGTTAATCCAGTTGTGTCACATGAGGAATACAAACTCATAGCTGCTTATGAGGTGATGAAAGTCCAAGGATAGTCACAGGTTTTGAGTTTTGTCAAATTGACCTGTAAAGAAACTTCTTCATTTTTGTACTCCTGATGTTTCTAGAAGAGGCCATATCTCTTGAAGACAAGGAAGCTGTAGAATCTGTGCCCAGAAAGGCAAGCAGGGACAAAAGACTATTTTCACCAAGTGATCCTGCCAGTAACACACTTTCTTTTCTAGGGTGACATCTTCGGCCATATGGAGGAGCATAGATGTCACCCTAGGCTTCGCTCAAGATTTAGACTACACACATCCCTTTCTCTTCATCTTAATTATATATTAACATAGCTTCCAACTGTCCCTGATTTAGATGGACTGTCCCTGATTTGGAGCAATGTCCCTCTGTCCCTCTTTGCTCCTCATTTGTCCCTCATTTTGGTCTGATCTCCATAGATGTATATAAAATGCACTTTTTATCTGTCAAAAAGTGTTTTCCAGTGCTAAACCTTTCATCTGATCTCTAAATTGCTGCATTTGTAAATCCCAAAAGCCAATATAAAGGAATAGTAGTGGTAAAAAAATCACTTGTGGGTTTAACCAATCTTGTTTCTTTGTACAGTTCTCCTTTAAGGGGGCGTGGCAGGGGGTGTGTCCTATGCCTGCATACTTTTGCTGATAGGTGTCCATCTATCCCATCTCAAAAAGTTGGGAGGTATGTAATAAGGCTTTGCTTTGTAGTTCACAGAAGATAGCTAGGAAAGCCGATTGTTTGAGATGTCAGTTCAGTGCACAGGAACTGGATTTCAAAAGCTATTTTTCCTGTATTTACAGTTAATATATGTAGCGGCCTCACCCCATCTCTTTTGTCTAGGGGTATCTCATACGACAGGGTGAGATGCGCTACGGCCCATGTCCTCCCCATAGCTGTGGGTGAGGTGAAGGCCAGTACCAGATATTTTCCTCGGGCCTGTGTGTTTTAGTCAAGGATCAAGTCCTGCCGTGCCAACACTTCCCTTTGCTCCCATTAACCAGAGTTCCACACACCGATCACAGTCCAACTCTTGTTTTATTGCATATCTCACAATAAACAGTGCTTCAGTAGCTAACTTTTTGAGACCCAATAACAGTTTGATACGGTGGAATGAGCAGGTCGAGGCACTATCCTGATTGTCAGCTAAACCACTGTGATTTCACCAGCGGTTACTATAGCCTTAGCTAGAGAGAACTTAGAACTTGAGAGTCTCTACAAGCGACTCAAGAGAACGTAGATAGGAGTACCTTCGCTGCGTTGTGGCCCCTGTCAGGGGAAGATGTCCCTCCAAGGGAGTTACCGGAGGCCCATCCATCACTGGGTTGATGCTGCTCCAGGCTCTCCGAATGGGTAACCTCCCCGGCCTCCTCGCCTCAGACATGGGCCCCATCCACTTCAGGGACCCTCGGACTTCTCCACCCTCGCGGGACCCAGTCGAAGTCACTGAGCCCCAGGCCTCCTGGTTTAGTACCTCACCCCAGGCTGAAGGTGCCTGGGATGGACTCCAACTCCATTCCGGTCAGGCCTAGGGCACCTGAGCCGGAACTCAGAACCGCCCGCACCCAGGCCTAAGGTGCCTGGGCGCGTGATGAAGGAACTCCAAAAGAGCCAGACCTCGTGACAAGGGCGTCTCCCCCTTTTATCCCCTCCATTGACGCCACGGCAGGTTCCCCGCCCTCGCCGTACCATCTCCGAGAAGGGACAAAAAGGACAGCACTATGGCAGTAAATCTACCTTGAGCCTGCGGGCACCCCGCCACCCACAGGCCAAGGAGACTATTACACCGCCCAATCCTCCACGAATACAAATGGTCCAATTACTCCCATAATTTACACACCTGGATCATACTACCACCCAGGTGTACCCCACCTAAATTTAGAGACCCCGCTACATATACTTAGTCTGAAAAAAATAAATCAAATGCAGTAGAGCTGCACAATTAATCGTTAAGAAATTGTGATCTCGATTCAACAACCCCTGACGATCTCCAATGCAGAGTTTGCTGATTCTTTCATATAACAAGTGGAGAGACTTATCAGCTGACAAAAGAAAATATCCGGGCAGTCTGCCAAGTTTTTAACAGGAAACATTGTAACTAATGCTTCCTTTTTAGATCAAAGAGATAAACTTCTGTGTGTGTAAAGAAAAAATCCGTCAGTCTGCGAAGTATGTAACAACATAAAACATTGTAACTAACTTCCTTCTTATGCCGCGTACACACGACCGTTTTTAATGTCATTTTAAAAAACAACGTTTTTCTCGACGTGATTTCTCTTGTTTCCTCTCAAGCCTGTCTTGCATACACACGTTCATTAAAAAAAACGCTTGAGCAAAGCGTAGTGACGTACAACACGTACAACGGCACTATAAAGGGGAAGTTCCATTCGGATGGCGCCACCCTTCATGTTAGTAAAGTTTGTTAAGCGATGATTCGCGCTTTTCAGCCTCGTGGTTTTCAGTCCGTTACAGCGTGACGAATGTGCTATCTCCATTACGAGCGCTAGTTTTACCAGAACTAGCGCTCCCGTCTCATACTTGATTCTGAGCATGCGTGTTTTTTTCCCCTCGTAAAAGCATACACACTACCGTTTTTCACGACGTTAAAAAAAAAACTACGTAAAAAAATAGAGCAGGTTCTCATTTTTTTAAGGCCGTTTTTCACGTCGTTAAAAATGCTCTGGAGCCTACACACGATCGTATTTAATGACCAATTTAAAAAATTGAATTTTTAACGACGTAAAAAATGGTCGTGTGTACGCGGCATTAGAGCAAATCTGTGTGTAAATGCAGGAAGTTTACGCACTTAAAGTCTAATGCCTCGTACACACGAACGCGATTTCCGACAAGAAAACCACATTTTTTTCTTCAGCAGGAAAACGGCTGAAACTTGCATACACACGGTCACACTAATCTTGGACGAAATTCCGACCGTCAAGAACGCGGTGACGTACAACACGTACGACGAGCCAAGATCAATGAAGTTCAATAGGCAGTTCGGCTCTTCTGCTTGATTCTGAGCATGCGTGTTTGTTTTGCGTCGTAATTGCATACAGACGACCGCAATTCCCGATAAGAATTTTTCCCGTCACGAAAATTGAGATCTGCTCTCAATCTTTTCTTGGCCGGAATTCTCACAGAAAAAGTGCGATGGAGCCTACTCACGGTCAGAATTTGCGACAAAAAGCTCACATCACACTTTTCTCTTCGGGAATCGCATTCGTGTGTACGAGGCATTAATCTTTTTCTGACACTTGTTTAAGTTAAAATCAATATTTCTTGCTAGAAAATTACTTGGAACCCCCAAACATTATATATATTTTAGCAGAGACCCTAGGGAATAAAATGGCAATTGCTGCAATATTTTATGTCACACTGTATTTGCCCAGCGGTCTTTCAAATGCATTTTTTGGGGAAAAAATACACTTCAATGAATAAAAAAAACAAAAAAAAAAAGTAAAGTTAGCCCAATTTTTTTTGTTTTAATGTGAAAGATGTTACGCCACGAGAATCGTTAAGAGAATCGTGATCTATCTTCTAAGCAAAAAAATTGTGATTCTCATTTTAGCCAGAATCATGCAGCTCTAAAATGCAGCCCCCGTATCTATGGACTGGTAGGGCTGGCCATACACTAGTGGAATTTCATACAAACCTTCATACAAAAATTCTTGCCAGAACATTCTTTCTTACCATCATCCACTCATTTGGTTCAAAAGTCCTAAAAATGGAATCCAGACCTGCTATTTGAAGTCCTTTATTAAACAGGTTTCAATACAATATGTATGCTTTTTCCCCAATAGAAAACCACACTAAGCCCAGGTTCACACTGACAGTGGGAATAAAATTGTACGAGTTCAGCTCAACTCGCACAATTTCATTCCCGCATGTCAGTCCCGACTTCAGGGGCTATTTCAGAGACATCTGTACGGGTTGCTGCAGAGATGTCAAAGGAAATCGCACCCCAAAATCGCCAAAACTATTACAGAAACTCCTTTTGGGAATCGATGTGGCACCGCAAATGCCAACCAGGGCTCACCGCTAGAATTTTGTTAATTTGAGGAAGATTTTCTATCCTGCCCTTATGATTTTTTTCGTCACCAGTGTCGAAAATTAATATTGATTTAACCCCACTAACTATTAGAAAATTGAATGAATGTTCTGAAAATCAAAATTTCCATACAAAATTCTAGTATATGGCCAGCCTAAAGCGGTATTAACCACTTTATGACCACCCGCCGTAGCAGGAATGGATCCAGGGGGGGGCAACAGGGCAATTGCCCCCCCCCCCGAGACCATCTGTCACACTCACTTGCTTGCTCTGTTTTTTTTTTGTGCCTGATCTCCTGGACTTTGGGGACCCGGTACCGGCGGGCCATAGGTCCCCTGGACCCAAAACTTGGCACACATGTAGCCCCATGTTTTCTCTACAAGTGTGCAAAGTTTGGTGTCTGGGGGACCTACGGCCGGGGAGCACTGATTTTTCAAACCGGGCACTCCTTCCATAGACTCCCATGTTAAACATCAGTCTAGTCATGGGCACAGTGAAGCATGGGCACAGTGAGGCACAGTGAGGCATGCAGATGGACACCCTAGGCTTATACTCGAGTCAATACGTTTTCCCAGTTTTTTGGGGGTAAAATTAGGTGCCTCGGCTTATATTCGGGCCGGCTTATACTCAAGTATATACAGTACTTGTTCTGCGGCTGCCGCTGCCTCTCTCTCTCAGTTTCTCACATCAGCCAATCAGCGGCGCCAAGAGAGAGACTCGTCCAATGTAGTTACGTGGCGCACTGACACGATACCAGGAGCGGAGGAGGAGGTGGGTGGAGCCTCTTCCCTGCACTTGTTGTTGATAACGCCTGGCCCGCTTGGCGTCTAGCAATGAGTGACGTCAGGGAGTCACGTCGGGCCGCTCTGATTGTTACGCAATCTGGGGGTCCCTGGGAAACACAAACTTGCAGACAGATGGAGATCTGAACCCTATGTCATCTGTAGGAAGTTGCCGGGCCTACCTGTGTATAAGGATAGTCACAGGTTTTGAGTTTTGTCAAATTGACCTGTAAAGAAACTTCTTCATTTTTGTACTCCTGATGTTTCTAGAAGAGGCCATATCTCTTGAAGACAAGGAATCTGTAGAATCTGTGCCCAGAAAGGCAAGCAGGGGCAAAAGACTATTTTCACCCAGTGATCCTGCCAGTAACACACTTTCTTTTCTAGGGTGACATCTTCGGCCATATGGAGGAGCATAGATGTCACCCTAGGCTTCGCTCAAGATTTAGACTACACACATCCCTTTCTCTTCATCTTAATTATATATTAACATAGCTTCCAACTGTCCCTGATTTAGATGGACTGTCCCTGATTTGGAGCAATGTCCCTCTGTCCCTCTTTGCTCCTCATTTGTCCCTCATTTTGGTCTGATCTCCATAGATGTATATAAAATGCACTTTTTATCTGTCAAAAAGTGTTTTCCAGTGCTAAACCTTTCATCTGATCTCTAAATTGCTGCATTTGTAAATCCCAAAAGCCAATATAAAGGAATAGTAGTGGTAAAAAAATCACTTGTGGGTTTAACCAATCTTGTTTCTTTGTACAGTTCTCCTTTAAGGGGGCGTGGCAGGGGGTGTGTCCTATGCCTGCATACTTTTGCTGATAGGTGTCCATCTATCCCATCTCAAAAAGTTGGAAAGTATGTAATAAGGCTTTGCTTTGTAGTTCACAGAAGATAGCTAGGAAAGCCGATTGTTTGAGATGTCAGTTCAGTGCACAGGAACTGGATTTCAAAAGCTATTTTTCCTGTATTTACAGTTAATATATGTAGCGGCCTCACCCCATCTCTTTTGTCTAGGGGTATCTCATACGACAGGGTGAGATGCGCTACGGCCCATGTCCTCCCCATAGCTGTGGGTGAGGTGAAGGCCAGTACCAGATATTTTCCTCGAGCCTGTGTGTTTTAGTCAAGGACCAAGTCCTGCTGTGCCAACACTTCCCTTTGCTCCCATTAACCAGAGTTCCACACACCGATCACAGTCCAACTCTTGTTTTATTGCATAACTCACAATAAACAGTGCTTCAGTAGCTAACTTTTTGAGACCCAATAACAGTTTGATACGGTGGAATGAGCAGGTCGAGGCACTATCCTGATTGTCAGCTAAACCACTGTGATTTCACCAGCGGTTACTATAGCCTTAGCTAGAGAGAACTTAGAACTTGAGAGTCTCTACAAGCGACTCAAGAGAACGTAGATAGGAGTACCTTCGCTGCGTTGTGGCCCCTGTCAGGGGAAGATGTCCCTCCAAGGGAGTTACCGGAGGCCCATCCGTCACTGGGTTGATGCTGCTCCAGGCTCTCCGAATGGGTAACCTCCCCGGCCTCCTCGCCTCAGACATGGGCCCCATCCACTTCAGGGACCCTCGGACTTCTCCACCCTCGCGGGACCCAGTCGAAGTCACTGAGCCCCAGGCCTCCTGGTTTAGTACCTCACCCCAGGCTGAAGGTGCCTGGGATGGACTCCAACTCCATTCCGGTCAGGCCTAGGGCACCTGAGCCGGAACTCAGAACCGCCCGCACCCAGGCCTAAGGTGCCTGGGCGCGTGATGAAGGAACTCCAAAAGAGCCAGACCTCGTGACAAGGGCGTCTCCCCCTTTTATCCCCTCCATTGACGCCACGGCAGGTTCCCCGCCCTCGCCGTACCATCTCCGAGAAGGGACAAAAAGGACAGCACTATGGCAGTAAATCTACCTTGAGCCTGCGGGCACCCCGCCACCCACAGGCCAAGGAGACTATTACACCGCCCAATCCTCCACGAATACAAATGGTCCAATTACTCCCATAATTTACACACCTGGATCATACTACCACCCAGGTGTACCCCACCTAAATTTAGAGACCCCGCTACATATACTTAGTCTGAAAAAAATAAATCAAATGCAGTAGAGCTGCACAATTAATCGTTAAGAAATTGTGATCTCGATTCAACAACCCCTGACGATCTCCAATGCAGAGTTTGCTGATTCTTTCATATAACAAGTGGAGAGACTTATCAGCTGACAAAAGAAGATATCCGGGCAGTCTGCCAAGTTTTTAACAGGAAACATTGTAACTAATGCTTCCTTTTTAGATCAAAGAGATAAACTTCTGTGTGTGTAAAGAAAAAATCCGTCAGTCTGCGAAGTATGTAACAACATAAAACATTGTAACTAACTTCCTTCTTATGCCGCGTACACACGACCGTTTTTAATGTCATTTTAAAAAACAACGTTTTTCTCGACGTGATTTCTCTTGTTTCCTCTCAAGCCTGTCTTGCATACACACGTTCATTAAAAGAAACGCTCGAGCAAAGCGTAGTGACGTACAACACGTACAAAGGCACTATAAAGGGGAAGTTCCATTCGGATGGCGCCACCCTTCACGTTAGTAAAGTTTGTTAAGCGTTGATTCACGCTTTTCAGCCTCGTGGTTTTCAGTCCGTTACAGCGTGACGAATGTGCTATCTCCATTACAAACGCTAGTTTTACCAGAACGAGCGCTCCCGTCTCATACTTGATTCTGAGCATGCGTGTTTTTTTCCCCTCGTAAAAGCATACACACTACCGTTTTTCACGACGTTAAAAAAAAACGACGTAAAAAAATAGAGCAGGTTCTCATTTTTTTAAGGCCGTTTTTCACGTCGTTAAAAATGCTCTGGAGCCTACACATGATCGTATTTAATGACCAATTTAAAAAATTGCATTTTTAACGACGTAAAAAACGGTCGTGTGTACGCGGCATTAGAGCAAATCTGTGTGTAAATGCAGGAAGTTTACGCACTTAAAGTCTAATGCCTCGTACACACGAACGCGATTTCCGACAAGAAAAACACATTTTTTTCTTCAGCAGGAAAACGGCTGAAACTTGCATACACACGGTCACACTAATCTTGGACGAAATTCCGACCGTCAAGAACGCGGTGACGTACAACACGTACGACGAGCCAAGATCAATGAAGTTCAATAGGCAGTTCGGCTCTTCTGCTTGATTCTGAGCATGCGTGTTTGTTTTGCGTCGTAATTGCACACAGACGACCGCAATTCCCGATAAGAATTTTTCCCGTCACGAAAATTGAGATCTGCTCTCAATCTTTTCTTGGCCGGAATTCTCACAGAAAAAGTGCGATGGAGCCTACTCACGGTCAGAATTTGCGACAAAAAGCTCACATCACACTTTTCTCTTCGGGAATCGCATTCGTGTGTACGAGGCATTAATCTTTTTCTGACACTTGTTTAAGTTAAAATCAATATTTCTTGCTAGAAAATTACTTGGAACCCCCAAACATTATATATATTTTAGCAGAGACCCTAGGGAATAAAATGGCAATTGCTGCAATATTTTATGTCACACTGTATTTGCCCAGCGGTCTTTCAAATGCATTTTTTGGGGAAAAAATACACTTCAATGAATAAAAAAAACAAAAAAAAAAAAGTAAAGTTAGCCCAATTTTTTTTGTTTTAATGTGAAAGATGTTACGCCGCGAGAATCGTGAGAGAATCGTGATCTATCTTCTAAGCAAAAAAATTGTGATTCTCATTTTAGCCAGAATCATGCAGCTCTAAAATGCAGCCCCCGTATCTATGGACTGGTAGGGCTGGCCATACACTAGTGGAATTTCATACAAACCTTCATACAAAAATTCTTGCCAGAACATTCTTTCTTACCATCATCCACTCATTTGGTTCAAAAGTCCTAAAAATGGAATCCAGACCTGCTATTTGAAGTCCTTTATTAAACAGGTTTCAATACAATATGTATGCTTTTTCCCCAATAGAAAACCACACTAAGCCCAGGTTCACACTGACAGCGGGAATAAAATTGTACGAGTTCAGCTCAACTCGCACAATTTCATTCCCGCATGTCAGTCCCGACTTCAGGGGCTATTTCGGAGACATCTGTACGGGTTGCTGCAGAGATGTCAAAGGAAATCGCACCCCAAAATCGCCAAAACTATTACAGAAACTCCTTTTGGGAATCGATGTGGCGCCGCAAATGCCAACCAGGGCTCACCGCTAGAATTTTGTTAATTTGAGGAAGATTTTCTATCCTGCCCTTATGATTTTTTTCGTCACCAGTGTCCAAAATTAATATTGATTTAACCCCACTAACTATTAGAAAATTGAATGAATGTTCTGAAAATCAAAATTTCCATACAAGATTCTAGTATATGGCCAGCCTAAAGCGGTATTAACCACTTTATGACCACCCGCCGTAGCAGGAACGGATCCAGGGGGGGGCAACAGGGCAATTGCCCCCCCCCGAGACCATCTGTCACACTCACTTGCTTGCTCTGTTTTTTTGTGTGCCTGATCTCCTGGACTTTCGGGACCCGGTACCGGCGGGCCATAGGTCCCCTGGACCCAAAACTTGGCACACATGTAGCCCCATGTTTTCTCTACAAGTGTGCAAAGTTTGGTGTCTGGGGGACCTACGGTCGGGGAGCACTGATTTTTCAAACCGGGCACTCTTTCCATAGACTCCCATGTTAAACATCAGTCTAGTCATGGGCACAGTGAAGCATGGGCACAGTGAGGCACAGTGAGGCATGCAGATGGACACCCTAGGCTTATACTCGAGTCAATACGTTTTCCCAGTTTTTTTGGGGTAAAATTAGGTGCCGCGGCTTATATTCGGGCCGGCTTATACTCGAGTATATACAGTACTTGTTCTGCGGCTGCCGCTGCCTCTCTCTCTCAGTTTCTCACATCAGCCAATCAGCGGCGCCAAGAGAGAGACTCGTCCAATGTAGTTACGTGGCGCACTGACACGATACCAGGAGCGGAGGAGGAGGTGGGTGGAGCCTCTTCCCTGCACTTGTTGCTAACGCCTGGGCTGCTTGGCGTCTAGCAATGAGTGACGTCAGTGAGTCACGTCGGGCCGCTCTGCGGGCAGGTGCGATAGCGTGCGGCTCCACAGACGGGTAAGAAAGTGGGCGGCTCCGCTTGCGGCACGGTTTGTGGGCGGGCGGCGCGGTTCGTGGGCAGACCGTGCTGCTCAGTGTGTTGGCAGCACAGGTGAGAGTGAGAGAGCAGGCTCCGTGTGGCAGCTGGCCAATCAGCTAGCCGGCAGCAGGGGAGCAGAGAAATTAGATCATCTCTCACCGCCCGTGCCTGCCCTGCATTCCTGCAGTGACTTCCGCCCTCACTGTGCAGGCAGCAGAGAGATAATGTTGTGTCCCAGACTCTGGGAGTCAGGGACACAACAAGAGACAACCAAAACTACACCTTAGCAGGCAAGTTAGTAACAATCCGCAAGGTGTGGCAGGCGACGTGGCAAGTGACAATCCGCAAATTGTGTCAGGTGACGTGGCAAATGACAATCTGATTCTGGTGGCAGGCAAGTGACAATCAGCAAGGTGTGGCAGGTGACATGGCAAGTGACAATCCGCAAGGTGTGGCTAGTGACAATCCGCAAGGTGTGGCAGGTGATGAGGCAAGTGACAATCCAAAAGGTGTGGCAGGTGACGTGGCAAGTGACAATCCGCAAGGTGTGGCAGGTGATGTGGCAAGTAACAATCCCCAAGATGTGGCAGGTGACGTAGCAAGTGACAATCCGCAACGTGTGGCAAGTAGGGATGAGCTCGGTGTTCGAGTCGAACATACGTTCGACTCGAACATCGGCTGTTCGATCGTTCGACGAAGATCGAACGATTTGGGCCGTTCGCGCCTAATTCGAGTGACGCGAACGGCCCACAATGCACTACGCCATCGCAGTGTCATCCAGGCGCTGTGATTGGCCAAGCATGCACTGTGACCCCGCATGCTTGGCCAATCACAGCGCCGGCAGCGAGGAGAGCAATGATTGGCCACAGGCAGGATGCCTGTGGCCAATTATTGCTGAGGGTGTTTAGTACACGCCCCACACTATAAAAGGCCGCCAGCACGGCGGCCTAGTGTAGTGTGTTCCGGAGCAGGGAAAGAGAAGCATAGGCAGGGACAGTGACATTTATTTTTTCTTGCTTAACCTGGATTCCTTTAGTTTAGGGAAAGAGAAGGATAGGTAGGGAGAGTGTCAGTGTGTTTTACTGTGCGAATCCTTGTTTCTAGGGACAGGGAAGGACAGTGAGGGAAATTCTCCTTGTGCTATAGTGTGCTTTAAAAAAACATTTTTTCTAGGGACAGAAAACTATAGGTAGGGAGAGTGTCAGTGTGTTTTACTGTACGAATCCTTGTTTCTAGGGACAGGGAAGGACAGTGAGGGAAATTCTCCTTGTGCTATAGTGTGCTTTAAAAAAACATTTTTTCTAGGGACAGAAAACTATAGGTAGGGAGAGTGTCAGTGTGTTTTACTGTGCGAATCCTTGTTTCTAGGGACAGGGAAGGACAGTGAGGGAAATTCTCCTTGTGCTATAGTGTGCTTTAAAAAAACATTTTTTCTAGGGACAGAAAACTATAGGTAGGGAGAGTGTCAGTGTGTTTTACTGTGCGAATCCTTGTTTCTAGGGACAGGGAAGGACAGTGAGGGAAATTCTCCTTGTGCTATAGTGTGCTTTAAAAAAACATTTTTTCTAGGGACAGAAAACTATAGGTAGGAAGAGTGTCAGTTTCTTTCACTGTGATAATCCTTGTTTCTAGGGACAGGGAAGGACAGTGAGGGAAATTCTCCTTGTGCTATAGTGTGCTTTAAAAAAACATTTTTTCTAGGGACAGAAAACTATAGGTAGGAAGAGTGTCAGTTTCTTTCACTGTGATAATCCTTGTTTCTAGGGACAGGGAAGGACAGTGAGGGAAATTCTCCTTGTGCTATAGTGTGCTTTAAAAATACATTTTTTCTAGGGACAGAAAACTATAGGTAGGAAGAGTGTCAGTTTCTTTCACTGTGATAATCCTTGTTTCTAGGGACAGGGAAGGACAGTGAGGGAAATTCTCCTTGTGCTATAGTGTGCTTTAAAAAAACATTTTTTCTAGGGACAGAAAACTATAGGTGGGAAGAGTGTCAGTTTCTTTCACTGTGATAATCCGTGTTTCTAGGGACAGGGAAGGACAGTGAGGGAAATTCTCCTTGTGCTATAGTGTGCTTTAAAAAAACATTTTTTCTAGGGACAGAAAACTATAGGTAGGAAGAGTGTCAGTTTCTTTCACTGTGATAATCCTTGTTTCTAGGGACAGGGAAGGACAGTGAGGGAAATTCTCCTTGTGCTATAGTGTGCTTTAAAAAAACATTTTTTCTAGGGACAGAAAACTATAGGTAGTGTGACAGCAGGAAGGTAAAGTCACCTGGTTGCATCCAGGGGGGTAGATATATTTCGCCCAGATTCAGGCTTTACGCCGACTTATACAACTAGGTGGAGAGTTGTATAAGGCTAGTGGGCTCATGGATGACTCATACCTCTAGGGAGAGTGCTGGGCGTCGTGCAGGCAGGGAGTTGATGAGACCAGCTGAAGCTTGTCAGCTGGTTTTAGGCCTCTATAAGAACTCCCAGCTTCATTAGATGTTAGCTCATGCCTGGAACCAGACCTGTGTGGACTGTCTAGGGAGAGTGAACCCCTGTGCGGTGAGACAAAGCCTGTGTGGCTATTTGCTTGGACATTTAAAACCAGGGACTTAGGGACTAGGACAGCACTAGGCTGATCCCAGTTGTTAGTTAGGAAACCTGTATGTTTAGTCAGAGGTCAACTTGACCAGGATTTATTTTGGTTATGTTTCTTTTGCTTTGCTGTGTTTTGTCACTGTAAATAGAAAATAAACCGCACCTTTTTGATTCTGAAAACCACAACCTCCGTTTGCTGGGCCTGTTTTGTGTGGGGAGCCCATCCCGGGGGTCACACACACCCGCTGCCGAGCTAACCCCCTCACAGTTGGTGGAGAATGCGGGCAGTTTTTTTTTAAGCCAGCATGGAGGAGATACTGAAGCAGCTGGCTCTAGCAAATGCCAATCAACAGCAGACAAATGCAGGTTTGCAAAAGAGCCTTGCAGCTCATCAACAGAGCCTTGCAGCTCAACAACAGAACTTCGCAGCCCAGCAGCAAGCTCATCAACAGAGCCTTGCAGCCCAGCAGCAGACAAACGCAACTTTGCAACAGAGTCTGGAGGCTCAGCAACGAGCCCAGCAGCAATCTGAGGCCCGCTTCATAGACCTGTTGCAGAAGCAAGAGCAGAGACTACAACAACAGATGGAAGCAGTAATGCAGCAACGTCCGCAGACCAGTGAGGAAAGCCGTCCCACTAATACCGCGTCCTTTGGGGTGAGTCGTTTATTGACAAAAATGACTGGAGAGGATGATCCAGAGGTATTTTTGACCACATTTGAAAGGACCGCTGAAAGAGAAAAGTGGCCTGAGGAGCAGTGGGCTGGACTGGTGGCTCCTCTGTTAACTGGTGAGTCGCAGAAAGCTTACTATGACCTAGAGCCTAACCAAGCAAAAGACTATGTGATGCTAAAAGCTGAAATATTGGCAAGGCTGGGTGTCACCCAGGCTGTCCGGGCTCAGCGTGTGCATAACTGGACTTTCCAGCTTGGAAAACCCCCCAGGTCTCAAATGTATGATCTCATTCACCTGAGCAGAAAGTGGCTACAGCCAGAGACTTTGTCCGCACCAAAGATTGTGGAACGTGTTGTAATGGATCGGTTTTTGAGAGCTCTTCCTACTGCCATCCAAAAGTGGGTAAGCCATGGAGACCCAGAGACGGCCGATGGTCTTGTGGATCGTGTGGAGAAATACTTGGCTACAGAGAACCTGACGGCCTCTTCCTGAGACACTCGGACTTTCCACCCTAAGACCAGACCATCCCCAGGGGCGGATAAGAGGATTCCAAGGGGTGAGGGTGGAGAGAGTGAGAGGGTGGGAGCTCTACCCCAAGTTTGGCGAGAACAGCCTGGGAAATCAGCGGCTCAAGAGGCGGCAAGAAGGATCGTTTGCTACCGCTGCCGGCAAGCGGGACATATTGCAGCCAATTGCCCGGTTGTGGAGGAACCCATGCAGTGTGACTTTCTGACGGGCAGACGTCAGTCGCTGTGTGCGACAGTCGCATGCACTGCCATTCGAGGAACTGAGAAACATTTATGCAAAATGTGTGTTAATGGTAGAAATGTTGTGGTATTGCTGGATTCAGGTAGCCTTGTGACCCTGATAAAGGCTGAGTTAGTTAAAACAGAGGTCTCTGGGAATAGCAAGGTAGCTGTTATTTGTGTGCATGGGGACACCCGAGAGTATCCAGTGACTACAGTGTGTTTCGAGACCCCCAAAGGTACCCTCTCTCATCCAGTGGGCTTAGTATCTTAGTTACCGCATGACGCCATTGTGGGAAGGGATTTTCCGAAGTTCTGGGAACTGTGGGATGATCCTGAGCACCTCACTGGTGCCCCTATGTACCAGGAATGTGATAGCCAGAACTCCCCTGAGAGTGGTGAGGACTCTCCGGAATTTCCCTTATCAGTATTGGCAGGGGAGACTCAAGAAACTGGAGAGGAGCCCACCTCCTCAGACGAAAACCTACCGTCTGTGGAGTTTTCTGATCTTGAGGTTCACAGGGAAAACTTTGCCACAGAACAGTTGAAAGACCCCGCCCTAATAAAGGCACGGGAAAATGTAGTGAAAATAGATGGCGAGTTAGTGAACCCAGATAATACCTGCACTTACCCATACTTCAGCGTAGAGAAGGACCTACTGTATCGGGTGGCAAAAAGGGCAGAAGAAACCGTTGAGCAGCTTGTGGTGCCCAAACCTTACAGGAAGTTGGTGTTGGAGTTGGCCCATGGGCACATTCTTGGAGGTCATCTGGGGACAGAGAAAACCCGAGAGAGGGTATTACAGAGATTCTATTGGCCGGGGGTGATGAAGGACGTAGAAAATTATTGTTCCTCCTGCCCTGTGTGTCAGAGGTTGGCCCCGATGCCACATTTCCGTAGCCCGCTGGTCCCTCTACCCATCATTGAGGTCCCGTTTGAGAGGATCGCCATGGATTTGGTAGGTCCTATAATCAAGTCCGCTAGGGGGCACCAGTACATATTAGTTATAATGGACTATGCCACCCGTTATCCAGAAGCGATCCCTCTCCGAAATACCTCGGCCAAAACCATAGCCAAAGAGCTATCTCTTGTTTTTAGCCGGGTGGGTATTTGTAAAGAACTGCTTACGGACCAAGGTACACCCTTTATGTCCCGGGTTATGAAAGAGCTGTGTAAATTGTTCAAAGTGACGCAATTGCGTACGTCTGTGTATCACCCCCAAACCGATGGGCTGGTTGAAAGATTCAACAAAACCCTAAAACAAATGTTGAAGAAAGTGGTGGATAGAGATGGAAAGGATTGGGACTGTTTACTTCCTTATTTGATGTTTGCTATTAGGGAGGTGCCCCAATCCTCTACGGGATTCCCCCCCTTTGAGTTACTGTATGGGAGACACCCAAGAGGGCTGTTGGATATTGCCAAGGAAACTTGGGAAAGTGAGAGTTCTCCCCACAGGAGTGTGATTGAGCATGTCGCCCTGATGCAAGATCGAATTGCACAGGTAATGCCCATCGTGAAGGAACATTTGGCCCAAGCGCAGTTGGCACAGCAGAGAGTGTACAACCGTGGAGCCAAGACCCGTACCTTTTCCCCGGGGGATAGGATATTGGTACTTGTCCCTACGGTTGAAAGTAAATTCCTTGCCAAATGGCAAGGCCCCTACGAGATAATGGAAAAAGTGAGCGAAGTGAATTACAAGGTCAGACAACCAGGAAGGCGAAAGCCCGAACAGATCTATCACGTTAATCTGTTGAAAGCCTGGAGGGATAGAGAGTCCCTAGTCGCAGACACTTGGTCACCAGCTCAAACTGGTTGCGTGATTCCTGAGGTTGGAATAGCAGCCACCTTGTCACAACCCCAACAACAGGAGGTTAAGGAGTTTGTGCTTCGCAACAAGGAGGTATTCTCTGAGCTGCCGGGACAAACATCTGGGGTAGAGCATGACATCATTACCCCGCCCGGTGAAAGGGTGAAGTTAAAACCCTATCGGATCCCAGAGGCTCGACGGGAGGCAATACGGGAGGAAGTACAGAAAATGCTGAACTTAGGGGTGATAGAGGAGTCCCAAAGTGATTGGTCTAGTCCCATCGTGTTGGTGCCTAAACCGGATGGGAGCTGGCGATTTTGTAACGATTTTCGTCAGTTGAACAAAGTTACAAAATTTGACACCTACCCCATGCCACGTATAGATGAGTTGATCGACCGGCTGGGAACAGCCCGATACATGACGACTCTTGACCTCACAAAAGGGTATTGGCAAATCCCCCTGGCCAAGTCGGCCAAAGAGAAAACCGCATTTGTAACCCCAGACGGGGCGTTCCAATATAAAAGAATGCCGTTCGGGTTACAGAATGCGCCGGCCACATTCCAGCGGAAAATGGACCAGATGCTGAGGCCCCATCGGAAGTATGCTGCGGCTTACCTGGATGACGTAATTGTCCATAGCACAGATTGGGCCTCACATCTGCCAAAAGTGCAAGCAGTCCTGGACTCTGTTCGGGAAGCGGGGTTTACGGCTAACCCCAAGAAGTGTACCATTGGGCAGGAGGAGGCCAAATATCTTGGGTACACCATTGGGAGGGGAGTAATAAAACCCCAACTCAACAAAGTCGAGGCCATCCAGAGTTGGCCACGTCCCAACAGCAAGAAGCAGGTACGAGCCTTTCTGGGAATCGCTGGGTATTATCGGCGATTCATTCCCCACTTTGCTTCTAAGGCTGTGCCCTTAACCAACCTGACGAAGGGGAAAGGGTCGGTCATGATTAAATGGACCCCCGAGGCTGAGGCAGCATTCCAATTCTTGAAACAAGCCTTATGTAGCCAGCCAGTGTTGTACTCACCCGACTTCTCTAAAGACTTTGTCGTACAAAGTGATGCGTCAGATGTGGGGTTAGGAGCAGTATTGTCCCAGGTCTGGAACGGGGAAGAGCACCCAGTCATTTACCTCAGCAGGAAGTTGAAGTCCCATGAGGTAAATTACGCCACCGTTGAAAAGGAGTGTTTAGCGGTGAAGTGGGCTCTAGTTTCCCTTCGGTACTACCTGCTAGGTAGGCACTTTGACATGGTTACGGATCACGCTCCGTTAAAGTGGATGGCTCAAAACAAGGAAACAAATAGAAGAGTGAATAGGTGGTTCCTGGCCCTCCAGGAATTCAACTTCACAGTAAAGCATCGCCCTGGCGTTCAAATGGGGAATGTGGATGCTTTGTCTCGAGTACATGAATGCCTGATTGCTGGTGTTCCAACCCCGAGGTTAAAACAAGAGGGGGGGGTATGTGACAGCAGGAAGGTAAAGTCACCTGGTTGCATCCAGGGGGGTAGATATATTTCGCCCAGATTCAGGCTTTACGCCGACTTATACAACTAGGTGGAGAGTTGTATAAGGCTAGTGGGCTCATGGATGACTCATACCTCTAGGGAGAGTGCTGGGCGTCGTGCAGGCAGGGAGTTGATGAGACCAGCTGAAGCTTGTCAGCTGGTTTTAGGCCTCTATAAGAACTCCCAGCTTCATTAGATGTTAGCTCATGCCTGGAACCAGACCTGTGTGGACTGTCTAGGGAGAGTGAACCCCTGTGCGGTGAGACAAAGCCTGTGTGGCTATTTGCTTGGACATTTAAAACCAGGGACTTAGGGACTAGGACAGCACTAGGCTGATCCCAGTTGTTAGTTAGGAAACCTGTATGTTTAGTCAGAGGTCAACTTGACCAGGATTTATTTTGGTTATGTTTCTTTTGCTTTGCTGTGTTTTGTCACTGTAAATAGAAAATAAACCGCACCTTTTTGATTCTGAAAACCACAACCTCCGTTTGCTGGGCCTGTTTTGTGTGGGGAGCCCATCCCGGGGGTCACACACACCCGCTGCCGAGCTAACCCCCTCACAGTTGGTGGAGAATGCGGGCAGTTTTTTTTTAAGCCAGCATGGAGGAGATACTGAAGCAGCTGGCTCTAGCAAATGCCAATCAACAGCAGACAAATGCAGGTTTGCAAAAGAGCCTTGCAGCTCATCAACAGAGCCTTGCAGCTCAACAACAGAACTTCGCAGCCCAGCAGCAAGCTCATCAACAGAGCCTTGCAGCCCAGCAGCAGACAAACGCAACTTTGCAACAGAGTCTGGAGGCTCAGCAACGAGCCCAGCAGCAATCTGAGGCCCGCTTCATAGACCTGTTGCAGAAGCAAGAGCAGAGACTACAACAACAGATGGAAGCAGTAATGCAGCAACGTCCGCAGACCAGTGAGGAAAGCCGTCTCACTAATACCGCGTCCTTTGGGGTGAGTCGTTTATTGACAAAAATGACTGGAGAGGATGATCCAGAGGTATTTTTGACCACATTTGAAAGGACCGCTGAAAGAGAAAAGTGGCCTGAGGAGCAGTGGGCTGGACTGGTGGCTCCTCTGTTAACTGGTGAGTCGCAGAAAGCTTACTATGACCTAGAGCCTAACCAAGCAAAAGACTATGTGATGCTAAAAGCTGAAATATTGGCAAGGCTGGGTGTCACCCAGGCTGTCCGGGCTCAGCGTGTGCATAACTGGACTTTCCAGCTTGGAAAACCCCCCAGGTCTCAAATGTATGATCTCATTCACCTGAGCAGAAAGTGGCTACAGCCAGAGACTTTGTCCGCACCAAAGATTGTGGAACGTGTTGTAATGGATCGGTTTTTGAGAGCTCTTCCTACTGCCATCCAAAAGTGGGTAAGCCATGGAGACCCAGAGACGGCCGATGGTCTTGTGGATCGTGTGGAGAAATACTTGGCTACAGAGAACCTGACGGCCTCTTCCTGAGACACTCGGACTTTCCACCCTAAGACCAGACCATCCCCAGGGGCGGATAAGAGGATTCCAAGGGGTGAGGGTGGAGAGAGTGAGAGGGTGGGAGCTCTACCCCAAGTTTGGCGAGAACAGCCTGGGAAATCAGCGGCTCAAGAGGCGGCAAGAAGGATCGTTTGCTACCGCTGCCGGCAAGCGGGACATATTGCAGCCAATTGCCCGGTTGTGGAGGAACCCATGCAGTGTGACTTTCTGACGGGCAGACGTCAGTCGCTGTGTGCGACAGTCGCATGCACTGCCATTCGAGGAACTGAGAAACATTTATGCAAAATGTGTGTTAATGGTAGAAATGTTGTGGTATTGCTGGATTCAGGTAGCCTTGTGACCCTGATAAAGGCTGAGTTAGTTAAAACAGAGGTCTCTGGGAATAGCAAGGTAGCTGTTATTTGTGTGCATGGGGACACCCGAGAGTATCCAGTGACTACAGTGTGTTTCGAGACCCCCAAAGGTACCCTCTCTCATCCAGTGGGCTTAGTATCTTAGTTACCGCATGACGCCATTGTGGGAAGGGATTTTCCGAAGTTCTGGGAACTGTGGGATGATCCTGAGCACCTCACTGGTGCCCCTATGTACCAGGAATGTGATAGCCAGAACTCCCCTGAGAGTGGTGAGGACTCTCCGGAATTTCCCTTATCAGTATTGGCAGGGGAGACTCAAGAAACTGGAGAGGAGCCCACCTCCTCAGACGAAAACCTACCGTCTGTGGAGTTTTCTGATCTTGAGGTTCACAGGGAAAACTTTGCCACAGAACAGTTGAAAGACCCCGCCCTAATAAAGGCACGGGAAAACGTAGTGAAAATAGATGGCGAGTTAGTGAACCCAGATAATACCTGCACTTACCCATACTTCAGCGTAGAGAAGGACCTACTGTATCGGGTGGCAAAAAGGGCAGAAGAAACCGTTGAGCAGCTTGTGGTGCCCAAACCTTACAGGAAGTTGGTGTTGGAGTTGGCCCATGGGCACATTCTTGGAGGTCATCTGGGGACAGAGAAAACCCGAGAGAGGGTATTACAGAGATTCTATTGGCCGGGGGTGATGAAGGACGTAGAAAATTATTGTTCCTCCTGCCCTGTGTGTCAGAGGTTGGCCCCGATGCCACATTTCCGTAGCCCGCTGGTCCCTCTACCCATCATTGAGGTCCCGTTTGAGAGGATCGCCATGGATTTGGTAGGTCCTATAATCAAGTCCGCTAGGGGGCACCAGTACATATTAGTTATAATGGACTATGCCACCCGTTATCCAGAAGCGATCCCTCTCCGAAATACCTCGGCCAAAACCATAGCCAAAGAGCTATCTCTTGTTTTTAGCCGGGTGGGTATTTGTAAAGAACTGCTTACGGACCAAGGTACACCCTTTATGTCCCGGGTTATGAAAGAGCTGTGTAAATTGTTCAAAGTGACGCAATTGCGTACGTCTGTGTATCACCCCCAAACCGATGGGCTGGTTGAAAGATTCAACAAAACCCTAAAACAAATGTTGAAGAAAGTGGTGGATAGAGATGGAAAGGATTGGGACTGTTTACTTCCTTATTTGATGTTTGCTATTAGGGAGGTGCCCCAATCCTCTACGGGATTCCCCCCCTTTGAGTTACTGTATGGGAGACACCCAAGAGGGCTGTTGGATATTGCCAAGGAAACTTGGGAAAGTGAGAGTTCTCCCCACAGGAGTGTGATTGAGCATGTCGCCCTGATGCAAGATCGAATTGCACAGGTAATGCCCATCGTGAAGGAACATTTGGCCCAAGCGCAGTTGGCACAGCAGAGAGTGTACAACCGTGGAGCCAAGACCCGTACCTTTTCCCCGGGGGATAGGATATTGGTACTTGTCCCTACGGTTGAAAGTAAATTCCTTGCCAAATGGCAAGGCCCCTACGAGATAATGGAAAAAGTGAGCGAAGTGAATTACAAGGTCAGACAACCAGGAAGGCGAAAGCCCGAACAGATCTATCACGTTAATCTGTTGAAAGCCTGGAGGGATAGAGAGTCCCTAGTCGCAGACACTTGGTCACCAGCTCAAACTGGTTGCGTGATTCCTGAGGTTGGAATAGCAGCCACCTTGTCACAACCCCAACAACAGGAGGTTAAGGAGTTTGTGCTTCGCAACAAGGAGGTATTCTCTGAGCTGCCGGGACAAACATCTGGGGTAGAGCATGACATCATTACCCCGCCCGGTGAAAGGGTGAAGTTAAAACCCTATCGGATCCCAGAGGCTCGACGGGAGGCAATACGGGAGGAAGTACAGAAAATGCTGAACTTAGGGGTGATAGAGGAGTCCCAAAGTGATTGGTCTAGTCCCATCGTGTTGGTGCCTAAACCGGATGGGAGCTGGCGATTTTGTAACGATTTTCGTCAGTTGAACAAAGTTACAAAATTTGACACCTACCCCATGCCACGTATAGATGAGTTGATCGACCGGCTGGGAACAGCCCGATACATGACGACTCTTGACCTCACAAAAGGGTATTGGCAAATCCCCCTGGCCAAGTCGGCCAAAGAGAAAACCGCATTTGTAACCCCAGACGGGGCGTTCCAATATAAAAGAATGCCGTTCGGGTTACAGAATGCGCCGGCCACATTCCAGCGGAAAATGGACCAGATGCTGAGGCCCCATCGGAAGTATGCTGCGGCTTACCTGGATGACGTAATTGTCCATAGCACAGATTGGGCCTCACATCTGCCAAAAGTGCAAGCAGTCCTGGACTCTGTTCGGGAAGCGGGGTTTACGGCTAACCCCAAGAAGTGTACCATTGGGCAGGAGGAGGCCAAATATCTTGGGTACACCATTGGGAGGGGAGTAATAAAACCCCAACTCAACAAAGTCGAGGCCATCCAGAGTTGGCCACGTCCCAACAGCAAGAAGCAGGTACGAGCCTTTCTGGGAATCGCTGGGTATTATCGGCGATTCATTCCCCACTTTGCTTCTAAGGCTG
Source organism: Rana muscosa (assembly GCA_029206835.1). Taxonomy (NCBI): domain Eukaryota; kingdom Metazoa; phylum Chordata; class Amphibia; order Anura; family Ranidae; genus Rana; species Rana muscosa. The sequence goes on along the minus strand of CM055125.1, from coordinate 81,977,016 downwards.
TGCCCTTAACCAACCTGACGAAGGGGAAAGGGTCGGTCATGATTAAATGGACCCCCGAGGCTGAGGCAGCATTCCAATTCTTGAAACAAGCCTTATGTAGCCAGCCAGTGTTGTACTCACCCGACTTCTCTAAAGACTTTGTCGTACAAAGTGATGCGTCAGATGTGGGGTTAGGAGCAGTATTGTCCCAGGTCTGGAACGGGGAAGAGCACCCAGTCATTTACCTCAGCAGGAAGTTGAAGTCCCATGAGGTAAATTACGCCACCGTTGAAAAGGAGTGTTTAGCGGTGAAGTGGGCTCTAGTTTCCCTTCGGTACTACCTGCTAGGTAGGCACTTTGACATGGTTACGGATCACGCTCCGTTAAAGTGGATGGCTCAAAACAAGGAAACAAATAGAAGAGTGAATAGGTGGTTCCTGGCCCTCCAGGAATTCAACTTCACAGTAAAGCATCGCCCTGGCGTTCAAATGGGGAATGTGGATGCTTTGTCTCGAGTACATGAATGCCTGATTGCTGGTGTTCCAACCCCGAGGTTAAAACAAGAGGGGGGGGTATGTGACAGCAGGAAGGTAAAGTCACCTGGTTGCATCCAGGGGGGTAGATATATTTCGCCCAGATTCAGGCTTTACGCCGACTTATACAACTAGGTGGAGAGTTGTATAAGGCTAGTGGGCTCATGGATGACTCATACCTCTAGGGAGAGTGCTGGGCGTCGTGCAGGCAGGGAGTTGATGAGACCAGCTGAAGCTTGTCAGCTGGTTTTAGGCCTCTATAAGAACTCCCAGCTTCATTAGATGTTAGCTCATGCCTGGAACCAGACCTGTGTGGACTGTCTAGGGAGAGTGAACCCCTGTGCGGTGAGACAAAGCCTGTGTGGCTATTTGCTTGGACATTTAAAACCAGGGACTTAGGGACTAGGACAGCACTAGGCTGATCCCAGTTGTTAGTTAGGAAACCTGTATGTTTAGTCAGAGGTCAACTTGACCAGGATTTATTTTGGTTATGTTTCTTTTGCTTTGCTGTGTTTTGTCACTGTAAATAGAAAATAAACCGCACCTTTTTGATTCTGAAAACCACAACCTCCGTTTGCTGGGCCTGTTTTGTGTGGGGAGCCCATCCCGGGGGTCACACACACCCGCTGCCGAGCTAACCCCCTCACAGTAGGAAGAGTGTCAGTTTCTTTCACTGTGATAATCCTTGTTTCTAGGGACAGGGAAGGACAGTGAGGGAAATTCTCCTTGTGCTATAGTGTGCTTTAAAAAAACATTTTTTCTAGGGACAGAAAACTATAGGTAGGAAGAGTGTCAGTTTCTTTCACTGTGATAATCCTTGTTTCTAGGGACAGGGAAGGACAGTGAGGGAAATTCTCCTTGTGCTATAGTGTGCTTTAAAAAAACATTTTTTCTAGGGACAGAAAACTATAGGTAGGGAGAGTGTCAGTGTGTTTTACTGTGCGAATCCTTTTTTTTAGGGACAGGGAAGGACAGTGAGGGAAATTCTCCTTGTGCTATAGTGTGCTTTAAAAAAACATTTTTTCTAGGGACAGAAAACTATAGGTAGGAAGAGTGTCAGTTTCTTTCACTGTGATAATCCTTGTTTCTAGGGACAGGGAAGGACAGTGAGGGAAATTCTCCTTGTGCTATAGTGTGCTTTAAAAAAACATTTTTTCTAGGGACAGAAAACTATAGGTAGGAAGAGTGTCAGTTTCTTTCACTGTGATAATCCTTGTTTCTAGGGACAGGGAAGGACAGTGAGGGAAATTCTCCTTGTGCTATAGTGTGCTTTAAAAATACATTTTTCTAGGGACAGAAAACTATAGGTAGGAAGAGTGTCAGTTTCTTTCACTGTGATAATCCTTGTTTCTAGGGACAGGGAAGGACAGTGAGGGAAATTCTCCTTGTGCTATAGTGTGCTTTAAAAAAACATTTTTTCTAGGGACAGAAAACTATAGGTAGGAAGAGTGACAGTTTCTTTCACTGTGATAATCCTTGTTTCTAGGGACAGGGAAGGACAGTGAGGGAAATTCTCCTTGTGCTATAGTGTGCTTTAAAAAAAAAAATTTCTAGGGACAGAAAACTATAGGTAGGAAGAGTGTCAGTTTCTTTCACTGTGATAATCCTTGTTTCTAGGGACAGGGAAGGACAGTGAGGGAAATTCTCCTTGTGCTATAGTGTGCTTTAAAAAAACATTTTTTCTAGGGACAGAAAACTATAGGTAGGAAGAGTGTCAGTTTCTTTCACTGTGATAATCCTTGTTTCTAGGGACAGGGAAGGACAGTGAGGGAAATTCTCCTTGTGCTATAGTGTGCTTTAAAAAAACATTTTTTCTAGGGACAGAAAACTATAGGTAGGAAGAGTGTCAGTTTCTTTCACTGTGATAATCCTTGTTTCTAGGGACAGGGAAGGACAGTGAGGGAAATTCTCCTTGTGCTATAGTGTGCTTTAAAAAAACATTTTTTCTAGGGACAGAAAACTATAGGTAGGGAGAGTGTCAGTGTGTTTTACTGTGCGAATCCTTGTTTCTAGGGACAGGGAAGGACAGTGAGGGAAATTCTCCTTGTGCTATAGTGTGCTTTAAAAAAACATTTTTTCTAGGGACAGAAAACTATAGGTAGGAAGAGTGTCAGTTTCTTTCACTGTGATAATCCTTGTTTCTAGGGACAGGGAAGGACAGTGAGGGAAATTCTCCTTGTGCTATAGTGTGCTTTAAAAAAACATTTTTTCTAGGGACAGAAAACTATAGGTAGGAAGAGTGTCAGTTTCTTTCACTGTGATAATCCTTGTTTCTAGGGACAGGGAAGGACAGTGAGGGAAATTCTCCTTGTGCTATAGTGTGCTAAAGCATTCCTCATCAACCATCTTTGAAATCCTTGTTTTTTGGACAGTCAGGGAAATTGTCGTTGTGCTATTCTGTGCAAAAGCAATCATCCTCAACCATATTTAGAAATCCTTAAGTAAAGGGACAGAGAAGGACACCTGAAGGTAGCCCTTATTGCTTTTTTCCCATCTCCCTGCAGGCCATCTATTAGAATGTCTGGAAGGCAAACAAGGAGAGGCAGACAGTCAGGAGGCAATAAAAGAGGGCAAGCAGGCTCTGTGTCTGGGGGCAACAGTGCTGGTCGTGGACGCGGTGCATTGTCATCAGCACATGGCCATGGGACACGCTTGTCCTTCTTTTCGGCAGCTGGACATGTTGAGCCACATCATGCCGAAGACTTGGTAGAGTGGATGACCAAGCCCTCCTCCTCCTCCTCATCCTCTCTCACCCAGGCTCAGGGTACTGGAAAAGCAGCTGCCAAAGCGTCCTCTTCCCTGGTATCAATGTCAGACTCATCATCAGTCACTCCTTCCCTAGACCCACCATGTCCTCCTCCTGAGGAGTCCCCCGAACTGTTTGAGCACAGTGTTGGGTACATGCTCCAGGAGGATGCCCAGCGTTTCGAAGGGTCTGATGATGAAACCCAGCTACAGGAAGGCAGTAGCGTGAGAGCAGACAGAGGGGATGCTCAAGAAGGACACCAATCTGGCAGTCATGTTCCAGCAGCTGCAGCATACTGCCAGATTGGCTCCAGTGATGAGGAGGGAGGGGATGATGAGGTCACTGACTCCACGTGGGTGCCTAATAGGAGAGAGGAGGAGGAGGAGGATGAGGAGGAGGCACATCTCCAATGAGGCAGGATGCCCTTTGGTGGCCAGCGTAAGGGCAGTACACCGACGGAATCACACCGCAGAGCTCCGCCTGTGCAGGGCGCTGCCTCTGCCCGTCATTCAAAAAGTTCTTTGGTGTGGGCCTTTTTTGAGGCTAGTGCATCAGATCGCACAGCTGCTGTTTGCAACATATGTCTCAAGCGTATATCGCGTGGCCAAAACATCAGCCGCTTGGGTACCACATGCCTGACCAGACATATGTTGACCTGCCATGCAGCTCGTTGGCAAGCCTACCTCAAAGACCCACACCAAAGAACAAAGCGGACCTCTCCTTGCACCGCATCAGCTGGGATCTCCAACCCCACTATAACTTCAGTCCTCTCTGAAACATGCACTGAGAGGAATGAAGGTGTAGAATTAGGTGTGTCACAGCCAAGTACTTGCGGCCACTCTGCTAGCAGTACACCGACGTCCGATTCTAGCAGGCAAATTTCCCTGCCCCAGCTGCTGGATTGTCGAAAGAAGTTCACTCCCAGCCATCCACATGCCCAGCGGTTGAATGCTAGCTTGGCTAAATTGCTAGCGCTTCAACTGCTGCCTTTTCAGTTGGTAGACTCGGCCCCCTTCCATGAGTTTGTGCAATGTGCGGTTCCTCAGTGGCAGGTTCCCAAACGCCACTTTTTCTCACGGAAGGCTATTCCGGCTCTCTACCGGCATGTGGAAGGCAATGTCTTGGCCTCGCTGGACAGGGCGGTCAGCGGTAAGGTGCATATTACCGCTGACTCATGGTCCAGCAGGCATGGACAGGGACGTTACCTTTCTTTCACGGCCCATTGGGTCACTCTTTTGGCAGCTGGGAAGGATGCAGGACAAGGTGCAGTAGTGTTGGAGGTTGTTCCACCACCACGCCTCCAAAATGCTACTACTGGTTGTGACACACCTCTCTCCTCCACCCCCTCCTCTTCTTCTTCCTCCATGGCCTCTTCCTGTGGTTTGTCCTATGAACCAGCGGTGCTCCGTAGCCGTTCAAGGGGCTACGCAAGTACGCAGGCAAAAAGATGCCATGCCGTGCTTGCGCTGGTGTGTTTGGGGGACAGAAGCCACACTGGGGCAGAGGTCCTGTCTGCTCTGCAGGGCCAGGCCGAGAGGTGGTTGACGCCACGCCAGCTTAAGCCAGGAATGGTGGTTTGCGACAATGGCACCAACCTCCTCTCCGCCCTCCGACAGGGACAACTGACCCATGTGCCCTGTGTGGCTCACGTCCTTAACCTGGTGGTGCAGCGGTTCTTGGGCAGGTACCCGGGCTTACAGGATGTCCTGAGGCAGGCTAGGAAAGTCTGTGTGCATTTCCGCAGATCTTATAATGCCAGTGCTCGCCTGGCTGAGCTGCAAAAGGAGTTGAACCTGCCCAAGAACCGCCTTATATGTGACATGCCCACCAGGTGGAACTCAACGTTGGCCATGCTGCAGCGGCTGCACACGCAGCAGAGGGCCATCAATGAGTACCTGTGCAACTACGGCACCAGGACAGGGTCAGGGGAGCTTGGTTTTTTTTCTCCACGCCAGTGGGGCATGATCAGGGATGCATGCACTGTCCTGGCACCATTTGAGGAGGCCACGAGGATGGTGAGCAGTGACAGTGCATGCATCAGTGACACTGTACCTCTTGTCCACCTGTTGGAGCACACGCTGCATGGAATAATGGGCACTTGAGGCAGAACAGAGGCAGGAAGAGGAGGACTTCCTTGCCTCTCAAGGCCCCCTTTACCCAGACAGTGTTCCTTCTGTCCCACCCATCGCACAGGAAGAGGAGGAGGAGGAGGAGGAGGAGGATTGTGTCAGCATGGAGGTGGAGGCTGGCACTCAGCATCATCAGCAGCAGTCTTTTAGGGATGATTTACAGTCCCAAGAAACCAGTGGACTTGTACGTGGCTGGGAGGAGGTGGCTGCGGATCATGTCGTCCTTAGTGACCCAGAGGACTCCGGAGCGAATGCCTCAGCAAACCTACGCTGCATGGCCTCCCTGATCCTGCAAAGTCTGCGGAAGGATCCTCGTATTCTTCGGATCAAGGAGAGGGACCATTACTGGCTGGCCACTCTCCTTGATCCACGGTACAAGGGTAAGGTTGCGGACCTTATGTTACCGTCGCAGAGGGAGCAGAGGATGAGACAACTCCGGGAGGCCTTGCAGAAAGGTCTGTGCAACGCGTTCCCAGAGACTGGGAGGTTACAAACTCCTGGTCCTGGACAACGAGTTGCTGAGGCTTCGGCCAGTCAAAGAAGGAGTGGTGGGGAAGGTGGCCGTCTGACCGATGCGTTCAGACAATTCTTTAGTCCGCAGCCCCAAAGTATGATCGGTTCCAGCAACCATCGCCAGCGTCTGATAAACATGGTGCAGGAATATCTAGGGGCAAGGTCAGACTTGGACACCTTCCCCACCGAAAATCCTCTGGCTTACTGGGTCTTGAGGATGGATCACTGGCCAGAGCTTGCACAGTATGCAATTGAGCTACTGGCCTGTCCTGCATCCAGCGTTCTTTCGGAACGCACATTCAGTGCTGCTGGAGGATTTGTCACGGATCACAGGGTGCGCCTGTCCACCGACTCGGTTGATCGACTGACTTTCATCAAGATGAACCAGTCTTGGATCACCACCAGCTACCACACACCTGATGCTGATATAACAGACTAATTGATTTTAACATGTCACATCCCTTCAAGACTGATGCTGATGCTGAGTGCCTGTGCTGTTATGTTGACTGGCTATCCTCCTCCTCCGAGTCCTCAATGATACGATTGATGATGATAGCTTGGAAGATCATTTTTGTTTATGGGTGCCGCCACCAGTGGCTAAGGCCCAATTTTTCAGCCCCTGTTTTACAGGGGCGTGTAATTACAATTTTTTTAGCAATAATTTGCCATAGGGCTCATTGCTGTGCTCCAAGTACAGTATCTGTGAGGGGTTGGAGTGTTGTGGCACCAGTGCCTAAGGCCCAATTTTTCAAGCCCCTGTTTAACAGGGGCGTGTCATTACAATTTTTGAAGCAATACTTTGCAACAGGGCTCATTGCTGTGCTCCAAGTACAGTATCTGTGAGGGGTTGTAGTGTTGTGCCACCAGTGCCTAAGGCCCAATTTTTCAGCCCCTGTTCAACAGGGGCATGTAATTACAATTCTTGATCTAATAATTCACAGCAGGGCCCATTGCTGCACCCACCAAGAGTAACTCTGAGGGCTTACAGTGTTGTGGCAACGCCACCACCACCACCACCACCACGAAAGGCCCAATTTTTCAGCCCCTGTTCAAAAGGGGCATGTAATTACAATTCTTGATCTAATAATTCACAGCAGGGCCCATTCCTGCACCCACCAAGAGTAACTCTGAGGGCTTACAGTGTTGTGGCAACGCCACCACCACCACCACCACGAAAGGCCCAATTTTTCAGCCCCTGTTCAAAAGGGGCATGTAATTACAATTCTTGATCTAATAATTCACAGCAGGGCCCATTCCTGCACCCACCAAGAGTAACTCTGAGGGCTTACAGTGTTGTGGCAACACCACCACCACCACCACCACCACGAAAGGCCCAATTTTTCAGCCCCTGTTCAACAGGGGCATGCAATTACAATTCTTGATCTAATAATTCACAGCAGGGCCCATTGCTGCACCCACCAAGAGTAACTGTCAGGGCTTACAGTGTTGTGGCACCAGCACCACCATCAAAGGCCCAATTTTTACTACCACTGTTCAACAATTATATGTAATTAAAATTCCTGATATAATAGTTGACAGCAGGGCGTTCCAGCACCAACCAAGAGTAACTGTGAGTGCTTACAGTGTTGTGCCAACACCAACAACTAAGGGGCCTATTTCTGCAGAGTATATACGGCAGGTCCCTACTTTCAAACATCCAACTTACAAACGACTCCTACTTGCAAACGCAAGAAGACAACAGGAAGTGAGAGGAAATCTACCCCTTGGAAGGAAAATTCTCTCCTGTAAGAATTAATATGGGAGAAAGGTGTCTCCTCTGTACTGATGCTTTATCAGCAATCCTTGTTTCAAGAAAAACACCACATTTCAAAAACAGTTGTCATTGGGACGGAAAGTGAGGTGAAATGTTCTGAACAGGGGCACAGACAGCAAAACAAATGTTACAGGGGTGATAACCCTTACCTATGTTTTCCAAAAAGTTTAAAAATAGATTTTTGGGCTGGAGCTACACTTAAACAATGTACCTGTTCAAAATTACAAACAGATTCTACATAAGAACAAACCTACAGTCCCTGTCTTGTATGCACCGCCTGTATACGGCTGTTCAGAGTATATAGGGCCTTTTTTATTTTATGTGCGGGGTTCCCCTTAATATCCATACAAGACCCAAAGGGGCTGGTAATGGGCTGGGGTAGGGGGGGGGTCATGGGGTAGCTATGCCATTTTTCTTAAAGATTTTCATCCATATTACCGGGACCAGACATTACATTAAAGCCGCAAGCAGTTTTAAATGGCTTTTTTTTCCTTTAGAAGTGTCATTTTGTGCAGGGACAGTTCTAAACACGGGAAACACGTGGCACTTCACAGGCATACTTTAGACACCCCCCAGGTACGATATTTAAAGGAATATTTGACTTTTTTTTTTTCACTTTATGCATCATTAAAATGACTGCTCCCGAAAAACGACCGTTTTTAAAACTTCTTTTTGCATTGATACATGTCCCCTGGTGCACAACCCGGGTTCCCAAACCCTTTTTAGGACAATAACATGCATAATAGTTGTTATAATTAGCACTTTAGAATTCGAACGTTCGCATCCATTGTATTTAATAGGGTTCTAATGTTCGTACGAACTTTCGGTCCGTTCGCGGGTTCTGGTGCGAACCGAACCCGGGGGTGTTCGGCTCATCACTAGTGGCAAGTGACAGGGCTCCCACTTATTGCAGGCGACGGTGGCAAGTGACACACTCTGGGCTCCCACTGATTCTGCATTGAACTATTTAATTTTATATTACAATGTAATAATAGAAATAATGCGCTTCAAACATCCTGACACCATAACAACCATGGTGCCGGGATGATTGAAGCGCCGACACCAGCCATCTCCCCGATAAATTTCCCACAAAAAAAACATATTTTTTGGCAGTGCCCCTCCAGAGAAAAGACTCTGGATCTGCCCCTGCGCCGTAGATATAATGCAGCAGGGCAGGCGCTCTTTGTCAGATCATGTACCTAGTATGTAATCTGACACTTCCGGGTCTGGGGCATGCATCGCAGACTTCATGTCCACCGGCACCCGCCCATTGTTTAGCACAGAGGAGAGAACAGCGATCTGCCTAGGTAAACAAGGCAGGTCGCCGTTCTGTCCGTAAAGCCATTAATTCTGTGTCCCTATAAAGCAGGAACATGGATCAATGCCTTCCCCTAATAAAAGCACCTCCCCCACAGTAGCCAAGCACAGGCTAGGCACACAGTTAACCCTTTTATTGCATATGATGTTATCCCCTTCCCAGCCAGTGTCATTAGTACAGTGACACTGCATATTTTTAAGCACTTATCAGTGTATTAGTGTCACTGGTCCCCAAAAAGTGTCAAAAGTGTCAGTTCGTGTCTGATCAGTCCCGCTATAAGTCGCTGATTGCCGCCATTACTAGTAAAAAAGAAATACAAATATCCTATAGTTTGTAGGCGATATAACATTTGCGCAAACCAATCAATATACGCTTATTGGGATTTTTTTAAGCAAAAATATGTAGCAGAATACATATTGGCCTAAATTGATGAAGACATTTTTTTTATTAGATATGTTTTAGAGCAGAAAGTAAAAAATATATGTATATATTTTTTTTTCTGTAGCGGGGTGTTCCCCTTTAATGCAGAGAGACTACATTACCCAGAACCCCATTCGGAGTGTTTCACCGCAGAGACTCATGGGAGGGGCTATATAAGGAGGAGGCGCGGCTGCGCTCGGCCTCTTTGGGACACGAGACTTCTGTGACTGATCCTCCTGTGCGGATGTACCGGAGTGCAAGGCCTGAAGCCTGAGGCCTTGCGCAGCACCAAAGAGCCTTCCACCCCACTGTGAGCCTGGGTGGCACCTGACATCGCTTACCTACAGCCTTGGTTGGATTGGGGACCCGATCGCTGGAGACACTGTGTGTGTGTGACACAGTCGGTGGAAGTTTTCCCCGGACTGGGACGGCGTCTGGATGGGTGAGAGGGTGTATGCCCAGTCCATGTACTGTTGTTACTAATGGGCCTATAGACTGCTGTGGCCCACAAGTTGTTTCTGATACTCTCACTAGAGAACCTCATCGGAGCTGAACTCACACTTTACATAGCAAAGTGTTTATTTCATCTCTACCTTACTATTGGATTACAAAAAGGGTATTCTGTTAATGTGCACCACCGTTAAAGACCTGCCGGTGAAGAAAACCATCATCCCCTATAGAGTAAGTTGTAGATATCTGAGCCAGGCCTGGTCAGCTAGTTAGTTCATTTGGTTACTGCGTCACAGGACGCCTAGTTAACGGTCGCCCATGTGGCGCACTTTTACTGTTCATTTTATATGCATAGTGTGTTAATTTGTAGGGCTCTGCAAATTTATTATCTGTGAACTGTTTACCACTGTTAACCTTTCTTATCAAAAGCTTAAGTAAATCTTATACCTTTTTTTATCATTACTGTCTTGGTGTCTGGGCTTACTCATACAGTATAAGATTATTTATTGCTGCTAATACTAACTGTGCCAGTAGGGGGTCGAGTACATTGCCGGGGGTTGGCGGAACTGCTTTCAGGGCCCAAACTAAACTTGCGGCCTTCTTAAGTGAAGGTATCGCTACACGTGGGGGCTCGGGTCTGGGATCCTGATACAGCAGGTGAACGCCAGAAGTGTCGGCATGGACCCCATGGATCCACAAGCGATAGAAGAATGGTGCAAAGCCATTAGGGCAGAGCCAAACAACTCTATAGTCATCAGCCTCCCAGGGGAGGAATGGAAGACTGAGGCGGTAGAGGAGTTGATGAAGTCAGTGTCCCCAGATCACACACCATGGGTGATAGATATAAAGGCAGACCCAGACACTTCATATCAGTATGCACTGGTGGAATACGGAGATGGGATACCAGAGGCTTGCAAGCGCAAGTGTGTGAAGACGCCAGACAACAGAACCTATAGGTTGGCGCACGCAGTATTTGTAAAGAAGGAACCATCACAGATGGGATCACCGCAGGCTGCGGCCCGCGCCTCACCAGTAAAAGGAGACAGGGTGACGCCCCCGGTGACACCCGCACCTGCCACTGCTATATCACCAGAATTGATAAAGGCGATAGGGGATCTGCTAATCAAATGTCAGAAGACAAGCACGGTGCATGTAGAGACTAGCTACCGGAGACTGAAGACATTCTCAGGGAAGCTCCCTGTCCCTGCAGGGGAAGAAGATTTTGATACCTGGGTGGAGCAGGCATTGCAGGCAGTAGAGGCATGGGAGGTGCCTGAAGCGCAGAAGAGGCAACGAGTGATAGAAAGCCTTAAAGGCGCAGCAGCAGAAGCAGTGAAAAGTTTTCGGTTTGGGAATGCAGATTGCACGGCTCAAGACTGTCTAGCCATGTTACAGGAAGAGTTTGGCCAGTTGGAGAAGGTGACAGAGATGGTATACCAATTTGAGCATACTTTCCAACAGCCAAGGGAGAAACTGTCAGAATATGTTAGGAGACTAAACAGGTTGCTGTGCAAGATTGTGTTGACGAAGGGAATGAAGCCCCAAGATATAGATGCGGCAAGAATGAAGCAGGTCTTAAAGGGAGCGTTGCGCTCGGATCCAGTCTGGCTGCACCTGAAAACCTCAGGAGGAGGAACGTTGCTGACTTATGCTGACTTGATAAAAATCCTCAGAGATGAGGAGGCGCTACAACAGGACCAGCAAATGACTAAGGCAAATGTTGTCCCCGCACAGGTGCTAGTCAATCCAGTGATGACCCCTGAAAGAGACTCAGAGGTAGACACTTTAAAAGCACAAATGTCCAAGGTGTTAGAAATGTTGACCTCTCTGGTGGCAAAAGACACAGAGGGTCCCAAGAGAGAAGTACCAAAGGAAGGAATTATTCCCAATTGCCTCAGCACCCGCATCTTTACAAGAATGGGGAGATATAGTCTGCTTTAACTGTGGAGGAATTGGCCATATTGCAGCTACATGTTCCAGTCCCAAGAAGAAGAAGCTAGACAACCGCAAGCCGGCGGGAAACTCCAGAGGGCCCCGGTGAAGGAGTCAACCGGGTGCCCATCACCTTCAGTGAGCTCCAAGCTGAAAGCGAAGCAGAAGGAAAGAGGAGATAAAACACCTTGGAGGAAACACGACATTCCTCAACAGAGATACACCCCAGAGAAAGGGGGCAAGACCCCTCAGAAGAGGCACAGCACTCCCCAGAGGGGGTGTACACCTAAGAAAAATAATAGAATCCCTCAGCGGGTCTGTACACCCATCGAGAGGAGGGAAATTAATGCATACCAGGCTCAAGAAAGATTAAAGTCCAAAGGGAACCGGATGAGAGAGAGTCCGAAGGGAAAGGGCCAGAAGAAGGTGACCCCTGCCAGGCCATATCCGGAGAGGCTAGTAGGCCCATCTCCTATAGTGTCCATTCAAGTGGAGGGAGTCTACACCAGAGCCATCTTGGATACTGGGGCACAAGTGACCCTGTTATACCGAGATTTCTACGAGAGGCACTTGAGTCACCTGCCCATCCAGAAGATAGAGGGACTAGAGATTTGTGGGATTGGGACCCAGAATTTCCCCTACGATGGCTATTTGCCTGTCAGGATGATCTTTGACCCATCCGTGGCTGGAAAAGCCGAAGTGTTTGACACTCTGGCGGTTGTGTGCCCTCGGCCGCCAGGAGCCAACAAGAGTTCCCTTATAATAGGGACGAACACGGACCTGGTCCGAAGACTTCTGACCCCTCTAGTGAAAGAGAAGGGGTCAGCGGCCACCAAGATCCACCCCATGCTGAAGACAGCTTATCAACGGCTGGTCCTAGAGCAGAAGACCCCTGGAGAGGGGATAGGGAAGGTGTGGAGACTTGGAAGAGAAGGGATAGTGTTGCAGCCCGGTGAAGTAACCTGTCTCAGAGCCACTGTGAAGCTTACTTGGGAGCAGCTTGGACCCTTTGTCATGTTGGAGTCTGACCCAAGGGAAGAGTTCCCCAGCCTGGAAGTGATACCAGAAGTGATTCCGCTGAAGGCCCTGAAGAAGGCCCATTGCAGAGTTCCAGTGAGTGTTAGGAACAATACAGATGGCCCCATGGAAATCCCAGCCAGGATGCTGCTGGGCCAGGTGAGCCCTGCTGCCCCGGTCAACTTGTCGGAAGTAAAGGAGGCGGGTGAAGGAGGAGATGCTTGGGAGAAGCTATCCATGGAAAATCCGAACTTGCCCAGGGCTTGGAAGGAGAGAGCCAAGGCCCAGTTGACCAGATGGGAGAGGATCTTCTCCAGAGATGAGTTCGATGTGGGGTGTGCAAGGAGTGCCACCCATCAGATCAGCCTCCAAGAAGATAAGCCCTTCAGAGAGAGGGTCAGGCGGGTCCCACTAGCAGATCTGGAGGATCTAAGGGAACAACTTGCAGAACTAAAAAGGACTGGTGTGATACGGGAGTCCAGAAGCCCCTATGCCTCCCCGATAGTGGTGGTCAGGAAGAAGAATGGATCGTTGAGGCTCTGTATCGACTACAGGACTCTTAACAGGAGAACCATACCCGACCAGTACACCACTCCGAGGATAGAGGATGCCCTACAGAGCTTGTCTGGAGCCAAATGGTTCAGCGTCATGGATCTCAAGAGTGGGTACTATCAGATCCATATGCACCCAGAAGACAAGGAGAAGACAGCTTTCATAACCCCAGTGGGATTCTTTGAATTCGACCGAATGCCCCAAGGTCTGTCTGGAGCCCCAGCTACTTTCCAACGTCTAATGGAGAAGACTGTAGGAGACATGAACCTTATTGAAGTCCTTGTATACCTGGACGATGTCATTGTCTTTGGAAGAACCCTGGAGGAACACGAGGAGAGGCTGGAAAAAGTCTTGAGGAGACTCAGTGAGGAGGGACTCAAGCTTTCGCCTGAGAAGTGTCGGTTCTACCAATCTTCGGTGAATTATCTGGGGCACATAGTGTCTGAAGAAGGGGTGGCCACAGATCCTGAGAAATTGGAGGCAGTTACCTCCTGGCCACGACCCACCACAGTAACAGAACTCAGGTCCTTCTTAGGGTTCTGCTCCTATTACAGGAGGTTTGTGGAAGGATTCGCCCGAATTGCTAGACCATTGAATGAACTGCTCAAGACTGAGGGAGAAGAGGACGACTCAGGACCCAGGAAGCCGGGAGAGTCAGTCAAAGATCAGTGGAACCAGAAATGTGAAGAGGCCTTCCAGGCATTGAAGAAGAGCCTAACCACTGCTCCAGTCTTGGCCTACGCAGACCCAACCAAACCCTATGAACTACACGTAGATGCTAGTCATGACGGTCTGGGAGGAGTACTTTATCAAGAACATGAGGGGCAACTACGGCCTGTTGCCTACGTGAGCAGGAGCCTAACCCCCTCTGAGAAAAACTACCCCACTCACAAGCTGGAGTTCCTGGCCCTTAAGTGGGCGGTAGTAGACAAGCTCAAAGACTACCTGTATGGGGTGGAGTTCACTGTGAAGACCGACAACAACCCCCTGACCTACCTATTCACTACAGCAAAGCTGGATGCCACTGGACACAGGTGGCTGGCCGCATTGTCTGGATTCAATTTCAGCCTAAAGTACAGGCCAGGGATTGGGAATCGAGATGCAGACACTCTGTCCAGGAGATCTCATGGTCCCAACAGTGACATAGAAGACTGGACTCAAGTGGCACCTGATGGGGTGCGGGCCCTTTGTCAAGGGGCTGAATTACAAGCCAGAGGAGGCTCAAGGGCGGAAGAGATAGGAGTTACCATGGTAGGAGTCCCCAAACAATACTGTGGAGTAACTCAGCTGGAAGAAGACCATCTGCCAAAGTTGTCCAAGAAGGAACTAAGGTGTGACCAATTAGAAGATCCCATGGGGAAATTGGTTCTGGAAGCCCTGGAGAATCAGGATCCAAACAAACTCCTGAGTCACTCCTCAAAGGAAGCCCGCCTGTTGAGGAAAGAGTGGGACAGGTTACAGATACATCAGGGAGTGGTCTACCGAAGGGGCCCCTCTGATGACCTGGAAGATAAATGGCAATTGTTTCTTCCAGAAAAACATCGAGAGACTGTTCTGATTGCCCTACATGACAACCACGGCCATCTAGGGATCAGAGAGGACCTTTCAACTTGTCAGAAGTCGGTTCTATTGGCCCTGCATGAGGGCAGAAGTAGAAGAGTACTGCCACTCATGTGCACGTTGTATCCAGAGGAAGACTTTACCACATCAAGCTGCCCCAATGGGCCATCTACAAAGTCAAGGCCCAATGGATCTGGTATGCATTGATTTCCTCTGCCTCGAACCTGACCTGAGTGGACTGGGAAATGTTCTGGTGATAACCGATCATTTCATCCTGTATGCCCAAGCTTTTCCAACCAAAGACCAGAAGGCTTCCACTGTAGCCAAGATACTTATGGAGAAGTATTTTGTCCATTATGGGCTGCCCCAGCGACTTCATTCAGATCAAGGAAGGGACTTTGAAAGTCGACTGATCCGGAAGCTCTTAGATTCATTGGGAATCAAGAAGACTCGAACTACACCTTACCACCCACAGGGAGATGCTCAGCCGGAGAGGTTTAACCGAACCTTGCTCAACATGTTGGGGACTCTGGAAAGTGAGAAAAAGCAACATTGGAGCAAACACATAGCAGCCATAGTACATGCTTACAACTGCACCACCAATGATGCTACAGGCTACTCCCCATATCGACTCATGTTTGGGAGAGAAGCGAGACTACCTGTGGACTTGGCCTTTGGCACCTCTCTGGACCATTCCTCAGCCACATCCCACAAAGGATATGTGGACAGGCTCAGACACAGCCTGAAAGTGGCCTATGAACAAGCTCAAGCGGCCTCAGATCAAAGAGGAGCTCGAAACAAAAGAAACTTTGACTTGAAGGTCCGGGTACAAGACCTACAACATAGAGTACTGTTACGCAATCTGGGGGTCCCTGGGAAACACAAACTTGCAGACAGATGGAGATCTGAACCCTATGTCATCTGTAGGAAGTTGCCGGGCCTACCTGTCTATAAGTTGAAGCCAGAAGGAAAGGTAGGCCCACTGAAGACGTGGCATCGAAACCACCTGCTCCCACTTGCGGAGGCAGTCAGGATACCTCCAGTAAGGGACTGCCCTGAACCAGTCTCTATTCTGGATACTCCCAGGCCAAATACTCGGTCTCAGGCCTCTCGGGCTGAAAATGGAGAGGCCTCTCAACTTAGTGAAGATGAAGAAAGAGAACTTGATTGGCTGTGGCCTTCCCCAACTCCAGGAACTTCTACTATAGATCTTCCACCCGCTGAAGGCACTCCAGATGGAACACTGAACCCAGAGGCCACAGAGTTCATCCCATCTAGTCCTTCATCGGATCGCTGGGAAGATGCCCGTGATAGTTACTCAGAGGAAGAGGAGCCTGTGGCGCCAGAGCCAGAAGTCCCAAGAGAGCAAAGGGCTCGAAGAGTCATCCGGCCTCCTAAGAAGCTGACCTACCCACAAATGGGGAATAGTTCAGAGGACTCTGTAGTTACTGCTAGGAGAAGTGCTGAAAATCCAGATCCCTCCACTGTCCATTTGGTGGAGGGCAACCCCAACTCACTCTCTGGCACAGTTAGGCAGGCCACCCATGATAATGTGACCTGTGGGCAAGGGAGTTCTACCCCTCAGTTTTGGTGGGAATTCCCTATGCCAACTTAGTTTACAGAGTTGTCTAGAGTTGTACATAGTCTTTGTTAAGGTTTATCTTTGGGGACCAAAGAGTTCAAGTGGGGGGGAGTGTGTAGCGGGGTGTTCCCCTTTAATGCAGAGAGACTACATTACCCAGAACCCCATTCGGAGTGTTTCACCGCAGAGACTCATGGGAGGGGCTATATAAGGAGGAGGCGCGGCTGCGCTCGGCCTCTTTGGGACACAAGACTTCTGTGACTGATCCTCCTGTGCGGATGTACCGGAGTGCAAGGCCTGAAGCCTGAGGCCTTGTGCAGCACCAAAGAGCCTTCCACCCCACTGCGAGCCTGGGTGGCACCTGACATCGCTTACCTACAGCCTTGGTTGGATCGGGGACCCGATCGCTGGAGACACTGTGTGTGTGTGACACAGTCGGTGGAAGTTTTCCCCGGACTGGGACCGCGTCCGGATGGGTGAGAGGGTGTATGCCCAGTCCATGTACTGTTGTTACTAATGGGCCTATAGACTGCCGTGGCCCACAACTTGTTTCTGATACTCTCACTAGAGAACCTCATCGGAGCTGAACTCACACTTTACATAGCAAAGTGTTTATTTAATCTCTACCTTACTATTGGATTACAAAAAGGGTATTCTGTTAATGTGCACCACCGTTAAAGACCTTCCGGTGAAGAAAACCATCATCCCCTATAGACTAAGTTGTAAATATCTGAGCCAGGCCTGGTCAGCTAGTTAGTTCATTTGGTTACTGCATCACAGGACGCCTAGTTAACGGTCGCCCATGTGGCGCACTTTTACTGTTCATTTTATATGCATAGTGTGTTAATTTGTAGGGGTCTGCAAATTTATTATCTGTGAACTGTTTACCACTGTTAACCTTTCTTATCAAAAGCTTAAGTAAATCTTATACCTTTTTTTTATCATTACTGTCTTGGTGTCTGGGTTTACTCATACAGTATAAGATTATTTATTGCTGCTAATACTAACTGTGCCAGTAGGGGGTCGAGTACATTGCCGGGGGTTGGCGGAACTGCTTTCAGGGCCCAAACTAAACTTGCGGCCTTCTTAAGTGAAGGTATCGCTACATTTCAAAATAGTCAGTCTTTTTTTGTTTATAGCGTAAAAAGTAAAAACCGCAGAGGTGATCAAATATGACCAAAAGAAAGCTCTATTTGTGGGAAAAAGGACATACATTTTATTCGGGTACAGCATCACACGTCTGTGCAATTATCAGTTAGAGTAGCACAGTGCTGTATTGCAAAAAATGGCCTGGTCATGAAGGGGGGTAAATCTTCCAGAGCTGAAGTGGTTGAACCCAAAAGCAAACATTTATTATATTGCAGCTTACTATTTCTTACATGGGATGGCTGCATTAGTTTTATTTTTAGGCTTTTTTTCTTCTATTTTCATCTGGTGATACAACCAGTAAGTCTGTTCTCTTCTGCTGGAGAGAACAAGCTCTCCAGCAGATTGTATCAGTTACAGAGATGTGATAAACCACTTAACACTGGCAGGGTTGCTTACAATGATCAGCTTTTATTTATTTATGTAAAATCTTTATTCCCCCCCCCCCCAAAAAAAAAAAAAGGATTAGCTGGGGTTTGACTTCAAGTTGTTAGTGTAGCTAAATATGCTAGTACTTCTAACAATACCCTCCCCCCAACTGACAATTCTGCTATCCAAAGGTGCTCCCTGTGCTCCTTTATCCAGAGTGGGGGCACTGTAACACAGGAGGCTTTCTTTCCCCTCTGTTTTCACCTGGTGATCTGGCCAGTAACACATCTCCTTTATTAGTGAGTAGAAATTCCGGAAGAACTCTCTGCGCACTGCTATACGCCCTTTCTGGCAAACTTTGCAATGAAAAACAGGGATATTTAGTTCACATATATTGCAATACATGTTTAAGCTGACCAACTGCGTCAAAGTAATCTCTCTTATGGCCAGTCCTACTCTGCTCTGCCAACTCAAATGCTGCAGTGGACAAAATGCAAACATGGGGCACACAAACACAAGGTGGGAGAGAGCTATAAGGTTCAGGTCTGGTCATTGACCTGCAATGCAACAGAAACAAGATATACCTGTGCCCAAATCCCAATTGTACATGTATATAGTGCATGAGGTGCTAAAGGGATATGACTAAGGATGAGCTCCGGCGTGTTCGCAAAGTCCACGTGCAGAGCCCGCCAGGAAGTCGGCACTGCGATGCGCTAATCACAGGCAGTGATACATTGTCCCGATGCGCGGCTGCAGAGATCGGGAAATGTCTCACTGTCTGTGATTAGCGCAGCGCAGCGCAGTGCCGACTTCCTGACGGGCTCTGCATGTGGGCTTTGCAAACACACCGGAGCTCATCCTTAGATATGACCACAAACTGTGCAATGAAAAACAGGGATTGTGATATATCGGGATTTGAGCACGGGTATATCTTGCATTGCAGGCCAGTAACCAGACCTGAACCTAGTAGCTCTCCCCATTTTGTGTCTGTTTGCCCCTTGTTGGCATTATGTCCACCGTAGCATTTTCATTGGCATAGCAGAGTAGGACTGGTCATAAGAGGGATTACTTTGACACAGTTGGCCACTGGCCAGCTTAAACATGTTTTGCAATATATATGAACTAAAGATTAGGGATGAGCTTCGTGTTCGAGTCGAACCCATGTTCCACTCGAACATTGGGTGTTCGATCGTTCGACGAAGATCGAACATTATGGGCCGTTCGTGCCAAATAGGAGTGGCGAGTCACGGCCCATAATTCACTGCGGCATCGCAGTGCATTGCTGGCTGATGATTGGCCAAGCATGCACTATGACCCGCATGCTTGGCCAATCACAGCGCCGTCTGAACAAAGAGCCATAATTGGCCAAAGCCAGGGTGGCTTTGGCCAATTATGGCTCAGGGGGTTTAGTACATGCCCCACACTATATAAGGCTGTTGGAGTTGTGAAACGAGATAGTTTACAGAGAGTCAGACAGTGTCATTTATATTGAGTTATATAGAGCAGGCAGGTGAGTCAGTTAGCTGCAGTTACAGTGTGTAGAGGATATATATGCATCCTAGGTGTTGTATATATATTTATACACTGTGTTCAGTTTAGCTAGATCCGTTACTGCTGTTCTCTATACTGTGACAGGCAGGCAGGTGATTGTGCTAGCTGCAGTCAGTGTTTCACTTAGTGTACTGTGTGCTTTGCATAGTGTTCACCTAAAGCTTACCTGAATACAGTTAGTGACTAGTGGTGTTCTCATAATAAAACCACAGGCAGAGAGCTGCATTCATTTCATGTAGTGTACTTCTGTCCTTTGCACAGCGTTCACTAAAGCCCTGTACACACAATCGGATTTCCTATGGATTTTAAACAGATGGATTTTTCCATCGGAAATCCGATGAAGCTGACTTCCATCAGTCTTGCCTTCACATCATCAGTCAAAAAACCGATCGTCCCAAATGCCGTGATGTAAAACACTCAGACGAGCCAAGAAAAATTAAGTTCTATGCTTCTGAGCATGCGTCGACTTGATTCTGAGCATGTGTGGGTTTTTCATCCCATGGAGTTCCCCACAGACGATAGTAATTTGCTATCGTTTTTTTTCCATCGGATAAATTTAAAACATGTTCTATTTTTTAACACCGATGGAAAAAAGACCGATGGGGCCCATACACGATCGGTTTGTCCGATGAAAAAAGTCCATCGGACTGTTTTCATCGGTAAAACCGATCGTGTGTACAGGGCTTTAACCTTCCTAGCGGTATTCCCGAGTGTGGCTCAGGGTTAAATTTCAGCACCAAAAGCGGTAACCCCGAGCCAGACTCGGGATTGCATCGCAGTGATCCAGGCAGAGTTACTTACCTTGTCCCCTGGATCCTGCGATGCCTCCCCGCTGTGTGATCGAGCCGTGTCTCCTCGCTCGATTCACACACTTCCGAGTGCCGCCGAGCTCCGCTCCCTGCGACGTTACGACGCACGGGGACGGAGATCAGCGCCAAATTCAAAAAAGTTAAAACACAGTATACATACAGTACACTGTAATCTTACAGATTACAGTACTGTATGTAATAATTACACACCCCCATTGTCCCTAGTGGTCTGTCCAGTGTCCTGCATGCACTTTTATATAATAAAAACTGTTCTTTCTGCCTGGAAACTGGAGATTGTCCATAGCAACCAAAAAGTGTCCCTTTATGTCAAAAGTGGTTTTAGACCAGCTAGAAAACAGCGATAATAAATTAGAATCACTCGCAGAATTGAGCGATAGTGATTTGTGGGGAAATTCGTCATCAAACACTGAAAAACACTTTTATTATTATTATTATATTATTTGTGTAGCGGGGTCTTCCCCTATATTGGGAAGAAACTACATTACCCATAACCCCATTCTTCACATGTTCCACCGCAGAGACTCATGGGAGGGGTTATAAAAGGAGGAGGCGAGGCCGGGCTCGGCCTCTTTGGGACACGAGACTTCACAGACGGATCCTCCTGTGCGGATGTGTCGGAGTGCAAGGCCTGAAGCCTGAGGCCTTGCTCTGCACCAGAGAGCCTTCCACCCCCCTCTGAGAGCCTGGGTGGCATCTGACTTTGTGCGCTACAGCCTTGTCGGATCGGGGGCCCGATCGTTGGAGAGATCGAGTGTGTGTGACACGGCCGGTGGAGGTTTCCCGGACTGGATCCGTAGTCCGGCGGGTGAGAGGGCATAAGCCCAGCTAAGATACTGTTACTGTATATAGGCCTATAGACTGCCGTGGCCTACAAGTTATTTTCATACCCCTATTGAAGAGCCTTGTCAGAACTGAGCCTGCGGCTTTATTTAACCAAGTTCTATACCCCTTGGATTACAAAGTTATACTCTGTTTAAAGTGCACCACCATTACAGACCTGCCGGTGAAGAAAGAAGGACTAAGTTAAATATTAGAACCAGGCCTGGTGGGGATTCTAGCGTGTTTGATTACTGCGCCATAGGGCACTTAGTTAACGGTCGCCCGTATGGCGCACCTGTAGCGTGTGTTACTATATAGTGTGTTAGAGTGGCAGGACGCTGCCCTTAGGAGTGATTCTCTCGAGCTGTGATTACTGTTACCCCTTTATCCATATTGAGAAAATGAGTAAAACACTTTACCTATTACAATTCATTACTGTGTCCTTGCTTAGTTATTCTATTGCATAGGATATATCATTGATTGTTAGTACTAGCTGTGCCAGAAGGGGGTAGAGCCTATTGCCGGGGGTTGGCGGAGCTGCACTCAGGGCCCAAATCTAATTCTGCGGCCTCCTTAGTTGGAGGTATCGCTACACGTGGGGGGGCTCGTCCGGGATCCTGATGCAGCAAGCGAACGCCAGAAGTGCCGGCATGGACCCCATGGATCCAAGAGCGGTAGAAGAGTGGTGCAAAGCCGCTAATACAGAGCCAAAACAGTCGATAGCCATTAGCCTCCCTGGGGAGAAATGGTCAAGTGAGACGGTAGAGGAACTAATGAGTTCAGTGTCCCCAGATCACACACCGTGGGTGATAGACATGAAGACAGACCCAAACATCTCATATCAATACGCATTAGTGGAATATTGGGACGGGATGCCAGAGGCTTGTAAGCACAAGTGTCTGCGGACGCCAGACAACAGAACATTTAGGCTGGCGCACGCAATAACTGTAGAAAGGGAACCATCCCCTACGGGATCGCCACAGGCTGCGGCCCGAACTCCACCTGAAAGAGAAGACAGGGCGACACCCCCGGTGGCACCTGCACCGGCCACTGCTATATCACCAGAACTGATAAATGCAATAGGGCATTTGCTAGCCAAATGTCAGAAGACAAGTACGGTGCATGTGGAAACTAGCTACCGGAGACTAAAAATATTCTCAGGGAAGCTCCCTGTCCCGGCAGGGGAAGAAGATTTTGATACCTGGGTGGAGCAGGCATTGCAGGCGGTGGAGGCATGGGAGGTGCCGGAAGCACAGAAGAGGCAGCGAGTGTTAGAAAGCCTTAAAGGTGCAGCAGCAGAAGCAGTGAAAAGTTTCCGGTTTGGGAATGCAGGGTGCACGGCGCAGGACTGTCTAGCTATGCTGCAGGAAGAGTTTGGTCAATTAGACAAGGTGACAGAGATGGTCTACCAGTTTGAACACACTTTCCAAAAACCGGAGGAGAAACTTTCCGAGTATGTCAGAAGGCTAAACAGGCTGCTGTGCAAGATTGTGTTAAAGAAAGGGATGAAGCCCCAAGATGCCGATGGGGCAAGAATGAAGCAAGTCTTAAAGGGAGCGCTACGCTCCGATCCAGTCTGGCTGCACCTGAAAACCTTGGGAGGAGGAATGTTGCTGACTTATGCTGATTTAATAAAAATCATCAGAGATGAGGAGGCGCTGCAACAGGACCAGCAGAAGGATAAGACAAGTGTTGTACCCGCACAGGTGCTGGTCAATCCAGTAATGACCCCTGAAAGAGAGGCGGAGATAGACACCCTAAAAACTCAGATGTCCAAGGTGTTAGAAATATTGACCTCTCTGATAGCAAAAGACACAGAGTGTCCCAAGAAGAAGGAAAGTCCAAGGAAGGAATTGTTCCTGATTGCCTCAGCACCCGAACCTTTACAAGAATGGGGAGATATAGTCTGCTTCAACTGTGGGGGAGTTGGCCACATTGCAGCCACATGTTCTAGTCCGAAGAAGAAGAGACCAGACAACCGCAAGCCGGTGGGAAACTCCAGAGGGCCCCGGTGAAGGAGTCAACCGGGTGCCCATCATCTTCAGTAAACTCCAAGCTGAATGCGAAGAAAAACAAAAAGAGAGATAGAACACCAAAGGGGAAACGCAATACCCCTCAACAAAGCTATACTCCAGAAGAAAGGGGGGAGACCCCTCAGGAGAGGCACAGCACTCCCCAAAGGGGGTGCCCACCCAAGAAAAATAATAGTACCCCTCAGCGGGTTCCTACACCCATTAAAAGGAGGGAAGTCAGTGCATACCAGGCTCAAGAAAGGTTCAAGTCCAAAGGGAATAGGACAAGAGAGAGTCCAAAGGGAAAAGGTCTGAAGAAGGCGGCTCCTGCCGGACCATATCCAGAGAAGCTGGTAGGCCCATCCCCTATAGTGCCCATTCAAGTGGAGGGAGTCTACACCAGGGGCCTCCTGGATACCGGGGCACAAGTGACCCTACTATACCGGGACTTCTACGACAGGCACCTGAGTCATCTGCCTATCCAGAAAATAGAAGAGCTGGAAATATGGGGAATTGGAACCCAGAGTTTCCCTTACGACGGCTACCTTCCCATCAAAATGACCTTTGACCCATCCGTGGCTGGGAAGGCCGAAGTGTTTGACACCCTGGCAGTTGTGTGCCCTAGGCCGCCTGGAGCCAACAAGAATTCCCTTATAATAGGGACGAACACGGACCTGGTCCGAAGACTCCTGACCCCTCTCGTGACAGAAGAAAGACAAGCAGCTACCAAGATCCATCCCATGCTGAAGACAGCCTACCAACGGCTGGTCCAAGAGCGGGAGACCCCTGGAGAGGAGATAGGGAAGGTGTGGAGACTTGGAAGAGAAGGGGTAGTGTTGCAGCCCGGTGAAGTAACCTGTCTCAGGGCCACTGTGAAGCTTACTTGGGAGCAGCCTGGTCCCTTTGTCATGCTGGAGTCAGACCCAAGGGGTGAGTCCTCAGGCCTGGAGGTGATACCGGAAGTGATTCCGCTGAAGGTCCTGAAGAAGGCCCATTATAGAGTTCCAGTGAGTGCTAGGAATACTACCAAAGACCCCATGGAAATCCCAGCCAGAATGTTGCTAGGCCAGGTGAGCCCGGCGGCCCCTGTTACCCTGTCAGAAGTGAAGAGGACAGGTGGTGGAGGGGATGTTTGGGAGAAGCTGACCATGGAAAACCCGAATCTGTCCAGGGCTTGGAAAGAGAGAGCCAAGGCCCAGTTGAATAGATGGGAGAAGATCTTCTCTAAGGATGAGTTTGATGTGGGGTGTGCAAGGAGTGCCACCCATCGGATCCGCCTCCAGGAAGATAAGCCCTTCCGAGAGAGGGTCAGGCGGGTCCCGCTAGCAGATCTGGAGGATCTGAGGGAACAACTTGCAGAACTCAAGAGGACTGGTGTGATACGGGAGTCCAGAAGCCCCTATGCCTCTCCCATAGTGGTGGTCCGAAAGAAGAATGGATCATTGAGGCTCTGTATCGACTACAGGACTCTCAACAGGAGAACCATACCTGACCAATACACCACTCCGAGGATAGAGGATGCCCTACAGAGCTTGTCTGGAGCCAAATGGTTCAGCGTTATGGATCTCAAGAGTGGGTACTATCAGATTCCGATGCACCCAGCAGACAAGGAGAAGACAGCTTTCATAACCCCAGTGGGGTTCTTTGAATTCGACCGGATGCCCCAAGGTCTGTCTGGAGCCCCAGCTACTTTCCAACGCCTCATGGAGAAGACAGTAGGGGACATGAACTTGATCGAAGTCCTTATATACCTGGACGATGTCATTGTCTTTGGGAGAACCTTGGAGGAACATGAAGAGAGGCTGGAAAAAGTGTTGAGAAGACTCAGTGAGGAAGGACTTAAGCTTTCGCCTGAGAAGTGTCGGTTCTACCAGTCTTCTGCGAACTATCTGGGGCACATAGTGTCTGAAGAAGGGGTGGCCACAGATCCTGAGAAATTGGAGGCAGTTACCTCCTGGCCACGGCCCACCACAGTAACAGAACTCAGATCCTTCTTGGGCTTCTGCTCCTACTACAGGAGGTTTGTGGAGGGATTTGCCCGAATTGCTAGACTATTGAATGAGTTGCTCAAGACTGAAGGAGAAGAGGATGGCTCGGGGCCCAGGAGGCCAGGAGAGTCCATCAGAGATCAGTGGAATCAGAAGTGTGAAGAGGCTTTCCAGGAATTGAAGAGGAGCCTGACCACTGCACCAGTCTTGGCCTACGCAGACCCAACCAAACCCTATGAACTGCACGTGGATGCTAGTCATGACGGTCTGGGAGGAGTACTTTACCAAGAACATGAGGGGCAATTGCGGCCTGTTGCCTATGTGAGTAGGAGCCTGACCCCCTCTGAGAAGAACTACCCCACTCACAAGCTGGAGTTCCTGGCCCTCAAGTGGGCGGTAGTAGACAAGCTCAAAGACTACCTGTATGGAGCGGAGTTCACTGTGAAGACCGACAACAACCCCCTTACCTACCTGTTCACCACGGCCAAGCTGGACGCCACTGGACACAGGTGGCTGGCCGCACTGTCTGGATTCAACTTCAGCCTTAAGTATAGACCAGGAGTGGGGAATCGAGACGCAGACGCTCTGTCCAGGAGATCTCATTCCCCCACCATTGAAATAGAAGATTGGACCCAAGTGGCACCGGAGGGGGTGCGGGCCCTTTGTCAAGGAGCTGAATTCCAAGCCCGAGGAGGCTCCAGAGCAGAGGAAATAGGAGTTACCACGGTGGGAGTCCCCAAACACTACTGTGGAGTAGCTCAATTGGAAGAGGACAACCTACCAAGACTGTCCAAGAAGGAATTGAGGTGTGACCAATTGGAAGACCCCATGGGGAGATTGGTCCTGGAGGCCTTGAAAAATCAGGATCCAAACAGACTCATGCGTCAACCTTCAAAAGAAGCTCGCCTGCTGAGGAAGGAGTGGGATAGGTTGCAGTTACATCAGGGAGTGGTCTACCGAAGGGGCCCCTCTGATGACTCAGAAGATAAGTGGCAGCTGTTCCTCCCAGAGAAACATCGGGAGACTGTTCTGATTGCCCTGCATGACAATCATGGCCACCTAGGGGCTGAAAGGACCTTTCAACTTGTCAGAAGTCGGTTCTATTGGCCCTGCATGAGGGCAGAGGTAGAGGAGTACTGCCACTCATGTGCGCGATGCATCCAGAGGAAGACTTTGCCCCATCAAGCTGCCCCAATGGGCCATCTACAGAGCCAAGGGCCCATGGACCTGGTGTGCATTGACTTTCTCTGCCTCGAACCCGACCTGAGTGGACTAGGAAATGTTCTGGTGATAACCAACCATTTCACCCGGTATGCCCAGGCTTTCCCCACCAAAGATCAGAAGGCCTCCACCGTGGCCAAGGTACTTATGGAGAAGTACTTTGTCCATTATGGGCTGCCACAGAGATTCCATTCAGACCAAGGGAGGGACTTCGAGAGTAAGCTGATCCGGAAGCTCTTGGATTCTTTGGGAATTAAGAAGACTCGAACTACACCTTACCATCCTCAGGGAGATGCTCAGCCGGAAAGGTTCAACCGAACCTTGCTCAACATGTTGGGGACTCTGGAAAGCGAGAAAAAGCAACATTGGAGCAAACACATAGCAGCCATAGTACATGCTTACAACTGCACCATCAGTGATGCTACAGGCTACTCCCCATATCGACTCATGTTTGGGAGAGAAGCGAGACTACCGGTGGACCTGGCTTTTGGCACCTCACTGGACCATTCCTCAGCCACATCCCACAAAGGATATGTGGACAGGCTCAGACACAACCTGAAAGTAGCCTATGAACAAGCTCAAGCGGCCTCAGATCAAAGGGGAGCTCGGAATAAAAGAAATTTCGACTTGAAAGTCCGGGTACAAGACCTACAGCCCGGGGATCGAGTACTGTTGCGCAATCTGGGGGTCCCCGGAAAGCACAAACTTGCAGACAGATGGAGATCTGAACCCTATGTCATCTGCAGGAAGTTGCCGGGCCTACCTGTCTACAAGGTGAAGCCAGAGGGAAAGGTAGGCCCACTGAAGACATGGCATCGAAACCACCTGCTCCCACTTGCGGAGGCAGTTAGAATACCTTCCGTGGGAGACTCCCCTGCACCGGCCTCTATCTTGGATACTCCTAGGCCGAACACTCGGTCACAGACCTCCCGAGCTGAAAATGGAGAAGCCTCCCAACTTAGTGGAGATGAAGAGGGAGAGCTTGATTGGCTGTGGTCTTCCCCAACTCCAGGAACTTCTATCATAGATCTTCCAGTCACCCAAGATACCACAGATGAAACACTGAACCCAGAGGCTACAGAGTTCATCCCCTTTAGTCCTTCAGCAGATTACTGGGAAGATGCCCATGATAGTTGCTCCGAGGAAGAGGAGCCTGTGGCGCCAGAGCCAGAGATTCCAGGAGAGCAAAGAGCTCGAAGAGTCATTCGACCTCCTAAGAAGCTGACCTACCCTCAGATGGGGAACAGTTCGGAAGACTCTGTAGTCACTGCTAGGAGAAATGCTGAGATTCCGGATCCCTCCACTGTCCATTCGGTGGAGGGCAACCCCAGCTCACTCTCTGGCACAGTTAGGCAGGCCACCCATGATAATGTGACCTGTGGGCAAGGGAATTCTACCCCTCAGTTATGGTGGGAATCCCCTATCCCAACATCGTTTTCAGAATTGTCCAGTGTTATATATAGTTGTTGTTAAAATTTATCTTTGGGGACCAAAGAGTTTAAGTGGGGGGAGTGTGGAGCGGGGTCTTCCCCTATATTGGGAAGAAACTACATTACCCATAACCCCATTCTTCACATGTTCCACCGCAGAGACTCATGGGAGGGGTTATAAAAGGAGGAGGCGAGGCCGGGCTCGGCCTCTTTGGGACACGAGACTTCACAGACGGATCCTCCTGTGCGGATGTGTCGGAGTGCAAGGCCTGAAGCCTGAGGCCTTGCTCTGCACCAGAGAGCCTTCCACCCCCCTCTGCGAGCCTGGGTGGCATCTGACTTTGTGCGCTACAGCCTTGTCGGATCGGGGGCCCGATCGTTGGAGAGATCGAGTGTGTGTGACACGGCCGGTGGAGGTTTCCCGGACTGGATCCGTAGTCCGGCGGGTGAGAGGGCATAAGCCCAGCTAAGATACTGTTACTGTATATAGGCCTATAGACTGCCGTGGCCTACAAGTTATTTTCATACCCCTATTGAAGAGCCTTGTCAGAACTGAGCCTGCGGCTTTATTTAACCAAGTTCTATACCCCTTGGATTACAAAGTTATACTCTGTTTAAAGTGCACCACCATTACAGACCTGCCGGTGAAGAAAGAAGGACTAAGTTAAATATTAGAACCAGGCCTGGTGGGGATTCTAGCGTGTTTGATTACTGCGCCATAGGGCACTTAGTTAACGGTCGCCCGTATGGCGCACCTGTAGCGTGTGTTACTATATAGTGTGTTAGAGTGGCAGGACGCTGCCCTTAGGAGTGATTCTCTCGAGCTGTGATTACTGTTACCCCTTTATCCATATTGAGAAAATGAGTAAAACACTTTACCTATTACAATTCATTACTGTGTCCTTGCTTAGTTATTCTATTGCATAGGATATATCATTGATTGTTAGTACTAGCTGTGCCAGAAGGGGGTAGAGCCTATTGCCGGGGGTTGGCGGAGCTGCACTCAGGGCCCAAATCTAATTCTGCGGCCTCCTTAGTTGGAGGTATCGCTACATTTGTTATAATTATTTTATAGTTATTTATTATATTATAATGTATATGTAGCGGGGTGTTCCCCTATATTGGGAAGAAACTACATTACCCATAACCCCATTCTTGTTGTGACGTTCCACCGCAGAGACTCATGGGAGGGGTTATAAAAGGAAGAGGCGGGGCCGGGCTCGGCCTCTTTGGGCGACACGAGACTTCACGGACGGATCCTCCTGTGCGGATGTGTCGGAGGGGCAAGGCCTGAAGCCTGAGGCCTTGCTCTGCACCGAAGAGCCTTCCATCCTCCCCTCTGCGAGCCTGGGTGGCATCTGACTTTGTGAGCTACCGCCTTGTCGGATCGGGGACCCGATCGTTGGAGAGATCGAGAGTGTGTGACACGGCCGGTGGAGGTTTTTCCCGGACTGGATCCGTAGTCCGGCGGGTGAGAGGGCATAAGCCCAGCTTAGATACTGTTGCTGTGTATAGGCCTATAGACTGCCGTGGCCTACAAGTTATTTTCATACCCCTTGGATTACAAAGTTATACTCTGTTTAAGTGCACCACCATTACAGACCTGCCGGTGAAGAAAGAAGGACTAAGCTAAATATTAGAACCAGGCCTGGTGGGGATTCTAGCGTGTTTGATTGCTGCGCCATAGGGCACTTAGTTAACGGTCGCCCGTATGGCGCACTTGTAGCGTGTGTTACTATATAGTGTGTTAGAGTGGCAGGACGCTGCCCTTAGGAGTGATTGTTTAGAACTGTGATTATTGTTACCCCTTTTATTCATATTGAGAATTGATGAGTAAAACACCTTACCTATTACAATTCATTACTGTGTCCTTGCTTAGTTATTCTATTGCATAGGACATATCATTGATTGTTAGTACTAGCTGTGCCAGAAGGGGATAGAGCCTATTGCCGGGGGTTGGCGGAACTGCACTCAGGGCCCAAAATCTAATTCTGCGGCCTCCTTAGTTGGAGGTATCGCTACATATAATTTTGTTTTTTGAACTTTATCATACCCGGGATGTCTACTAGACTCTTGTTTGGACAGATTTAAGTGAGTTATTCCTAAGAATTACAGGCCTGCAATATAAAACGCCAAATTTCCATGCAGAATAATGGTACCGCTTTCAGCACCTAAAATCTGACAGAATCATACCGCCAGGGAGGTTAAAGGAACCTGAATACAATTTGTGGTGTTCTCATAATAAAACCACAGGCAGAGAGCTGAACAGGTCTGAACAGGTGCACAGACAGCAAAACAAATGTTACAGGGGTGATAACCCTTCTCTAATCCCTATGTATTCCAAAAAGCTTAAGAATAGATTTTTTGGCTGGAGCTACACTTAAACAATGTACCTGTTCCAAATTACAAACAGATTCTACTTAAGAACAAACCTACAGTCCCTGTCTTGTATGCACCGCCTGTATACTGCTGTTCAGAGTATATAGGGCCTTTTTTTAATTTGGGTGCAGGGTTCCCCTTAATATCCATACAAGACCCAAAGGGGCTGGTAGTGGGCTGGGAGGAGGGTGATGGGGTAGCCATGCCATTTTTCTCAATGATTTTCATCCATATTGCTGGGACCAGACATTACATTAAAGCCGCAAGCAGTTTAAATGACTTTTTGCAATGATACATGTCCCCTGGGGCAGGACCCGGGTCCCCAAACCCTTTTTAGGACAATAACTTGCATATTAGCCGTTATAATTAGCACTTTTGATTTTGAATGTTCGAGTCCATTGTATTTAATAGGGTTCTAAAGTTCGCGCGAACCAAACCGGGGGGTGTTCGGCTCATCCCTACTAAAAATCCCTGTTTTGCATTGCAAAGTTTTCCAGAAAGGTTATATGACAATGAGCAGAGGGTTCATCCAGAATTATTAGTGTTAACATGTGGTCATGTGGAACATCTGTTCATCTGCTATCAGCATGAATCACTTCTGACAAGATTTTCTGACACCAAGAGAAAAAGAGTGACAGGGGAGGGATCTCCAGCTGATTGACAGCCTCAGCTCTGTTCCTGTGTGCTGTGTGAAAGGGGGTGTGTCCCTTCCCTCCAATCAGCTCTCAGAGCTCTCCTCACTGAGCTCTACATAGTGTAACTTCAGCCCCCTTTTTCTGAATGCTCAGACAAGCTTTATAAATTCTGGACTTTGAACAGATGTGGAGAAGAGTAGACTGCAGATAAATAGGTACAATTTATGTTGGAGAATTTTTTTAATCTCTGTGTATCACCTGAGGCCAGTCACTTCACTGGGTATACTGTATGTAAGAGTTTACAACCACTTTAAAGAGGAACTGCAGTCTGCTCACATAATTTGTAATAAAAACATCTTTGCCATTCTAAAGCTTCCCTCCAACCACTTTGCATATTATTTTATATATACAGTGGAATCTTGGTATACAAGCATATTCCGTTCCAGGAAAATGCTTGTAATCCCCAAAGCACTCGCTTATCAAAGCGAGTTTCCCGATAGAAATGGAAAGAAAGATAATTTGTTCCATATTGCTCCGAGTGTCACTGGCGCCTCTGCACCGCTGGCCAAATGCGGTACTGCTTGAAGCCTGCTGGTATTGCGAGACAACACTCGCAAACCGAGTCAGGATTTTTTTTTAATTAAATAGATCGTATTGTGAAACGCTTGTTAACCGCGTTACTCGCAATCCGAGGTATTACTGTACTGTTATTCTGTACTTGCCAAATATGTTGCAGAAATCTCCCTCCACTGAGTCTGGCTGCAATAATTTTAACTGTAGGCTGCTGAAGCTGATATTTTTTTTTTGGTTAATACTGACTCTATTTGCGAGTGTTGTCTCGTAAGACGAGCAGGACTCAAGCCTCTGGGGTGTGCAGTACCGCATGTGGCCAGAGGTGCGGGGGCATCTGTGATGCTCGGAGATGCTTGGAGACACTCGGTGATAATCAGGAACTGAGTGTCTCCGACGCCCCCGCACCTCTGGCCACATACGGTACTGCATACACCAGCAGTGGCACTGGAACGTATTATCTGAGTTTCCATTGATTCCTATGGGGAAACTCGCTTTGATATACGAGTGCTTTGGATTACAAGCATGCTTCTGGAACGAATTATGCTCGTAATCCAAAGTACTACTGTACTGGCAGAATTTTTTTATTTTTTTTACTATCCAAAGTTAAAACAACAAGGGCAGAGGATTTAATAGATGGAAAGTTTAAAAAATTACTGAAGGTCCGCTTTAAGCAAAGAACTACTTTGTAGCACTAAAAAGCAGAAAGTAGAGGTTAAATAAATTGTAATTAATTATAAAAACAAGGCTTTTATAACATTGATAAGATTTGATCTTGATATCTGAATTTAATAAGATTTCATTAATAAATTAACAACTTTGCCATTAGAAAATGTAGGATTTAAGTTATTTTATTTGAATTCACAGTTACATTACAGTTGTATGTTTTGACATATTATAGACATAAGATTATAATATACCACTGCTTTTTTTATATCATTTTTATTTATAAAAGTATATAAAATTCTATACATACATTGCATTGGTCTTTACATTCAGTAAATATGGATTAATACAATAGAGATGTGACAGATCAAGATACCGTTTGCATTTTCTGGTGCTAAAGTGGGGAAAACGCTATAAGAAAATAGGGCGAACAAACGTCCGATTTTCCTTGTTGTTTCACGAAACTGATGAAAAAAAATTTGTACAAAAATTCTCGTACGACAAAGATTTCTCTTAGTTGTTTATTGTTTCCGATCATGTGCAGTTTTTCTTTTCTGATTTTTCTCGTACAAAAAACGTACGAAAATGGTACACATTAAGCAAAAATCGTTTGTTCTTTTCCCACATGAGAAATTTTTTGGAGTTTGTCCCTTTCGAATTTCGGCTGTCGAAAGTTGTGTACACATTATACGAAAATCGTCCGAAAATTCTTTGGATGAAAATCTTCGCCCTATTTTCTTGTAGTGTGTACAAGCCTTTAGACTGCACATTTTTTTTTCAATGCAATAGAAGCACAGAAATCTAAGCTGAGACCTCCTGCACACAAGGACCTGGGATGATACAATGTACAATTTGGGAGTATCCTCTTGCCTGGGAACCACGGATGCTTCGTACAACCGGCAATAGTATAAACTGATACACAGACTGTCTGCGTCCTGGGGCGTACATTCATACGCATGCACATGTCTATGCAAATACCCGCGTATACCTATGTACAATCATTACATTTCTATGGGCAGCTGTATGCAGCACCTATGTCTCCCAGGTGGGGAGACATGCTCGGATTTTACATTGTATGGCTGCAGGTGCTTATGTGCATTAAGCTCCCCAAAAGGATCGAAATTTAGCTGGTCCCTGCTGAACTGGCCAAATTTTGATTGATCTATCTATGGCCAGCTTAACCACTTAAGCCCCGGACCATTTTGTAGCTAAAGGACCAGGCCCCTTTTTGCGATTCAGCACTGCGTCGCTTTAATTGACAATTGCGCGGTCGTGCGACGTGGCTCCCAAACAAAATTGGCGTCCTTTTTTTCCCACAAATAGAGCTTTCTTTTTGTGGTATTTGATCACCTCTGCGGTTTATATTTTTTGCGCTATAAACAAAAATATAGCGACAATTTTGAAAATAGTTCAATATTTTTTACTTTTTGCTATAATAAATATCCCCAAAAAATATATAAAAATACATTTTTTTTCCTCAGTTTAGGTCGATACGTATTCTTCTACATATATTTGGTAAAAAAAAATATCGCAATAAGCGTTTATTGATTGGTTTGCGCAAAAGTTATAGCGTCTACAAAATAGGGGATGGTTTTATGTCATTTTTATTAATAATTTTATTTTTTACTAGTAATGGCGGCAATCAGCGATTTTTATCATGACTGCGACATTATGGCAGACACATCGGACACTTTTGACACCATTTTGGGACCATTGTCATTTTTAGAGCGAGCAGTGCTATAAATATGCACTGATTACTGTAAAGATGACACTGGCAGTGGAGGGGTTAACCTGTAGGTGGCGCTGTAGGGGTTAAGTGTGACCTAATGTGTGATTCTAACTGAAGGGGGGCGTGGCTTGGTGTGTGACATCACTGATCGTCGTTTCCTATGACAGGGAACAGACGATCACTGTCACTGCCACTAGGAAGAACGGGGAAAGGTTTGTTTACACTCACCTCTCCCTGTTCTTCAGCTCTGTGACCCGATCGCGGGACACCGGCGGCGATCGGATGCGTGGGTCCCGCGGGCGCGGTCACTGAGCTCAGGACCGGGTCACGAGCTCGCCACCCATGGCTGGGATCTTAAAGGGGATGTACCTGTACACCCTTGTGCCCAGCCGTGCCATTCTGTCGACGTACACCGTCGTGCGGCGGTCCTTAAGTGGTTAAAGGGCTGTACACACTGGCGTTCGACCCGTGTGTACGGCAGCCTTTCGGCTGGCGTCTGTCAAAGGGGCATGACCAAAAAAGGTCTGCTGATCGGCATCCGATCAGTGCAGGGGGAGATCGCTGTACTAACATTGCATGGTTAGTACAGTGGCTCCTCCCAAACTCTTCCGTTTTTTTTTTCTGTTCAGGCCACTGGGTTGAAGGAAAAAATACATTAATAGTATGTACTAGGCTTTAGGGGGGATATCCTTTACGTTAGAGAGATTTCTTCCCATTCCTTGCTGTGTCTCCAAGATAGCAATGCAGGAAAATCTTCCCATAGATTCAAAAATAATAGTGAGCAGCTTGTCAGCCTCAGTGGTGTTTCTGATAGAAACTGAATATAACCTGACTTTAGAGTCTTTTATGTGAGCTTTGAGAATAAATTACTCAACCAGGGTGCCATCTGGGTTGCCCCTGGGCAAAGTGTCAGAGGGGGCTCTCATGTATAGGGGCCCTCTAATGTATGGGGGCTCTCTAATGTATGGGGGGCTCTGATGTGATGGAGGGGGACCTCTGATATGATGGAGGACCTCTAATGTAAAAGAGGTCTCTGATGTGAAGGGGGACCTCTAATGTGATGGAAGGCCTCTATTGTGATGGAAGGCCTCTACTGTGAAGGGGGACCTCTACTGTGAAGGGGGACCACTAATGTGAGGGGGGGCCTCTGATGTTAGGGGGGCCTCTGATGTGATGAGGGACCTATAATGTGAATGGGGGACCTCTAATGTGAATGGGGGACCTCTAATGTGATGGGACCTCTAATGTGATGGGACCTCTAATGTGATGGGGGCCTCTACTGTGAAGGGGGACCACTAATGTGAAGGGGGACCACTGATGTGAAGGGGGGCCTCTGATGTGATGGGGGACCTATAATGTGAATGGGGGACCTCTAATGTGATGGAGGGCCTCTAATGCTAAGGGGGACCTCAAATGTGAAGGGGGACCTCTAATGTGACGGAGGGCCTCTAATGTGAAGGGGGGCCTCTACTGTGAATGGCAGTGTTAATTTTGGCAGCAAATTTCTATTTAGTTTTAGTCGTCTTATGACTAAAATTGCATTTAAGTTTTAGTCTCATTTCAGTCTACTGCAATTGTTTTAGTTTTAGTCGTATTTCGTCGACTAAATCTCCAGTACATTTAGTCGGACTAAAATCTAATGGGTGTAATTAAATTGTTAACATTTCTCTACAATTTCCAATCTCATTATATACTGCTGGAGTGAAAACTCATATGTTATTATTTATGGTATTGAGGTATTAACATGCACTACAGACCAGTGTTAATTTTGAAGTCAAATTTTAATTTAGATTTAGTCTTATGCCACGTACACACGATCATTATTCACGGCGGTTAAAAAACCGCCGTGAATAATGTCATTAAAAACGAGGGAACGGCTTGTTCCCCACACACGGTCGTTTTTCACGTCGTTTTTTCTCTTGTCGAGAAAAACGACCGTCTGTGGGCTCCGCGGCAGTGTTTCCCTATGGGAAACACTGCCGCGGAAAACATGTCGAAAAAAACGACAAGAAAAATTAGAACATGTTCTAATTTTTCTCGTCGTTTTTAATGCCGTTTTTCTCGTCGAAAAAAACGACAGAAAGCCCACAGACTATCGTTTTTCTCGTCGAATGGGAAAAATAAAGTTTTTCTCGACGAGAAGATGGCGGCGGCAGCACCCGAGAACAAAGGGACAGATCGGCTTCGGCTGCCGACATCGCGGGCGCCCCAGGACAATTTCGGCGGAACTCCGCTTTAAGCCTAGGGGACAGGAAAGGCAGTTTTTCTTATGCGATCCGCGGCTTCTCTGGCAGACAGCGCTCCACTTCGCTCCAGTAAACACAGTTCTGCCACACAGCACAGTTCTGCCACATATACAGTTCTGTCTGGTAGGGGATCGGACTTGGTCTTTCTTTGCTGTAGTTTTATTTTCACTTACAGTCTGCTCCCTACCCCCACCCTGTGACTGGACAGTGAAAAGAAAAGCAGCACACTGATCTTACCCTCACTATGCTCTCTCCTCCTTTCAGCATGTTCTTTGCACTGCAACACACCTGATTGGTTCCTTGTGCTGCTTTTCACTTCCCCCTCCCTGAAAACTTTCATACAAGGACAGAGGAGCTG
This sequence comes from Rana muscosa, assembly GCA_029206835.1. NCBI lineage: Eukaryota > Metazoa > Chordata > Amphibia > Anura > Ranidae > Rana > Rana muscosa. The sequence goes on along the minus strand of CM055125.1, from coordinate 81,940,562 downwards.
ATACAAAGACTAATTAGGGTACTAACACTGTTTGCATTTAAAAAATATATATATACTGTAATAACCGCATTGATTTGCATCTTTAATATTTGCCTGGGATTCATTTTCAAATAAGTGACTCAACTTCTTTCCAATAAGCACTTGGGAGCGGGCCTAATTTTAACATTATGTGTAATCCTGGATCTTCCTACAGTGCATCCGGAAAGTATTTACAGGGCTTCATTTTTTCCACATTTTGTTTTGTTACAGCCTTATTCCAAAATGGATTACATTCATTATCCTCAAAATTCTACAAACAAAACCCCATAATGACATTGTGAAAGAAGTTGGTTTGAAATCTTTTCAATTTTATTAAAAATAAAAATTGAAAAAAATCCAATGTAAATATTCACAGCCTTTGCTCAATACTGTGTTGAAGCACCTTTGGCACAAATTAAAGCCTAAAGTCTTTTTGAGTATGATTCTACAAGCTTGGCACACCTATTTTTGGGCAGTTTCTCCCATTCTTCTTTGCAGGACCACTCAAGCTCCATCAGGTTGGATGGGGAGTGTCAGTTCAATCGGGTTCAAGTCTGGGCTCTGGATGGGCCACTGAAGGGCATTCACAGTGTTGTCCCTTAGCCACTCCTTTGTTATCTTGGCTGTGTGCTTAGGGTCATTGTCCTGTTGGAAGATGAACCTTCGCCCCAGTCTGAGGTCCAGAGCTCTCTGTAGTTGGTTTTCATCAAGGATGTCTCTCTACATTGGTGCATTCCTCTTTCCATCAATCCTGATGAGTCTCCCAGTCCCTGCTGCTGAAAAACATCCCCACAGCATGATGCTGCCACCACCATGCTTCACTGTAGGGATGGTATTGGCATCAGGTAATGAGCGGTGCCTGGTTTTCTCCAGACACTTGCCGTTCAGGCCAAAGAGTTCAATCTTTGTTTCATCAGACCAGAGAATTTTGTTTCTCATGGTCTGAGAGTCCTTCAGGTACCTTTTGGCAAACTGCAGGTGGGCTGTCATGTGCTTTTTACTGAGAAGTGGCTTCTGTCTGGCCACTCTACCATACATACCTGATTGGTGGAGTGCTGCAGAAATGGTTGTTCTTCTGTAAGGTTCTCTCTCCGCACAAAGAAATGCTGGAGCTCTGTCAGAGTGACCACCAGTTTTTTGGTCACTTCCTAGACTAAGGCCTTCTCCCCCGATCGCTCAGTTTGGCCAGGCGGCCCGCTCTAGGAAGAGTCCTGGTGGTTCCAAACTTTTTCCATTTACGGATGATGGAGGCAACTGTGCTCTTTGGGACCTTCAATGCTGCAGAAATTTTTCTGTACCCTTCCCCAGCTCTGTACCTCGATACAATCCTGTCTCTACAGACAATTCCTTGGACTTCATGGCTTGGTTTGTGCTCTGACATGCACTGTTAACTGTGGGACCTTATATAGACAGGTGTGTGCCTTTCCAAATCATGTCTAATCAACTGAATTTACCACAGGTGGACTACAATCAATTTGTAAAAACATCTAAAGGATGATGAGTGGAAACAGGATGTATCTGAGTTCAATTCTGAGTGTCATGGCAAAGGCTGTGAATACTTTTGTAGATGTGATTTATTTTATTTTTAATAAATTTGCAAAGATTTTAAACAACCTTTTTTTCACATTGTCATTATAGGGTATTGTCTGTAGAATTTTGAACAAAATAATGAATTTAATCCATTTTGGAATTAGGCTGTAACATAACAAAATGTGGGAAAAGTGAAGCGCTGTAAATACTTTCCGGATGCACTGTATGCTATGGAGATGTTAAAAGCCACTTTTTTTACTAAAAGTTGATATCTACGTACCTTGCCTTTACTTTTGCTGTCTATTAGTAATGTAGCGGGGTGTTCCCCTTTAATGCAGAGAGACAAGAAGTTCCAAGCATGAGAGGTGAGTCGGGAGGAAGTAAAGAGACATTATGGAAGTGAAAGCAGAGGAGAGAGAGACTACATCTCCCAGTACATCTTGCAGCACCCAGGGTGCATTGCTCCAGAACAGAGACTGCTGGGGCAGACTTTATAAAGGGGAGGCGGAGTTTTGGTCGGCCTTTTTGGACACCCCTCTCCTAGCAAGAGGATCTCTGTGCTGAACTGCTGTGTGCACAAGGCCTGAAGCCTGGGCCGTGTGCTCCTTTCCAAAGAGCCCTCTGCCAGCCTAGCAGAGCCTTAGAGACATCTAATCCGCCTTGCTGCAGTACACCAGAAGGATTGAAGACTTGGATGTCGGTGGATTCCTGTTCCTAGACGAATCGATGGAGGAAAGGGACTTGGACTTGTCCAGGTGGTGAGAGCTGTTTAAAGACAGATCCTTTATCTTTACTATTCGTTGGGATTACAAAGTTGTTCTTCAAGTGCACCACCGAAAAGATTGCTAGTGAATATTGTTTCACTGAACTTCCATTTAGATCAGTCAGGCCTGACTGCATAGGTAGACATTGCTGGGTGTTAGTCTACCCATGAGGGGAAGTAGCTGTAAAAGGGCAGCGCTAGAGTTGCATAGCAATACTTAATTATTCTGATTACTCTGTTTATCTTTATTACTGTTTATTGCAGGGATCTGCAACTTGTTATACTGTTGTTTATTACTTGCCCATTAGCCTCAGTAAAATATCTGGGTAAAGTACATTTGGTGTCAGTTCCGCTTACTTTAATAGGAGTTTTAAAGTATATTCTGTGTATGTTTGTTATAGGACTGCGTCACCAACAGTTGCGGTCACGCGGTCCTATCCCTCTATCACCAGCTGTGCCACGGGAGGTTAGAGCCGATTGCCAGGGGTTGACAGCAGTGCACTACAGGGCCCAAATCAATATCAGCGGCTCTCTTAACTGGGGGTAGCGCTACACGTGGGGGCTCGAGTCCGGGATCCTTGTACGTTGCACGCTGCAATCAAGCCGGTCAGAAGTACCAGCATGGACCCGCTGGCAATGTCACAGTGGTGCGCAGCGATTGGCGCCGATCCAACCGCGGCGGTAGTCATTGTACTCCCGGGGGAAAGATGGAAGGAAGAGGAGATAAAACATCTCGTATTGTTACTGTCTCCGAGCCACAAAGCATGGGTGATGGATTTTAGGCCAGATCCAGTGATCTCGTTTACATACGCACTGGTAGAATGGAAAAACGAAATCCCAGAGCATTTTAAAAGTCAGAGTATACAAGCCATAGATAATCAGATCTATCACTTGATACATACGCTGCCAGTGAAGGAAGAATGGTTTCAGACACCAAAGCCATCACTCCCACAATTATCTCCACCACTATCCCCTAAAGCAGAAAAGCTTAAGGAACTATTAAGCCCGTGGTACACCGCTGGCCGCTATAGGGCCTGAATTGTTGAATGCTCTAGGAGACCTTGTAATTAAGTGCCTGAAAAGCAGTACGGTGCATGTGGAGGCCGGTTACCAGAAGCTTAGCACCTTCTCAGGGAAGCTCCCCGTCCCTGCGGGGGAGGAAGATTTTGACACTTGGGTGGAACAGGCATTGCAGGCAGTAGAAGCATGGGAGGTGCCTGAGGCACAGAAGAGACAGCGAGTCTTAGAAAGTCTGAAAGGTGCCGCGGCAGAATCGGTGAAGAGCTTCCGGTTTGGAAATGAAAACTGTACAGCTCAAGATTGCCTGGCCATGCTGCAGGAAGAGTTTGGTCAGCTGGAGAAGGTGTCAGAGATGATTTATCAAATTGAACACACTCTCCAGCAGCCGAATGAGAAACTGTCAGAATATGTTAGAAGGCTGAACAGGCAGTTATGCAAGATTGTACTGAAGAAGGGAATGCTGCCCAAAGATGCAGATGAAGCACGCATGAAGCAGATCATGAGGGGAGCGCGGCGCTCAGACCCGGTCTGGCTGCACCTGAAAACCTCAGGAGGAGGAATGTCACTAACCTACTCTGATCTAATAAAAATTATTAGGGACGAAGAGGCGCTGGAGGAAGATCAGCAGGTGGCCAAGGCGAATGTCACACCTGTACCAGTGTTGGTACATTCGGTCAAGAGCCCAGAAAGAGAAGCGGAGGTTGACACTCTGAAATCGCAAATGGCCCAAGTGTTGGAGATGCTGACCTCTTTGATGGAGAAAGATCAGAGAAGACGAGAGAAACCAAGCCCAAGAAAGGAGTTGTTCCCGAACACCTCAGCATCGGCCTCCCTACAGGACCGAGAAGAGGTGATTTGCTATAACTGCGGAGGGAGTGGCCACTTTGCAAACGTATGCTCCAGCCCAAAGAAGAAGAGAACAGATAATTGCAAGCCGGCGGGAAACTCCAAAGGGCCCCGGTGAAGGAGTCATCCGGGTGCCCATCATCTTCAGTGCGCTCCAAACTAAAAAAAAAGGCCAAGAATGGAGGAGACAAAACTCCTAGGAGGAGGTATAGTACACCCCCACCAAGATGTACCCCAGAGGGAGGGGGCAAGACCCCTCAGTGGAAGTACAGCACCCCAAAGAAGGAACATCCACCTAAAAGGAACAATAACATCCCTCAGCGGGTTTGTGCCCCCATTGAGAGGGAGAAAGTCAATGCATGCCAGGCTCAGGAAAAATTTAAGTCCAAAAGGAGCAGGGCAAGGGTCGAAAGCCAAAAAAAAGAGGTGACCCCAGTCCGGCCATACCCAAAGGAACTGGTGGGCCCGTCTCCTACTGTGCCCATTCAAGTGGAAGGAGTCTATACTAAAGCTCTTTTGGACACCGGAGCACAGGTGACTTTACTATAAAGGGACTTCTATGATAGGCACTTGAGTCATCTGCCTATCCAGAAGATAGAAGAGCTGGAGATATGGGGACTTGGAACCCAGAGTTTCCCTTATGATGGGTACCTGCCCATAAAGATGACTTTCGACCCATCCGTGGCTGGGAAGGCTGAAGTGTTTGACACCCTGGCAGTTGTGTGTCCCCGGCCGCCTGGAGCCAGCAAGATTTCCCTGATCATTGGGACAAACACGGATCTAGTCAGGAGACTCCTGACCCCTCTAGTGAAAGAGAGAAACCATTCAGCCACCAAAATCCATCCCATGCTAAAGACGGCCTACCAACGACTGGTCTTAGAGCAGAAGACCCCGGGAGAGGGGATAGGGAAGGTGTGGAGACTTGGCAGAGAAGGAGTAGTGCTACAGCCCGGAGAAGTAACCTGTCTTAGGGCCACTGTGAAGCTTTCGTGGGAACAACCTGGCCCCTTTGTCATGCTGGAATCAGACCCAAGGGAAGAGTCCTCAGGCCTGGAAGTGATACCAGAAGTGATTCCGTTCAAGGCCCTGAAGAAGGCCCATGGCAGAGTTCCGGTGAGTGTTAGGAACACTACGGGAGGACCCATGGAGATCCCTGCCAGAGTGTTGCTTGGTCAGGTGAGCCCTGCTGCCCCGGTCACTTGGTCCGAAGTCAAGGGGACGGGTGACGGAGGAGATGTTTGGGAGAAACTGTCCGTGGAAAACCCGAACCTACCCAGGGCTTGGAAAGAAAGAGCCAAGGCCCAGCTGTCCAGGTGGGAGAAGATCTTTTCCGAAGATGAATTCGATGTGGGGTGTGCAAGAAGTGCCACCCATCGGATCCGCCTCCAAGAAGATAAGCCCTTCCGAGAGAGGGTCAGGCGGGTCCCCCTGGCAGATCTGGAGGATCTGAGGGAACAACTTGTAGAACTAAAGAAGACTGGTGTGATCCGGGAGTCTAGAAGTCCCTATGCCTCCCCAATCGTGGTGGTCAGAAAGAAGAATGGGTCGTTGAGGCTTTGTATCGATTACAGGACTCTCAACAGGAGAACCATCCCTGACCAATACACCACGCCAAGGATAGAAGATGCCCTACAAAGTTTGTCTGGAGCCAAATGGTTCAGTGTGATGGACCTCAAGAGTGGGTACTATCAAATCCCTATGCACCCAGAAGACAGGGAGAAGACAGCCTTCATAACCCCGGTGGGATTCTTCGAATTCAATAGGATGCCTCAGGGTCTGTCTGGAGCTCCTGCTACCTTTCAACGCCTTATGGAGAAGACTGTTGGAGACATGAATCTTATAGAAGTCCTTGTGTACTTGGACGATGTCATTGTCTTTGGAAGAACCTTGGAAGAACATGAAGCCAGGTTGGAGAAAGTATTGAGAAGACTCAGCGAAGAGGGACTTAAGCTTTGCCCCGAGAAGTGTCGGTTCTACCAGTCTTCTGTGAACTATCTGGGGCACATAGTGTCTGAAGAAGGGGTGGCCACAGATCCTGAGAAGTTGGAAGCAGTCACTTCCTGGCCACGACCCACCACAGTAACAGAGCTCAGATCCTTCCTGGGGTTCTGCTCCTATTATAGGAGGTTTGTGGAGGGGTTTGCTCGGATTGCCCGCCCGTTGAATGAATTGCTAAAGGCAGAAGGGGAAGAGGATGACTCAGGGCCCAGGAGGCCTGGTGAGTCAGTTCAAGATCAGTGGAACCCAAGGTGTGAAGAGGCCTTTCATGCTCTGAAGAGGAGCTTAACCACTGCCGCAGTCCTGGCCTACGCCGACCCTACCAGACCTTATGAATTACATGTGGATGCCAGCCATGAGGGTCTAGGTGGTGTACTCTACCAAGAACATGAAGGACAACTGCGACCAGTGGCCTATGTGAGCAGGAGCCTGACCCCCTCAGAAAAGAATTACCCCACTCATAAGCTGGAATTCCTGGCCCTCAAATGGGCGGTAGTAGACAAGCTAAAAGACTACTTGTATGGGGCAGAGTTTACTGTGAAGACAGACAACAACCCCCTGACCTACCTCTTCACCACCGCAAAACTAGATGCCACCGGACACAGGTGGTTGGCCGCATTGTCTGGATTCAACTTCAGTCTGAAGTACAGACCAGGAGCCGGAAATAGGGATGCAGATGCCCTGTCCCGGAGGTCTCATGCCACGACAAATGACTGGGAAGATTGGACCCAAGTGGCACCGGACGGGGTGCGGGCCCTTTGTCAAGGGGCTGAATTCCAAGCCAGAGGAGGCTCCAGAGCAGAAGAAATAGGGGTTACCATGGTAGGAGTCCCCAAACACTATTGTGGGGTAACTCAACTGGAGGAAGACAACCTACCGAGACTGTCCAAGAAGGAGTTGAGGTGTGACCAATTGGAAGACCCCATGGGGAGATTGGTCCTCGAAGCCCTGGAGAATCAGGATCCCAACAAATTCCTACATCACCCCTCAAAGGAGGCTCGCCTGTTGAGGAAGGAATTGGACAGGCTGCAGGTACATCAGGGAGTGGTCTACCGAAGGGGCCCCTCTGATGACTCAGAAGATAAGTGGCAGTTATTTCTTCCAGAGAAGCACCGAGAGACTGTACTAATTGCCCTGCATGACCATCATGGTCACCTAGGGGCAGAAAGGACCTTCCAGCTTGTCAGAAATCGGTTCTATTGGCCCTGCATGAGGGCAGAAGTAGAGGAGTATTGCCATTCCTGTGCACGATGCATTCAGAGAAAGACCCTACCCCATCAAGCTGCCCCAATGGGCCATTTACAGAGTCAAGGCCCAATGGATCTGGTATGCATTGACTTTCTCTGCCTCGAACCCGACCTGAGTGGATTGGGGAATGTTCTGGTAATAACCGACCATTTCACCCGCTATGCTCAAGCTTTCCCAACCAAAGACCAGAAGGCATCCACCGTGGCCAAGATACTTATGGAGAAGTATTTTGTCCATTACGGACTACCACAGAGACTCCACTCAGATCAAGGAAGGGACTTTGAGAGTCGGTTGATCCGAAGACTTTTGGATTCATTAGGAATAAAGAAGACCAGAACCACGCCTTACCACCCACAAGGAGATGCTCAGCCGGAGAGATTTAACCGGACCCTGCTCAACATGTTGGGAACCTTAGAAACAGAGAAGAAGCAACACTGGAGTCAGCACATATCAGCCCTAGTACATGCCTATAACTGTACCACAAGTGACGCCACTGGCTACTCCCCTTATCGACTTATGTTTGGGAGAGAAGCAAGGCTACCTGTGGACCTGGCCTTTGGCACTTCTATAGACAATACCTCAGCTACATCCCACAAGGGATACGTGGACAGACTTAGACGTAGCTTGCAGGTGGCCTATGAACAAGCCCAGGCGGCTTCGGATCAAAGGGGGGCCCGCAACAAGAGAAATTTTGATCTGAAGGTTCGAGTGCAAGATCTGCAGCCCGGGGACCGAGTACTGCTACGCAATCTGGGGGTCCCTGGAAAACACAAGCTTGCCGACAGGTGGAGATCTGAGCCCTATGTTGTCTGTAGGAAGTTGCCCGGTTTGCCTGTCTACAAACTAAAGCCAGAAGGAAAGGTGGGTCCACTGAAGACGTGGCATCGGAACCACCTGCTCCCACTTGCTGAGGCAGTCAGAATACCTCCCGTGAGAGACTCCCCTGAACCGGCCTCTATCCTGGATATTCCTAGGCCGAACACTCGGTCCCAGACCTCTCGAGCCAAAGATGGGGAGGCCTCCCAATTGAGTACAGAAGAAGGTGGAGAACTGGACTGGCTGTGGCCTCCCTCGACTCTGGGAACGTCCGCCATAGATCTCCCAAATGGAGGGGATACCCCAGATGCAACGCTGAATCCGGAGGCTACTGAATTCATACCCTTCAGTCCCTCAGCTGATTACTGGGAAGATGTTCCTGACACTTGCGCAGAGGAGGACTCTAGAGATTCCATACGTCAGTTGACTTCTGAATCAGAGGTTCCAGAACCAGCAATGTTACCTGAACTTACTCCTGAAGAAGAGCCTGTGGTGCCAGAGTCAGAAGCACCAAGAGAGCAGAGGGCTCGCAGAGTCATCAGGCCTCCCAAGAAACTAACTTACCCCCAAATGGGGACGAGCTCAGAGGACTCTGTTGTAACGGCTAGGAGAAGTGTTGAACAACCTGATCCTTCCACCGTCCATTTGGTGGAGGGCAACCCCAGCTCACTCTCTGGCACAGTTAGGCAGGCCACTCATGGTAGTGTGACCTGTGGGCAAGAGAGTTCCATCCCAAAGTTTTGGTGGGAATTCCCTATGCCAACATCATGCTCGACATTGTCCAAAATGGTAAACAGTATTTGTTGAAGTTTATCTTTGGGGACCAAAGAGTTCAAGTGGGGGGAGTGTGTAGCGGGGTGTTCCCCTTTAATGCAGAGAGACAAGAAGTTCCAGGTGAGAGGTGAGTCGGGAGGAAGTAAAGAGACATTATGGAAGTGAAAGCAGAGGAGAGAGAGACTACATCTCCCAGTACATCTTGCAGCACCCAGGGTGCATTGCTCCAGAACAGAGACTGCTGGGGCAGACTTTATAAAGGGGAGGCGGAGTTTTGGTCGGCCTTTTTGGACACCCCTCTCCTAGCAAGAGGATCTCTGTGCTGAACTGCTGTGTGCACAAGGCCTGAAGCCTGGGCCGTGTGCTCCTTTCCAAAGAGCCCTCTGCCAGCCTAGCAGAGCCTTAGAGACATCTAATCCGCCTTGCTGCAGTACACCAGAAGGATTGAAGACTTGGATGTCGGTGGATTCCTGTTCCTAGACGAATCGATGGAGGAAACGGACTTGGACTTGTCCAGGTGGTGAGAGCTGTTTAAAGACAGATCCTTTATCTTTACTATTCGTTGGGATTACAAAGTTGTTCTTCAAGTGCACCACCGAAAAGATTGCTAGTGAATATTGTTTCACTGAACTTCCATTTAGATCAGTCAGGCCTGACTGCATTGGTAGACATTGCTGGGTGTTAGTCTACCCATGAGGGGAAGTAGCTGTAAAAGGGCAGCGCTAGAGTTGCATAGCAATACTTAATTATTCTGATTACTCTGTTTATCTTTATTACTGTTTATTGCAGGGATCTGCAACTTGTTATACTGTTGTTTATTACTTGCCCATTAGCCTCAGTAAAATATCTGGGTAAAGTACATTTGGTGTCAGTTCCGCTTACTTTAATAGGAGTTTTAAAGTATATTCTGTGTATGTTTGTTATAGGACTGCGTCACCAACAGTTGCGGTCACGCGGTCCTATCCCTCTATCACCAGCTGTGCCACGGGAGGTTAGAGCCGATTGCCAGGGGTTGACAGCAGTGCACTACAGGGCCCAAATCAATATCAGCGGCTCTCTTAACTGGGGGTAGCGCTACAGTAATATATATATATTACAATAGGAAACAAAACTAAAGAAGGTGCCTCTTTATTCCAAAACGGGAATGATTAAAGACAAATGCCGCGTACACACAGTCGGAATTTCCGACAAGAAAAGTTAGATGTGAGGTTTTGGCTGGAAATTCCGACCGTGTGTAGGCTCCATCTGACTTTTTCTGTCGGAATTTCCGACAACAAAAATTTGAGAGCTGGTTCTCAATTTTTCCGACAAGAAAAGTTCTTGTCGGAAATTCGTCTGTATTCAAAAATCCTACGCATGCTCGGAATCATTGAACTTAATTTTTCTCGGCTCGTTGTAGTGTTGTACGTCACCGTGTTCTTGACGGTCAGAATTTTGTGTGACCGTGTGTAAGTCAACATTCCGTCGGAAAAAAAAATCCACGGTTTTCTTGTCGGAATTTCCGATCGTGTGTACGCGGCAAAAGAGATTAATTGAATGAGTCACAATCACAGATGATAATTCGCTGTGTTATTTAATAAAACCTTGGACTCAACTCACAAAGATTTTTGCACATGCATAAAGATCTGTATTTTAGCCATGTGACTGTCATTTTCAAATCTCATTTGACTCCTAAGAAAAGGTCTACATCCTGGCGTGTTAACTTTGTGAATTAAGCCTCTTGTTTCTGTAGTATTTATTTTTCTATGTTTAGTACTAGGAGGTCTTTAATCTGACTTTGTATTTGCTAGGTGGATTCTTCATCCTTCTTTTGCACCACTATTAATTCCCCAGATAGCTCCTTTAATTGATTACCATCCATGGCTTTCTGCTGAGTCTGTAAAATACATTTATTGTCATCTTCTTGTATTTGTGTTATTAGTTCATCATTATTTCTATCCTGAGATATCTCTATTCTGCTTCTGGTTGTATCATATAGAGGTTTACATTCTCTACAGTCACACTCTACGCCGCACAGCTTTAAAGTTGGTGTTGTGTGAATGTTAATTTCAGCTTCTTCTATCACAACATTGAACACTTTTTCCTGCATTGCTCTTATGGATCCTTCTCCAATATCCTCGCATACTTCTAAATTAAACCAGCTTGCCTCTTTCCACTGTGTCTTGTCAATTTCTCTTTTCTCTGCCTCTTTAGACCAGTCAGGACCCCCCTCCCCAACTTTACTTGCATCATTGATACAGATATCAACTTCTTTCCCTGTCTTATTTTCAGCAGCTTCTGTATCCTTCCAGTCATTTTGAAGGCTGTTGATTCCACGATGAAGCCCCATTTTGTTCTTTACAGAAAAATCCAGATTAATGGTGCACTTCATCAGTCTTCTGGATTCCTCCACTGTAAAAGGGAAGTCTTTAGAAAGGAACCTCTGGAAAATCTCTGGATCTCCATCCAAATCCAATAGGTTTTTAAGACCAGCTTTCATGGCAAACAGTTCCTTACTGTTCTTCTTAAACACATCCCAAAGTTGACTATTGCTAAAACCTTCCTCTGTGCCTTGTTGTTCTTCATCTTCCAGACATTGAAGAATCCAGCTTAGCCTACAGGGCCACTGATTACAGAGGACAACCCAAGCAGCTACAGATTTAGCAGACAAGTTGCCCCACGGTATTTTACTCAGCATCATCAGATGGACCATGACTGGAATTGCATTAACAATTCGCTTCATTTGACAGATGCTGTCAGGAATGTATTCATTGAGAACTTCACGTTCACTGTACAGGGCATAAAATGCCTCTTGAATACAGTATGCGGGCTGATATATTGGTATGCCTACCTCTGTATCATCGTCTTCTGAGAGCTCTTCTCTTAACAATTTCATGGACTCGGCTATACCCGTTTTAGTACCTCGAGTAGCATCATTTCTGCAAGGCCAGTCAATAAGATCCTCGGTTCTCTGTACAGCCTTTCTTAGAAGTTGCAGCTTGGTTTTTTTGCCAAGAGCTGGCACAGAGAATGGCAGAGTAACAGTGCGGTTCAAAAACATGTACCCATTGTCTGCCATGCCTTTCAAGGAGCCTGCATTCTCCAAACAGGTGACAATAATACTAGGGTCAACTACTAATATAGATATAAATGGAGATCTTTGGTCGGAGAGAAGAGTATTCATGGCATCCAGTACCCCGACCACCTTTTCTGGTGCACAAAGTTCCAAGCTAGTAATCTGTAGAACCACTCTGATTTTTTGCTTCTGAAAAATCTCCATGTATTGGACCATCTGAGTTATAAGTTCTACCTCCTTTTTAACTTCATTCATAAAGCCCATTTGAGAACTGAATTTCTGGCTATTGACTAAGCGTTCAATCTTCTGTTTCTGACTAACTAGGACACTTTTGCATAATTTATACAATGTCATGGCGATGCCTGAACCTGCAACAACTGTAGCCAAACTTCCAAAAACAGTACTGGCTTTCTCTTCACCTCCGTGGCTGCTGGAGTTTATAGGTATAAGTAAAAGGCACAAACCAATGAGAAGCAAGATAATAGTAACTACCAAAATAATACAGAAGGTCTTCTTAAACTTCCATTCCTTGACATCTTCTTCAAGATTCATCTTGGGGGCTGAGCCCAGGACATTAAAAACACTAAGTGGAAGGATTCCAAAATGTCGTCGTATTTGGTCACAGAGTGTGGTGACAAGGCCAGCCCATAGACGGTCGCTACCTGCGTACTGCCAAGCGCTAAAGTGCACAAATATGAACTGGATGCTTTTTCGTTCTTGGTGATGTGAGGTGATCAGAGGACAGTAGAATATTAGACGCCAGAGTAAATGTAGGAAGCCCCATCCATTAGGGTTAACTGCAGCTTGTTTTAAAGTTGTCTCCTTCTCTGTTATACGTAATGCTTCTTCTCTCATGCACTCTAAAACATATGAACAACAGATTACTAAACCAATATTTTTCTTTTCTTTTTAAATGTATGCATTTATTAAAAAATCTGAATAAGTATTATGGTTACTTTTTTTTTTTTTTAAGTATTCTGGTGGCCACCTGTCAGTTCTACAGTATCTCCTATTCAGGGTTTTGGTGGGTTTATTCCCATGGCCAGAAGCTCTACTGTTGGCTCAGTGACAAGATCACAGGCACATCATAGACATACAGTTTGTGATCTATGAAACATTAAATGCTGCAGCCAAAAGATAGTTGATTTTTCTGAAACAGGAAGAGTTAGTACAAGATGCATGAAAGAAAATGCCTTATCAAGGCAAGACTCAAACATGACGTGAAACCAAAGCAAAACATAGTTATCAAACAGGTCACTCATTGTAATTTTGGACATTGGGCTTTGCACAGGTTCTTGTATGTTGAAAGACCTCGAACAACATTTACTTTCTTATGCTGCATACTCACGATCGGAAATTCCGACAAGAAAAGTCTGATGTGAGCTTTTGGTCGGAAATTCCGACCGCGTGTAGGCTCCTTCAGAATTTTTCTGTCGGAATTTCCGCCAAGAAAAATTCGAGAGCTGGTTCTCAAATTTTCCGACGGGAAGAGTTCACGTCGGAAATTCCGATCGTCTGTATGCAATTCCGACGCGCAAAAAAACACGCATGCTCAGAATCAAGCAGAAGAGCTGAACTGCCTTTAGAACTTCATTGATCTCGGCTCGTCGTCTTGACGGTCGGAATTTCCGAAAGGATTTGTGTGACCGTGTGTATGCAAGCCAAGTTTGAGCGAAATTCAGTCGGAAAAACCAACCAAGGTTTTTCTGACGGAAATTCCGATCGTGTGTACGCGGCATAAGAAAGCTCAACCTTTACTTTCTTCTTTAATAGTTTTCCCAAAGAATAAGGTATGTGGGAGCACACTGTGCTATGAAGAGAGCTTTCACTAGGGTCTGCAGTCCAACCTGGGGTGCTATCTACATGACCCACATTTTCTTAAATTTTGTGCAGTGATACGTTTTGGATTTAGGTTTTACTTTAACAGCTAAGAAACTAATAATAGTTTAGATGATATTAGTTTTACTTACTTGTTATACGATCCAGAAGCATGTAAACTCTGCCCCCAAAGGGGGCATATAAACCAACTGTGACTGGTGTAGCCACTTGACATAATGCCTTTGACAGACATGCACAATAGATATCATCTTCAGTCTCTTTACCTGTAAGAGAAACTTGGAACTTTAGCTTGGACTTGCATTGTGAACGGTAGAGCACATCCACTGAAATACTAAAGGAGTAGAGTATGTTCACCTTTAAAGTGAATTATCAGTTTGTGAAGGGCATTTTTACTTAGTAATGAGGCTATGTTATGCTTACTTCGATCATCCAATCATGTACAATCAAAATTCCTGTTTATTAAATTATAGTAGTTTATATAAATTATAATAAACCTCCAGTTTTTTTTTAAGCACAGAGGGTTTCTTGACATTGTTTTATGTATACAACTTAAACACTTCAGTCCCAGAAGGATTTACCCCCTTAACGACCAGGACATTTTTGCGATACGGCACTGCGTTACTTTAACTGACAATTGCGCGGTCGTGTGATGTACCAAAACAAAATTTATGTCCTTTTTTTTCCCACCAATAGAGCTTTCTTTTGGTGGTATTCGATCACCTCTCTGGTTTCTATTCTTTGCGCTATAAACAAAAAAAGACTGACAATTTTGAAAAAAACAACAATATTTTTTACTTTCTGCTATAATACATATCCAAAAAAATATTTATAAAAAAAACAAATGTATTCCTCAGTTTAGGCCAATATGTATTCTGCTACATATTTTTGGTAAAAAAAAAAAAAATCGCAATAAGCATATATTGATTGGCTTGCGCCAAAGTTATAGCGTCTACAAAATAGGAAAAGGATTTAGGGACTTTTTATTTTTTTATTGTTTTTACTAGTAATGGTGGGAATCAGCGATTTTTAGCGGGACTGCGACATTGTGGCAGACAAATCTGACACTTTTTGGTGACCAGTGACACCAATACAGTGATCAGTGCTAGAAAAATTGCACTGGCAGGGAAGGGGTTAACACTAGGGGGCAATCAAGGGGTTAAGTGTTCCCTAGGAAGGTGTTTCTAACTGTATGAGGGACAGACTGACTGGGAGTGGAGAGAGATCGCTGTTCCTGATCACTAGGAACAGCTGATCTCTCTCTCCTCCCCTTGCAGAACTGGGATCTGCCTTGTTTACATTGGCAGACCCCCATTCTACCTCTCATCATCGTGGGTGGCCGGTGTACATCGAGTCCACCGGACCCGCAGGCGGGGGCTCCCGCGGCGCGCGCGTGCCCGCAGTACCACATGCACAGACCGACGTACAGGTACGTTGGTTTGCGCAGCCGAGCCGCCTTGCAGCAGTATATATGTGGAAGGCGGTTGGCAAGTGGTTAAAGATTATGTGAAACGAAGAATTAATATTCCTTCTATGTGCTTGTATGAAAACATATCCTGTTCTCTTTGTATTGCTTCCTTTGTGTGAAATACTTGGGGATCCTGCCAGCTCTCCTGTTTTCCTTTTAAAAACTGACCACACTAGGCATGAGAGCACAGCATGGTCAGTTCTCTGGCTTTGCTGAGAACTCAGCTTGCCCTCCTCCAATGATCAGACTTCTGCTGACATTCCCCATGCAGCCATTCAGTGGGAAGAGATGAACCGCACTTCGGTCGTTGCTCTTAAAAATTGACTAAGGCCTTATAGGCTGAAACGCGTCAACCATTTCTTTTTGCGTTTGTCCACTGTGGCTTGTTAATAAATACTACAAATTTTTAAGAGCAACAACCAAAGTGCGGATCATCTTTTCCTCATTACTCTACTCAGCCAGCGACTGTGGATCGAGCACCCGAGAGCTTTGCTTTCCATGTGATGTATGGGTAGTAGCACTGACTTTTTTGTTTATATTTAGTGGGAAGACCAGTGTGCTGCTGCTTTTCCTCCCCCAGCTCTCTAAGATCCTCATGCAGCTGAGAACAGAGGGTAAGTGATCATCTATAAAAAAGGGTATTTATAATGTGTGTGTGTGTGTGTGTGTATATATATATATATATATATATATATATATATATATATATATATATATGTGTGTGTATGTGTATAGCGGGTATATGCTTTTCTATCATGTTTGAATTTGGTGGGGGATATCTGTAATGTATGGTTCCCTGGGGCCCAGCAGGTGGCGCTGTCGCTTTGGGCCCAGGGTTGAGCCATCATTGCAGTGCCGTACCCTTTTTGGCCTCTCGCAGCATGAGTACAGCGGGGTGGGGGCTCCGCTGGGCTTGCTGGGGGAGGGTATAAAGGGGTCGGCCATTTTGTGTCACTGGTTGTCGAGTCCCAGGCACCTTTAGCCTGAGGGCTGTGGTTTGTGGTCGGTGTCCAGGCGGCCTAGGCCTGGACACCCGGAGCTCATGCTCCATCCCGGGCACCTTCAGCCTGGGGTGAGGTACTCGGATGGAGGTCTGGAGCCCTGTGTCCTTCGCTGGGTTCCGCGGGGGAAGGATTTCCTAGGGGACCCCGGGAGTGGGTACCCGAATCCAGAGGCGTAAGGGACCGGAGGAGTTACTCACCTGAAGACCTGGTGCAGCAAATTGCCGGTGCCGGGTGAGCCTCTGGAGACCGCCTGGAGGGATGTCTTCCCCGAACAAGGGACCAAAAGCCACTTTCGGGAAGGCAAGAGGAGAGTAAGTTGTGCCTGGGCCTACTCGCATTCACACCCCCTGTCTGTTCTGTTCGTTGAGGGAGTCCAACTGATTGTGTTTCACTCTGATGTTTGAAGAATGAAGGAGTGTTGGACTTTTGAAGGTGTGGGGCTCATTTTACTGGCAGACACTGTTCAAGAGAGGAGGTGGAGGTTCCAAAACCAGAACACCGACCCGAAGTTAAAGAAACTTTGCTTACACCTCACAAACACCTGTGGTGGAGGCTTGGCGTGGTGACCCCGCACTCTCTCCTCCGGAGCAACCCCTAGACACGCAGAAGAACGAAGCCAGGGAGAGAGAGCGTGGAGGCCGCTACACATGTATATATATATATATACAAACGTTTTGCCTTTCATTCTATTCTATTCTATTTTAAACATATACTTTAAATAAAGAGCAGTTTTTCCAATTTACCTTTTGATGTCATTTTGTTTCCTAGCAGCATTATCTTCACTGTACAAATGAACTCATCACTGTGAAACGAGAAACTGAATAAGAATACTGAGAAATCAACCATTCATACAGTTTTACTATTGCTAATGAAACATGTTAAAGCATGTCTCTACCATAAACTTTTTAGTAACAGCAAGGCAGAGTTATACATTTTCTGTTTTTATGTCCTTTTTTTTTTGCAATCTGTGTCCCATTGGGGAGATTCGCCTCACTTTCTGTGTGTGAGACACAACAGGAAATGAGGGGAAATCTCTCCAAACTGAAAGAAAATCTTCCTTTAAGAAAACCGCAATTGAAGAAAAAAAGTCCCTTGTAAGGCAATGTCATAATGTGCTAGTATGGATTGCATACTAGAACGTTATGAGAGACTTACCTTAAAACGAAGCCCTCCAGCATCATGCTGTCACTGCCGAGAGGGCTTCCATCTTCACCCGGTCTTCCTTCTGGGCTTACGGCCTCCAGTTACACGAGTGGCCGGAGGCGCGATGACGTCACAGCACAAGCTCTGACGTCATGGTATGCCGAACTTGCATGCAGTGGTGACATCACCGGCTGCATGCACTCTGAATATTGCCTAAACTGTGCAAGTTTAGGAGATATTCAGATCAGAGTACCTACATGTAAGCCTTTTTACAAGCTTACCTGTAGGTAAAAGATGGAAAAATGCGTTTACTACCACTTTAATTGTTTGAAAAATAGGACATTGTACGATCTCCCCTCACTTCCTATTGCAGAAACAATTGTAATATTTTGGATAGTCCATCACCTTCTTTCTTGGTGACAGTGGTCCCCAGGACAAATAGAGTGATTTATTTTCACTGGGAACACAGACAGTAAAAATAAAGCAAAGTGGTATAGGCAAACTTTTGGCTAGAGATGTACTTTAAACAAAAAGGAATAACCACAGAAAAAAAAAAACACATTGAGACTGCCCTATTTTTTTTATCTATAGATTTTTTACGATAGCTCTATGATCAACTCACAAGGACAATATCAAATTAATTCACTCCATGCATTAAATAAATTGTATGAATTTGTGAGTAATTGCTATAGCTGCATATTACATGATGCCATGCTGCATTTATTCTAATTAAACAATATAATAGCTTGGAGAGGTGAAGACATGCCAGGTTGAAATCATATTTAATTTTGTAAGAATATTTTGAAGATTACTTACTGTATATAGACAAAGGCAAGCATTTTGTGGGCAAAACTTTCATTCTACAAAAATGTGTCTATTTGCTAAGAAGAAGTGAGCAATAGTCAGACTACAACATACACGATATTATCAAAAGTATTGGGACACCTGCCTTTACACGCTCATGAACTTTAATGGCATCCCAGTCTTAGTCTGTAGGGTTCAATATTGAGTTGGCCCACCCTTTGCAACTATAACAGCTTCAACTCTTCTGGGAAGGCTGTCCACAAGGTTTAGGAGTGTGTCTATGAGAATGTTTGACCATTCTTCCAGAAGCGCATTTTTCAGGTCAGGCACTGATGTTGGACAAGAAGGCCTGGCTTGCAGTCTCCGCTCTAATTCATCCCAAAGGTATTCTATGGGGTTGAGGTCAGGACCCTGTGCAGGCCAGTCAAGTTCCTCCACCCCAAACTCGCTCATGCATAACTTTATGGACCTTATTTTGTGCACTGGTCAGGGGGGGGGCTGGGCCAGGGGGCAGGGTGGCAATTGCCTCCCAGGCCGCCCTAACTTATGTTCAAAATGGCCGTCAGCCGCTGCCCGCTACCATTTTCTTTTTTATTCTGGTCTAGGAAGTCGGGCCGGGGGCATGGCCATGGTGGCCGACCACTAGCTGTTGCATTCCGGGAGTTGTAGTCCGCACTCAAGCTTCTGGTGGGTGGAAAACACAGCAACTCAGAGGAAACTACAACTCACTGGGACCAGATTCTTGGAAGCAGGCAGAGGCAGGGCGTGCCAGGGAGTCGGGATGCAAGGCTTGGCGCTGGCTGCAACTTGACCCCAGGATCAGGAGCGTTACCCCCCAAGGAGACCATGGCGTGCAAGGACCTGCTGAGCTGAGATCGCTGAGGTGAGAGACCCTGACACCCCTAGCTGACCCCCCATCTCCCCCCCCATATACCCCATGTAACCTGCCCCAGTGATCAGGCTGCATTGATGGGCACTGGAGTTGGCTGCACTGATGGGCACTTGTGAGGCTGCATTGAAAAACCAGGTGGGCCATGGATGGTGACCTGATTCGGCGGTTCAATGGGCCACTTGACTGGACTTGCCCCCCAGGCCTAAGGCCGCCAGCCCTCCCCTGGCACTGGTTCCAATCATTTGGTGGAGGGGGGGTTATAGTGTGGGGTAAAGGCAGATGTCACAATATTTTTGGTAATATAGTGTAGCTTCCCATGGCATTTACTTTGAAATAAAAAAAACATTTCATCTAATTGCCAAATTTCATATTTTTCTTGAGGAAGTTAAAATGAAATCTTTAATTGTATGTCTAATCTAAACTGTCATCATGACAGACACTCATAGGCCAGAGTCTAGGGCAGTGATGGCGAACCTTGGCACCCCAGATGTTTTGGAACTACATTTCCCATGATGCTCAACTACAGTGCAGAGTGCATGAGCATCATGGGAAGTGTAGTTCTAAAACATCTGGGGTGCCAAGGTTCTCCATCACTGGTCTAGGGCATCAGTGCAAGAGAGGCAGCGCCAAAGTACACCACTGTCCATTTTATAAAATTATACTGTGGTGTTTATGTGTTTAACCTCCAGTGACAATCAAGATAAAGGAACCAAGCTTGTTTCATCAAATCTTATATTTGGCATCTAACAGGAACAAATAAAAATCTCTCCTGGCACATTTTTTTACAACACATATCAACATTATGAATGTACCCACATCCTGTTTTGGTGTTCACCACATTGTATTACATCATTGCCAACAAGTTAGAGCAGCCTTTCTTAACCTTTTTACCTCATAAGAACCCTTGAAATAATTGACAGCTCTTAGGGAACCCTTGGAAAAACCAATTCATTGGTGGTCTGTGGGAAATATCCCCCTATGTGTTGGCTAGTGGGAAGAATGCCCCTCTTACAGAGGTAGTCAGAATGCCACCCTTAAAGACAGCGAAAAAGATCACTTGGTTCATGCAGCTGGCTGTCCCAAGTGACAATGTTTCCTGGAACTATGCAGGCACCATTAAATGGGAGGTCAATCAGCCACAGCTCAAGGAATCACTGTCTAGCTCTGGAGGAGCCCAAGCGTTCTACAGAGCCCTAGTTGAGAATAGCTGACTTAGACAATATCCACTTTTGGACCACCCCATAGTGCGCAAGCAACGTCACCCACTGTGATTGTACACAGCAGGAGTGTGTCAGAAAGTCCCGGCCACTGATTCATGGCCAGGACCTGCTGATCAGCTATGTCTAATCACAGTCCAGGGCCCTGTGTTGACAAACAACACAGGGCTCTGTACAGAGGGAACAATCTTTCTGTTTCTTATCCCTGCAAAGCAGGGATAAGACACACAGAGATATGTTAGCAAAAGCAGCACACATTACACACATTTCACATTGTTAGGCAGGTCTCGGGTATTCATAACTGTATTATTAGCCCCGAGCCGCCATTTACAAAGAGACTGTCTCTTACTCACTCAGCGCAGAGCGTGGCCGAGTTACATACAGAAAGTCCCGCCTCCTGGACCCGAAAGCGCCTATACTGGACATCACACTGGTCCAATGCTGCTACCGTCGGACGTGTGACGTCCATTATAGGTGTCGCCGGATCCAGAAGGCGGGAGTGACACTGCACATGTGTGTGCGGCGGTTAGGAGTTGAAGCTCCGCGCTCACTCTTGATCTGAGTAGGCCCAGGTCAGGCAGAAGGCAGGAGTGACACTGTGCCCGCGGCCACTCCGGGTGAGAAATCCGACCGGTGACCGCGCTCTTGATCTTTCTGTTGTCTGTGGGCAGCCCAGAGAGAAAAGGAGGCAGGAGTGACACTTGGCCCGCAGCCACGCCGTGGGAGATCCAACCGTGCTCTTGATCTGTGTAGTACTACTAGGCCCAGCCAGCGGCCCAGGGCCAGAACAGAGGGCAGGAGTGGCACACACTGCGCTGCCCTGCGCACTATCACACAGGTAACTTTATGCAGCAGAATAGACGCACAAACAATTTAAAGCCTGAAAATGCTGACAACCAGAAAATTATTATTTTTTCTACTGTATTGCTTTTGTCTTTATAATATAATTTTATGTGGAAGTGAAATGTACAAGAATCAACATTTAAGATTTTTTTTTGGAATGGTACCCCAACGCACCTCAACAGTGCATGCAAACATGCAACATATCAGGTAATAAACACTGCAATAGATTGCCTTGGGCTTGGTGTGCATGGGCACTAAGTATTTTTCTTATCTTTCAATATATAAAAAAAAAAAATCTAGTGGTAAACTAAGACCCCTTTCACACAGGGGCGACTCGTCAGGCGACTCAGCCGCCTGACAAGTTGCGTCCCGTTCTGTACAATGGAACCGTTCTAATAGGAGCAACTCAAGTGGCTCCGACTTAGAAAAAGGTTCCTGTACTACTTCAAGACGACTTCAGGACGACTTGCATTGACTTCAATACAGAAGTCATTTTGCAAGTCACCATTGAAGTCGTCTTCAGATCGCCCGGCAGAGTCGCGGGACAAGTTGTGCCGCCCCTGTGTGAATGGGATCTAAAGGATATAATAATTTAAATGTATTATTTACAGATAATAATGCGCAAAATTGTAAAGTAGGAAATCGTATTTTACTTTAAAATGTGGGGGGTATTCAAATTTACCTTCAGGCTGAAGCCCCTGGTCTTTTTCCCACCTAGCAACGCCCCTGGCTATATGCAATCAATATACACTTATAGGGATTTTTGCTAAAAATAAAAAACCCAGTGCTGATCAAATGCCACCAATAGAAAGCGCTGTTTGTGTGAAAAAGTTATATCAATTTTTGTTTGGGTACAGTGTTGCACGACTCTGCAATTAACAGGTAAAGCAGCGCAGTGCTAAATAGCAAAAAATGGCCTGGTCATGAAGGGGGTAAAACTTTCCAAAGCTGAAGTGGATATACAGAGTATGGTATAGTGTAATTACAAATTTAGCAACTTAAAGGAGAATTCCAGCCTGAGCTTGTTTGGCTGGACTTTTCCTATGGGTCACAGGAGTGCAATTCGTTTTTAACTCCTGTGACCCGTTTTCAGCAGAGAGCAGACTGAAGACCGCTCTTTTGCTGACATCACCAATATCAGTCCAGGCACCGCGTCATCCTGACTCTGGGAGTCTGGATCCGCCAGGTGCCTGGACTGATGGGCGTCCGGTCTCAGCCTCTCAGCGAGCTGCTGAGAGGCTGAGATGGCCCCTCCCCGCCCTTCCACAGCTCAGCGCTCCAATGAGCTTGGAGGAGCAGAGCAAGAGAGCTGCTGATTGACAGGCAGCAACTCTCCACTCGGGAGATGAGAGAACTGAGCCATCGGCTTGGTTCTCAGTGCAGAGACGCCAGGGGACAGATGCCGAATCGGGCTGAGGAAAGAAGAAATTGCACAGTGACTAATATTGCCTTGGTAAAACATAAAGCAGCATAATGATAACATACAGTTACAGAAGATTATTAAAAGGTAAGTGGCAACAACATTGAGAAGCACCATAATATCTGACTACAACTTAGAACAACACAACTCGTGGAGGTTGATTCTGGATGAATCTGCATTGGAAATTAGATTACCTGATGATTTTGTGCCAACTGCTTCCACGTGTGCCGGCAATTATGCATGCATGCTGACTTTGCGTATTTAATTAATGAATTAAGATTCTAGAATAACTTGATGATTGTGCATTAATCATAGCAACATCTTTGCAAAATGTGTAACATGTTTTCCACCAATTAGCCAAACCTTTTTTTCCCCTGTACAATAATATTTGGGTGTGCCAATCCCTGCTCTTTTCATTACTGTTGTTTCAGTTTGCAGTATAATGAACTGGTACTTCAAGTCCTCTAGTTGTTCACTATGTAAAAACAAATTAAATAAATCGATATGAACAAAGTCTGGAGGCTGCCTCTTTTATGGCGGTGTCTGGTGTCATTACTTTTGGGCCATATATCCAGAACAAGCATTGATTTCAGAATTCCTTATCTGTATGTTTATTTTAGGTCAAAGACTCAACTCCTGTAATTTCAATAATAATGATCACCTGGTTTTGTATGGGACTTACCGGTATGTTAAATTTAGGGAAAACCTTTACAATTTTTATTTTAACCACTTCAATACAGGGCTTTTTGTACCTATTCAATACCGGGCCTATTCTATCACTTCTCTCCTACATGTACAAATCATCATTCTTTTGCTAGAAAATTACTCAGAACCCCCAAACATTATATATGTTTTTTTAGCAGACACCCTAGGGAATAAAATGATGGTCATTGCAACATTTTTTCTTGCATGATATTTGCGCAATAATTTTTCAAACGCCTTTTAAAAAAAAAAAAAATGGTTTCATGAATTAAAAAATAACAAAACAGTAAAGTTAGCCCAATTTTTTGGGAAAATATGAAAGATAATGTTACGCCGAGTAAATAGATACCTAACATGTCACGCTTTAAAATTGTGCACACTCATGGAATGGCGCCAAACTTCGGTACTTAAAAATCTCCATAGGCGACGCTTTAATTTTTTTTACAGGTTACCAGGTTAGAATTACAGAGGAGGTCTAGTGCTAGAATTGTTGCACGCGCTCTAACGCACGCGGCGATACCTCACATGCGTGGTTTGAACGGCGTTTACATATGTGGGTGACTTACGTGTGCATTCGCTTCTGATCGCGAGATACTGGGGACAGGGGCGTTTTAAATTTTTTTTTTTTATTATTATTTATTTATTTTTTTTACTTATTTATTTATTTTTTTACAATGATTTTACTTTTTTTTTTTTTGATCACTTTTATTCCTATTACAAGGAATGTAAACATCCCTTGTAATAGGAATGTGTGTGACAGGTTCTCTTTATTGAGAGATGCGGGGTCAATAAGACCCCACATCTCTCCTCCAGGCTGGAAAGCATGAGATCAGTGAAAATTTTTTCACTGATCTCATACTTACAGCCGCAATGGCGGCTTTGTTTACATTTGAGGCCCGGGCGTGACGTCATCACATCGCGCCCGGGCCTCCGACGATCATATGCTCATCACGTGACCCCACCAACGACGCCGGAAGATTCGCTCCGGGTCCCCGATCACACGGGGAGCCCGGAGAAGCACCGGATGGCGGCGGGAGGGGGCGGATGTCCCCTCCCGCCGCCTGTAAGAACGATCAAGCGGGGGAACCGCCACTATGATCATTCTTATGGTGCGCAGAATCGCCGGCACTTCAAAAGGATATCTGAATGATGCCTCTAGCTGCAGGCATCATTCAGATATCCCCCTACAAAGCCGAGGACGTCATATGACGTCCACCCAGGATGGGAGATCCCATCTGTGGACGTCATTTGACTATGGCTGGGTAGGGAAGTGGTTAAAAAAAGTAAAAAATAAAAATTGAAACATGAGTATTTAAATGAAAAACTGTCCTTTGCCATTCCAAAATATTTCAGGGAAATGTTTTTTTTTTTTTTAGTGGGTCCAAATTAAACTCATATGCTTCATAAATATTAAAATTGGTAGTAAACCGCCAGCAATTTATTTTCTTTTTTTTTTAACCTGTAAGGCAAAAGTTACAATGTGCCAGTATGCGATGCATACTAGCACATTATGTGAAACTTACCTTAAAACGAAGCCCTTCCAGCGGCGAGCTGTCACTGCTGACAGGGCCTCCATCTTCACCCGTTCTTCCTTACGGGTTTGTGGACTCCAGCTGGGTGAGTGGCCGGAACCATAATGACGTCACTTCCGTGCATAAGCGTGGGAGCCGCCATTTACGTTTACGGTTGTCACCTGTGATGTTACTGGCTGCATATACAGTAAATGTCTCCTAAACAGTGCACGTTTAGGAGATACTTACAGTACCTATAGGTAAGCCTTATTATAGGCTTACCTATAGGTAAAATTCTTGTGTGGGAGTTTACTCCTACTTTAAAAAAAGTGTTTTAACCACTTGCCGACCGCCTCCAGTAGATATACGTCGGCAGAATGGCACGTACAGGCACATTAACGTACCTGTACGTCCCCTTTAAATGCCTGACGTTGGGGTCGCGCGCGCCACCGGCGGCGCACTCGCGACCCTGCTGCCTTCCCATGAGTCGAACCGCGGGTCCCGCGGACTCGATCACTGCGGGAATCCCCGCGATCCTCTCACGGAGGCATAGAGCAGGGAGATGCTTGTGTAAACAAGCATCTCCCTGCTCTGCCTAGTGACAATGACACGGATCTCGGCTCCGTGTACTCGGAGCGGAGATCGGTGTCATGTCACACAGAGCCCAACCCCCCCTCAGTTAGAAACACTCATCAGGGCACACTTAACCCCTTTAACGCCACCTAGTGGTTAACCCCTTCACTGCCAGTGTCATTTTCTAAGTAACCAGTGCATTTTTATAGCACTGATCGCTGTGAAAATGACAATGGTCCCAAAAATGTTTAAAAAATGTCCGATGTGTTCCGCCATAATGTGGCAGTCACAAAAAAAATCACTGATCGCCGCCATTACTAGTAAAAAAATTAAAATAATAATAAAAATGCCATAAAACTATCCCCTATTTTGTAATCGCTATAACTTTCGCGCAAACCAATCAATAAACGCTGATTGCGGTTTTTTTTACCAAAAATATGTAGAAGAATACGTATCGGCCTAAACTGAGGAAAAAAACATTTTTTTATATATTTTTGGGGGATATTTATTATAGCAAAAAGTAAAAAATATTGCATTTTTTTCAAAATTGTCGCTCTATTTTTGTTTATAGCGCAAAAAATAAAAACCGCAGGAGGTGATCAAATACCACCAAAAGAAAGCTCTATAAGTGGGAAAAAAAGGATGTCAATTTTGTTTGGGAGCCGCGTCGCAAGACCGCGCAATTGTCAGTTAAAGCGACGCAGTGCCGAATCGGGGCCTGGTCTTTAACCAGCCAAAATGATCCGGGGCTTAAGTGGTTAAAATGGGCAGTGAGATGGTAACATCTATTCTATAACTAAAACCCGACAATGTAAATTTTTACTTTATCAGAATGGATTTTTTATACTCGAAAAAGAGATAAAATGAAATGAAGGAGATAAAATTAAAATTTCAACAAAGAACGCTTAGAAATGTAGTTTTCACTTTTTAATAAATAGATCCTTGTGTGGGGTGGAGGCTTAATCACCCTTTAAGTGTAACTGAACCCAAGAAGAAAATGGTTAAATGATACAGTGTACCAGTCTGTAGTGACTGCATTAGTTCTCTTTTCCCTATTTTCACATGGCGATCCTGCCATTTAAACAGTTCCTGTTCTAGAGGAACACTGCTTACTCACAATATTGTATCTATGGGGGACCAGTGTTGTCACCCTAGGACAGGACTCCAGAAACCTCCCACTCTCCTTCACAACATAGAAGAAGTCAATGTAAATGATAAGACAGCAGCACAGACAGAGAGTGCTGGAAGATATTAGCTGACAAGATTTCTGGCTGAATCAACGTGTATTTTTAAATGCTTATTTGTTAGAAATGTCGTTTTCACCTGATGATTAAGACCCCTTTAGTGTATGGGTGCAGTTTAAAAAGTGCATTACCTTTTAAGGATGGATGAGTGAGTTTGGGGTGGAGGAAGTTGACTGACCTGCACAGAGTCCTGACCTCAACCTGACAGAACACCTTTGGGATGAATTAGAGCAGAGACTGCGAGCCAGGCCTTCTCGTCCAACATTAGTGCCACATCAGAGCCTGACCTCACAAATGCACTTCTGTGTCCCATAGACACACTCCTAAACCTTGTGGACAGCCTTCCCAGAAGAGTTGAAGCTGTTATAGCTGCAGAAGGTGGGCCAACTCAATATTGAACCCTACGGACTAAGACTGGGATGCCATTAAAGTTCATGTGTGTGTAAAGGCAGGCGTCCCAATACTTTTGGTAATATAGAGTAGCTAAATGAATCAATGGTGAGGCATTTTGAGAGGCAAAAATTACTCCTTGATCAAGGAACCCATAGCAACCTCTGGAGGAACCCTAGGGTTCCATTAAACCCTGCTTGAGAAGCCCTGCCCCAGCACAACAAAACACTCCCTCTCTCCTGTTCTCTGTAACATAGAGGGTAGAGTTTTTTTATTCTTTATTTAAAGTGGATGTAAAGCCACTCTCATCCTTTCTAAACTACTCCCATTGTGCTGATCTATAAGGATATAGATGCCTCCTGCATGTATCCTTATCTGTCAAATGTCTCCCCTCTGTCTGTTATAAGAACTGAAAAACTGCAGATTCTGTGGGTGGATCTGTTGTCTGGAGCTCAGTGGGTGGAGTCGTGATGTCAGTAGACTCCCCGCCCACCTCTACACTCCCCTTGTCAACATGCATTTTCTCTTGTGTATTCCTTCTGCTATGATCACTAACATCCAGTCAAAATCCAGAAAAGTTACCACATGACTTCAGAAAAGGAGTGGGGGTGGGAATTAAAAAAT
Organism: Rana muscosa; assembly: GCA_029206835.1. Lineage (NCBI taxonomy): Eukaryota > Metazoa > Chordata > Amphibia > Anura > Ranidae > Rana > Rana muscosa. Next base: position 81,912,823 of record CM055125.1, on the reverse strand, counting down.
AATGCCTGTCTAAAGCTAGTGCACGAGATATGTAAATAACCTGTCACTAAAAGCAAGGGGGCAGAACGGACAAAAGGTAACTCTGTCCGTCTGTTTTATCTCACTGAACAATAAAAGAGGATTGCTCAGAGCTGGATTAACTCTTTGTGGCAAGACCTGGCACAAATGATAGGAAATCTTATACACTACATTGTGACAGCAAAAAAAAAATAAAAATAATAATTTCGGGTTTACATCCACATTAAAGTATCCGGCATACACAGAGCAGTGAATCACATTAGAACGATACAAGCATGAAGTGACCCCAGAGAGGTCCTGAACAACAGGAGACACAATATCAGTTATAGCTAACGTGAAGTGCAGACATGACCTTTCTGGTATACCCAGCAACAAGAAAAACAACTGGGCTTAAAGTGGAGTATGAGGGGCCACCTCTCTTGGATCCGGTTGTCGCTGCCCCATGAATGAACAGAATAAAGCATTTTTCACATTAAGTCAAGTGAAAGGATAAGGTAAGGACTAGCGAGAGGAAGGGGTGAGAGAGGAACAGTCGGGGGGTAAGAATAGTGGAGTTGTCGGCGGAGGGGTGAAGGAGGGACATTAGTAGACTAGACTAATGCCGCGTACACACGATCAGAATTTTCCGACAACAAATGTTCGATGTGAGCTTTTGGTCGGATATGTGTAGGCTCCATTGGACATTTGTTGTCGGAATTTCCGACAACAAATGTTTGAGAGCAGGTTCTGATTTTTTCCAGCCCTCCTCTGGTCCTCCTCCAGACCCCTACTTTCTGCTTTCAAGCAATGCATCCAGCTTCTTCCCAGCAGCAGCTTAAGGAAAAGGGGGGTGCACTGTGATGTAAGGGAGAGTGGGAGACTCAACTTTTGATGGTGGGGCGCCTCTTGACATCTAATGTAAAGGGGAGGGGATGCGCTGAACATCCAATCTTACAGATACAACCGGCCCTTTTGAGGACAATTATAATGCTGATGCGGCCCGCGATGAAATTGAGTTTGACACCCTTGGTTTAGGAGATATCCCCTGTCCACTGCATGTGCCAATATCATCAGCACATGCGCACTAGAGAAAACTGAAGAAATGGCACGTAAGTGCCATTGCTTCAGTCAGTGTGCCGTTACCGGCGGCTCCCGCGCGCATGTGCGGGTGTGACGTCATCGCAGCTCCGGCCAATCACAGCGCTGGAGCCGCGATACCCGGAAGTAACCCCCGGGAGAGATGTCGCCGGCCGGAGGGGGGGTACGAGGACTGCTGCGGGGGCTTCGATGTAAGGTAAGTATTTCATAATGAGCTAGTATGCTATCCTAGTATGCTACAGAGTTTACAACCACTTTAAGATACTTCCCACGGGTTAAATACTTCTGCAGGAAAGCTGACGTTGCAGCTTTTCTCATTAGAATACTGAGAATGCATCAGGTGGTTATAATAAACACTGACCTTACCATTCAGAGTCCGCAAAGAAAATTGTGAAATAAACAGCTATTTCAACTATTTCTTCAGAGCAGAAAAAATAGGGGTCTGCTACTGCTACTGATCATCCAGAGGGGATTATTTTCTTTCTCAACAAAAGTGGGGTTAACCGGGGTATACATAGACTGAAAATCAGCCAGTTCAGCAGGAACCAGCTGAATTTCATTCTGTGTATACCCCTGTCTGTTCAACATAGGTTGTCTGTTTACATAGGTTGGACTTGATGGACTTGTGTCTTTTTTCAACCTCACCTACTATAACTATGTAACAGAAGCTGGTCTAATGTCAAACAATCCTGCTGGGAATCAGCATTCAATCAACGCTAGCAGCCAAGGACTGCAGCAAAGATCAGTGTACTCTGACAGTAGCGGAGTCCCCACTGTCATAATACAATAGGGCAGCAGGAGAGATCTCCGTGTCCACATCGCTTGCGTAGATGTGGGAATCTGTTTTTTTTTTTCTGTTCATTCCGTTGATTCAACAGAGATCAAACTCAAAGGGGTTGATTTACTAAAACTGGAAAGTACAAAATCTGGTGCAGCTGTGCATAGTAGCCAATCAGCTTCGAACTTCAGATTATTCAATTAAAGTCGCGTCCACACGATCGGATTTTCCGCAGACAAAGCGTCGGACTTTTGTCCGAAGGGCGTTGGCCAGGAACTTGTCTTGCATACAAACGGCACACAATTTTCGGCCAACAAACACGAACGTAGTGATGTACTACGTGGTTTTTCAGCTCTTTAGCACCACCCTTTGGGCACCTTCTGCTAATGTTGTGTTAGGTGAGCATTGGTTCCGAGCATGCGTGTGTAGCGATACCTTCAACTAAGAAGGCCGCAGAATTAGATTTGGGCCCTGAGTACAGCTCCGCCAACCCCCTGCAATAGGCTCTACCCCCTACTGGCACAGCTAGTACTAACAATCATGTAATTATCTTATGCAGTATAAATAACTGAGCATTAACACAGTAATGAATTGTAATAGGTATAGGTTTTACTTAATCTCTTTATAAGAATAAGGGGTAACATAAATCACAGTTCCGAATAATCACTCAAAAGGGCAGCGTCCTGCCACTCTAGCACACTATGAAGTTAACACACACAACAGGTGCGCCACACGGGCGACCGTCAACTAAGTGCCCTGTGGCGCAGTAATTAAACACACTAGAAACCCCATCAGGCCTGGTTCTAATATTTAACTTAGTCCTTCTTGTTCTTCACCGGCAGGTCTGTAATGGTGGTGCACTTTAAACAGAGTATAAACTTTGTAATCCAATAGGGATAGGAACTTGGCTAAATAAACAGCAGGCTCAGTTCTGCCAAGGCTCTTCAATAATAGTACCAAAATAACTCGTAGGCCACGGCAGTCTATAGGCCTATATGAAGTGACAGTATCTTAGTTGGGCATCAGCCCTCTCATCCGCCCGGACTACGGTCTCAGTCTGGGAAACTTCCACCGACTGTGTCCACACACACGCTCAGTCTCTCCAGCGATCGGGTCCCCGATCCAACAAGGCTGTAGCTGAGCGAAGTCAGATGCCACGAGGCTCGCAGAGGGGGTGGAAGGCTCTTTGGTGCTGAGCAAGGCCTCAGGCTTCAGGCCTTGCACTCCGACACATCCGCACAGGAGGATCAGGCTGTGAAGTCTCGTGTCCCAAAGAGGCCGAGCCCAGCCTCGCCTCCTTCTTTTATATCCCCTCCCATGAGTCTCTGCGGTGGGAACATATGAAGAATGTGGTTCTGGGTGATGTAGTCTCTCTCTCTCTCTAGCAATGTATTTTCTATACTTCCTCCTGACTCACCTCTCACCTAGAACTTCTTGTCTCCAGGCATTAAAGGGGAACACCCCGCTACACACTCCCCCCACTTGAACTCTTTGGTCCCCAAAGATAAACTTTAATAAAAACTATGTACAACTCTAGACAATTCTGAAAACGATGTTGGCATAGGGGATTCCCACCAAAACTGAGGGGGAGAATTCCCTTGTCCACAGGTCACATTATCATGGGTGGCCTGCCTAACTGTGCCAGAGAGTGAGCTGGGGTTGCCCTCCACCAAATGGACAGTGGAGGGATCTGGATTCTCAGCATTCCTCCTAGCAGTAACTACAGAGTCTTCTGAGCTGTTCCCCATTTGTGGGTAGGTCAGCTTCTTAGGAGGCCGGATGACTCTTCGAGCCCTTTGCTCTCTTGGGATTTCTGGCTCTGGCGCCACAGGCTCCTCTTCCTCTGAGCAACTATCATGGGCATCTCCCCAGTAATCTGTTGAAGGACTAGATGGGATGAACTCTGTGGCTTCTGGGTTCAGTGTTCCATCTGTGGTGTCTTCAGTGGTTGGAAGATCTATGGTAGAAGTTCCTGGAGTTGGGGAAGGCCACAGCCAATCAAGTTCTCCCTCCTCACTTCCACTAAGTTGAGAGGCCTCTCCATCTTCAGCTCGGGAGGTCTGCGACCGAGTGTTCGGCCTAGGAGTATCCAGGATAGAGGCCGGTTCAGGGGAGTCTCCCACGGGAGGTATTCTAACTGCCTCAGCAAGTGGGAGAAGGTGGTTTCGATGCCACGTCTTCAGTGGGCCTACCTTTCCCTCTGGCTTCAACGTATAGACAGGTAGGCCCGACAACTTCCTGCAGATGACATAGGGTTCAGATCTCCATCTGTCTGCAAGTTTGTGCTTTCCAGGGACCCCCAGATTGCGTAACAGTACTCGATCCCCGGGCTGTAGGTCTTGTACCCGGACCTTCAAGTCGAAGTTTCTTTTATTTCGAGCTCCCCTTTGATCTGAGGCCGCTTGAGCTTGTTCATAGGCTACTTTCAGGCTATGTCTGAGCCTGTCCACATATCCTTTGTGGGATGTGGCTGAAGAATGGTCCAGAGAGGTGCCAAAGGCCAAGTCCACCGGTAGTCTCGCTTCTCTCCCAAACATGAGTCGATATGGGGAGTAGCCTGTAGCATCACTGATGGTGCAGTTGTAAGCATGTACTATGGCTGCTATGTGTTGGCTCCAATTTTGCTTTTTCTCGCTTTTCAGAGTCCCCAACATGTTGAGCAAGGTTCGGTTAAACCTTTCCGGCTGAGCATCTCCCTGTGGATGGTAAGGTGTAGTTAGAGTCTTCTTGATTCCCAAAGAATCCAGGAGCTTCCGGATCAGTTTACTCTCAAAATCCCTCCCTTGATCTGAATGCAGTCGCTGTGGCAGCCCATAATGGACAAAGTACTTCTCCATAAGTACCTTGGCTACGGTGGAGGCCTTCTGGTCTTTGGTGGGGAAAGCCTGGGCATACCGGGTGAAATGGTCGGTTATCACCAGAACATTTCCTAGTCCACTCAGGTCGGGTTCGAGGCAGAGAAAATCAATGCATACCAGATCCATTGGGCCTTGACTCTGTAGATGGCCCATTGGGGCAGCTTGATGGGGTAAAGTCTTCCTCTGGATGCATCGTGCACATGAGTGGCAGTACTCTTCTACCTCTGCCCTCATGCAGGGCCAATAGAAACGACTCCTGACAAGTTGGAAGGTCCTTTCAGCCCCTAGGTGGCCATGATTGTCATGCAGGGCAATTAGAACAGTCTCTCGATGTTTCTCTGGGAGGAACAGTTGCCATTTATCTTCTGAGTCATCAGAGGGGCCCCTTCGGTAGACCACTCCCTGATGTACCTGTAACCTGTCCCACTCTTTCCTCAGCAGGCGAGCTTCTTTTGAAGGTTGACGCATGAGTCTGTTTGGATCCTGATTCTCCAGGGCCTCCAGGACCAATCTCCCCATGGGGTCTTCCAATTGGTCACACCTCAACTCCTTCTTGGACAGTCTTGGCAGGTTGTCCTCTCCCAGTTGAGCTACTCCACAGTAGTGTTTGGGGACTCCCACCATGGTAATTCCTATTTCCTCTGCTCTGGAGCCTCCTCGGGCTTGGAATTCAGCTCCTTGACAAAGGGCCCGCACCCCGTCCGGTGCCACCAGGGTCCAATCTTCTACGTCATTGGTGAGAGAATGAGATCTCCTGGACAGAGCGTCTGCATCTCGATTCCCAGCCCCTGGCCTATACTTTAGGCTGAAGTTGAATCCAGAAAGTGCGGCCAGCCACCTGTGTCCAGTGGCGTCCAGCTTGGCCGTGGTGAAAAGGTAGGTAAGGGGGTTGTTGTCGGTCTTCACAGTGAACTCTGCCCCATACAGGTAGTCTTTTAGCTTGTCTACTACCGCCCATTTGAGGGCCAGGAATTCCAGCTTGTGAGTGGGGTAGTTCTTCTCAGAGGGGGTCAAGCTCCTGCTCACATAGGCAACAGGCCGTTGTTGCCCTTCGTGTTCTTGATAAAGTACTCCTCCCAGACAGTCATGACTAGCATCTACATGTAGTTCATAGGGCTTGGTTGGGTCTGCATAGGCCAAGACTGGGGCAGTGGTTAGGCTCTCCTTTAATGCCTGGAAGGCCTCTTCACACTTCTGGTTCCACTGATCTCTGACTGACTCTCCCGGCTTCCTGGGCCCTGAGTTGTCCTCTTCCCCCTCGGTCTTGAGTAGTTCATTCAATGGTCTGGCAATTCGGGCGAATCCTTCCACAAACCTCCTGTAATAGGAGCAGAATCCCAAGAAGGATCTGAGTTCTGTTACTGTGGTGGGTCGTGGCCAGGAGGTAACTGCCTCCAATTTCTCAGGGTCTGTGGCCACCCCTTCTTCCGACACTATGTGCCCCAGATAGTTCACAGAAGACTGGTAGAACCGACACTTCTCAGGCGAAAGCTTGAGTCCTTCCTCACTGAGTCTTCTCAACACTTTTTCCAGCCTCTTTTCATGTTCTTCCAAGGTTCTTCCAAAGACAATGACATCGTCTAGGTATACAAGGACTTCAATAAGGTTCATGTCTCCTACAGTCTTCTCCATGAGACGTTGGAAAGTCGCTGGGGCTCCAGACAGACCTTGGGGCATCCGGTTGAATTCAAAGAACCCCACTGGGGTTATGAAAGCTGTCTTCTCCCTGTCTTCTGGGTGCATAGGGATCTGATAGTACCCACTCTTGAGATCCATAACGCTGAACCATTTGGCCCCAGACAAGCTCTGTAGGGCATCCTCTATCCTCGGAGTGGTGTATTGGTCGGGTATGGTTCTCCTGTTTAGAGTCCTGTAGTCGATACAGAGCCTCAATGACCCATTCTTCTTTCTGACCACCACTATGGGAGAGGCATAGGGGCTTCTGGACTCCCGTATCACACCAGTCCTCTTGAGTTCTGCAAGTTGTTCCCTTAGATCCTCCAGATCTGCTAGGGGGACCCGCCTGACCCTCTCTCGGAAGGGCTTGTCTTCCTGGAGGCGGATCCGATGGGTGGCACTCCTTGCACACCCCACATCGAACTCATCCTTAGAGAAGATCTTCTCCCATCTATTCAACTGGGCCTTGGCTCTCTCCTTCCAAGCTCCTGGCAGATTCGGGTTTTCCATGGACAACTTCTCCCAAGCATCTCCTCCTTCACCTGTCCTCTTCACCTCTGATAGGGTAACAGGGGCCGCAGGGCTCACCTGGCCTAGCAGCATTCTGGCTGGGATTTCCATGGGGTCTCTGGTAGTGTTCCTAACACTCACTGGAACTCTACAATGGGCCTTCTTCAGGACCTTCAGCGGAATCACTTCCGGTATCACTTCCAGACCCGAGGACTCACCCCTTGGGTCTGACTCCAGCACGACAAAGGGACCAGGCTGCTCCCAAGTAAGCTTCACAGTGGCTCTGAGACAGGTTACTTCGCCGGGCTGCAACACTACCCCTTCTCTTCCAAGTCTCCACACCTTCCCTATCCCCTCTCCAGGGGTCTCCTGCTCTTGGACCAGCCGTTGGTAGGCCGTCTTCAGCATGGGATGGATCTTGGTGGCTGCTCGCCCCTCTTCTTTCACTAGAGGGGTCAGGAGTCTTCGGACCAGGTCCGTGTTCGTCCCTATTATAAGGGAATTCTTGTTGGCTCCAGGCAGCCTAGGGCACACGACTGCCAGGGTGTCAAACACTTCGGCCTTCCCAGCCACGGATGGGTCAAAGGTCATCTTGATGGGAAGGTAGCCGTCATAAGGGAAACTCTGGGTCCCAATTCCCCATATTTCCAGCCCTTCTATCTTCTGGATGGGCAGATGACTCAAGTGCCTATCGTAGAAGTCCCGGTATAGTAGGGTCACTTGTGCCCCGGTATCCAAGAGGGCCCTGGTGTAGACTCCCTCCACTTGAACGGGCACTATAGGGGATGGGCCCACCAGCCTCTCCGGATATGGCCCGGCAGAGGTCGCCTTCTTCAGACCTTTTCCTTTTGGACTCTCTCTTGTCCTATTCCCTTTGGACTTGAACCTTTCTTGAGCCTGGTATGCATTGACTTCCCTCCTTTTTATGGGTGTAGGAACCCGCTGAGGGATGCTGTTATTTTTCTTAGGTTTGCACCCCCTCTGGGGAATGCTGTGCCCCTTCTCAGGGGTCTTGCCCCCTTTCTCTGGGGTGTATCTCTGTTGGGGAATGTTGTGTTTCCTCTGAGGTGTTTTATTTCCTCTCTTCTTCTGCTTTTCATTCAGTTTGGAGCTCACTGAAGATGATGGGCACCCGGTTGACTCCTTCACCGGGGCCCTCTGAAGTTTTCCGCCGGCTGGCGGTTATTTGTCTTTTTCTTCCTGGGACTGGAACATATGTTTGCAAAATGACCAATCCCTCCGCAGTTGTAACAAATCACCTCTTCTTCACGATCCTGTAGAGAAGCGGGCGCTGAGGTATTCGGGAACAACTCCTTTCTTGGACTTTTCTTTTCTGGTTTCCTTTGATCTTTCTCCATCAAAGAGGTCAGTATCTCCAACACTTGGGACATCTGCGATTTCAGGGTGTCCACTTCTGCATCTCTTTCGGGGGTCATGGCCGGGCTGACCATCACCACCAGAGGTTTGGTTGGCTCAAATGGCGGTTCCCTCTTTTTCTCCTCCCACATGGCCTCTTCCTCTCTGACCATTCGAATGAGGTCAGGGTATTCCAGGTTCTTCCCGTCCTTTCGGGTGCGCAGCGCCAATGCAATAGGATCCAGGGGCTGAGCTCCCCTCAACATCTGCTGAGCCCGGGCCTCGTCTACCTTCCCTGGGTCGATCCCCTTCTTCAGAATGATTTTATGCAGGATCTCATCTAGACGTCCCATATATTCTGACAGTTTCTCTCCTGTTTTCTGGTAGCAGTGCTCCAGCTGATAGGTGAGCTCGGTAACTTTTTCTGTCCCACCGAACACATTCTGCAAGATGTCCAAGTAGTCCTGTGAAGTACAGTCTTTCCTGCTCATCTTCAGGTTGCGTATGGCATCCAGAGCAGGCCCCTTCAGACTTTCAGCGATTCGCTGTTTCTTGCTGCGTTCTGGAACTTCCCATTCCTCTAAGGCCTGAGTGGTGCCATCTAGCCACTCCTCAAATCCTTCTTCCCCTGAGGGCACAGGTTTTCTCCCTGAGAATATCCGGAGCTTTCTGTACCCCGACATTGGGTAATCTGTGGGATTCTTCTTGCACTGGGCCACAATCTCTCCCAGTACAGCGCATAGTTCTGTGCTAAGGGTGGCCGGTGATGATCTGGGACTCTGTGTATCCTCCTGCTCTTGTGCCTTAGGGGATGGCGGGGGAGATATCTGTGGAGATGATGACTTTCTTATTTGGAACCGATCTCCCTTATGTGGCAGCGCATGTGTCAGATGGTAGGTCTGCCCATCCATAGCTTGTATGCTCTGGCTCTTAAAATGCTCTGGAATTTCGTCTTTCCACTCTATTAATGCATATGTACACGAAGCATGTGGTCTCACATCCATCACCCATGATTTCTGGCATGGTGATAGGGATGTCATTAGCTGCTTTATCGCATCTCTTTGCCAGATCCCCGGGAGTTCAATAACTGCCGCCGCGGCCGGATCTGCGCCAGCCATTGTGTATCACTGTCCTACTTCTAGCGGGTCGATGCCGGTCTTTTGGCGTGTTCGCTTGCTGTATCAGGATCCCGGACGAGAACCCCCACGTGTAGCGATACCTTCAACTAAGAAGGCCGCAGAATTAGATTTGGGCCCTGAGTACATCTCCGCCAACCCCCGGCAATAGGCTCTACCCCCTACTGGCACAGCTAGTACTAACAATCATGTAATTATCTTATGCAGTATAAATAACTGAGCATTAACACAGTAATGAATTGTAATAGGTATAGGTTTTACTTAATCTCTTTATAAGAATAAGGGGTAACATAAATCACAGTTCCGAATAATCACTCAAAAGGGCAGCGTCCTGCCACTCTAGCACACTATGAAGTTAACACACACAACAGGTGCGCCACACGGGCGACCGTCAACTAAGTGCCCTGTGGCGCAGTAATTAAACACACTAGAAACCCCACCAGGCCTGGTTCTAATATTTAACTTAGTCCTTCTTGTTCTTCACCGGCAGGTCTGTAATGGTGGTGCACTTTAAACAGAGTATAAACTTTGTAATCCAATAGGGATAGGAACTTGGCTAAATAAACAGCAGGCTCAGTTCTGCCAAGGCTCTTCAATAATAGTACCAAAATAACTCGTAGGCCACGGCAGTCTATAGGCCTATATGAAGTGACAGTATCTTAGTTGGGCATCAGCCCTCTCACCCGCCTGGACTACGGTCTCAGTCCGGGAAACTTCCACCGACTGTGTCCACACACACACTCAGTCTCTCCAGTGATCGGGTCCCCGATCCAACAAGGCTGTAGCTGAGCGAAGTCAGATGCCACCAGGCTCGCAGAGGGGGTGGAAGGCTCTTTGGTGCTGAGCAAGGCCTCAGGCTTCAGGCCTTGCACTCCGACACATCCGCACAGGAGGATCAGGCTGTGAAGTCTCGTATCCCAAAGAGGCCGAGCCCAGCCTCGCCTCCTCCTTTTTATATCCCCTCCCATGAGTCTCTGCGGTGGGAACATATGAAGAATGTGGTTCTGGGTGATGTAGTCTCTCTCTCTCTCTAGCAATGTATTTTCTCTACTTCCTCCTGACTCACCTCTCACCTAGAACTTCTTGTCTCCAGGCATTAAAGGGGAACACCCCGCTACACGTGTTTGGACTTTGGACTTTTGTCTGACGAACTTGTGTACACACGATTGGAAAATCTGACAAAAGACCGTTGTCCGCGGAAAACTTTAAAGCCTGCCATCCAACATTTGTCCGCGGAAAGTCTCATAACAATTGTCCGAGGATGGAGCGTGCAAACGGTCGGATTTTAGGCCAACAGTCTGTCAACACACAATTCCGTCGGAAAGTCCAATCGTGTGTACGAGGCTTTAGACAAAAAACCTAGAGTTGCACCAGATTTTACACTCTCCAGTTTTCGTAAATCAACCCCAAGCCAGGTCATTTACAAAACAAAAGGGACCAAGAAAAAGAAGTTCATTTTTACAGTTTACATATCTAAATGGCTTCTGAAATCATCCCTAGGAGAAGCAGGAAGTGCTGGACTGCAGAGAGGAATGTCTGTATAATCCCAGTTTACAATAAAGAAACCAGATTTGTTTCTGTTACCTAATCTCCTCTTTAATTGTCTCGCCATCTCCTCCCATTCTAAATATTTTCTATGAGTAGGTAAATTAATATAACAAGTCATCTTAACGAAAAAATAAATAAAATATCTGTAATCGCCTGTCTAATTATACACTTGTCTCAAAACAAATCCTCTTACACCTCCACTACGTAATTACAGTATTTCCTCCTTTCAGCTATTTTGGTTATAACTTTACTGAGTAGTAATTATAACAGCATAGTCATTGTACTTGTAGAATAAAAGCCTTTACTGGCAGTTGCCACCTCTCAGCCCAATGATGAAGGCAATAAGCAGCATACAGAGCTATGCATTTCGGTGCCACTACTTTATGTATCCAATAGGGGGGCTCCTTTTAGATGTTCAATTAATGTTAAGGAAAAGGTAAATGCTGGTGTAGCGCCCTCCTCACTCTCGCTCTAATATCAGCTCGTCTGTCTCTTGTCTAGGGGTACCTCAGAGGAGAGAGAGCGGGGTCACCACGCCAAGCCTTCACCGCAGATAGTTGTGTGGTGTAAGCAAAGTTCTTTTACCTCCAGGTCGGTGTTCTGCATCAGAGCCTCCACCTCCTTTGGAACAATGTCTGCCAGAAAATGAGCCCCACACCATTAAAGTCCAACACTCCTTTATTCTTCCGATAACAGAGTAATAGCCAAACAGTTGGACTCCTATGAGTAAAACGAACAAGGGAAGGGTGTGGGAACGAGTAGGCCCCAGACACAATGAACTCTCCACTTTCCTTCCTGAAAGTGGGTTGCGGTCTCCGAGCGAGGGGGGATTTCCTTCCAGGCGGTCTCCGATGGGAGGCTCACCCGTCACTGGCAATATGCTGCACCAGGTCTTCAAGCAAGTATCTCCCACCGGTCCATTACGCCTTCCGGATTCGGGTACCCACTCCCGGGGTTCCCTAGGACCTCCTTCCCTCGCGGAACTCAGTGGTGGGCACTGAGCTCCAGACCTCCATCCGAGTACCTCACCCCAGGCTAAAGGTGCCTGGGATGGAACACGACCTCCCAACGTCCTCTAGGCCTAGGCTGCCTAGGGAACCGACACGAACCACCGCCCTCAGGCTGAAGGTGCCTGGGATGGAACACGACCTTCGAACGTCCTCTAGGCCTAGGCCGCCTAGGACTTCAACACGACCACCGCCCTCAGGCTGAAGGTGCCTGGGACTCCGACCCCGTGACAAAGATGGCCGGCCCCTTTATACCCTCCCCCAGCAAGCACGGCGGGTTCCTCGCCCCACCATACCGCTGCCGAGAGAGGACAAAAAGGGGCACGGCCCACAGCAATGGTTCAACCCCAGCCCAAGGTGACAGCACCACCCGCTGGGCTGCAGAGAACTGCACATTACTGGTGTCTCTGCCAGGTTTAAAATACACCGGGAAAGTGCATGCCCGCTACACTGGCAATTTTCAAACAATTGTAACCACTTTCAAAAAGATTTTGATCTCTAATATGATCAAAAGTGAGAGAATAAAGGCAACTTATTGACTGTCAGTCTACAATCAGTTTAAAGGCCCGTACACACGATCCAATTTTATGGCCATAATTGTCTGATGGACGTGTTGTGTCAGATAATCCGACCGTGTGTATGCTCCATAAGACAATTGTTGGCTGAATTAACGACAACAAATGTTGGCTGTTCATGCTCACCAACTGTTGGGCAATAAATCTGTTATTTCGGTTTATCCGATCGTGTGTACACAAATCCGTCGGAAATGTATCTCCATTGAAATCGCCTATAAACAAAACGCAGCTAAATGCGAGTTACCGCGTTTAGACACGTTTGCATGCTGTTACAAGAATTTGGCATTTCAAATGCCAATAAACTTCTGTCATAAACGCAATTTTTTGCTTTAAAAAAAATGACACTAATCTCAACTGCCTCTAAACGACTATAAACTAATCAGTGTACATTGAAAGATAAGATAACAGAGGAGAGTTTGGGGGTTGCTGAAAAACCCCCAACTGTTCCTAAACATACATTTATCAGCAGCAGTGTACATGAGGCCTTATGCATTAATATTGATTCATACATTAAAAAAATATAGGGGATTAAATAGAAACAGGAAGTGAGGGGTGATCTCCCTAGCGGAGCCCTGGATAGCAGTAAAAAGCAAACAGGTATTCTGATCCATCCCCCCTACTTGACATACACGTTAAGAGACCCCAATTTATTCAGGCTCCTGTAAAATTTGCCTATGCATTGCCCCGTCTCCCCCTGACTCTGTGTAGGATAACTACCGTACTTGTTTGTTTATTCCTCACTACAGACTACCTCTTTGTGACTGCCAAGCCCAGAGTTCAGCTTGGCATGCAGTTCTGTGCAGTGCGATTCCAGCTCATTCATTTTAAATAGGTTGAAATCGCAGCGCACCACACCGCACCAAAAGTACTGCATACTTTTGGTGATGCACTGCAACCGGATCACATGGTAGTTTTGTACCATACAATCTGGTGCAGGCAAACACGCTGCTTTTACGACCTGCATTTTGGGTCTTGTTAACATTGCACTGACACCCGCTGTAGATCACAAGGGCAGTGCGCTCTGAATGCAGTGCGAGAAACACGCACATAACATGGATTACCAGCACTGTGTTCTAGTGTGAACGGGCCCATAGAGGTTTTTTTAAGGGATACAGGAGTTTACATGATGTAGCAAGGAGTTAAGTTTTAGAGTCAGGGTAACTTTAAAGCCTCGTACACACGATTGGATTTTCCGATGGGAATTGTGTGTTGACAGACTGTTGGCCTAAAATCCAACCGTTTGTACGCTCCATCGGACAATTGTTGAATTTTCTGCGAGCAAAGGTCTGTTGTCAGATTCAAGTCCGTCAGACAAAAGTCCAAAGTACAAACACGCATGCTCTGAAGCAATGCTCACCAAACACAACATTAGCAGAAGGTGCCAAAAGGGTGGCGCTCAAGAGCTGAAAGACCACGTAGCACGTCACTATGTTCGACAATTGTGTGCCGTTTGTATGCAAGACAAGTTCCTGGGAAACGCCCTTCGGTCAAAAGTCCAACGCTTTGTCTGCGGAAAATCCGATCGTGTGTACGAGGCTTTAGGGGTAAGGCTAGAAGTCAGGAATAACATAGTTATATTACAAATGTAGGAGTTTATACCTTTATTCAACTGCACTAACTGCAATAATACAATCCAAACACTAATACTATCCAAACACTAAAATAAAATTGTGGTAAGAAAGTCCACTTTAATTGTTGTAGATTGATTTTAGATGTTTCCCATCACCAGCAGGATCTGGTTAGGTAGGGGAATGTTTCTAAATGTGGAAACCATTTTAAATGAACTCAACTGGAAACAACAAGGTTGAGTATTTTCTTATCCAACATTTTTAACTGTGCATGCTAAATCATTTTCAGATGTAAGAATCCATAAAATGGCCCTGATTACACAGCATATACAATGAAAATACCCACAAATATATTTGGGAGTATATTGCCACTAAAGCCGCGTACACACGATCGGCTTTACCGATGAAAACAGTCTGATGGATTTTTTTCAATCGGACAAACCATCACATTGAAGTATTTAGAAAAATGGTACAAGATGATGTCAGAGATATGGAATATTCCAAGTACTCCTCCAGTCAACGTATATGGGAAGGGATAAAAAAATTTTTTCCATCGGTGTCAAAAAATAGAACATGTTTTAAATTTTTCTGATGGATAAAAAAACGATAGCAAATTCCGATCGTCTATGGGCAAGTCCATCGGTTAAAAAACCCACGCATGCTCAGAATCAAGTCGACGCATGCTCAGAAGCATTGAACTTCATTTTTCTCGGCTCATCGGAGTGTTTCACGTCACCGCGTTTGGAACGGTCGGTTTTTGGACTGATGGTGTGTAGGCAAGTCTAATGGAAGTCAGCTTCATCGGTTTTCCGATGGAAAAATCCATCGGTTTAAAAACCATAGGAAATCCGATCGTGTGTACAGGGCTTAAGTGTGAGTGGGTCTTTAATGCAGGTACATTTTTTGTCCTACAGGACCAGTACCAATCTACTACAGTCCCGATCCTGTACCTACATGACTTTTAAAAATGTGGCATGCACCCCGGCCAAAAAACTTTGTGAGTTGTGATATCACTTCCAGAACCACAAGAGGTACCTGGGATGGCACAGTTTACATAGAGAAAGACTACCGGCTGCTAAACATGCCTCTCTGTGTATATGCTCTGCCTGGAGGTTGATATACATAACCATATCTCATACATTGTCCCTATACAGAAAGGACAGAACTTGCCGAGCCTCTTGGCCATCATTGAGTTTGAGTTTAGGCCATCATGGAATTACTGTGTGACTGGTACCCCAGCCAATCGCCTTTACTTCTTGGTGGTGTGGCTTTTGATGACCCCAGCCTGAGTCTATAAAGACAGTTTCCTTGCCATACAGCATACCTCCCAACTGGCACGGATTGTGCGGGTTTTACCCGCAGAGGCTCCTCCTTCCCGCACTCCCGCGAGACTATTATGTTTCACGCACAGCAGGAAACATGAACAGAAGAAGAGGAGCAGCAGCAGCAGGTAAGAGCCCCCCCCCCACGCGATCGGCGCACTAGTATGCCCCCCCCCCCCCCGCTCAACAACTTTTTTTTTTGCAAGTCCTTTTTTGTGGCAATTCCCGTTTTTTTTTTTTTTGCCAATGTCCCGCACCCCCCCCCCAACCCCCCCCCCCCACCGCTCAACAACTCTGGTTGGCAGGGGAGAGGGGACATCAGAATGTCCTGCGAAGGGACTTTACAAAGTTGGGAGGTATGCATACAGTATACTGTCAATGTGCAAATTGTAGATAAGGAATAACTATAGCCATTGACAATTAGTTACTTAAGAGATTGATTCAAACAATTGCAATAGCATAGTTCAGAAAATTCTGAATTTGTTAACAATATATAACCAAACTGTCCTTTTTGAAAAATCGCAGCCCTTACTGTTTATTGGGTCCCATGCCTCCAACAATCATATACGTGTGTGGCTACTCCTCCTCTGCAAGTTCCAGCTGTTGATGTTGGGGGTAATATAGACACACAGTAGCAGGGTTTATGTTGCTGGTTTAGGAGACCAGCTAATCTTCATGCGGGCATTATCACAGCTTCAAAGACACAATTGTTAATAGGTTATATTAGGAGCCATTAAAGGGGTTGTAAAGGTTTGTTTTTTATTTTCTAAATAGGTTCCTTTAGACCCCATTCACACAGGGGCGACTCGTCAGGCGACTCAGCCGCCTGACAAGTCGTGTCCCGTTCTGTACAATGGAACCGTTCTAATAGGAGCGACTCAAGTCGCTCCGACTTAGAAAAAGGTTCCTGTACTACTTCAAGACGACTTCAGGGTGACTTTTATTGACTTCAATACAGAAGTCATTTTTGAAGTCACCTTTGAAGTCGTGTTCAGATCGCCCAGCACAGTCGCGGGACAAGTCGTGCCGCCACTGTGTTGGGAGTTAGTCACCGTGCTCGCCCCCTCCCTTGGGACTACATCCCTGCGGGGAGACGCTGCAACATTCACAGTGTCTCCCTGCAGGTATGGAGTCCCAAGGGAGGGGGCGAGCACGCTGACTAACCCCCAGCCAGAACGGCTCGGATGATGGGGGCAAGCTTACTGAGGAGGAACAGGAAGTGAGAAATTCAGACAAAGAAAAAAAACATTTAGAAGGGAAATCGAAGGAAAAGGTAAGTGAACCAACAATGCACTAGCTTAAAGGAGCCGATTTAGAAAATAAAAAACAAACCTTTACAACCCCTTTAAGGCCAGTCCCAGCAAGTGAGGAAGGGTTAGAATCTCTGTTATATTTTTATTGCTACGTGTGCCCCTATCAGGGAAATTTTCCCTCACTTCTTGTCCTAGTGACAACAAATATGTTAGATTTTAACAGCTCTGCTTTTAGACACTCTGGAAAGTTTTTGTTTGGACCAGAGGTAATTGAGAAAGAAGGTGGGGGGTCCTTGAACACTGTGAAATTTGTATCTATCCAATAGTGTTTTATAGAAGCATATGTGCTGTCAAGGATTTAAAAAAACACATTTAGTTTACCTTTCTGACTTGCCTAACATATAGTTGTCACCATGTAAAGCCTAGTACACACGGGCCGAATATCGGGTGACATAGGCCAGTTCAATAAAAAAAACGGCCAAAATTCGGCCCTTGTGTATGGCAGCTGGTTCAACAAAAGTCGGTTGTTTGGCTGGCTTCTATTGGACAAGCATGCTGGAAAACCAGCAGCCGACCGACTCCCGATCGGTGCTCTCATGGCTGAGAGAGCTGAGCGGAGTGTTCTAGCGGGGAGACTGTTCCCCTGTCAGAACACAATAGCTCAGCAGGGGAGATCTCTGTACTAACTTCTGATAATTAGTCTAGCGCTTCGTTCAACAAAAGCTTAGTGTGTTCTAGGCTTTAGTATATTATTCACTAGTACAAGGATGGTACCTATGTGTAGAAGGAATATTTAAAGCTACATACCTAATACATACCTCTTATGCTTCGGTGTGTAGGACCATTTCCAACATCAACGATGCTTCTTACTACGTATCCCTTTCAGCAGGCAGCAGTTCAATGTGTGGATTAATGTATGTGATGTCTATGTTCACCTTGTAAACATTTATAGGAAAACATCCCTAACCCATTACCTCACTCCACCCTGTGACCCGTGACGCTATCCCAATGGCTTGCTCACTACTTGGCTTACAACATTGAGAAGCTGCTCAGCTGGTTCATCCTGTCCATGAATATTATGCTGTAAATACTTGAAACTATGCTCATATATAATATCCTAAATGAGAAATATTAGAAATTGTAGAGTTGATAAATTACAGGAAGTGAATTTAATATAGCAGTGAAATGGTAATGATTATATGCACAATATAGTGCTAGAGTGACCAATCAGAGTGCAGGTATCTGTAGTCAGATCAGTAGATCCATTCTGAGTCAATGCGATTCAGCTAAGGGCCGGTCCACACCAGAATGCGGTACGGGAAAGGCACAGTCTGTGTGCATTTCACGCCCCATGGTGATTACACTGCCCTTGCGATCTGCATGTGGGTGGCAGCTTATGGTTAATGGCACCCCAAATGCAGATGCAAGACGCAGTGCATTTGCAGGCACCAAATTGCATGGTAGTGCAATACCATGTGGTTTGGTGCAGTGTGTTTTTAAAAGTAGTGCAAGCACTACTGTTCCCATGGTCTGGTGTGTTCTGCAGCCCATTTATTGAACGGGCACCGCAATGGAAAGTGTGGAAATGCATACCACATTTCCGTGCAATCCCAGTGTGAACCAGCCTTAAGAGAGGGCTCTGGACAGTGGCGGCTTGTGTTGCATTTTTTGGGGTGGTGCAGCAAACAGGTCCGCACTTTCCCCATCCAGGTCGTGGCTTTCCCGGCTTCTCCTCCCTAGCTAATCCGGTTTTAAGATCTGCCTCCCGTCCTGATTGGCTGGGAGGAGAAGCTGGAAGACAATAGCAAATATTGATTTGCTTATGTCACAAGTGGGTGGGGTTTACCCTTTTTGAAGCCAATTAAAACCCCAGGCTCTAATCATGTGCTTAAAAAAAAAAAAGACTCATAGAAGCCTATGAGTCTGGTCCCCCGCATGGAGATTAGGGAGCGGCGCATGGAGATTAGGGGGGCGGCGCCCTTGCAACCCTTATGGGCCGGCCGTCGCTGGCTCTGGATGATTCTTAAGATGAACAATCTGTTGTGTAAAGACTATCCCCTGAAAAACAACCATTTTCTTTTCAGAAAATAAAAGATCTTTGAAACATTCATATACAAAGGTACAAATAATATTGAAATTATGCTTCTAGGTACAGAAACAGCTTACACGTATTGTGTAGAAATGGTTATCTTAAAGTAGAACTAAAGTGTCTCAATCAACATTGGCTATTTTTTAATTCTTATTCTGCTAACCTTAGTAAATAGATTGGAAAGTATATTATATGTACTCGTTTTACCTTTCTTTACATTTCTTTGGTTGCTTGGTGGTTTCTGGCCTAGACCAAAATGATGCCATACATCCCAGGAGTCTTCGTGGGCATATTTTTAATTTCATCTGGAAGAGAGGAGGGGGTTTTCTCTTCTAAACATACCCTCCTGCCTGAGCTAAAGGCAGATGGATTCCAAAAAGTAAATGCTACATGAATCATCTGCTCTTACCCAAGATGACCCCAACTAGAAATGCTAGAGGGTGTTTTTCAAAGTGATTTCCCAACAAAATAAAGCATAGCGTTTTCAGGTTGTAATGCTCAGATACAGTTTAGTTCCGCTTTAATAGAATAGTTCATCTGACAAAAAAAAAATAACTAAACATTTCATTTGTATAGATCTTGCCACTGCTATGTTTATAGGCACATGTTTTTGGATTTTGGATAACACTGACTTTTTCAAACTGCCTTTAAAAATTGTTGAACAATCTTCTCATTTTCATTACAGGACCTTATGGTGGCCACATGCACTATTTTTTTTATCTGATCGATGTGCAATTCGATCAACATGATTGGATTTGCAAACAATCGAATTATCATAATGTCCCTTCTGATCGATTTAAGCCTAGTACACACAGGCTGAATGTTGGGCAGCATCAGCCGGTTCAATGGAAACTGGCTGACATTCGGCCCATGTATACTGTAGTCGGTCCAACAGAAGTTTGGCTTCTGTCGAAGGGGCATGGCTAAAAAAGGTCTGCCGATTGGCTTCCGATTGACCAGGTTGTTCTGCCTGGGGGCATCCCCCTGTCAGAACATAATAGCACAGCAGGGGAGATCGGTGTACTAACGTCAATTAGTTAATACAGCGGCTCCTCCTGAGCTGCCAGTGTTTTTTTTGTTCAGCCCTGCTGGGTTGAATGAAAAAAAAACACTGGTGGGTTTTAGGCTTTAGACTCAATTTTGATTAGGGTTGATCAAACTTTGTTAATTACCCAGGGCGAAATATTATTGATTGCTTTGCATCAATCAACAGCACTGAGATATTTTGTTTATAAATATGATCATGTTTTGATTGATCAGTTTATGAGAAAATAATTGATGGAAACAGAGGTGTGATTGATAACTTATAATCGTATTTTAACTATTTTTGTGTTAATGTCTATTTTTTTTTTTAAGGTGACAGCTATAGTTATATACTCATTTTCATTCCATTTATTATGGCACAGTGGTGGGATCAATAGTATAGGAGGGTTTTGACTTTAGATCCTGTGGATTGGTATTTTAACTATTGATCGAAGTCCACTTTCCAATGTTTGGCAAATCAATTGAATAAGGGGGAGAGGAGGACACAATCCTAGAGGTCGGGGGAGAGACTACAATCCACCAGACAGGAGAGAGAAGGAATGGAGACCATGGTACCCCATGGCACCTCCCCAACTATATATAGGGGAGGAAAGAAGAGAAAGACACGAGGATGTAGAGGAAGGAAAAGGAAAAAGGAAAAGAGAAACTTAATGGAAGGAATTTTTTTAATCTAAGCGACGTCACATTTTCAGAAGATGAGCTAAAAAGTTTCAGAATTGGGCCTAAAATTTGCAAATTCAATGTTTTTATAGACTTTCAGAAATTTATAAGGAAAATTAATATTAAAAAGTTTTATGCTAAAAGTAATGTACCAGTGAAACGGGCTATAGAGGAATATCAACATACCTCTCTAAAAAATAATTCTGTTTTTAACCCTAAAATAGCCAATAATCATTTTGTGGAGGAATTTAAATCAATGATGAAGCAGGATCTGAATAAATTGAGTATCCACCCTATTAGGCGCAAAAAAGATATCGAAAGAGGTTTGGAACAGTTGTAAAAGAGGGAAGTGATTAGATCAGCTTAAAGGGGGGGGGGGGGGGGGTCCTGGTCATTCTCAACAAGACTGATTACTTAGAGGAATTAAATAGATTGGTAGAAGACAAAGAGACCTATGAGGAATTAAAAGGGAATCCAACCAATAAATATAAGGCCAAATTGAAGAGACTGATCAAGTTAGCACACAAAGAAGGAATAATAAACAAAAATGAGGCAAGATATTTAATACCAGATGCACCGAAAGTTCTTGACATTTATCAGCTACCCAAAGTGCACAAAAATCCACTTAGACCTCCGGACCGACCTATAGTTAGTGGAGTTGACTTACTTTTCTTTAGGTTGGGGGAATATCTGGATTGTTTTTTTTACAACCTCTTACTCAGAAATGTCCAGCTTACCTTTAGGATAGCAAAGATCTTAAAGAATTATTAAAACCCATGGAAGTTGAAAACGATTATATTCTGGCCAGTGTAGAGATTAATTCATTATACATTAACCACTTCAGCCCCGGACCATTTCGCTGGTCAAGGACCAGGCCACTTTTTGCGATTCGGCACTGCGTCGCTTTAACTGACAATTGCGCGGTCGTGCAACGTAGCTCCCAAACAAAACTGACGTCTTTTTTTTCCCACAAATAGAGCTTTCTTTTTGTGGTATTTGATCACCTCTGCGGTTTTTATTTTTTGCGCTATAAACAAAAATAGAGCTACAAATTTGAAAAAAAAACAATATTTTTAACTTTTTGCTATAATAAATATCCCCAAAAAATATATAAAAAGTATTTTTTTTCCTCAGTTTAGGCCGATACATATTCTTCTACATATTTTTGGTAAAAAAAAAATCGCAATACGCGTTTATTGATTGGTTTGCGCAAAAGTTATAGCGTCTACAAAATAGGGGATCGTTTTATGGCATTTTTATTAATAATTTATTTTTTACTACTAATGGCGGCGATCAGCGATTTTTATCGTGACTGCGACATTATGGCGGACACATCGGACACTTTCGACACATATTTGGCACCATTGTCATTTTTACAGCGATCAGTGCTATAAAAATGCACTGATTACTGTGAAAATGACACTGGCAGTGAAGGGGTTAACCTCTAGGTGGCGCTGTAGGGGTTAAGTGTGCCCTAGTGAGTGATTCTTACTGTAGCGGGGTGTGGCTTGGCGTGACACTTCACTGATCGCTGTTCCTGATGACAGGGAACAGACGATCACTGACATGCCACTAGGAAGAACGAGGAAAGGTTTGTTTACACTTACCTCTCCCCGTTCTTCAGCTCTGTGACCCGATCGCGGGACACCGGCGGCAAACAGGTCCGCGGGTCCTGTGCGCGCGACCCACGGCTGGGATCTTAAAGGGGACGTACCTGTACGCCCTTATGCCCAGCAAGTGCCATTCTGTCGACGTATATCATCGTGTGGCGGTCCTTAAGTGGTTAAAGGGGTTGTAAAGCTTCCCGTTTTTTCACCTTAATGCATCCTATGCATTAACGTGAAAAAACATCCAATACTTACAGGCCCCCCAGCCCCCCCGTTTAGTTTCCTGAGCCCTCGAAAGTCCCACGTCGTGAAAGCGCTGGCTTCTCGGTTCTTCATTGGATAGATTGATAGCAGCGCAGCCATTGGCTCGCGCTGCTGTCAATCAACTCCAATGACGAGAGGGCCGGGGGGCAGGGCCGAGTCCTGTAGTTGGCGGCTATGGACGCGGAATACAGGACACGGCAGCGCACCCGCAAGGAAACCCCCTTGGGAGAGCGCTTCCCACCGGGGGTTATCAGAAGCGGGGAGGAGCCGAGACAGCCGCCGAGGGACTCCAGAACACTAGGACCGGGGCCACACTGTGCAAAACTAGCTGCAAAGTGGAGGTAAGTATGACATGTTTGTTATTTAAAAAAAAAAAATGTGAAGCTTTAGTATCACTTTAATATCCAACAGCACCATGCATTAGAAGCAGCCAGGTTGGCCCTGGGGAAGACTGACATCAAATACAAACAGAAGGAGTTTCTATTACAGGCACTTGATCTGCCAGTGAGCCATAATTTTATTCTGGCATCAGAAGAAGTATTATAGACAGAAAAAGGGTGTATGGAGGATAATTCCGTTTTCTGAAACTTAGGCCCCTTTCACACTGGGGCGGGCAGATGCGGTGGCGGTATAGCAGCGCGATTTTCAGCGCTGCTATACCATCGTTATTACCGCGGTATGCGGCTGCTAGGGGGGGTTAATTTAACCCCCGCTAGCGGCCGAAAAAGGGTTAATACCGCCCGCAAACCGTGGCTATTGCCGCGGTTTGCGGGCGGTATTACCGCGGTGTCCCATTGATTTCAATGGGCACCCGCGGTAAAGGAGCGGTGAACACACCGCTCCTTCACCGCTGTAAAGAAGCGGCTAGCAGGACTTTTGGAGCGGTCCTGCTAGCGCACCGCTTCAATGTGAAAGCCCCTCGGGCTTTCACATTGAAGGCTACAGGGCATGATTTTTTCAGGCAGTATAACAGCGCTAATATTAGCGCTAAACCGCCTGAAAAATGCCCCAGTGTGAAAGGGGCCTTATGGTTATGAAGCAGTCTCCTTCATGGATCTTGTCATATACAAAGAAAATGTAAAATTACTAACCCAGACATTTTTTAAAGATGTCGACAGAAATGGGTATATTCCATTGGGGAGTTGTCACCATCCAAGATAGCTAGGTGGTGTTCCCAAAAACCATATGCTAAGGGTGAGAAGAAATTGTGATAAGAGAGAGGATTATGATGCACAGGCTGAAACAATTTTAGAACGATTCTATGAAAAGGATTATAATTTAAAAGATCTAAAGTGAACCAAAGAAACAATAAAAGATATAGATAGGGAGCATTTATTTAATAAAAAAAAAAAAGGGACTATGGGTTGGCTTTTATGACAGGTTACACCCAACAGTACAAACAGTTTGAAAAAATAGCGAACAGTGGTCTCTGCTATTAAAGGATAGAGAGTTAACAGTTAAACCACAGTTTATCTATATTAAACCGCCCACCCTACAGTTGAAGTTGGCACATAATGTTATTAATCCCCCAAAAAACTCCATTACTTTTTTGTATCAAACCGTTTTTTTTTAGCTGTGGAAAATGTGTGATAGGTAGAACCTCTAAGCATAAAAGATGAAAACCACGTCTTTTGAGTCATACTCTCAGGGGAGATCTTTTGAGATTAAGAAATTGCGGAACCACACATGTCACCTATCTTCTGTCCTGTCCTTGTGGTCTCCAATATGTAGTTGACCTTTTGTGGAATCAATAAGGTAGAGGTGAACACGAGAGGATCCAATCTCAACAAGGCCATTTCTTAAAATGGAACCCAATGAATCCATAGACTTGGTACTATGAGTTCATTTGGCTTGAACACAGAACTCGATTTTAATTGGAATTGGTTGCTTTTCATCGGCTAATGAGAGAGGAGGCACCGCACCTCGGATATAAATTTGACCGTATGAAACTGGAAGTGATGTCCTTGACGACGCCCTGGAGGAGGGGTGAAACGTGTTGACACATTTCCAGTTTTACAAACCATTGACGTCACTTCCGCCCTCCGTGGAACGCACACCAAGCAACGGCAAACCTGGATGAGTTAATTCTCTGCACTGATGCCTGTTTTATTGTAAGTGGCGCATTGATTGCGCAATTCATTTATATAACAGTACTTTATTATCAGCCTTTTCTGTTTTTTTCGAGCCTGGTAGATCCTATTTAGCCACCCCAATGACCGTTCAAAATGTGGAGAGCTTTCTGAAGAGTCCCAAGTTTACCCCATAATTACCAGATCAATAGATCACAGTGTGTTTGACCCACAGACTGCAAAGCTGAGGGTCTATTATCTCTGGTGAGTGGGGTCACAAGAGGGACCCCACCGCAATTGTTTTGAGCACTATAGCACTTTATCCATTTAGAGCACCAAGCAGATTGCAAGAGACTGTGTTTTTTTCAATATATTGATGTATTTTGATTGTTTCATCTTTCTTGCAAGTGTTGCATACACTATATTTGGGGCACTTCAGCACTTTATTTGTTTGGAGCACTTTAGCACATTGTAAGAGTTTGTGTAGTTTCATATTTTACCTTTATTCAATTGTTCACCACTGTAAGAGCTGTGTATACTGTATATATATATCTAACCAAATCAATTGAATGGGTTGTCAACTATAGATTAATTGTTCCTATCAGGAGAGATTGATGACTACCCTTAAGCCAGGTACACACGGGCCAAATGTCGGGAGACATCGGGCAGTTAAAAAAATAACGGCCGACATTCGGTCCGTGTGTATATCGGTCTGTCGGACGTGCATGCTGGAAAACCAGCAGCCGACGGGCTCCCGATCAGCGTTCTCAGCCAATGGTGGAGAGCACTGATCAGAGTGTTCTGGCAGGGGGGCATCCCTGTGTCAGAACACAACAGCTCAGCGGGAGAGATCGCTGCACTAATGTCGGATCATTAGTACAGCGTGTCTGACTGGAGCTTGGTAGGAGCTTAACTGTGCACCAGTTTTGGGCCAGGAGGTGAAGTGGATTTCTCTTGTAAAGTATCCAGATTCTTATACAAATATTGGGTGCTGTTCAGTTTATAACATACCTCTCAAGAAACCAAACAGACACTGTTTAGCAGCAACAAGGTTTAAATGTTATAATAAAATGCGAATATTCATAAATCTATGCTGTAACGTTAATTTTTTCATGACGAAAGGTAAAACTAATCTTAAAAGTTTTAGTAAAACTGTACATATTATTGCAACTACTTAGTGTATGCAGCTGAATTATACCCTGTTTTTTTCAGGATAAAGTGGACTTTCAATGGATGTCTCCCGATTTTTTTATTATTAATAAAAACTGGAACAAAATATTAAAAATAATAATTCTTTTAAATTTCACTGTATACAGTATTTCTTGCTATGACCATATCCCGCCACCCAGCAAAGAACAACCCAAAATAAATTCTCCTACTCCAGACATTCACAGCAATACCACATATGTGTATGTTATTTGTTGTATGTAACCGTAATAGGGCCCAGAAACAGGAGTGCACAGTTTTCTTTTTTATTCTACCTAAAAAACTCTGACACTTGACTCCTATCTTTGACCCTAACCTTAACCCTAACCTTAACCCTGACGTGGATCAAACCCTGATCTAGCTTTTTTATCTTTATTTTTTATTATAATTTCTTATGTACTTTTTGTGTTTACAATTTGCAATGAGAAAAAAATAGTTTGTTATGAACATCTACTTCAGTTATATTTACTCCTACTTCTGTTGCTAAGCATACCTGTTGTGGGCCTACTTCCAGAAACGCATTATAGCCTTGTGGGTACAAAGTTCAGGTACACATGTTAGCATCTGGCTCAGATAATAGACATGGCTCAAACATTGGCGACCTATGTGTAAAAATAAGGCCCTTATCTGTCTTCTGGCAGTCATCCAAGCTATAAGTGTTATTTGAACCTACAGCTATAAAAGATCCATCATCCTTCGGTTCCCACCATGTAAGAGCCGGTTCACACAGGGGCGACTCGTCAGACGACCTAGCCGCCTGACAAGTCGCGCTCCGCTCTGTACAATAGAACCGTTCTAATAGGAGCGACTCAAGTCGCTCCGACTTAGAAAAAGGTTCCTGTGCTACTTTGGGATGACTTCAGGGCGACTTGCATTGACTTTAATACAGAAGTCATTTTGCAAGTCACTTCTGAAGTCGTGTGGAGATCGCCCGGCAGAGTCGCGGGACAATTCGTGCCGCCCCAGTGTGAACCGGGTCTAACAGTATTGGTGATTACATCTGGCAGAGGGAAAGGGAGAGAAAAGAATTTGCATATAGTGACACCATAATCTTTAGGGACAAACACCTTATAATGTCCCTCACAATAAAAACTAGATACATTGTTAAATATCTTGGTATGGCACAATGTGTCCTGAGGGAAAATACATTACCCAATGATCCACAGGAATCTTGAAAAGGGACCTCAGTTGTCTGGTTCCTGGGGACATTAGTCTGTTCTCCAGAGTCCAGCATATCTCTCTGTTGACTCATCCAAAGGAACCTTACAGCACACATGGTCCAATTTGCACAACCCTTAGTTAAGTCACCTGTTAGCACAGTTAAGTCACCTGTTAGCACAGTCAAATCACCAAGCTGAGTTACCATAGATTTATCCAAATTTAACTGTGCCAATTGAGGTACTATCAGTGTGGGGCTCCATTCACCCAATATGTGAAGAGCATCCACACTATCCTTTCCTGCAGCTGCAATTTTATTTCTGACTATTTCTAGATCAATACCATACCATGGCCCATGGACTCCAAGAGTAGTTCCTGTTCCTCCCAGAAGTGTGTCATACCAGGCTCATTTTTTCCTGTTATTTAAACTAGGATAACAGGTAAATAACATTATGTGGCAATATTGAAAGTTACCTGGATTTCTTGGTTAGATAATGAGGTGTTAGTACAGGTAATAGCTATAGGTACATAGGTGTTATTATTTACTTTAGGAGTTAAAAGTCGATTTAACCTTTCTTCTCATATTGGACCTTGCCTCTTTTACATACAAAGGGGAGGAAAGAGGGTGAGTGTGATTCCACTTTTTCCAGTGATAAGATTACTGGTAACATTTATCACATATGTAGAAGCATTAGTAAATAACACAATTATCCCTGGCTCTATACCTGTTTGCAGTACTATCCGGTCAAGGGGCACTGTAGCGTTAATAACTATACATAAATTATTAGGCAAACAAATACAATTACCTGTGTGCAGGCTAAATCACTCTCCACCCATCCCATAAACCTCTCCTCGGTCACTCTGGAATCTGTGCCCAATACTCCTAAGGTGTCATATATGGAAAATGTTTTCACATTTCTTTTCTGTACTTTGTGTGTTTTAACCACGGTGCGATCATCAACAGGAATATGAGTGCTGAGCATAGACGTCGTCAATAGTGGGCTAATGAGGCTGGCTCCCGAATGTGGGCTCAATAGCCCCGAGTGCCAGCAGCGGCGGCAGCCGCATTTTTCCTGCTGTGTAATGCGGCCATTGCGCGCCGCCCACTGCACTACTACCGGCGGAGTGATATGCTGCTGCGGCCTGAGGAAAGCAGCAGGAGTTTAGGAGAGCGGCGGCGGTGCTCGATTCTCCTTGTATGGAGCCGGCGCGGCGCTGCCCCCTTCTCCCTCCAGAATCACGCTGTGTGTATGGGCAGCAGCCAGCAGGAGAATGGAATAACGGCCGCGGTGGCTGGGAATGTGACAGAAGAGAAGATAAAAAGTATTAAGGTCTCTCTCTCTGTATGTGTCAGGTAGGTCAGTGCGCGTCAGGTAGGTCAGTGTGGGTCAGATGGGTCAGTGTATGTGTCAGGTAGGTTAGTGCGTGTCAGGTAGGTCAGTGCATGTCAGGTAGGCCAGTGTATGTGTCAGGAGGTCAGTGTATGTGTCAGGTAGGTCAGTGTGGGTCAGTGTATGTGTCAGATAGGTCAGTGTATGTGTCAGGTAGGTCAGTGTATGTGTCAGGTAGGTCAGTGTGGGTCAGTGTGTGTCAGGTAGGTCAGTGTATGTGTCAGGTAGGTCAGTGTGTGTCAGGTAGGTCAGTGGATGTGTCAGGTAGGTCAGTGCGCGTCAGGTAGGTAACACCCCCCCCCCCCGGTGCCGGACTCGGACTTCGGGCTGAAGCCCCTGGTCTTTTTGCCACCTAGCAACGCCCCTTGTGCTGAGTGTATTTGACTTATTTGTTATGTCATTGTCCTCAAAACACACAGGAATAAATGGGCCTAAGTCCTCTGGGTGATATACACAGTTTGTTATGATACAAGTTGGCAAGAATACCACTAGGATCAGGAGGCTAAGTCCACATAATGCTTTCCCAGAAGTCGGGGGAGACAGAAGCCAGGACATCTTCTGTGTTTTCTTCCGGCTTGTCTGTTGTCTCACTTCCGGGTCTTTATCACCTATTTTGACCCTCTTTGTTACTCTCTTTACTCTGGTCGCATAGAACCACTGGGAACACTGTTCCATCAGGACTGCTGTTTTGGTCACTGCGATCACCGTTGTCTGTGGTCCAAAGGGGAATCCGGATCCCTTGACCTTGTTAAGTTGTTTTACTACGACCACATCTCCTAGTTGGAAAGGGTGTGTTGGTTTCTGTGAATGTAGAGGAAAAGAGACAGACACATCACCGTAGATGCCATTCAAAGTCTGAATCAACTTCCTACAATATTCTTCTTGAATCAATTTTAAATCACCTGTTTCCATAATAGGTGGGCCTTTTGCCCAGCGTGTTGGAACTGGTCTCCCCATAATCACTTCAAACGGTGATAGCTTAGTTGTTTTGGATGGTTTCATTCTTATCTCTGCTAACATCTCTGGTAGCATTTGGCAAATGTACCTCCAGTGGCCTTCCTAATTTTATCCTTAATTGTCCTATTCATCCTTTCCACTATACCTGAACTCTGTAGGTGGTAGGGAATATGTTACATCCAATCAATCTGCAACTGTTTTACAAGCTCCTGACATATCTTAGAAATTAAAGCTGGCCCATTGTCTGAATTAATCTGCAATGGACAGCCCGATCTTGGTAAAATATCTCTTACTAGTTTTTAACCACTGTTCTAGCATCTTCTCTATTACATGGGAAGACTTCCGGCCACTTCGAAAAGGCGTCTACGATTACTAGCAAATATTTCTGTGCCTTGCCTGTCTTAGGCAAATGAGTGAAGTCAATCTGCAATTGTGTAAAAGGAGCACTAGGTGGCGGTAAATGCTCATGTTGTACATGATGTAAAGTATGTGCAATACATCTCTGTACATATTCCTTGCACAAATTGAATACGTTTTGTATACAAAAATCTACAGTTGAGATTTTTGCTGTTTCCTTATAACCTCTGTGTCCTATCCTGTGATACTGTGAAATAAAAAGTGGGGCACTACTTTGAGGTATCCCTACCCTCTCCTCTTTGGCAATGACCCCTTCAGGAGTTATTTCCAAACCTTGTGAAAACTAATACTGAAGATCTTCTTTTGTTGCAAAAGTCTGCAGTGTCTGTAACATATGTTCTTGCGGCAACATTGGAGGGGACAGAGCAGTGGCGTTGCTAGGCAGATGCGGGGGGTGCGGGCCGCACCCGTGTGACACCCGCCAGAGGGGTGACACCCGTGGGTAGCGGCACCACTAACACCGCCCGCTGCCCTGTGCCTCGCGCCGCGGCTGTGTCCCTCAGTGGAGCGGAACGAAGCCGCCGCCCCCTCCTCTCTGGTTACATCCACAGAGGAGGAGGAGCCCGTGCTCAAGGGACACGCCGCTGTGTGTATCTGCTGTTCTGAGGTCTGTAAGGTAAGGGGGCGTCTATACTGATGGGGGGAGGGGGTGTCTAATGCTGGGGGGGTCTGCACTGAGGGGGTGTCTGTACTGAGTGGGGTCTGCACTAGGGGGTCTGCACCAAGAGGGGGTGTCTGTACTAAGGGGGGTCTGCACTGAAGGGGATCTGCAATGGGGGTGTCTGTAACTGAGGGGGGTCTGTAACTGAGGGGGGTCTGCACTGAGGGGGGTGTCTGTACTGAGGGGGGTGTGTACTGCTGAGGGTCTGCAACTGAGGGGGTCTGCACTGAGGGGGGTGTCTGTAAAAGAGGGGGTCTGCACTGAGGGGGGGTGTTAGGACAGATGAGTTCAGATGGGACAGATGGG
Organism: Rana muscosa; assembly: GCA_029206835.1. Taxonomy (NCBI): domain Eukaryota; kingdom Metazoa; phylum Chordata; class Amphibia; order Anura; family Ranidae; genus Rana; species Rana muscosa. The sequence continues at coordinate 81,882,311 of CM055125.1, read as the reverse complement.
TTCAGTGTTAGGACAGATGAGAAGGTGATTTAGTAGTGAGACAGAAGAGCATGGGAATACAGCTGTGGAGCAGATGTGCAGGGAGGTACAGTGGTGGGGCAGATGAGAAAAGGGGTACATTGATGGGGCAGATGAGCAGGGGGTTACAGTGGTGGGACAGAAGAGCAAGCAGGTACAGTGGTGGGGCAGATGTGCAGGAGGTACAGTGGTGGGAGGGATGAGAAGGGGGTTCAGCGGTGGGACAGAAGAGCAGGAGGTACAGCGGTGGGGCAGATGTGAAAGGAGGTGCATTGGTGGGACATATGAGCAGGGGGTTACAGTGAGTGGACAGAAGAACAGGGGTACAGCGGTGGGGTAGATGTACAGGGGGGTACAGTGGTGGGGCAGAGGAGAAATTAGGTACATTGGTGGGACAGATGAGCAGGGGGTTACAGCGGTGGGGTAGAGGAGCAGGGGGGAACAGAGGTGGGACAGATGTGCAGGAGGTACAGTGGTGGGGCAGATGAGAAAGGGGGTTACAGTGGTGGGGCAGACGAGCAGATAAGTTCAGTGTTAGGACAGATGGGAAGATGGTTCAGCGGTGAGACAGAAGAGCATGGGGTTACAGCGGTGGAGCAGATGTGCAGGGAGATACAGTGGTGGGGCAGATGAGAAAGGTGGAACATTTGCGGGGCAGATGAGCAGGGGGGCTACAGTGGTGGGACAGATGTACAGAGGGTTACAGTGGTGGGGCAGATGAGCAGGGGGGTACATAGGTGGGGCAGATGTTCAGGGTAGTACAGTGGTGGGGAAGATGAGCAGGGGGGTACAGAGGTGGGGCAGATGTTCAGGGAAGTACAGTGGTGCAGGGGGTTACAGTGGTGGGGCAGATGTGCAGGGGGTTACAGTGGTGGGGAAGATGCGCAGGGGGTTACAGTGGTGGGGCAGATGAGCAGGGGGTTACAGTGGTGGGGCAGATGTGCAGGGGGTTACAGCAGTTGGGCAGATGTGTAGGGGGTTACAGCGGTGGGGCAGATGAGCAGGGGGGACAGTGATCTGAGGTGTGAAGGTGCATGAATTGGGGCTGTTCTGAAACGTGAGAGTGCAGGATGTTAATTTCTCACTACTACTCAAGTAGTCTACAGCATTTACTTTATAAAAAATCCTTTTCGTGATTGAGAGTGTGAAGTTTACATTTTTTCTGTTATAAATTCGGCACGCTCAATTTCTTTGAAAACATTTTTTGGCACACTGTGCTCAAAAGGTTGCCTACCCGTGGGGCAACAGAGTATAAAAGAGAAGAGAGGCGCCTCTAAGTGTAGCAATATGGTTACATTTAATGAAGGTACAACATTTAGCAACTCACATGGTTGATGATTAAATCTAAGTATGCAGGCATCCGGGGTAAAGCTGTTCACATTTTACACACAGACACACTTCAATACTTTCTGTTTCTCCAAACATGAAACTAAACAGTTTCCTTTTTCTTTCCTCCCTTTACCAGGGACATTTATAACTGGTGATAAGAGATAAAAACTGTGCAAACTCTCATATGCTTGAATTATTTTGTTATACTAAAAATTTCAGTTAGAGCAACATACTGTAATCTAAACCCACCATACGTAGTCCAGAATTCGTTAGTACTCATGCTTTGAAGTAATGAAGTCCTACGTCTGATTCCCATGAAGTAAGCTATCTGCATGGAGTTTTTTTTTATACTTCCTTATTATTCCTTTTTACACTTCTATTTTGACTGGCCAAAGACCAGAGCACTTTTTGCGATTCGGCACTGCGTCACTTTAACTGACAATTGCGCAGTCGTGCGACGTGCCTCCCAAACAAAATTTACGTCCTTTTTTTCCCACAAATAGAGATTTATTTTGGTGGTATTTGATCACCCCTGTGGTTTTTATTTTTTGCGCTATAAACAAAAATAGAGTGACAATTTTGAAAAATAAGAAATATTTTTTACTTTTTGCTATAGTAAATATACCCAAAAAATAAATAATTTTTTTTTTTCCTCAGTTAAGGCCGATACGCATTCTTCTACATATTTTTGGTAAAAAAAATCACAATAAGTGTTTATTGATTGGTTTGCGGAAAAGTTGTACAAAAACGTCTACAAAATAGGGGATAGTTTTATGTCATTTTTATTAATATTTTTTTTTTTACTAGTGTAGCGGGGTCTTTAAATTTAGTTGGGATACACCTGGGTGATAGTATGACCCAGGTGTGTAAATTATGAGAGGTTTTGGACCATTTGTGTCGTGGAGGACTGGGTGGTGTATAATTCTCCTTGGCCTGTGGGTGGCGCTGTGCCCGCAGGCCCAGGGTAGAATTGCTGCAGTAGTGCTACCCTTTTTGTCCCTTTCCGGAGATGGTACGGCGAGGGCGGGGATAAAAGGGGGAGACGCCCTAACCACGAGGTCTTCGGGATCTTGTCTTCACGCGCCCAGGCACCTTAGGCCTGGGTGCGGGCGGTTCGGAGTTCCGGCCCAGGCGCCCTAGGCCTGACCGGAACGGAGTTGGAGTCCATCCCAGGCACCTTCAGCCTGGGGTGAGGTACTGGACAGGAGGCCTGGGGCCCAGTGACTTCGACTGGGTCCCGCAAGGGAGAAGTGGTCCGAGGGTCCCTGAGGTGGACGGGGTGGACGGGGCCCATGTCTGAGGTGAGGAGGCCGGGGAGGTCACCCGTCCGGAGAGTCCAGAGCAGCATCAACCCGCTATCTCCCTTGGAGGGACATCTTCCCCTGATAGGGGCCACAACGCAGCGAAGGTACTCCTATCTACATTCTCTTGAGTTGCTGATAGAGACTCACAAGTTCTAAGTTCTTTCTAAATCAAGGCTATGATAACCGCTGGTGAAACCACAGTGGTTTAGATTACAATCAGGATAGTGCCTCGACCTGCTCATCCCACCGTATCGAACTGTTATAGAGTTTCAACCAGTTGACTACTGAAGCACTGTTTATTGTAAACTTTACAATAAAACAAGAGTTGGACTGTGATCGGTGTGTGGTACTCTGGTTAATGGGAGTAGAGGGAGGTGTCAGCACAGCAGGACTGGGTCCATAACTAATACACACTGGCCCGAGGAAAATACTGATACTGGCCTTCACCTCACCCACGGCTATGGGGAGGACATGGGCCGTAGCGCATCTCACCCTGTCGTATGAAATACCCCTAGACAAAAGAGACGGGGTGAGGCCGCTACACTAGTAATGGCGGCAATCAGCGACGTTATGGCGGACACATCGGACACTTGGGACCATTGTAATTTTTACAATGATCAGTGCTATAAAAATGCACTGATTACTGTAAAAATGACACCGGCAGTGAAGGGGTTAACCCCAGGGGGGGGGGCGCTGAAGGGGTAATTGTGTCCTAGGGATGTGTTCTAACTGTAGGGGGGGATGGGCTACGTGTGACACGACACTGATCACCGATTACAGGGAGCTGTGATCACTGTCCTGTCACTAGGAAGAATGGGGAAATGCTTGTTTGTGTAGCGGGTACTTGAATTTAGGGGAAACATCTGGGTGGTAGTGTAACCCAGATGTCCTGATTGTTAGGAAATTCAAGGTTCCCTTTGTGAGTCTTGGAGGACTCTGGTGGTGTGAAGTTCTCGCCGGTCTACAGGGGGCGTTGTTGCCTTGGGCCGGTGCTGGGCTCGCACCACAAGACTGTGCCTTTTTGTCCTCCCCTGGAGCTGGTACAGCGGGGCGGGGAACCTGCTGTGGCGCGAAGGGAGAGGTCATAAAAGGGGCGGACGCCCTGATCACGGGGTTAGAGTCCGGAGTCGGAGGACGTGGCCGCGCCCAGGCATCTTCAGCTTGGGTGCTGGCGTTCCGGTGTTACAGGCCTAGGCGCCCTTGGCCTAGCCGGAGCGGAGATGGAGTCCATCTCAGGCACCTTTAGCCTGGGGTGAGGTACTATGGCGGAAGCCTGGGGCTCAGTACCTTCGACTGAGTTCCGCGAGGGTGGAGGAATTCGAGGGGGCCCTAATGCCTTGGGTGCCCGTATCTGAGTTTGTGAGGACTGGTGCGCAGTAACTTCTCCGAAGAGTCCGGCGCAGCACCGCTGGTGATGGAGAGGCCTCCACTTCTCCCTTGGACGGATTTCTTCCCCTGACAGGGGCAAAGTGAGCGAAGGTAATTCACGTTCCAGATTACCTAGTCAGTGGCAGAGACTATTTACCACTGGTGACAGCACAGTGGGTAGCAGCAAGAAGGGAAAGGATTGTGCCTCGATCTGTTCCCCTTATTATTCAAAAGGAGAAAGACAGTTTTATTCTTCTTGCCAAGCAATAAAACAAAGTTGTACCTATTCACTGTGTGGAACTCGGGTTACTAAGCAAAGGAGTCAGGGGCGAAGGACTGGACTTGACTCTAGGACACCTACACAAGGACCCAATCTTCTGGCCTTCACCTCTTAGCTATGTGAGGACATGGGCCGTGGTGTGTATCATCTCTCTCTCCCAGGTACCCCTAGACAACAGCCATATAACCGATAAAGCAAGGGAGAGAGGTGAGGCCGCTACATTTACATTAGCATTTCCCCGTTCTTCCTCTCCGTGAGACGATCGTGGGTATCCTCGCGACCATCGAATCCGCAGGACCCACGGTCAAACTCACGGAGCTCGCGGCAGGTGCGCGCGCGCCCACAATGCCGAATCTTAAAGGGGACGTACCTGTACGCCCATCTGCCCAGCCGTGCCATTTTCTCCACGTATAAGTGCGTGCGGTGGTCCTTAAGCGGTTAAATGGGTGTGCTCTGCTATACAAATACGTGCTGATAAGTTTTTTGCATAAAACAGGCTTTAAGGTGCTTGAATGGTTCAATATTAGGGGCTGAATGCTGGCCGACATTTGCCCATGTGTATGCCAGCCAGTCAGACAGAAGCCAGCCATTTGGCCTGCTTCTGTCGGATGAGCATGCTGGAATACCAGCAGCCGACCGTCTCCTGATCAGTGCTCTCAGCCAATGGATCGGAGTGTTCTGGTGGGGGGCCGTCCCCCTGTCAGAACACAACAGCTCAGCGGGGGAGATCGCTGTACTAACGTCGGATCATTAGTACAGCGGCTCCACCCGAAGCTGAGTTGAGCGGAAAAAAACTAATAGTGTTTACCAGGCTAAAGTGCAACCAAATTTGGAGTCTCAGAATTGGCTTTGAAATTGATAAAGTCATATCTCACTGATCGCTGTCACTTTGTTTCTTAGTGGATTCCAGTCTGAAGTTGGTCCAGTCAAGTTTGGTGATCCTCAGGGCTCAATTCTGGGTCCCTGACTTTTTAGCATTTACATGTTTTCACTTGGCCAACTGCTTAAAACACATGGGCTCAATTATCACTTCTATGCTGTTGGCGTTCAGATATACAACCACACTAGGGTTGTCCTGATACCACTTTTTTTAAGACCGAGTACAAGTACCGATACTGTTTTTCAAGTACTCGCCGATACCGATTACCGATACTTTTTTTTAATGTCATGTGACAGTGGCACATGTGTCAGTATTTTTTTTTTTTTTTTTACTGTTCTTTGTTATGTTTTTTTCAGTTATATGAATGGACAGAGTCAGTGATCACTGACTCTGTTCATTCAGAAAAGGTAGGAGCCGGGTTTAGCGGCTCCTACCTCCGCTCTCCATCCTGACAGATCGAGGACAGAGGGAGTGGAGGAGGACATGGAGGGGGAAAAAGGCATGGAGGGGGACATGGAGTGCGGAGGGGGAGAGCAACAGGAGAGTGACACGGGACAAGGAGCGCAGACAGCAGCAGCACGGAGGGAGACAATGAACCCGGAGGGGGAGAGCATCACGGAGGATCACGGAGGGGGGGCAGCATCACGGAGGATCACGGAGGGGGGAGGCAGCATCACGGAGGATCACGGTGGGGAGAGCAGCATCACGGAGGATCATGGAGGAGGAGAGCAGCATCACGGAGGATCACGGAGGGGGAGAGCAGCATCACGGAGGATCACGGAGGGGGAGAGCAGCATCACGGAGGATCACGGAGGGGGAGAGCAGCATCACGGAGGATCACGGAGGGGGAGAGCAGCATCACCGAGGGGGGGGCAGCATCACGGAGAAAGATACAGGGACAGTCAGCGGTGATCGGTGCGGCTTTGGGGGGAGTTACAAGCACCGATCACCGCTGTATAAATTTCACTAAAGCAGCTGAAAAGGGGGGGGGGGGGTCCTGGGAGAAGCTGTCAGGCTTTACTAAAATGTATACAGGCAGATCACTGCTTGTAACTCCCCCCGCCGCACCGATCCTCCCTGACTGCCCAGGTGTCAGGAACGAGTATGGAGATCGAGATGCTAAGAGGGCTCCCCTTGCGGCTGAGTGCAGCACGACCCTGGAGTTGGGAACAGGGAGCGCGGTGCCCACAGAAGCACGGTTGGCCAGGTGCTTGCTTGCAGTTTGATGAGCTCAGCCACTGAGGGATGGCGGAGGCAGGCAGAACTGAGCTTGTTATATTCAGATGAACGGAGATATCGGAAGCCAGGCCGGGGGTCAAACACAAAAGATCAATCCAGAGCATATACAGGGGCGAGCCAAGGTCATACACGTGCAGGGTCCAGGTACAAGCTGAGGGTCAAGCCGGGTGGTCAGGAAGAAGAAGCAGCGTCCAGAAGCAGGCCGAGGGTCAAACACAGGAGATCAGGAAGCGAGGTCAAGGCAAGCCGGGTCACAACGGATAAGCACGGATCAGGAGACAAGGTCAAGGTACACAGGAGACTGAAGAGTAGGAATGAGCTTCGAGTTCGAGTCGAACTCATGTTCGACTCGAACATTGCCTGTTCGCCCGTTCGCCGAACAGCGAACAAATTGGGGTGTTCGCGGCAAATTCGAAAAATCTATGGGAGAAATCTAAAGTGCTAATTATAAAGGCTTATATGCAAGTTATTGTCCTAAAAAGTGTTTGGGGACCCGGGTCCTGCCCCAGGGGACATGTATATGTATCAATGCAAAAATAAGTTTTAAAAACTGCCGTTTTTTCGGGAGCAGTGATTTTAATAATGCTTAAAATGAAAAAAAAAAGTGAAATATTCCTTTAAATTTCGTACCTGGGGGGTGTGTATGATATGCATGTAAAGTGGCGCATGTTTCCCGTGTTTAGAACTGTCCCTGCAAAAAATGTCATTTTTGAAAGAAAAAAAGTAATTTAAAACTGACTCGCGGCTATTAATGAATTGTCGGCTCCCGGCAATACATACAAAAGTCATTGATAAAAAAAAAAAAAAAGCGTGGGGGTTCCCCAGAATTCAATTACCAGGCCCTTCAGGTCTGGAATGGATATTAAGGGGAACCCCGCCGCAAATTTAAAAAAAAATTGACGTGGGGTTCCCCCAAATATCCATTCCAGGCCCTTCAGATCTGGCATGGATTTTAAGGGGAACTCCACCCCAAATTAAAAAAAAAATGGCGTGGAGTCCCCCTAAAAATCCATACCAGACCCTTATCCGAGCACGCAACCTGGCCGGCCGCAGGGGAAGAGGGGGGACGAGAGAGCGGCCCCCTCCCTCCTGAACCGTACCAGGCCACATGCCCTCAACATGGGGAGGATGTCCCCATGTTGATGGGGACAAGGGCCTCATCCCCACAACCCTTGCCCGGTGGTTGTGGGGGTCTGCAGGCGGGGGGCTTATCGGAATCTGGAAGACCCCTTTAACAAAGGGGACCCCCAGATCCCGCCCCCCCCCCCTATGTGAATTGGTAAGGGGTACATTGTACCCCTACCATTTCACGAAGAAAGCGTAAAAAAATGTTTAAAAAAACACACAAACACCTTGAAAAAGTTCTTTATTAAAAAAAAGAAAAAAAAAGAAAAACATTCCAGCGGTGAAATCCAGTGTCCCGCGGCGATCCCGATGTCCAGCGCTGTCCTTCATTGGTTGTGCCTGAGCGGACCTGATGGGGAACTCCCTCTCAGTGTTTTAAATGTATAGACCCGCCCCTTCTAAAGTTCCCCATCAGGTCCGCTCAGCGGACCAGATGCGGAACATGAGAAGGGGCGGGTCTATACATGTATTACCAAAGTGAGAGAAGTTCCCCATCAGGTCCGCCCCCTCGGTATGTCGGACCCGCCTACGTCATTGGCCTGAGCGGGGAACTTCCTTCACTGTGTAATTAAAATTTACACAGTGAAGGAAGTTTCCCCGCTCAGGCCAATGACGTAGGCGGGGTCCGACATACCGAGGGGGCGGACCTGATGGGGAACTTCCTTCACTGTGTAATACATGTATAGACTCTAGACTATAGGGGTCTTCCAGATTCCGATAAGCCCTCCGCCCGCAGACCCCCACAACCACCGGGCAAGGGTTGTGGGGATGAGGCCCTTGTCCCCATCAACATGCTCGGATAAGGGTCTGGTATGGATTTTTAGGGGGACTCCACGCCATTTTAAAAAAAAATTGGGGTGGAGTTCCCCTTAAAATCCATGCCAGATCTGAAGGGCCTGGAATGGATATTTGGGGGAACCCCACGTCAATTTTTTTTTAAATTTGCGGCGGGGTTCCCCTTAATATCCATTCCAGACCTGAAGGGCCTGGTAATTGAATTCTGGGGAACCCCCACGCTTTTTTTTTTTTTTTTTTTATCAATGACTTTTGTATGTATTGCCGGGAGCCGACAATTCATTAATAGCCGCGAGTGAGTTTTAAATGACTTTTTTTCTTTCAAAAATGACGTTTTTTGCAGGGACAGTTCTAAGCACGGGAAACATGCGCCACTTCACATGCATATCATACACACCCCCCCCAGGTACGAAATTTAAAGGAATATTTCACTTTTATTTTTTCATTTTAAGCATTATTAAAATCACTGTTCCCGAAAAAACGGCCGTTTTTAAAACTTTTTTTTGCATTGATACATGTCCCCTGGGGCAGGACCCGGATCCCCAAACACTTTTTAGGACAATAACTTGCATATTAGCCTTTATAATTAGCACTTTAGATTTCGAACGTTCGAGTCCATTGTATTTAATAGGGTTCTAAAGTTCACACGAACATTTTGTCTGTTCGCAGGTTCTGGTGCGAACCGAACAGGGGGGTGTTCGGCTCATCCCTGCTGAAGAGATAATCCAGCAATGAGCAGCTCCAGCAGCAGGCTTAAATAGACCAGTAAGTTAGTCATGTGATCTGTTCAGGTTACAAGGAGGAAGTACCGCCCACCTTAGTCATGCTGTGCACCATGGCGGCCATGATTGTCTTGGGCAGAATTGCCAGTCCTTCTTCGACTATTTCCCTGACAGTGCCCCCCCCCCCCCGAGGGGCAGCCTCTGGATGCCCAACCTAGACCATCTTTCTGGGTACCTGTTGCGGAAATTTTGCAAAAGTCTTGGAGCATGTAAATTATCCATTGGTTCCCAAGAATTTTCCTCTGAAGAATACCTCTTCCATTTAACAAGAAATTGAGTCTGCCTACCTCTTTTCCGGCAATCTAGGATGGCTTCAACTTCATATTCGGTATCGTTACCTACGATAACTGGTGGAGGTGGCAACTCCTCTCTTCCTGGAAATGGACTTGGCACAGCTGGTTTCAGAAGGGAGACGTGGAACACCGGATGGATCTTGTAGGAGGCCGGTAAAGCGAGTTCAAAAGCCACAGGGTTCACTTCCTTCTTGATCTCGAATGGACCCACAAACCTTGGACCAAGCTTCCTGGAAGGGCAAGAAAGTCTGAGGTTAATAGAGGACAGCCATACCTTGTCACCCACCTTGTAGATGGGATTCCCTCTCTTTCTCCTGTCATGTTGTTTCTTGAAGTCTTCCTGAGCCTTTCGCATGGTCTCTTGAAGGATTCGGTAATTGGTTTGGAAGAAGTTTATCCTATCCTGAACGGCTGGTACTGGAGATTCAGGAATGGTGTTGGGAAGAAAGGATGGGTGAAATCCATAGTTTGCCCAAAAGGGCGACTGATTGGTGGCCGTGTGTATGGTATTATTGTATGAAAATTCCGCACAAGGTAGCAAGGAGACCCAGTCATCTTGGGAGAAAGAGCAGAAGCACCGCAGGTATTGCTCTAAGGTCTGGTTCGTTCTTTCTGTTTGGCCATTACTTTGAGGGTGGTAAGCAGAAGAAAGACATAAGTCAATTGACAAGATCTTACAAAGATTCTTCCAGAAACCAGAGGTGAATTGAACCCCTCTATCAGAGACTATATTGTCGGGTAACCCATGAAGTCTGATCTCCTTAATAAAAAAATTTGCAGTGTCCATGGCGGAGGGGGTGCCAAGCATGGGCAGGAAGTGCGCCATCTTTGATAGTCGGTCCACTACTACCAAGATTGTTGTAAAGTTCTCTGATGGAGGGAGATCGACTATGAAGTCCATAGAGATGTTTTTCCAAGGCTGCTCCAGAACTGTTAAGGGTCTTAATAGACCCCAAGACCTGGTCTTGGGACCCTTGTTACGCTGGCAAACCAAACAGGACTCAACATATTTTTTACAGTCTGATCTTAGGGAAGGCCACCATAGGTAACGTTGGACAAGGTCGATCGTCTTCCGGACCCCGAAATGCCCGGCCAGCTGGTGATCATGAAATCTTTTCAAGGCCTGCAGTCTGACTTCCTGGGGGACAAAGATTTTGTCCTGATGCCACAGAAATCCCTTGTGCCTCCTTAAGGTAGAAATTTCCGACTCTGGGCAGTGAAGAGAGGCTTGTACAATGGATGCTTTCAGGTCTGGCTGAATCAGAAGGAAATTTTGTGTGGACAGGATTGTGCCGGGAATGGTTTCTTCAGGGGTGTCTGGGAACATCCGAGACAGAGCATCCGCCTTTCCATTTTTAGATCCGGGACGAAACGAGATGTGGAAATTGAATCTTGAAAAGAATAACGCCCACCGAGCTTGACGAGGTCTCAAATGTTTTGCAGTCCTCAGATATTCTAAATTTTTATGATCGGTAAAGATCATAATGGGATGTGCTGCACCTTCAAGTAAATATCTCCACTCTTCCAGGGCTGTTTTGATGGCCAAAAGCTCCCGATCTCCGACGTCGTAATTTCTTTCCAGTTGTGTCATTTTTCGAGAGGAAAAGGCTACAGGATGTAACAATGATTTGGGGCCCTGTCGTTGAGAAAGGATAGCTCCTGTGGCCACTTCGGAGGCATCGACTTCCAAAATGTAGGGCAATGCAGGGTCAGGATGCTGAAGAACTGGTGCTGAAACAAACACTGTTTTAAGTCTGTCGAAAGCTGCCTGAGCCTCCGGGGACCACTGGAATCTGGAATGCAAACGGGCTAGTTGGGTAATGGGTGATATAATGGCTGAAAAGTTCTTAATAAATCGTCTGTAAAAGTTTGAAAAGCCAATAAACCTTTGAACGCCCTTCTTGTCGGAGGGGACAGGCCACTCCAGGATCGCTTTTACTTTCTGGGGATCCATGACCACTCCTTTCGTAGATATGACAAGACTCAAAAACTGGATAGATTTTTTCTCAAAGTCACATTTTTCGGCTTTTACATATAGTCCATGCGTTCTTAGAATAGTTAGTACCTTTTTCATGTGCACTCGATGAATCTCCAGCGTGGCTGAGAAGACAAGGATGTCATCCAGGTATACAATGAGGAAGTTGTCAAGATGGTCTCGGAAAATGTCATTCACAAAGTGCTGGAACGTGGCTGGAGCATTGCAGAGGCCAAAAGGCATCACCAAATATTCGAAATGTCCGAAACGAGTTCGGAAAGCTGTTTTCCACTCATCCCCCTCTCGAATGCGAACCAGATTATAAGCACCTCGTAAGTCCAGTTTGGAGAAAACTCGAGCAGAACGGAATCGTTGGAAGAGTTCCGGGATGAGAGGGAGTGGATAGCGATTTTTGATAGTGATCTAATTCAGATCTCGGTAGTCTATACAAGGCCTAAGCGTTTTATCCTTTTTTTCGACAAAAAAGATGCCAGCACCTGCAGGGGAAGAAGAGGGACGAATGAATCCCTTTTCCAGGTTTTCATCGACATAGAGTCGTAATGTTTCGAGTTCAGTCTCTGATAAAGGGAAGATACGACCAAAGGGAATTTCGGAGCCTGGGAGCAAGTCAATAGGGCAGTCGTAGGGGCGATGAGGTGAAAGGGAGTCTGCTCCCTTCGTGTCGAATACATCCAGAAATTCTAGGTAGGCAGAGGGTACATGAGGATTGGAACTAGAAACAGGTTGTATGGTCAGGCAGCTGGTAAAGTCCTTAGGGCCAGGGGGCAGACAATTCTGCTGACAGTAAGCAGATGAAAACAGCACTTCATTCTTCAGCCAGTCAATGTGAGGGTTGTGTGCTCGAACCAGGGAACTCCCAGAATGACCGGAAACAGAGGAGAGCACAAAACATCGAAACGTACCAGTTCCTTGTGGCCAGAGCTGGTTGTCATAGGGATTGGCAGGGTCTCATGGGTTGGCAGGGTCTCATGGGTTATCAGTCCAGAACTGGGTAGAGATCCATCAGCCAAATGAACTGTTAACTGCTGCTTCTTGGTAACAAGGGGAATTCCAAGTCCTTTGGCCAAGTTGATGTCTAGGAAGCAACTGCAGGCCCCAGAGTCGATGATGGCTGAAAGCCGGATCTCTTCCCTGGCCACCGATAGGGAGATAGCGAGGACAGGGTGAGATGAGGTAAGTCCTGACACTTGACAATGTACTGGGGGTTTGAAGAATGGTTTCTTCGGCCTGAGGTGGCAATTTTGTAAGAAATGGCCATTGTCTCCACAGTAAAAGCAAAGGTTCGCCTTTCGACGGTAGAGTCTTTCCTCAGGTGATAGAGCAGGCCGAAACAGGCCCATCTGTCTGGGCTTGACTTCAGGTATGGGTGGACTGGAGGCGAGAGGAAAAGAGGATTCTGGCAGTCCTTGAGCTGATTGGAGAGTCTGAGACTTCTCGAATAGACGTTCACGTAGGCGTCTGTCCAGTTGTATGGCTAACTGGATGAGGCCCTCCAAGGTACCTGGGATTGCTACCCTGGCCAGCTCGTCCTTGAGGGACTCTGATAGGCCCAGACGATATTGGTACTTCAGGGCAGCTTGATTCCAAAATGTGTCTGCGGCCCATGTGCGGAACTCCACAGTGTAATCCTCTGCGGGAAATTGCCCCTGCTGCAGGGTGTGCAGGGCATTCTCGGCCGTAGTCATACGTTGGGGATCATCGTACAACTGGGCCATAGCTGTGAAGAAAGTGTCAACAGAGTCAGTAATGGGGATCTTCTGTTCCAGTAGTCCGTGGGCCCACACCTGGGGGTCGTCCAAGAGTAAGGAGATAATGAAACCAACTTTAATATTCTCCAAGGAGAAAGTTCTTGGTTGAAGAGCCAGGTGTAGTAGGCAGGCATTTTTAAAAGTCCTAAACTTTCTTCGGTCCCCCGAGAACCGTTCAGGGGTCGGCACACGTGGTTCAGGAAGCGGGATCGGCACCGTGAGAGGAACCTCCTGAGACATTGCAGCAGAGGGAGTACAACTGGAGGTAGGTCTTGGATCAGGAGATATAGGATCGGAAGACAAGTGATGCAGGTGACCCTCTAATTGCTCATGGGCGTCTTGTAGTCTTTGCACTGTTTGGGTAAGTGCGGTGATCTGCTGGCACACAGCCTCTATAGGGGAAGCTCCTCTGTCGATCTCTGACATGGCTGGATTATACTGTCAGGAACGAGTATGGAGATCGAGATGCTAAGAGGGCTCCCCTTGCGGCTGAGTGCAGCACGACCCTGGAGTTGGGAACAGGGAGCGCAGTGCCCACAGAAGCACGGTTGGCCAGATGCTTGCTTGCAGTCTGATGAGCTCAGCCACTGAGGGATGGCGGAGGCAGGCAGAACTGAGCTTGTTATATTCAGATGAACGGAGATATCGGAAGCCAGGCCAGGGGTCAAACACAAAAGATCAGTTCCAAGCATATACAGGGGCGAGCCAAGGTCATACACGTGCAGGGTCCAGGTACAAGCCGAGGGTCAAGCCGGGTGGTCAGGAAGCAGAAGCAGAGTCCAGAAGCAGGCCGAGGGTCAAACACAGGAGATCAGGAAGCGAGGTCAAGGCAAGCCGGGTCACAACGGATAAGCACGGATCAGGAGACAAGGTCAAGGTACACAGGAGACTGAAGAGATAATCCAGCAATGAGCAGCTCCAGCAGCAGGCTTAAATAGACCAGGAAGTTAGTCATGTGATCTGTTCAGGTTACAAGGAGGAAGTACCGCCCACCTTAGTCATGCTGTGCACCATGGCGGCCATGATTGTCTTGGGCAGAATTGCCAGTCCTTCTTTGGCTATTTCCCTGACACCAGGTATCGGGTGAAGCATCGGAGCATTTCCCCGAGTACAAGTACTCAGGGAAATGCTCGGTATCGGTACCGATACCAGTATCGGTATCGGGACAACCCTAAACCACACTAAAACAGATTTAACTTTGGCTGCTTCTCTCCTACAGTATCTAACTGTATTTACATAGTTACATAGTTGGTGAGGTTGAAAAAAGACACAAGTCCATCAAGTCCAACCTATGTGTGTGATTATATGTCAGTATTACATTGTATATCCCTGTATGTTGTGGTCGTTCAGGTGCCTATCTAATATTTTTTTTAAATTATTGATGCTCCCCGCTGTAACTACTGCCTGTGGAAGAGAATTCCACCTCCTTACCGCAATTACAGTAAAGAACCCTCTACGCAGTTTAAAGTTAAAACACTTCTCTTCTCATTTTAGTGAGTGGCCGTGTGTCTTTTTAAATTCCCTTTCACGGAAAAGTTTTTTTATCCCTATTGTGGGGTCACCAGTACAGTATTTGTACATTGAAATCATATCCCCTCTCAAGCATCTCTTCTCCAGAGAGAATAAGTTCAGTGCTCGAAATCTTTCCTCATAACTAAGGTTCTCCAGTCCCTTTATTAGCTTTGTTGCCCTTCTCTGGACTCTCTCCTGTTCCAGCACATCCTTCCTGAGGACTGGTGCCCAGATTTGGACGGCATACTCCCGGTGTGGCCAGACCAAAGTCTTGTAGAGTGGGAGAATATTTGTTTTATCTCTTGAGTTAATCCCCTTTTAATGCATGCCAATCTTCTGTTGGCTTTGCTTGCAGCAGCTTGGCATTGCATGCCATTGTTGAGCCTATCATCTACTAGGACCCCCAGGTCCTTTTCCATCCTAGATTCCCCCAGAGGTTCTCCCCCTAGTGAGTAGATTGCATTCATATTTCTGCCACCCAAATGCAATTTTTTACATTTTTCCACATTAAACCTCATTTGCCATGTAGTTGCCCACCACATTAATTAGTTCAGATCTTCTAGCAAGGTTTCTACATCCTGCAGGGAAGTTATTGCCCTGCTTAGCTTAGTATCGTCCGCAAATACTGAGATTGAGCTATTTATCTCATTCTCCAGGTCGTTTATGAATAAGTTAAATAGGATTGGTCCTAGCACAGAACCCTGGGGGACCCCTCTCCACACTGGACCATTTTCAGTACTTCCTATTTATCACTACCCTCTGAATTTGCCAGTTTTTAATCCATGCATTCACCCTTTGGTCCATGCCGACAGACCTTAGTTTGTACAGTAAACGTTTATGGGGAACTGTATCTAATGCCTTTGCAAAATCCAGATACACCATGTCTACGGGCCTCCCTTTACCAGATGGCAGCTCACCTCCTCATAGAAGGTTAATAGGTTGGTTTGACAAGAACGATTCTTCATGAATCCATGCTGATTACTGCTAATTATACTGTTTTCATTACTAAAATCTTGTATATAGTCCATTATCATCCCCTCCAAGAGCTTGCATACTATTGATGTTAGGCTAACTGGTCTGTAATTCATAGGGATGTATTTTGGCCCTTTTTTAAATATTTGTGCTACATTAACATTTCTCCAATCTGCTGGTACCATTCCAGTCTGTAGACTGTTCGTAAAAATTAGGAACAATGGTCTGGCAATTACTTGACTGAGTTCCTTAAGGACCCTTGGGTGCAAGCCATCTGGTCCCAGAGACTTATTATTGTTACATTTTCCAAGTTTATTTCTTATTCTATCCTCTGTTTGCCATGAGGGTGCTTCCTGCGACGTGTTATGAGGATAAACATTGTGTTTCCCCATTTCCCTCGTGAGGAGAAGAATAAATTCAATACCTTCGCCATCTCTCCATCCTTAGTAACCAGATCCCCTTCATCATTCTTTATGGGGACAATATGATCTGACCTCCCTTTCTTACTATTTATATACAGTACTTAAATAATTTCTTGGGATTTTTTTTTCTCTCCTCCACTATGTGCCTTTCGTGTTCTATCTTGGCTGCCCTTATTGCACCCTTACATTTCCTGTTACATTCTTTGTAAAGTTGGAATGTTGATGATGATCCCTCAGCCTTGTATTTTTTGAAGACCTTCGCCTTTGCTTTTATATGCATTTTTACGTTGGAGTTAAGCCACCCAGGACTTTTATTAGCTCTTTTAAATTTATTTCCCATTGGGATGCACTGGCTAATACCCTTATTTATTATCTTAAAGCATACCCATTTTTCCTCCGTGTTCTTTGTTCCTAAGATTTTATTCCATTTAGCATCTTCTAGCAAGAATCGTAGTTTAGGGAAGTTGGCTCTTTTGAAATTCAGTGTCTTTGTATTCCCCTTTATGTTTCCAATTTGTGTGATTTATACTGAAGCTAATTGACCTGTGATCGCTCTTTCCTAAATTGCCCCACATTTCCACATCCGTGATCAGGTCTGTATTGCTGGTAATCAGTACCGTGTTTCCCCGAAAATAAGACCGGGTCTTATATTAATTTTGGTCACAAAAAACACACTAGGGCTTATTTTCAGGGTAGGGCTTATTTATTTACGGTATGTACATTAACCCCCCCCCCCATTGTCAGGTCAGGGGTCTGTTTTTTACATCATTCTGAAATGATTGTACAGTAATC
The DNA here is from genome assembly GCA_029206835.1 of Rana muscosa. Lineage (NCBI taxonomy): Eukaryota > Metazoa > Chordata > Amphibia > Anura > Ranidae > Rana > Rana muscosa. The sequence goes on along the minus strand of CM055125.1, from coordinate 81,865,456 downwards.
TGTTTTACTGGTATGGAGTTCAGTCCCGTTTTGTATAAAAGTACCTTTTTAATAACTTTTATGGTACCGTATACTGCTCTTCTCTGAGATGAGGAAAGATGAGGAAGGAGAATGAGGAAAGGGAATGTGACGTCAGCACGCTCTGTGCACTACGGTAAAGAGGGAGGGGGCGCAGACATCAGCGGGAGGAGAGGAGGAAAAAGAAGAGCCGAGATCGCCGCTGACGTCAGTTCACTGAAGACAGAGGGGCCGCCGACAGGTGGGAGGAGTGGAGGAAACAGAACAGCCGAGATGCCGGCTGACGTAAGCCCGCTCCATACGCAGAAGAGGAAGGGGCAGCAGACATCAGCCGGGAGGAGAGAAGAGGACCTCCGGCAGGTCAGCGGTGGGTGTAAACATCTTTTTTTTAAATACAGCAGCAAACGGAGACACTGGCCAATATTTACAAAAGCATTACAGGGTTTTTTTATGAGATTTACTAGGGCTTATTTTCAGGGTAGGGCTTATATTGCAGCCTGCCCTGATAATCCAGATATGTCTTATTTTTGGGGTAGGGCTTACTTTCGGGGAAACACGGTAGGTCTAATAACGCTTTCTTTATTGTTGGTGCATTTACCACCTGACCCATGAAATTGTCCTGCAAGACATTTAGGAAATGGCGAGCTTTAGATGAATGCGTGGTTCCTTCCGCCCAGTCTATGTCTGGATAATTAAAATCCCCCATTATAATGACACTTCCCATCCTTGCCGCTAATCCAAACTGTGATAGGAGGTCCTCATCCCCCTCCTCCCTCTGGTTAGGGGGGCCTGTAGCATACTCCCAGTATTACTTTCCCCTTAGTTTCCTCCCTTTGTAGCTACAGTATACCCATAAGGATTTCACCTCCTCCCTTGCTCCATTAGTTATGTCGTCCCTCACATTCACTTGCACATCATTTTTGATATACAGGCATACCCCTCCCCCTTTTTTACCCTCCCTATCTCTGTGATATAGGGAATACCCTTGAATGGTTGCCAGCCAATCATGAGAGCTGTTGAACCGAGTCTGCTGAAATTCCCACAAAATCTAAATCCTCCTCATACAACAGTAGCTCTAGTTCTCCCATCTTGTCCACCAGACTCCTGGCATTGGTAAACATGCCACGTAGTTTAGTCCGGACACATACTATATCTGTGATATAAAAACTTGGATGGCCCACAATTTACTTCAATTAAACTGGGACAAGACTGAATTCATGCTTATTGGCACCTCCCATCAATTATGTAAGGACAGTCCCGATCTATCTATCGGTGTGTGTCCCCATACTTGTGTAGCGCCCCCCTCAATATTTGGGGGCGCTATGAGAAATTTAAGGGCAGTCTGAGCCAGTAATTGGGCTCAAACCAATTATATTCCAGTTGTTGTTCTGCTCTGGGTGTGATACTGCCCGGCAGTGTTATTCTCCTTTGCCTGCAGGTGGCACTGTCACCGCTGGCACAGGCTGGATTACGGGGGTATCACAGCACCTTGGGTGTCCTCTTTCGGCAGCCGTGCAGTGGGCGTGGTCTACCCGCTGTGCATGCTGGGAGAGGATACAAAAGGGGCAGACGCCATTTGGCTTGAGGCGATTCCAGGGGGACCCCAGGGTGTTCAGGGGGACCTCTGGTCCAGTGAGTGTGCCTTGTGGCCCGCATGGCACGAGGTGCACCGGAGTGTTTAGGTCTCGGGCACCTTCAGCCCGAGGCTCTGCTGCTGCTGCATTGTAGGTCCAGCTCCGCTGACAAGGGCCTACGCTTCAGAGAAGGATGCCAGGCTGCCCGGTTTAGGGGGCCATCTTTAGGAAAGGAGTTTCAGGGGAAGATCAGTCCCGGCGGAGATAGCGACGGTACTGCTGTCTCGGGGAGAGGCCTGGAGGCCTACCTAAAGGGGGATTCATCATCTCTGACGTCCGTGCTCTATCCTGGCTGCTAGGACTGCTCTCATAGGGACTATCCGGGTGAGCAATACCCACTCAGGCTTGAGTGGCGACGAGTGTAGATATTGAAAGAAGGGTGATGGTGGCTGCGCTGTGATTATAACTAGTGAAGGGAGTGTGGGGGAGGAGGTCTGGAAAAGGAAACTACCTAATGCTAACCAAACTAAATATAATATTTGCCAACCAGATGCAGTAACGTGTTGCCAACCAATGTGTAACATAAATAGTGTGTGCATAAACTAAATAAATCACACCTGTGCGCCTAGAAGGTATATAACCAGCAGTGGAAACGTAATGATGTATGCCAAAACGTGTATCACTCTTAATGATAAACCTGTGCATATAGTATATAACCAAACACTATAACTCTATGTTATCAACAGTGAAATAAAATAACAATATCTAATAAAGGTGTATGACACACAACTGGAAGCGGTGAAATCCTCCAAAAAAATATCAAAAAAATAAAAATAAAATATAATGACAGTATATGATGGGGTGTATAACACAAAACTATAACAGTGAAATCCTCCAGGAGATGATATTAAAAGTCCAATGTATAGCAAGTCCCGTCACCCATACAGTGCTTGAAAGAAGAAACTGCAGTGCAAATCCACCCAGTGTTCACTAGCAGCTTACCTCCCTGCTGGGAAGAGACAGCATGCACTGGGACTTCAAATGTGGACAGCGATGCAACAATCTTGAATGGATGTATGCTCTCACTCACATGGATGCATAGGAATACACAAACAAAAAAAGGAAATTTATAGCGTAACTCTGTGGGTCCAGCAAACAAGTAACCAAAAGATGTAATCTCACACTCACATGAAACTAGTGAGCATGGACATCAATCCTACGAACGCCGAGCTCGTATATATTGCAGGATATGGTGATTCCAATCATGCGGTCCTTAAGCTTGCAGCAACCCCAGAGTGCCAGTAGAACATGTATAAAAAACATACAAGGTGCACATAGTGTGGGTCTGTAACCACTTTGGTATTTATTATAAAAAAGGTAAAACACTCACATTTCATAAGTGGGGAAATGACAATCTAATACGAGCGCCGAGCTCGTCTCCTCTCCTGCAGCTGTCAGTGTATCTGTGCTGATCCTAACGCGCGTGTCGTCATGTCACATGACTTCTTCAGAAGAGTGTAGATATTGGATTTAAGTGTTGCGTGCCTGAACCTTCCCCTACGTCTTTCAACTTTTCTACTTTTGCTTTACTTCAAGTTATCTCAAAGTGCAAAAAAGAAAAAAAGCCTTGCTGATTAGGTTTTACTCATGTGTGGACATTGGCCTTATTCCAAGAAGACATTGGTGTACCTAGACAACGGAGCTAAAGGATCCACTCGTGGGAGGTATTTGCTGCAGACCCAAAGTAATTAAACACTAGATTCTCATTGACAATACAATGTGAATCCTGTGTGTAGAAGCGGAGACTGCGGGTGAGGTTGCTATATTTGCCTACACTCGATGTGAGACAGAGCATTCTCCTGCCTGCTATGCCCCAAAACGTTGGAATTCACTTCCAAAGAACATCAGAGAGTCATCTTCTCTAGACGCATTCAAATCAAATGTAAAAACGTTTTCTTTCCTGTGTATTTCTTATGTTTTCTTTGTAAATCGCTTTGAGAAGCTACCTTTAAAGGGAGCTGTATAAAATAACGTTTTTTTGGTTGAAAGGCCACCTTCCTAAACAGAATGCACAGGCCTTTGGCAAATTCTAATACTATCTATACAATGTACAGACGGCAACAACACCTTCACAAGCACAACTGGATGACCTCTAGTATGCCTAGTCTTCTCTCTCCTTTACAGCAGGATCTGGAGGAGCCTAATACTCTTGAGAAGCTTCAAACTGCAGTGAGCGCAACTAAAACTGACTAATTTCCAGGGCCCTACGGCTTTACCCCACAATATTACAATCTGTTGTTGCCTTTGCTAGGCCCGTACACAGGGCTGTTTCAAGGAATTTGGGGGCCCCAAGCAAAATGGACATAGAGGCCCCCCCAACCCCCCCGCACGCAACGCCTACAGAAACCACAGCATAGCCATACAGTTTAAGTTCACCCACACCCCTGTGTTATTCTTACTCCTCCCCCTCCCTGTGTTCTTCTTACTCCTTCCCATCAAATGCAGCCACTGTACCCCATCAAATGCAGCCACTGTACCCCATCAAATGCACCCACTCTACCCCATCAAATGCACCCACTGTGCCCCATCAAAATGCAGCCATTGTGCCAATCAAAATGCAGCCACTGTGCCAATCAAATGCAGCCACTGTACCCCATCAAATGCAGCCACTGTACCCCATCAAATGCAGCCACTGTACCCCATCAAATGCAGCCACTGTGCCCCATCAAATGCAGCCACTGTGCCAATCAAAATGCAGCCACTGTGCCAATCAAAATGCAGCCACTGTGCCAATCAAAATGCAGCCACTGTGCCAATCAAAATGCAGCCACTGTGACACCCCACGGATACCTAAATAGGGGGTGGGCACGGTGGCCATGGATAGATTCATGCAAGGCAGGAATCTATAAATTTTACATATAGGGGTGGCATGATGGAGGGGGCAGCACCCTTAATGAACAGGCCACCACTGGTGGTTTTCCATAGCCGCAGTCCCTCAGACTTCTTTTAGGTTGTGCGTTTTTGCTGCATTTTCTGGAATTGCACCAAAGATGTAGCATGCAGGACTTTTTGTGCACTTTCAGAACATACAGCAAAAAATGTACAACCTAATAGAAGTCTATGGGACCGGGGGTAACATGCAGGAAGACAGTGCCAGTACACCAGCATTGCGGCCAAACTGCAGCATGCCAGCATAAACCCACATCAAAAAACATAGGAGGGCAAGAAACTGTCACAGGCTGCAGTGCTAGTAAAAACAGGCTGCTAGTAATATGCAGAGAGGGCGGGAGAGAGCAGGAAGGGAGGGAGGAGAAGCTCACTTGTCACTTACTTGGTGGCAATGGACAGTCCCAGGAGGCTCACTTTTTTTTTTTTTAAGGCTGTGGATGCCGAGACGACTGCTCTGTTTTAACTTTCCCGCCCACGCATCTTCTTCACAGACAACACACGAGCTGCCAGGAGTGTGGGCGGGGAAAGAAAGAGCAGATCCACTGAACTCTGTAACACACAGACTGTCAGCCCAGAACAGAGCTCATCACTGCAGTACTGTTCCTGGCTGGACTGAAAGGAAGTGAGCACTCAGTGTGCACTTCCTGTCAGTCCAGCCGGGAACAGGAAACTGAATCTCCTGTACTGCGTGGTACCCGGCCGGACTGATAGGAGGAAGAGGAGCTCGGCCACGCTACAGCCTGGGAAGGGAAAGTTGGGGGCCCCAAGCAATTGCTTGTTTTGCCTGTCCTGTAGCGACGGGCCTGCCCGCACATGAATGTTCAATGCTCTTGGGACTACTGCCTCTTTTCTCCCCAGAGGCCTTAAAAGCCAACATATTGGTCCTCCCGAAGGAGGGTAAAGATCCTGCTTCTTGTGGCAGTGATAGGCCAACTTCATTTTATAGTTGAAGTTCTTTACTAAAATTTTGGCCTTGCATCTCCAACAGCACTTACTACAATTGATCCACCTTGATCAAGTTGGGTTTATACCGACTTGTGAAGCCTGGGACAATACCATTAAAGTTTTAAATCTAATCCATGTTCCTAACTAGACTAATACTCCATGTGTGTGTAGCGACCTCACCCCTCTCACCCCTTCCCCCCCTCGGCCCGTTGTCTCGTCTAGGGGTTATTATGGGGGGAGGGATGCGATACACCACGGCCCATGTCCTCTAATGTGTAGAGGTGAAGGCCAGAACCATCGAGTTGTGTGCATAGCCCAGAGCCAAACCAAATGACCCCCTCTGCTCCCAGTAACTGGAGTTCCACACACTGAAAAGGTCCAACTCGTATTTATTCTATGATAGCAATAAATAGTCATATAGCACAGACAGGTTGAGACCCATAGAACAGTTCAGTATTTGTAGGGAGTAGGTCGAGGCACAATCCTTAGGTAGAGCTAACCATTGTTATGTCACCAATGGTTATGGTGCATAGCCGCTGTCACCGACTATGTAGAATAAGAACAGAATTACCTTCGCTAGCACAGCCCCTGTCAGAGGGAAGATATCCGTCCAAGAGAGTTACCGGAGGCCTCTTGATCACCGGCAAATGCTGCGCCGTACTGCCCGGAGAAGTTCTGCTCACCAGCCTCCTCATCTCAGACACGGGCACCCAAGGCGTTAGGGCCCCCTCCGATTCCTCCACCCTCGCGGAACCCAGTCGAAGGTACTGAGTCCCAGGCCTCCGCGGTAGTACCTCACCCCAGGCTAAAGGTGCCTGAGATGGACTCCATCTCCCGCTCCGGCCAGGTCAAGGGCACCTGGGCCCGGTACTCCGGAACGCCGGCACCTGGGCTGAAGGTGTCTGGGCGCGGATGCGTCCTCCGACTCTAAACCCCGTGTCCAGGGCGTCTGCCCCCTTTATCTCCTCTCCCTTTGCGTCACAGCAGGTTCCCCGCCCGCTGTACAAGCGCCGGAAAAGGACAAAAAGGGTGCAGTCTTGCGGTGAGGGTTCAACTCCGGCCCAAGGCGACAGCGCCACCTGCAGGCCGCAGGGAACCTCACACCACCAGAGTCCTTTTAATGCAATAAATGGTCTCAAATTCCCTAACAATCAGTGCATTGGGTCATACTACCACCCGTGCACTCCCCCTAAATTTAGACCCCCGCTACATGTGGTTTTGGGGAACGGATGCTAAAAAAGCATTTGATTAGGTGAACTGGCAGTTTATCTTTGCGGTTTTGCATTATATAGGTCTTAGCGACAATATGCAAAATTGGATTTCTAGTGTATACTCTTCACCGACGGCACAGGTTAAAGCAAATGGCATTCTCTCGGAGCCCTTCTTCGTCACCAATGGCACCAGACAGGGGTGCCCCCGTCTCCCCTCCTCACGATCGAACCATTTCTCTGCAAGATCTGACTGGTGACTCTCAACACAAAGTATCAGCATATGTCAAAGACATGCTTTTCTCTTTGACTAACCCTTTGGTGTCTATTTCAAACATTCTTCGGGAATTTGAAATCTATGGAGCCCAGTCTAACCTTTAGGATTCATTTTAAGTCGGAGGTGATGGGGGTCGCAATACCACAATCACTGCTCCAAACCTTGAAGCTTTGTTTTAAATTTAAATGGACAAACATGGCATTGAAATATTTGGGCACTTATGTCCCCGTACACTTACCCTGCACGTTTGAACTAAATTTTCCTCCACTTCTGTGCAAAAGAGGAGAGATTTACTAAAACTAAAGATAGAGGGAGATTTACCAAAACTGGAGAGTGCAAAATCTGGTGCAGCTCTGCATAGAAACCAATTGGCTTCCAGGTTTTATTGTCAAAGATTAAGTGAACAAGCTGAAGTTAGAAGCTGATTGGCTACCATGCACAGCTGCACCAGATTCTGAGTGCTCCAGTTTTAGTAAATCTCCCCCATACTTTCCTGGATGCGTGGCATCATGGTCTGCACTCGTGGTTTGGGAGCTGAATTTTTTTTTTAAATGAGCATCCTGCTAAAATTTCTGTATCTCTTTCAGGTTCTACGTATTGCTATTCCTCCATGTCTCTAAACAAATTCATTCTCTCTTCTCCCCTGTCTCTCAGCCCCTCCTCTGTCTCTCAGCCCCCACTGCCTTTCAACCCCCTCTATCTCTCAGCTCTCCTCCTCTATCTCTCAGCTCTCCTCCTTTGTCTCTCAGCTCCCCCGCCTCTGTCTCTTATCTCCCTCCTTCTGTCTCTCAGCTCCCCCTCTGTCTCTCAGCTCCCCCTCTGTCTCTCAGCTCCCCCTCTGTCTCTCAGCTCCCCCTCTGTCTCTCAGCTCCCCCTCTGTCTCTCAGCTCCCCCCTCTGTCTCTCAGCTCCCCCCCTCTGTCTCTCAGCTCCCCCCCTCTGTCTCTCAGCTCCCCCCTCTGTCTCTCAGCTCCCCCCCTCTGTCTCTCAGCTCCCCCCCTCTGTCTCTCAGCTCCCCCCCTCTGTCTCTCAGCTCCCCCCCTCTGTCTCTCAGCTCCCCCCCTCTGTCTCTCAGCCCCCTCCTCTATCTCTCAGCTCTCCTCCTCTATCTCTCAGCTCTCCTCCTCTATCTCTCAGCTCTCCTCCTCTGTCTCTCAGCTCTCCTCCTCTGTCTCTCAGCTCCCCCCTCTGTCTCTCAGCTCCCCCTGTCTCTCAGCCCCCCTCTGTCTCTCAGCTCCCTCCCTCTGTCTCTCAGCTTCCCCCTCTGTCTCTCAGCTCCCCCCTCTGTCTCTCAGCTCCCCCCTCTGTCTCTCAGCACCCCCCTGTGTCTCTCAGCACCCCCCCCTGTGTTTCTCAGCTCCCCCATCCGTCTCTCAGCTCCCCCCTCCGTCTCTCAGCTCCCCCTCTGTCTCTCTGCCCCCTCCTCTGTCTCATTCACTCCCTGACTCTTAGACTGCTTTCACACTGGAGCAGGCATTGCGCTATTCGGCTTCTAGCAGGCGCTTTTAACCCTCGCTAGCAGCCGAATTAAAGGTTAAATGCGCCCGTGTATCGCTGCTGCCGAAGTGCTTTGCAGGCGCTTCAGCAGCGGTGGCCATTCATTTCAATGGGCAGGAGTGGTGTGTATACCTCTCCTCCACCGCCCCAAAGATGCTGCTTGGAGGTCTTTTTTTAACACCCTGGCAGCGCCCCAGTATGAAAGCACTCGGGCTTTCACACTGGGACTGCAGCGGAGGTGTTTTTCAGGCGCTTTACAGGCGCTATTTTTAGCCCAAAAGTGCCTGAAAAATGCCTCAGCATGAAAGGGGTCCTACCCTCACCCCCTCTCTTTTACACTCACTCCCTCTCTCTTACACTCACCCCCCTCTCTCACCCACCCCCTTTCCCTCAACCCTCCCTCTCTCTCTCTCTCATTCCCCTCTCTCTCACCCTCTCATGATATACAATAATGGATGTAGGGGCCTTTTGGTGGGCGGGATTTTTTGGGGGGTGGGGGGCAGCATTTTATTGAATTAAAGTGGGCCAAATTTTTGTCCCAGTCCAACCCTGCTGCTCATTTCTCCTCTGTGGATGAATACACATGGATCTCTGTAGTCTCCTGTTATTTACGCCCTCATCCAGCCCCCTCCAGCTCTGCAGCTCTCATTGGCCCTCCTATGACTCATCCACCCTCCCCTGCTGCAAACTCTCACTAGAGTTAAAGAGAGAGCTGTGCATGATGTCATTAGCCTAGGCTAAGGACCAGACAAGAAATAGGAAGTTGGCTGTATAAGGTATTTAATGGCAGAAAAAAAAATGTTTTACTATGCAAGGTTAAAACAAAAAGGGCAGAATATTTAATAGAGGGAAAGTTGAAAAAATTACTAAAGAACTACTTTAACCACTTAACGACCGCCCACCGCCGATTTACGTCGGCAGAATGGCACCGACAGGCAGAATCACGTAGATCTACGTGATCGCCTTTGTGCAGTTGGGGCAGGGCCGGCCCAAGACATTGTGCTGCCTGGGCCCAAGAATGAAATGCTGCCCCCCCCCCAAAAAAAAAAAATCACGCCCACCAAAAGGCCTCAACATTCATTATTTTACATCATAACTAAAATTTATTTTTTCAGAAAATCAGTATATAAATGCCATAAATCTATTCCCTATTTTGTAGACGCTATAACTTTTACGCAAACCAATCAATATACGCTTATTGTGATTTTATTTTTTTTAACCAAAAATATGTATCAGAATACATATTGGCCTGAACTGATGAAGACATTTTTTTTAAGTTATTGATCAGTAAGTTAGCGCTGCACTTTTTTTTTTCTTGGTGGTGTGGGAACACATAACAGTGCTTAGGGGCAGGCCTTTTACTGACACTTTTTTTTTATTTTACCTCCAGTAGTTTATTGTAAATAGTAGTGTGGTGATTACCTATTATACTAAAGATCGGCATGTGGAATTAATAAACATCAACATATTTTAGTTGTGCCCCACCAGGCCAGCTCCCCATGGACAATGTGCCTGGCACTCAGTTTTGCAGATTGGCAGCAATGTTTGGCACTGACAGGCAGCAATGATTGGCACTGACAGGCGGCCCTTATTGGCACTCATAGAAAGCACTGATTGGCACTAATAGGCAGCACTGTTTGGCAGAATTTAGTGGCACTGATTGGCAGCGCTGATGGGCACTAATTGGCAGCACTGATGGACACCAATTGGCAGCACTGATGGGCACTAATTGGCAGCACTGATGGACACCAATTGGCAGCACTGATGGGCGCTGATAGGTGCCACTCGTGGGCATTGATTGGCGGTACTGATGGGCACTGTTTGGAAACACTGGCATTGATTGGCACTGGTAGGTGGCACTGATTGGAAACACTAATTGGCACCGATAGGTGGCATTGGTTGGCACTGATATTAGGCACCACTGATTGGAAACACTGATTAGCACTGACAGGTGGCACTGTTTGGAAACACTGTTTGGCACTGACAGATGGCACTGATTGGAAACACTGATAGGTAGAACTGATTAGCACTGACAGAGGAGAGGGAGTTTCACACCGAGCCAATATTGACCCTTAGTGAAACTGTGTGCAACACTGTCATGTTATCAGGGCTGCTGTTAGAAATTGCGGGGCCCCGTACAGTCTACCTGACACAAACACAACAGAATTCCTACTAAATCTAAAAGCTAAGAAAGTGTATTGAGAATTAAAGCTTTATGTGTGAATGAGGTATCGGGGCTCATTCACAAGGGTACTGTGGCCTGTACAATGTAAATCAGTGGTTTGTTTATGTGGCTGGAGCCACCTGGAGCTGTGTGCAGGCAGCAAATGTTACACTATGGGTGACAGGTGTGTGAGTGCAGGTGTACGGCCCCAAAGTGTGCATTCAGGACCACTCCCCTACAATTGCACACCTGTCAAATTTGGACCTGTGGCTGTGTTCATACAACCACTGCGTCCCTAACAGGCAGCTCCAGCTGTGTGAACAATTTACTCATTTACAAGGCCAGAATACATGGTTGAATGAGTCCTTAGGGCTCATTTACACATGAGCTTGGGGGTGGTAAAAACCCATGGTTGAGCAGTGTTTTTACTGTCTGCCAAAATGCTACTCCCTTTAGCAGTGGAGGCAGTGGCTAGGGGTATACACATTCCATGACATCCGATGCCGTGCTTCACAGCCATAGCAGAAATTATATCCTTGTTGAAAAAGTCAAGTGAATAGTGCTGCTCTGCAAGTGTCCTGCAACAGCATGCAAAGCACATGATTGTAGCGTGCTAGTGTGGGGTTAAAACAGGCAGCAAGGAGGCAATATGCCTCCTCACCACCTGTTAAAAGCTCTCTGAAGAGCAATCTAAATGCTGACAGCTCTTCAGATAGTAAAGTACATGTGAACGGCCCTTAATTTTTTGTCAATTATGTTTTAGAATTGACATTTTTTCGTTTTTTAGAATTGTATGTATTGTTCTGTGAGCATTTTTGATGCTGCTGGAAAGCACTACCCTTGTGATCTGCTGTGGGTGCTTTACGCCACCTGTAAAGCAGATTGCAAACACACCACCAAAAGTAGTGCATGCACAGTTTTTTTCTGTGTTCTGGTGTGAATTAAAGCCCATTTAAAATTAATGGGCTCCAAAATCGCACCACATGGGAACGCTGACGACAACCAAACCCCGTCCTTTCAGTACAAATCTCCCCTCCAAGGTCATATTCTATCATGACGATCCCCCCAAACTCCCACTCAGTACAGATCTCCCCCCACAGTCCTAAACTCCCCCCAGCACAAACCACCATTTCAGCCCCATCTCAGTACACACCTTCTATTAGGGACCATGGTGGCCATAGGGACATAATAAAAATAAAATAAAAAAAATTGAAAATATAGAAGGAGCTCTTGAACTTGCAGCCTTCCTTTATTAAATCCAGCAACCATATCAGTGCACTTCAGCCAGGTACAAGGGGCTGGGCAGACCCTGTGAACTAGAAGCAGCCCCCCTTCTCCCCACCAACCTCGTTTTGTGTAATCAGATGGTCAGAAACTGCAGCCGATTAGAAGGTATGACACTGTCCTTTGCTTCAGAGGCTCCCAGATAGTTGCAGCCTCAAGGTGTCTGATGATTACACAGTCACTCAACAAAACAGAGCACATGCAGAGGGGACTGACACTGGTCTGTCTGCCCTCCTCACTACATCTCTGCCTGGATTCCCCATCTAGACTGTCATAAACACTGTAACAAGTATGTCTCCATGCTTCCTCTCAGGCTCTCAGGCCTCGTACACACGACCGATTTTCTCGTCGTAAAAAACACGTCGTTTTTTTCGACGAGATTCTTGTTAAGCTTGTCGATTTTCTCGTCAAGCTTTCTATGCGTACACACTGTCATTTCCCAATTTCCTCGTGGTTCTCTGTGCTCACGTCCAGCACGTACGACGGCACTATAAAGGGGAAGATCTTTTTTCTTGGCGCCACCCCTTGGGCTGCTTTTGCTGATCTCGTGTTACCGTGTGTGAAGTAAAAGTTTGGGAAGAGACGATTCGCACTTTTCAGTCTTCGTGCTTTCAGTTCGTTTTAGCGTGACGAATGTGCTATCTCCTTTACGAAGGCTTGTTTTACCAGAAGATGCGCTCCCGTCTCATAGTTGCTTGTGAGCATGCGCGCTTTTGGAAGAGTCGTAAAAGCATACACACGAACCATTTTCTCGTCACAAAACAGGCCGACGAGAAACACGACGAGGAAATCTGGACTCCTGACGAGAAAATAGAGAGCAGGTTCTCTATTTTCTCGTCGAGATTCTCGTCAAGTTTCTCGTCGTAAAACCATACACACGAACGTTTTTCTAGACAAAAAAACTCTCGCGGCACTTTTCTTGACTGTTTACGACGAGAAAATCGGTCGTGTGTACGAGGCCTCAGTGTTCAAGATTGCAGCGCCCAAATCTCTGCCTGGTGTAACATGGAATTCAGTGTCAGCATAGGCAGTGCAGAGAGAGACCAGCTTTCAAAATTCAGCGGTGATGTGGGGTGGGCGGGACCCAGCTATCGAACACCAGCCAATGATTTTCCTGCTTAAGAAAGGGGGCGGGGCTACATACACATAGCGGCCCGCCCAGACCCATCCCGTTGGCTGGTGTTTAATACCTCCCCACCCACCCGGACATCAACTTTTAATTCCGACAGATGGTCTCTCTGCATTCAGTTATTTTACATGTCAGTTTCACACTGAGGGCTCTGGCAAGTGTCAAAATCGGCTCAGTGTGAAACTGTCTCGCAGGCAGTAAGGGCTGCACACTCAATAGATGCAGCCTTTCACGGCAGATCTCGGGAGACAGCCGGGATGGCTGCCGCCCCTCTTAAAATGCCGCCTGGGACCATGGGCCCACTGGGTCCCATGGTAGGGCCGGCCCTGAGTTGGGGGGTCCATCCGGACCCCCCTTCACTGCAGTGAGCGACCGTTAAGTGTTCGGGAGCGATCAGGCATGAGGGGGCGGCCGCTCGATTCCGCCCCCCCCCCTCGCGATCGCTCCCGGCCAATGAAAATGCTTCCTCCGCCATGTGATGTAAACAGAGGCTGGAGGAAGTGATGTCATCTCCCTCGCCGCGGTCTTTTCGTTCCCGGCGCCGAGGAGAGAAGACAGAGGTTAGTGCTCCAACAGTCCACTGACACGTAGGTACACATAGGCACACAAATCACCCCCCAGTCACCCCCAGATCACCCCCCAGGTCACCCCAAAGCCCCCAATCACAGTGTCACTGATTGCAGTGATCATTTATTTTACTGATCACTGCATTTAGTGTCATCTGTGATTGTAAAAAGTTGCAGGGCAGTTAGGATTAGGCCCCTTTAGGTCCAGGGTAGCCCCCTAACCCCCCCTAATAAAGGTTTAACCCCTTGATCACCCCCCAGGTAACCCTTTCACCCCCTAACTTCAGCGTCACTAAGCGATTGTTTTTCCGATCGCTGTATTCGTGTCGCTGGTGTTTTAGATAGGCAGTTATTTTTTTTTAGGTTCGCCGCAGGTTTTTATTAGTGTCAGGTACCCCCATATATTATTTTAACCCCCTGATTGCCCCTAGAGTTAACCCTTTCACCAGTGATCGCCGTATAAGCGTCACTGGTGTCACTGGTTAGCCAGTAAGTTATTTAGGTTACCCGTCAGGTTTTTATATAGCGTCGGGTACCCCCATATTTAACCTAATAAAGGTTTTAACCCCCTGATTGCCCCTAGTTAACCCTTTCACCAGTGATCACCATATAAAGGTTACGGGTGACGCTGGTTGATTAGTTTGCTTTTTATAGCATCAGGGCACCCGCCGTATATAACCCAATAAAGGTTTAACCCCCCTGATCGCCCGGCGGGTGAGATCAATTAGGTTTTAGCGCCAGAGAGGGTCTGCGTCGCCCCAGGCAGCGTTAGGTTAGTGCCAGTAACGCTAACACCCACGCGCAAAGCATACACCCCCCTTAGTGGTATAGTATCTGATCAGATCTATACTAGCATCCCCAGCGGTTTAGGGTTCCCAAAAACGCAGTGTTAGCGGGATCAGCCCAGATACCTGCTAGCGCCTGCGTTTAGCCCCTCCGCCCAGCCCAGCCCAGCCCACCCAAGTGCAGTATCGATCGATCACTGTCACTTACCAAACACAACACACATAACTGCAGCGTTCGCAGAGACAGGCCTGATCCCTGCGATCGCTAACAGTTTTTTTGTAGCGTTTGATATATTTGCTGACGACAGTCAGGTGCTTTTTTTCCTGTGAATCTTACTAGTGTACCCCTAAATTTAGAGCCCAAAATGGCAAGACGAAGGTACACTAGTAAAGAGGCCTACGAGATTCTGAGCATGACAGATAGTGAAGAGGAGGTCACGTATCTGTCAGATTCAGGCTCAGAATATCTTCCCGTAGAAGACAGTGACGTCAGCGGCCCCACGTCAGATAGCTCTGACGACGAAGTTGAGGTCCCTGCTAAGGTCAGGTGTACCCGATCCCGATCTTCTGAGGTTGTTGAGGAGCAAGAACCGCAGGTCTCTCGTATCATGGAGCAGAGTAGTACTAGCGCCGCTATTCCTTCTGGTGAACTGGCAAGCACCAGCGGCCTAGTACAGCCTGGACTTACATCCAGCACTGCAGTAACACTTGGTGACGTGGCGAGTCCCATAAGTGCAGTTCAAGCTGGCGAGGTGGCAAGCACAAGTAGTGTCCCGCTGCCACCAAGAAGACAAAGGCAGGCCCGTCGTGCCCATACTGCCCTTCCTGCAGAATTCGCCTATCCTGATTGGGTCCCCACCACTTCTGCAGAACCCGTACTTCCCCCATTCACTGCCCAACCCGGTATTCAGGTGGAAACAGCTGATTTTATTCCTATTGATTTTTATTCGCTGTTTTTCACGGAAGATCTCTATAGATCTATTGTGGACCAGAGTAATTTATATGCTGGTCAATTTATCGCCGCTAACCCCCAGTTGCCTAAAATTGCCAGAAATTGGAAACCAATTACGGTTTCCGAATTTAAGACCTTTCTGGGCCTTTCCCTCAACATGGGCACACATAAATTTCCGTCATTGCGTGCTTATTGGTCCACGCACCCAATTGACCACATGCCCGTGTTCTCTGCCTCCATGTCCAGGGCACGATACGAGCAGATTTTGCGGTTCATGCACTTCAACGACAATGAACTTTGTCGTCCACGTGGGGACCCTGAATACGACCGGCTCTATAAAATTCAGCCCCTCATAAACCACTTCAACAAACGTTTTGCAGCCTTGTTTACTCCCGATCAAGTTGTCTACGTTGATGAGTCCCTGATTAAATTTTCTGGCCGCTTGTCTTTCAAGCAGTACCTTCCCAGCAAGCGTGCCAGATACGGGGGTCAAGCTCTACAAGTTCTGTGACAGGGCAACAGGCTATGTAGTGAACTTTACGGTTTATGAGGGAAAAGATAGTCAGATTGAGTCGGTCAACTGCCCGGATTACATAGGGAGCGCTGGCAAGATAGTGTGGAACTTGGTGTCACCCTTATTCGGAAAGGGGTACCACTTGTATGTGGACAATTATTACACGAGCGTGCCACTGTTTAGTCACTTGTTTGATCATCAGATTGGAGCATGTGGCACCGTGCAACCTAATCGCCGGGGCTTTCCCCAGCGGCTTGTAGATGCCCGTCTTAGGCTGGGGGAGAGAGCCTGCTTGAAGTGTAATAACTTGCTCGCTATGAAGTGGAGGGACAATAAGAATGTTTTCCTTCTTACCTCCCTTCATGCAGACACGACAGTCCAAATTCGTACGGCGACTGGTGTTGTGGAGAAACCCCTCTGTGTCCACGAATATAACCAAAATATGGGAGGGGTGGACCTCAACGACCAGTTGATGGTGCCGTATCTAATTGACCGTAAGGCGAGACGCTGGTACAAAAAAGTGTCTCTATCATTATTCCAATTGGCTTTGCTGAACGCTCATGTGCTATACAGAGCTTCAGGCGGGACGTTATCTCTTCTAAAATTCCAGAATGAGATAGTCACAGAACTCCTGTATCCAGGCGGTTCTGCACCTCACCATCCCCAACCAAATGCAGTAAGCCGGCTGCATGAGAGGCATTATTCGTATGTCCTCCCGAGTACCCCTACCCAAAGCCACCCCCAAAAAAGATGTCGTGTCTGTAGCAAGCGCGGATTTAGGCGTGACACCCGTAGTTTTTGTCCACTCTGTCCTGACAAGCCTGGTCTTTGCCAAGGTGAATGTTTTGAACGCTACCACTCAAAAGTGAAGTTTTAGCGTAGGGTACAGCATTTCACAGACAAGGACACACTTACACAGGGTCTCCCAAGATGCCATTACATTTTGAGAGACCCGAACCATTACAGTTGTAAAGTTACAAAAAAAAGTGTAAAAAAGAAAAAAAAAAACGTAAAAAACAAAACACAAAAAATATATAAAATAAAAAAACCAAAAATAGTTGTCGTTTTATTGTTCTCTCTCTCTCTATTTTCTCTCTATTGTTCTGCTCTTTTTTACTGTATTCTATTCTGCAATGTTTTATCATGCTCTCTATTGTTCTGCTCTTTTTTACTGTATTCTATTCTGCAATGTTTTATCATGCTTGCTTTTCAGGTATGTAATTTTTTGTTTTCAGGTGCGCCATTCAACTGCAGCGCGGAATTATTTATCTTGACAGCAACAGCGTTTGCTCCCACGATACATAAAGCCGTGACTCCAGTGCCGTAGGAGGTGATTTCACCACCACAGTTAAAAAAAAGAGCATATATGCCGAAGCATGGGGGCAGCAGGGGCGGAGGAGCGATTTTGCTCCTAATGCCGCGTACATACGGTCGAAATTCCGACGGAGGCCTGCCCGTGGAAAATTCCGACCGTGTGTACGCGGCATAACTTTTTTGCGGGAGGATGCCCCCATGCTTCGGCATATATATATTTTAGGCACAGGTTGCGTTAAAACATTTTTTTATTTTTTACTAGGTTTTGTTTTGGTATTTGCTTTGCAGGTATGGCATGGTAAGGTCTTACTGTTGTACTGTAATGTTACTTTGTTTTAATGTTAACCACCATTTGCTTAGCAGGTACGCCATTCAGTTGCAGCGCGGATCTATTTATCTTGACAGCAACAGCGTTTGCTCCCACGATACATAAAGCCGTGACTCCAACGCTGTAGGAGGTGATTTCACCACCACAGTTAAAAAAAAGAGCATATATGCCGAAGCATGGGGGCAGCAGGGGCGGAGGAGCGATTTTGCTCCTAATGCCGCGTACATACGGTCGAAATTCCGACGGAGGCCTGCCCGTGGAAAATTCCGACCGTGTGTACGCGGCATAACTTTTTTGCGGGAGGATGCCCCCATGCTTCGGCATATATATATTTTAGGCACAGGTTGCGTTAAAACATTTTTTTATTTTTTACTAGGTTTTGTTTTGGTATTTGCTTTGCAGGTATGGCATGGTAAGGTCTTACTGTTGTACTGTAATGTTACTTTGTTTTAATGTTAACCACCATTTGCTTAGCAGGTACGCCATTCAGTTGCAGCGTGGATCTATTTATCTTGACAGCAACAGCGTTTGCTCCCACGATACATAAAGCCGTGACTCCAACGCTGTAGGAGGTGATTTCACCACCACAGTTAAAAAAAAGAGCATATATGCCGAAGCATGGGGGCAGCAGGGGCGGAGGAGCGATTTTGCTCCTAATGCCGCGTATATACGGTCGAAATTCCAACGGAGGCTTGCCCGTGGAAAAGTCCGACCGTGTGTACGCGGCATAACCTTTTATGCCGCGTACATACGGTCGAAATTCCGACGAAGGCTTGACCGTGTGTACGCGGCATAACTTTTTTGCGGGAGGATGCCCCCATGCTTCGGCATATATGCCCATCATTAGAAGTGGGTGGATGAAGGGAGGTATTCTAATGGTGGGCATACCCACCAATCAATCTCTTTTTTTCGTTCAGCCAATAGGCTGTATGAAAAAAAAGATTACAATACATGTCCAACAAGGACCAGCAACGTACTGGTATGTTGCTGGACTTTGAATGTTTATACCAGAATGATGCCTGCGGGTTTAGGTATCATCTTGGTATCATTCTTTTCAGCCAGCAGCCGGCTTTCATGTAAAAGCAATTCTAGCAGATAATTAGCCTCTAGACTGCTTTTACAAGCAGTGGGAGGGAATGTCCCCCCCCCGGATATAAAAAGCGCCATTGGGAAATTGGGAAAGCATTTTATCACACCGATCTTGGTGTGGTCAGATGCTTTGAGGGCAGAGGAAAGATCTAGGGTCTAACCCCCCAATTTTTTTCAAAAAAAGAGTACCTGTCACTACTTATTGCTATCATAGGGGATATTTACATTCCCTGAGATAACGATAAAAATGGTAAAAAAATAAAATATGGAAGGCACAGTTTAAAAATAAAATAAAAAAGCCAAATAAGAAATAAAAAAAAAAAAAAAAAAAAAAAAAAAAAAAGCACCGCTGTCCCCCCCTGCTCTTGCGCAAAGGCGAACGCAAGCGTCGGTCTAGCGTCATATGTAAACAGCAATTGCATCATGCATGTGAGGTATCACCGCGAAGGTCAGATCGAGGGCAGTCATTTTAGCAGTAGACCTCCTCTGTAAATCTAACGTGGTAACCTGTAAAGGCTTTTAAATGCTTTTAAAAATGAATGTAGTTTGTCGCCGCTGCGCGTTTGTGCGCAATTTTAAAGCATGTCGTGTTTGGTATCCATGTACTCGGCCTATGATCATCTTTTTTATTTCATCAAACATTTGGGAAATATAGTGTTTTTTAGTGCATTAAAAATAAAAAAAGTGTGTCTTTCCCCCAAAAAATGCGTTTGAAAAATCGCTGCGCAAATACTGTGTGGAAAAAAAAAATGCAACACCCACTATTTTAATCTGTAGGGCCTTTGCTTTAAAAAAATATATAATGTTTGGGGGTTCAACATAATTTTCTTGCAAAAAAAAATTTTTTTTCATGTAAACAAAAAGTGTCAGAAAGGGCTTTGTCTTCAAGTGGTTAGAAGAGTGGATGATGTGTGACATAAGCTTCCTAATGTTGTGCATAAAATGCCAGGACAGTTCAAAACCCCCCCAAATGACCCCATTTTGTAAAGTAGACACCTCAAGCTATTTGCTGAGAGGCATGTTGAGCCCATTGAATATTTTTTTTTTTTGTCCCAAGTGATTGAATAATGACCAAAAAAAAAAAAAATGTACAAAAAGTTGTCACTAAATTATATATTGCTCAAACATGCCATGGGCATATGTGGAATTACACCCCAAAATACATTCTGTTGCTTCTCCTGAGTACGGGGATACCACATGTGTGGGACTTTTTGGGAGCCTAGTCGCGTACGGGACCCCAAAAACCAAGCACCGCCTTCAGGATTTCTATGGGTGTAAATTTTTGATTTCACTCCTCACTGCCTATCACAGTTTCGGAGGCCATGGAATTCCCAGATGGCACAAAACCCCCCCAAATGACCCCATTTTGGAAAGTAGACACCCCAAGCTATTTGCTGAGAGGTATGTTGAGTATTTTGCAGATCTCGCTTTTTGTCACAAAGTTTTGAAAATGTAAAAAAAAGAAAAAAAAAAAGAAAAAAAAATGTCTTTCTTAATTTTCAAAAACAAATGAGAGCTGTAAAATACTCACCATGCCTCTCAGCAAATAGCTTGGGGTGTCTACTTTCCAAAATGGGGTCATTTGTGGGGGTTTTGGGCTATTTTGACATTTTATGGCCTTCAAAACTGTGATAGGTAGTGAGGAGTGAAATCAAAAATGTATGCCCTTAGAAACCTTGAAGGCGGTGCTTGGTTTTTGGGGTCCCGTACGCGGCTAGGCTCCCAAAAAGTCCCACACATGTGGTATCCCCCGTACTCAGGAGAAGCAGCAGAATGTATTTTGGGGTGTAATTTCACATATAACCATGGCATGTGTGAGCAATATATCATTTAGTGACAACTTTTTGTACATTTTTTTTTTTCTTTTTGTCATTATTCAATCATTTGGGACAAAAAAAAAATATTCAATGGGCTCAACATGCCTCTCAGCAAATAGCTTGGGGTGTCTACTTTCCAAAATGGGGTCATTTGGGGGGGTTTTGTGCTATTTTGGCATTTTATGGCCTTCGAAACTGTGATAGGTAGTGAGGAGTGAAATCAAAAATTTACGCCCTTAGAAATCCTGAAGGCGGTGCTTGGTTTTTGGGGCCCTGTACGCGGCTAGGCTCCCAAAAAGTCCCACACATGTGGTATCCCCGTACTCAGGAAAAGCAGCAGAATGTATTTTGGGGTGCAATTCCACATATAACCATGGCATGTGTGAGCAATATATCATTTAGTGACAACTTTTTGTACATTTTTTTTTTCTTTTTGTCATTATTCAATCATTTGGGACAAAAAAAAAAAATATTCAATGGGGTCAACATGCCTCTCAGCAAATAGCTTGGGGTGTCTACTTTCCAAAATGGGGTCATTTGGGGGGGTTTTGTGCCATCTTGGCATTTTATGGCCTTCAAAACTGTGATAGGTAGTGAGGAGCGAAATCAAAAATGTATGCCCTTAGAAACCTTGAAGGCGGTGCTTGGTTTTTGGGGTCCCGTACGCGGCTAGGCTCCCAAAAAGTCCCACACATGTGGTATTCCCGTACTCAGGAGAAGCAGCAGAATGTATTTTGGGGTGTAATTTCACATATGCCCATGGCATGTGTGAGCAATATATCATTTAGTGACAACTTTGTGCAAAAAAAAAAAAGTTTGTCATATTCCCGCAACCTGTGGCAAAATATAAAATATTCCATGGACTCAACATGCCTCTCAGCAAATAGCTTGGGGTGTCTACTTTCCAAAATGGGGTAATTTGGGGGGGTTTTGTGCTATTTTGGCATTTTATGGCCTTCGAAACTGTGATAGGTAGTGAGGAGTGAAATCAAAAATTTACGCCCTTAGAAATCCTGAAGGCGGTGCTTGGTTTTTGGGGCCCTGTACGCGGCTAGGCTCCCAAAAAGTCCCACACATGTGGTATCCCCGTACTCAGGAAAAGCAGCAGAATGTATTTTGGGGTGCAATTCCACATATAACCATGGCATGTGTGAGCAATATATCATTTAGTGACAACTTTTTGTACATTTTTTTTTTCTTTTTGTCATTATTCAATCATTTGGGACAAAAAAAAAAAATATTCAATGGGGTCAACATGCCTCTCAGCAAATAGCTTGGGGTGTCTACTTTCCAAAATGGGGTCATTTGGGGGGGTTTTGTGCCATCTTGGCATTTTATGGCCTTCAAAACTGTGATAGGTAGTGAGGAGTGAAATCAAAAATTTATGCCCTTAGAAACCTTGAAGGCGGTGCTTGGTTTTTGGGGTCCCGTACGCGGCTAGGCTCCCAAAAAGTCCCACACATGTGGTATCCCCGTACTCAGGAGAAGCAGCAGAATGTATTTTGGGGTGTAATTTCACATATGCCCATGGCATGTGTGAGCAATATATCATTTAGTGACAACTTTGTGCAAAAAAAAAAAAGTTTGTCATATTCCCGCAACTTGTGGCAAAATATAAAATATTCCATGGACTGAACATGCCTCTCAGTAAATAGCTTGGGGTGTCTACTTTCCAAAATGGGGTCATTTGGGGGGGTTTTGTGCTATTTTGGCATTTTATGGCCTTCGAAACTGTGATAGGTAGTGAGGAGTGAAATCAAAAATTTGCGCCCTTAGAAATCCTGAAGGCGGTGCTTGGTTTCCGGGGTCCCGTACGTGGCTAGGCTCCTAAAAAGTCCCACACATGTGGTATCCCCGTACTCAGGAGAAGCAGCAGAATGTATTTTGGGGTGCAATTCCACATATAACCATGGCATGTGTGAGCAATATATCATTTAGTGACAACTTTTTGTAATTTTTTTTTTTTTTTGTCATTATTCAATCACTTGGGACAAAAAAAAAAAATATTCAATGGGCTCAACATGCCTCTCAGCAATTTCCTTGGGGTGTCTACTTTCCAAAATGGGGTCATTTGGGGGGGTTTTGTACTGCCCTGCCATTTTAGCACCTCAAGAAATGAGATAGGCAGTCATAAATTTAAAGCTGTGTAAATTTCAGAAAATGTACCCTAGTTTGTAAACGCTATAACTTTTGCGCAAACCAATAAATATACGCTTATTGACATTTTTTTTACTAAAGACATGTGGCTGAATACATTTTGGCCTAAATGTATGACTAAAATTGAGTTTATTCGATTTTTCTTATAACAAAAATTAGAAAATATCATTTTTTTTCAAAATTTTCGGTCTTTTTCTGTTTATATCGCAAAAAATAAAAATCGCAGAGGCAATCAAATACCATTAAAAGAAAGCTCTATTTGTGGGAAGAAAAGGACGCAAATTTCATTTGGGTACAACATTGCATGTCCGCACAATTTACAGTTAAAGCAGCGCAGTGCCGAATCCCAAAAACAGGCCTGGTCCTAATGGCCCGAAATGGTCCGGGGCTTAAGTGGTTAAGGCACACCCTCTAAATGGAGCTACGGCACGCATGTGCTCTTCGCTTTTATCCAGGACTTAACTGACCTGAAGTGACTCTCCTCTCTTTCTCATTTTAGGCAATCTGCGATTCCCCTCTGACCTTAAACATGAGACCTTCCAAATCCTAATTGACTCTGGGTGCTATCAGGCATCCCACTTTTTGGGAGCAGATGCCTAGCCTACCCTGCAGACCTTGATGGACTATACGGGACCTTTTCATTGGGATTTCTGGAGGGCATTACAACTACATTATTTTTTCCTTGAGGAAGTCACGAGGTCAAGTGATGAAACGCATCAGAAATCAGGAGACGGACCCAGAAGTCTATGCTGTTTCCATTGAAGTATTTCCTTAAGGGGCAACTTGATTTTATGTATATTGGCTTTTTATCCTGTGCACTGGAGTTTTTTTAGTGCACCTGCTTTGTGAGTAGTCTCTTTTGTGTTGTGGTTTTAATAAAGTACTAGGTATTTATGTACTTTACCATAGGAGTTTGTCTCTTCTTTCCTACTTGGTATATGGGCTGAATACTGAGTCTCATGATGGATTCATTATCTGACGGAAGCTGTTTGGGAGTATACTGCACAATTATTACCCAGCGTCTGGGAAAGCATGACATGCAAGGAAAAAACAGGGAGGGGGAGGCGCTGACCTGAGTGTTGTATAAAAATGATGATGGAATGGATCACAGTGTTTCTCCAGGATTACAGCAAGCTGCCCAATCCTTTCCAGCTATCCGGAACAGCGGTGGGACCCGCAGAGCAATGTGGAATTCCAGAACTGCACTTTACTTTGATGAGCATGCATCTTCTATCATCTTGTAAGTGTTTTTAATCTTATCCTATGAAAGTCATAATTTTAATACTACACTCAGTTCGGCGCCTCCCCCTCCCTGTTTTTTCCTTACATGTGTTGCAGATTTCTGGACACACACTGAAGGATGGCTGCCTTCCTTTTTAACCCTTAATACCCCTTTCTTTGGCTGCTTGAGGGAGATCTCGCCTGCCGTCGGCGTCCCGCGATCCTCCCAGGCACCATCGATTTGCCGCGCATGCGCATTGCGTCGTGCGCGGCACACTGTGACGTCATGACGTTCTGGCGACGGAAGTGACGACAGTGTCAGGGCTTTGTCCTTCCGGAACGCCGGGGAGGCCGCACATGGGCCGCTTATGGCGGCCTCCTGTCCCCCCGCGGCTGTGTGTGTGTGGGGGGGGAGCTTGCGTGGGGGCATTTGAAGCCACTGAACTCGGAACCCACCAGGCACGCCCATTCACACCTACACTTATATAAATAGATGGCTTCATGGGGATCCCACTCAGAGCCCAGACAGTCACCAGAATGGACAGACCTTAAATGGTATCCGGTTGAAAGTAAGTAATGCCCTATATTGTATATGGCCTTTCACCGGAGTTCTGTTTCCTAGGATACTCTAATTGTACCTACTTTTTCATTTTCCCTAGATCCTCCGGGTCCTAGATACCTCTAACTATATATTAATTGGAATCCCCCTGTGGGTCTCCTTTTAGAAAACCAGATATCTTCCTTCCCTCTAAGAGGAACCATTTATTTAATCAAGTAGTTCAGGTAATTTATCATCATTTTTTACACTTACCCCATTCACTCCCCACATATGTCTTATTTACATGGCATTTTTGCAGGCAATCTTGCCTTGTCCCACCACACACCATCCCTCCACTTCATATTTTTTGTGTTATACTACCACACACATATCATCAAACGTTTCCAGTACTGTTTACCTTCACCTATCCCCCCCACTCTGGTTCCCATACACGTTCACCACACTTTCATGCATCTCTTACTCCTCCTTCATGTTCTTGCACCTTCTCTTTCCTTTTCTCTTCTCTGTCATACACACATCTCACATCCATCATCCCATAT
The DNA here is from genome assembly GCA_029206835.1 of Rana muscosa. Lineage (NCBI taxonomy): Eukaryota > Metazoa > Chordata > Amphibia > Anura > Ranidae > Rana > Rana muscosa. The sequence goes on along the minus strand of CM055125.1, from coordinate 81,840,571 downwards.
ATATATTATATGTAGCAGGGTCCTAAATTGAGGTTATGTTATGCCAAATTTAGGGGTGACTTGAGTGATAGTTGGCTCAAGTCTTTCAATTACTGGACTCTGCCTTGCTGCTGCTTCACCTGGCTTGCAGTTCCCCTAAGCAGTATGGGTGGCACCGTCACTTGTACTCGGGGTCGAACCACAGGTGTTGGAGTGGCGATTTGGTGTCATCTCTCGGCAGCCGTGCGGTGAGCGGGGTGGGCCTGCTGTGCATGCTGAGAGAGAATACAAATGGGGTGGACGCCATTGTACAGGGGGAGATCCAGGGAGAGATCCAGGAGAGTGATCCGTGGACCTGTACCTGAGGGAACCTGTGGGTTTGGGAGTCGAGTACGTGGCCTTCCAGGCCATGGGGCCAGGTACGCCTCAGTCCCAGGCACCTTTAGTCCTGGGACTGCAACTTCAGCCCTGGGCCCAGCACCTTTAGCTGGAGCCCGCTTCCGAAGGAAGAATCTCAGGGTGCTGCCTTGCGAGGAGACCCATTTCTGGATGAGGAGGCTGGGGGAGGACCGTTCCGAAGGACTGGTGAGTCATCACAGTGAAGGAAGGGGCCCAGTAACTCTCCAGAAGAATGTCATCCATCCGGAACCAAGGGGCCTAACAATCTGGACCATCAGGAGGTTTGGGACACTATAGATCCTGTGGCAGAGGATCACCTAGACGCATCTATTAGGGATCTAGATTGACTGTTCGAGCTGCACGCCGGCTGCTAGCACCATAGGTGGCTATCCGGGTGACCTATACCCACTCGGGACCGAGTGGCGATGAAGCCAGAAGTGCCTGAATGCTGTCTATCCTTCTAACACCTTTTTCTCTTCATGCAAAGAAAAATAAAGCTCTACGTTGGAGTGATATACTTGTGTGGACCCAGTGCCGGCCCAAGACATTGTGCTGCCTGGTACCAAGAATGAAATGCTGCCCCCCCCCCTCCCAAAAAAATAAAAAAATCACGCCCACCAAAATGCCCCCACATCCATTATTTTATATCATGATAACTAAAGTGGACCTGTCATGGCTCTATACATGTATGTAGGAGTATAAAAAGAGGACCGTCATGGCATTATACATGTATATAGAAGTATGAAGAGGACTTGTCATGGCTCTATACATGTATGTAGGAGTATAAAGAGGACCTACCATGGCTCTATACATGTATGTAGGAGTATAAAAGAACCTGTGTGTGGCCGGCGGCCGCGATGCCGGCCGGACACCCACGATCGCCATTCTGATGCCGCGTACACACGATCGATTTTTTCGACGGTGAAAACACTGTACAGAAAATCGACGTGAAAAACTAACAGCTTGTTCCCCTACACACGGCCGTTTTAAATGACATTTTTTTTCTTGGTCGAAAAAAACGACCATGTGTGGGCTCCCCGGCAGTGTTTCCCTATGGGAAAACTGCCGCGGAAAAAAATGACGGGAATCACGACGAGAAAAATTAGAGCGGGAAAAATGACAAAAAGCCCACACACGGTCGTTTTTCTTGCTAAAAAAAAAAATGGCATTTTTCCCGACGGGAAAAATGATCGTGTGTACGCGGCATGACAGGGGAGGAGAGACAGATCTGCTGTTCCTAGTGATTAGGAATAGAGATCTCTCTCCTCCTCCAGTCATTCCCATCCCCCCCCAGTTAGAAACACCTCCCAGGGAACACATTTAACCCCTTCCCTGACAGTGACATTTACACAGTAATCAGTGCATTTTTATAGCACAGATCGCTGTATAGATGTCAATGGTCCCAAAAATATGTCAAAAGTGTCCGACCTGTCCACCGCAATGTCGCAGTATCGGAAAAAAAATCGCAGATCACTGCCATTACTAGTAAAAAAACAATAATAATAAAAATGCTTGAAGTGCATTATTTCTATTATTACATTGTTATATAAAATAAAATAGTTAAACTCACCATATTGCAGAATCAGTGGGAGCCCCAAGCGTATCACTTGCCAACGTCACCTGCCTTCAGATGCGGATTTTCACTTGCCGCGTCACCTGTCACCAAATGCAGATTGTCACCTGCCACACATTGTGGATTGTCACTTGCCACGATGTCACCTTCCACACGTAGCCGATTCTCACTTGCCACCTGTCACACATAGCGGATTGTCACTTGCCACGACGTCACCTGCCACACGTTGCAGATTGTCACTTGCCACGTCATAAGCCACACATAGCGGATTGTAACTTGCCATGACGTCACCTGCCACACATTGCGGATTGCCACTTGCTGTGTCCCAGAGTAAAGGCAGGCAGCAGAGAGATAATATAATCTCTCTGCTGCCCGCACAGTGGGGGTGGAACAGCAGTGATGCAGGGTGGGTAGTGAGAGATGATCTCTCTGCTCCCCCGCCCGCTGATTGGCCAGCAAGCCCGCTCACCTGCTGACTGTCCCGCCCGCTGACTGCTCCCCTGTTCTGCCCGCACGCTCCTTTTACCTGGGCCCGGCGCCCAGGTGAATGGAGCGTGCGGGCAGAACAGGTGGAGCGGGGAGCGGAGCGGGCTGGCGTCAATTTGCCTCACAGTGGAGCGCGGAGTGGACGGAACGGGTTGGCGACAATTTGCCTCACAGTGCAGCGGGAGTGGAGCGGGCTGGCGGGTGGCAATTTGCCTCACGGTGCAGGCAGGGCCGGTGCTAGGCAATTTGGCGCCCTAGGCAAGACCAACTACGTGCGCCCCCGCCCTCCCAAAAAAAAAATGTCCCTGCGTCCATCATATGTGATGTGCACCAGTAAATTTAAGGGGGTGGGGTGGTAGGAAGCTGGCAGGGGGGATGAAGATTACAGGGGGTGGTAGGAAGATGACAGGGGTGGGTGGTAGGAAGCTGACACGGTGGGTGGTAGGAAGCTGACAGGGAGGATGGAGATGACACAGGTGGGTGGTAGGAAGCTGACAGGGAGGATGGAGGTGACATGGGTGGGTGGTAGAAGGCTGACAGGGAGGATGGAGATGACACAGGTGGGTGGTAGGAAGCTAACAGGGAGGATGGAGGTGACACGGGTGGGTTGTAGGAAGCTGACAGGGAGGATGGAGATGACATGGGTGGGTGGTAGAAGGCTGACAGGGAGGATGGAGATGACACGGGTGGGTGGTAGAAGGCTGACAGGGAGGATGGAGATGACACGGGTGGGTTGTAGGAAGCTAACAGGGAGGATGGGGATGACACGGGTGGGTTGTAGGAAGCTGACAGGGAGGATTGAGATGACACGGGTGGGTGGTAGAAGGCTGACAGGGAGGATGGAGATGACACAGGTGGGTTGTAGGAAGCTGACAGGGAGGATGGAGATGACACGGGTGGGTTGTAGGAAGCTGACAGGGAGGATTGAGATGACACGGGTGGGTTGTAGGAAGCTGACAGGGAGGATGGAGGTGACACGGGTGGGTGGTAGAAGGCTGACAGGGAGGATGGAGGTGACACGGGTGGGTGGTAGAAGGCTGACAGGGAGGATGGAGATGACACGGGTGGGTGGTAGGAAGCTGACAGGGAGGATGGAGATGACATGGGTGGGTGATAAAAAGTATGACAGGCCTCAGAGGTGGGGTGGTGGGATGCCAGGAACAGGGGGATGACGAGGAGCATGATAATGACAGCCTGGGGACAGTAGGTGACATCATAGCATTAGGGCTGTGTGTGAGGTCATCACAGGCGGCTGGCTGGTAGCAGGGATTTTCAGGCGCCCTTGTTCAGGGAGTGAAGTCACTGGATGCTGTCAGTGTCGGGCAGTCATGCACAGTACTTTGAGACTGTCTCTCTGATGATCGCTGCTCTGGCAGGTCTTCCACACTACGGCTGTCCATCCTGGAGAAGAAGTGAAGGAGCTGCTCAGCAGCGGCAGCCATTATCCGCGCTCTGCACATGGTACTTGGTAGGAGATTCGCAGAGCGTGGGAGAAGGGGAGGAGCCGGGGAGGGGACACAGGGGAACACATGGATCCGCGTACTGACTGACCCCCTCCTCTTCCTCCACGGGACTCCGCGGCGGCAAGGACTACTACTGTCACATTGGGATATGGAACCAGTGGCCGTGGCAGCGCCGGCCCTGAGTGCAGGGGTAGTGGAGCGGGCGGAACGGGATGGCGGGCGGGCGGCAACTTGCCGCCCCCCTGAAAGTGCCGCCTGGTACAATGGTACCATCGGGTCCCATGGTAGGGCCGGCCCTGTGTGGAACTTGGAGTTACTTGGGGTATAGAGACTCTGTCCTTGCACACTGAGGACAGAAACCAACTTTGAGGAGAACTTTGCTGCAAGACCCGTAGGTGAAACAAGTGTGCTTAACCTCTGCAAACCAAAGGGTACGGGAATGATGGCACCTTGCGCCTTTTCCTCTCATGAGTGAGCCAAATAGATGGGAGGAAAAGGGTGAGGTCGCTAGACATATATAACACACCACACACTACTTTCACATTCATTTATTCCATTTTCTCTATTACTCATCTTGTTATTTTAATTTTTTCAACATTTATCTCTATAGCGATACCCTCAGTTTAAGAGGGCTGCTTGTTTGTTTTGGGCCTTGTAATGCACCGCTGTCAACCCCTGGCAATCGGCTCTAACCTCTCGTGGCACAGTTAGGAAAGGGGAAGGATGGTATAACTGTACGATCTCTATACTGTTATATGGTACAACCCCTTTGTATCCCAGCACAGTAATTGACACTGACAACCAAATTACTTAACTATAACTCTTTACTATTGGTAAAAGTATAAAAGGTAATTAGTATACAGTGTCTCATGCAGATACCTGCAATATAGGTGTACACATAAAAAGGGTATAACATTCAGCAATACAATGGTACTATAATAACCCCGCTGCAGCTATCCTCCCTCGTGAGCAAAAATGGCGCCCAGCAATGTCCTATACTACCCAGTCAGGCCTGACTATAACTTGGGGTATAGTTTGTTGAAGAATCTTCGCTAGCAACTCTCGGTGGTGCACATAAAGAACAAACTGTAATCCAAAGGGGTAGCGAATGATCACTAACTTGGTAAAGCAGGAGAGACTAATAAACTCAGTTCAGCAGACAGTCTCTCCAGAGTATAACTGTAATCACTGATGGGCCTAGGCAAAGTTAATAGGCAACAAAGTTAATTAGATGCGGTTCTGAGCTGGCGCTCTCTCACCCGACCGGACCGACTCCTGTCCGGTACCTCCGCTACTGTGAGTCGCTTCACAGTGCCCACGATGCGCCGGGTCTTCGGTCCTCCAGAAGATGGTGGCACCACAGGTGGATCGGATGCTCCGCAGGCTCCTCGGTGGGGTGGAAGGCTCTCTGGAACAAAATGCAAGGCCCAGGCTTCAGGCCTTGCACGCGCAGCAAGGTAAGTGCAGGGAGGGCGGCATCCAAAGAGAAAGAGAGAGGCTCCTCCTCTCCCTTTTAAAGTCCACCCCAGCAGTCCTTGCGCGGGTAATGGCACCCTGGGTGCTGCAAAGCATGCTGGGAACTGTAGTCTAGGGGTAGGAAACGATACCCCGCTACACACTCCCCCCACTTGAAATCTTTGGTCCCCAAAGACAGTATCAACAGTAGGAAAATACAAACTCATTAAGGGCTGCTTGAGAAGTTGGCAGAGGAAACTCCCACCAAAACGGGGAAGGGAGCTTGTCCTGCCCACTGGTTACATCAATGGGGTCGACCTGCCTAACTGTGCCAGAAAGTGAGCTGGGGTTGCCTTCCACCAAATGCACAGCGGAAGGACCAGGTGTTGGTAATGTCCTTCGAGCAGTGGTTACTGTATCCTCAGAACTTTCCCCCATTTGGGTATAGGTTAACATCCGAGGAGGACGAATGGTTCTCTTGGCTCTCTGTTCTCTTGGGGTGACTGTTTCATCCGCCACAGGCTCCTCTTCTGGAATAGGTACACTGGGTTCCAATGCTTCCGATACATCCAAATCCGGTGCAGGAAGGTGTTGAGAGTAATCTTGATGATCAGCAGAAGGTGACCATATGGCATCTTCCCACTCCTCAGACAGAGGGCTAGATGGAACTAACTCAGTGGCTTCCACATTCAATGTACTATCCACAGTGCCTTCAGAGGGTGGAAGATCTATAGACATGGGCTCCGGGGCCTGAGAGGGCCACAACCATCCAAGCTCTTCTTCGCTCTGTTCAGAGACATCCATTTCTCCAGACTGAGATACCTGAGACCGAGTGTTGGGCCTAGGTGTATCCAAGCTTGATGACGGCCCAGGGGAATCTTCTACAGGAGGTATCCGAACCGCTTCTGAAAGTGGAAGTAAGTGGTTTCTGTGCCATGTCTTCAGCGGCCCTATCTTTCCTTCTGGCTTTAGCTGATATACCGGCAGGTCTGGTAACTTCTTACAGATCACATATGGTTCAGGTCTCAATCTGTCTGCTAATTTATGCTTCCCTGGAACTCCTAGGTTTCGCAACAGCACTCGGTCTCCTGGCTGTAAGTCCTGGATTCGAACTTTAAGGTCAAAGTTCCTCTTGTTCCGGGCTCCTCTTTGCTCTGATGCCACTTGGGCCTGTTCAAAAGCTAGCTTCAAACTCTTCCTCAGTCTATCCACATATCCCTTATGTGAGGTGGCTGAAGTGTGATCCGTTGATATGCCGAATGCCAGATCCACAGGCAGTCTTGCTTCCCTGCCAAACATTAGGTGATATGGAGAGTACCCTGTGGCATCGCTAGTGGTACTGTTGTAAGCATGCACGATGGCTGCTATGTGCTTGCTCCAATGCTGCTTCTGCTCGCTACTCAGAGTTCCCAACATATTTAACAGAGTCCTGTTGAATCTCTCCGGCTGAGCATCACCCTGGGGGTGATAAGGGGTAGTACGGGTTTTCTTGATACCCAGAGTCCAGCAATTTCTTAATTAATCGACTCTCAAAGTCTCTCCCTTGGTCTGAGTGCAGGCGTTGTGGCAGCCCATAATGCACAAAGTATTTCTCCACTAAGATTTTAGCTACAGTGGATGCCTTCTGGTCTTTGGCTGGAAAGGCCTGAGCATAACGGGTGAAATGGTCGGTTATCACCAGAACATTTCCTTGTCCACTTAAGTCAGGTTCTAGACAGAGAAAGTCAAGGCACACCAAGTCCAAGGGTCCTTGACTCTGCAGATGGCCCATTGGGGCAGCTTGAAGTGGCAATGTTTTCCTCTGGATACAGCGAGCACAGGAGTGGCAGTACTCCTCCACTTCAGCCCGCATACAAGGCCAATAGAACCTATCCCTTACAAGCTGGAATGTTCGTTCGGCCCCCAAGTGGCCATGATTATCATGTAAGGCAGCCAAAACAGTTCTTCTGTATTTCTCCGGCAGAAACAGCTGCCACTTCTCTTCTAGGTCATCAGAGGGGCCCCTTCGGTGGACCACCCCTTGATGCACCTGCAACTTGTCCCATTATTTGTGGACCAATCGGGCCACCTTTGAGGGGTCCTTCAGAAGTCTGCCTGGATCCTGGTCCTCCAATGTCTCCAATGCTAATCTTCCCCAAGGATCTTCCAACTGGTCTCTCCTTAGGTCCTTTTTGGACAGTTTTGGCAGGTAATCCTCTGCAACTTGGGTCACATTGCAGTAACACTTAGGCACCCCCACCGCAGGAACACAGATCTCTTCAGCCCTTGACTCACCACTAGCTTGAAGTTGTACTCCTTGACACAAGGCCCGTACCCCATCTGGGGTTACCTGGGTCCAATCTTCTGGATGGCGGGTGGGTGCGTGGGCTCTACTGGACAATGCGTCTGCATCACGGTTTCCAGCTCCGGGCCTATACTTCAGGCTGAAGTTGAATCCGGCTAGGGCTGCCAACCAACGGTGACCAGTGGCATCCAGCTTGGCCGTGGTGAAGAGATAGGCGAGTGGATTATTGTCAGTCTTTACTGTGAAGTCAGCTCCATACAGGTAATCTCTGAATTTATCCATGACTGCCCACTTTAGGGCCAGGAACTCCAACTTGTGGGTGGGATAGTTCTTTTCTGCAGGTGCCAGACTTCTACTAATGTAGGCAACTGGGCGCAACTGTCCTTCATATTCTTGGTATAGCACCCCTCCTAGACCATCATGGCTGGCATCTACATGCAGTTCATATGGCTTTTTGGGATCAGCATAGGCCAGGACTGGTGCAGTGGTAAGACTCTTCTTTAACATCTGAAAGGCTTCTTTGCACTCCCCTGTCCACTGGTCTTCCACGGACTATCCAGGCTTCCTGGGGCCAGTATCATCTTCCTCTCCTTCCGTCTTCAGTAGCTCATTTAGGGGTTTCGCAATTTTTGCAAACCCTTCCACAAATCTATGGTAGTAGGAGCAGAAACCCAGGAAGGATCTGAGCTCGGTCACTGTTGTTGGTCTGGGCCAGGAGGTGACTGCATCAAGTTTGTCTGGGTCTGTAGACACTCCTTCTGCAGATACTATGTGTCCCAGATAGTGGACCGAGGACTGGTAGAACTGGCATTTTTCTCTGGAGAATTTTAATCCCTCTTCACTGAGTCTCTTCAGGACTTTCTCCAATCTTTCTTCATGCTCCTCCAGAGTCTTCCCGAAGACAATGATGTCATCTAGGTACACCAGGACTTCGATCAGATTCATGTCCCCAACGGTCTTCTCCATCAACCTCTGGAAAGTAGCGGGGGCTCCCGACAGGCCTTGGGGCATCCTATTGAATTCATAGAATCTCACTGGGGTGATGAAGGCCGTTTTCTCCTTATCTTCAGGGTGCATTGCAATTTGGTAATACCCACTCTTCAGGTCCATGACACTGAACCACTTGGCCCCAGATAGACTCTGCAAAGCATCTTCTATCCTGGGGGTAGTGTACTGGTTGGGTATGGTCCTCCTGTTGAGAGAGTCCTGTAGTCTATACAGAGTCTCAGCGACCCGTTTTTCTTCCTTACCACCATGATGGGGGAGGCATATGGACTTCTGGACTCTCGGATGATCCCTATCCTCTTTAGCTCTGCCAGCTGCTCACGCAAATCTTCCAAGTCAGCCAGTGGAACTCTTTGGACCCTCTCCCGAAAGGGTTTGTCTTCTTGAAGACGGATTTTATGGGTGGCACTTCTCGCACACCCCACGTCAAACTCATCTTCTGAGAATATTTTTCTCCACCTAGTCAGCTGGGCCTTGGCTCTCTCCTTCCATTTCAGTGGCAAGGCGGTATCTTCAAGGCAGAGCTCCTCCAGGCTGGCTTCTCCTTCTTTGGACTTTAATTCAGACAGGGTCACTGGGGTAGCAGGATTCACTTTGCCCAGTAGTACCCGGGCTGGCATCTTCACAGGAGAATTAGTGACATTTCTAACACTCACTGGAATCTGGCCCTTCGCCTTCTTCAATGCCCTCAACGGGACCACTTCAGGGATCACTTCCAATCCTTGATGAGTGTTGAAGGGGTCTGGCTCCACGACCACAAATGGACCTGGCTGCTCCCAGGAGAGTTTTACCGTAGCCTGAAGACAGGTCATCTCACCAGGCTGCAGTATCTTCTCTCTTCTAGACAGTCTCCAGACTCTTCCCACCCCCTCTTCCGGGGCCTTTTGCTCCAGGATCAACTTCTGGTAGACCTGTTGCAGCATGGGGTGAATCTTCTGTTTGGGAGAACTCCGCTCTTGCACTAACGGGGTCAGCAGTCTCCGGACCAAGCCAGTGTTGGTCCCTATCAACATGGACATCGTGTTGGCTCCTGGTGGGCGAGGGCAAACCACCACCAGGGTGTCAAAAACATCGGCCTTCCCGGTTACAGAGGGGTCAAAGGCCAGCCTGATTGAAACATAACCGTCATAGGGGAAGCTACAAGTGCCATCTTCAGGTCTTCCAGCTTCTGCAACGGCACGTGACTCAAATGCTTTTGATAAAAGTCTCTATATAAGAGAGTCACTTGGGCTCCTGTGTCTAGGAGTGCCTTAGTGTAGACTCCCTCCGGTTGAACGGAGACTAGAGGGGAGGGTCCAACTAATTTATCCAGGAACTTCTTAGGAGGCATTTTCTCCCTTGGACTCCTTGATTTTTCCAGTGGTATTTTCTTCTTCCTCCATTTTTCTCTGGACCTCAACCCTTTTTGGGCCTGGTATGCATTGATCTTTTTCCGGTTGTCAAATTTCAACTCCCTACAGGCGGTATGGGAGGTTTTAGGAGGGACTTGGTTTCCCTTCTCTTTCTGCTCTGCTTGTTTTTGGATCTTCTTGGAGCTTTCTGTAAGTAGCGGGCGCCCGGCTGACTCCTTCACCGGGGCCCTCTGAAGTTTTCCGCCGGCTGGTATTGAGTGCCTCGGTTCTTCCCTGGGCTGGTACACACTCTTTCTGGGTGACCAACTCCTCCACAATTGAAGCAGATAATTTCCTTCCTTATTTTTGGGGATGCTGGAGTTGGAACATTCCGGTCCGGTTCCTTTCCGGATCTCTTCTTTCTCATTGGCTCCTGAGTTCTTGGCCAATAAAGAGGTCAATAAATCCAGTACTTGGGCCATCTGAGACTTCAAAGTTTCTACTTCTGAGTCACGTTTGGTAACTACTGCCGTTCTGACTCCCACCGAAACAGGTGGGGTGGTCTTCTCAACCCCCTCTTGATCCTTCATCAAGGCCTCTTCGTCCCTTATGATCCGCACAAGGTCTGTGTAATTCAGAGCCATGACTCCGTCAGAGGTCTTCAGGTGAAGCCAAACTGGATCCGAGCGCAAGGCTCCCCTCAGGATCTGTTACATCCTGGTAGCGTCTATGACCTGTGGCTGCATTCCCTTTCTCAGTACAATCTGGCACAGCATTCTATTCAGTCTCCGGACATACTCGGACAACTTCTCCCTTGGCTGTTGGAAAGTATGTTCAAATTGATACGCCAGCTCCGACACCTTCTCCAGCTGGCCAAATTCCTCCTGCAACATAGACAGATAATCCATTGCAGTACACACAGTATTGCTGCACCTAAGATTTTTCACAGCCTCGGCAGCAGGACCCTTCAAGCTTTCATTGATGCGCTGCTTCTTCTGTGCTTCTGGAACTTCCCAACCTTCTACTGCCTGCATTGCCTGCTCAATCCAGGTGTCGAAGTCTTCCTCCCCGGGTGGCACAGGTTGTGTTCCTGAAAACACCCAGAGTTTCCGGTACCCGGCTTCCACATGTACCGTGCTGGTTTTCTGGCACTTGGCAACAAAGTCCCCCAAAGCAGTCAGCAGTTCCGGACCTATGGCGGTCAGGGGTGACTTTGGGGCTTTCGTTTCACTACTGTCTCCCATGTTGGAGAAGAGTGACGGAGATAACGGTGGGGAGGTTCGTGGAGACTCTTTCTTCACAGCCCCAGCATGCACTAAGCGATACATTCTGTCATCTATGTCTTTTACACTCTGCCTTTAGAATTCTTCTGGAATTACTCTTGTCCATTCTACTAGTGCATATGCCCCCGAGGTATCTGATTTACATCCACCGCCCATGCTTTCCATTGTGGCGATATTGACATTACTAGCTGCTTTACTTCTTCTCTCGCCTGGATCCCTTCCTGGAGTTCAATGGCTACCGCCAGGACTGGATCCACAGCCTCCTCTGCGCACCATTGTGTCACTGCCTGCGAGTCCATGCTGGTACTTCAAATCAGCTTGATTGCAGCGTGCAATATACAAGGATCCCGGACGAGCCCCCACGTATAGCGATACCCTCAGTTTAAGAGGGCTGCTTGTTTGTTTTGGGCCTTGTAATGCACCGCTGTCAACCCCTGGCAATCGGCTCTAACCTCTTGTGGCACAGTTAGGAAAGGGGAAGGATGGTATAACTGTACTATTTCTATACTGTTATATGGTACAACCCCTTTGTATCCCAGCACAGTAATTGACACTGACAACCAAATTACTTAACTATAACTCTTTACTATTGGTAAAAGTATAAAAGGTAATTAGTATACAGTGTCTCATGCAGATCCCTGCAATATAGGTGTACACATAAAAAGGGTATAACATTCAGCAATACAATGGTAATATAATAACCCCGCTGCAGCTATCCTCCCTCGTGAGCAAAAATGGCGCCCAGCAATGTCCTATACTACCCAGTCAGGCCTGACTATAACTTGGGGTATAGTTTGTTGAAGAATCTTCGCTAGCAACTCTCGGTGGTGCACATAAAGAACAAACTGTAATCCAAAGGGGTAGCGAATGATCGCTAACTTGGTAAAGCTGGAGAGACTAATAAACTCAGTTCAGCAGACAGTCTCTCCAGAGTCTAACTGTAATCACTGATGGGCCTAGGCAAAGTTAATAGGCAACAAAGTTAATTAGATGCGGTTCTGAGCTGGCGCTCTCTCACCCGACTGGACCGACTCCTGTCCGGTACCTCCGCTACTGTGAGTCGCTTCACAGTGCCCATGATGTGCCGGGTCTTCGGTCCTCCAGAAGATGGTGGCACCTCAGGTGGATCGGATGCTCTGCAGGCTCCTCGGTGGGGCGGAAGGCTCTCTGGAACAAAATGCAAGGCCCAGGCTTCAGGCCTTGCACGCGCAGCAGGTAAGTGCAGGGATCCTCTCGCAGGGAGGGCGGCGTCCAAAGAGAAAAAGAGAGGCTCCTCCTCTCCCTTTTAAAGTCCACCCCAGCAGTCCTTGCGCGGGGAATGGCACCCTGGGTGCTGCAAAGCATGCTGGGAACTGTAGTCTAGGGGTAGGAAACGATACCCTGCTACATCTCATTTTATTTTATCATTTTTATTTCATCTTCCTTCTATTTTCACATTTTTTTCATCCCACTCATTTTCTTTCTCACTCCACCCTTCCCTGTTTTTTTCCTATCTCACTACCCCATTCTCGCCCTTTTCACTTCACCCTTCCCCTGAGTTTTACATTTAATCCTCAATTTCACCTTCCAGGTCCACTCACCCCACCCTCTTCCCATGCATTTATCATCATTTCCACTTTCAGCTACTGCGTCCTATCATGGGCCTACCATTTCCACATATCTCGTTCATTAACAAAGTCATTATGCATGAATCTTTGTTAACCTCCCTAGTGGTATGATTCTCTCTGGAATTATGTACCAAAAGAGGTACAATAATTTTGCATGGAAATTTGGCGTATTATATTGTAGGCTTGCAATTCTTAGTAATTACTTACTTAAATCTGTCCAAACAAGAGTCTAGTAGACATCCCGGGTATGATAAAGTTTGAAACACAAAGTCATAAATTATAATATAATAAATAACTGTAGCGATACCCCCAACTTAAGAGGGCCGCTGATTTTATTTCGGGCCCTGTACACAGCACTGCCAACCCCTGGCAATCTACTCGACCCTCCTCTGGCACAGCTAGTCTAGGGGATAGGGGATGAGGTATTGGTATAACTCTGTAATTGTCTATAGGCAATCCCACAGTAATGCAAACAGTAATAACGTTCAGTAATTGACACTGATACCAGAGTACTTAACCATATCAAATTTACTTTGGTATGAAAAGTTAAATAGCAGTACAGTATATCACAACACATGCAGAGCCCTGCAATATTAATGACACCTAGCAATACTGTAAATGGATGAATCACACACCACGTGTAGCTATTCTCCCTATGAGCAATATGGCGCTCAATATTGTTCTAACTACCCAGTCAGGCCTGACTTAAGTTAAGGTTTAGTCTTATGGAGAAGAATCTTCGCATGCAAGGGTAATCGGTGTAGCACATTCAGGAACAACAATTTGTAAATCCAAAGGGAATGTATCTAGTAACGGAACAACTCACAGGAGACTATCAACTCAGTTCTGGAACTAGTCTCCTGTTAAGATAGTAGGTATTGCACGAAGGGCCAAAGCAGTCAGTAGGCCTAACAAAGTACTTGGCTATAGCTGTGAGCAGGTGCTCTCTCACCAAACCGGACTTAGTCCTCGTCCGTAACTTCCACCGCTGTGTATGCGCACACAGGGTATGCGATAGCCGGGTCTTCGGTCCTCCTGATGTCAGTGAGAGGCAAATGGAGATCAGGTGCCACACAGGCTCTGCAGTGGGGTGGAAGGCTCTTTGGAAGTGTGCAAGGCCCAGGCCTCGGGCCTTGCAACCGTAGCAAATCCGCACAGGGGGATCCTTTTGCTAGAAGTGCGGTGTCCAAAGAGGCCGAGCTTAGCCTCGCCCTTCCCCTTTATAACCCACCCCATGAGTCTCTGCGGGTGGCAATGCACCTTGGGTGCCAAACGGGGTTCTGGGTATTGTAGTCCGTGGGGCCTTAAAGGAGACCCCGCTACATAACTATAAATAATTATAACAAATAATAGTATAATAATAATAAAAATGTTTTCTAGCTAGTCTAAAACCACTTTTGACATAAAGGGACACTTTTTGGTTGCTATGGACAATCTCCAGTTTGCAGGCAGAAAGAACAGTTTTTATAATATAAAACTGCATGCAGGGCACTGGACAGACCACTAGGGACAAAGGGGATGTGTAATTTTTTTATACAGTACTGTAATCTGTAAGATTACAGTGTACTGTATGTGTACTGTGTTTTTACTTTTTTGAATTTCCCGCCGAACTCCGTCCCCGTTGCGCCGCAACGTCGCAGGGAACGGAGCTCGGCGGCACTCGGCAGTCACCAGTGTGTGGATCGAGTAAGGAGACAGCTCGCACACACAGCGGGACACATCGCAGGATCCAGGGACAAGGTAAGTAACTTCCCTGTATCCTGCAATGCGATCCCGAGTCTGGCTCTGGGTTACCGCTTTCTACATGAAAAATCCACCCCGAGCCAGACTCGGGATTACCGCCAGGGAGGTTAAAACCTTCCCTATTATTACATATTTTTACAGTTTTGGGTGCCTGGTTCGGTTTCAGTTTCTTGGCTTCCACCCCGGTTCCTTGGGCTTCTTCCTCTGAGCCCCCCTCCCTCACCTTCACGCGTGGGGCACCAGTGCGACCTCTCGTGGGCCCGGAGCTGGTCCCCTCACCTCCAGCCAGGCGTTTTTCCTTCTCGCCTTCTCGCCCTCCCCCGCTTCCACGTGGGCCATTTGGGGCATCGGCCACAGCCACAGGGTCCTCGGTCGGTCCACTGACTCAACACATGGGTAGGCTCCCTTCCCCCAGCCGTCAATGTAAATATACCTATCCATATAAATATTATAATTATGGTACATGTTTCATTGCTGAGAGTGCTTTTGTCCTTTGAACAATTTCACCCATACAATGTATTTTCTTTTAGAGCATCTCCATTTCACCCCTGAAGATGACCGCCATTGATAAGTTTGAAATGCGTAGGGGTTCTTAGTTTTATTATACTACAAGATTTTCATGCTATGCTATTGTATATTTGCCCTTACGGCTGTACTACTATGTATATGTTTTTACTGCATTACCTGGCACTGATGTTTCAAATTTAACAGACATGTTCCTTACGACATATCTATCCAAATAAAAAATGTTTTTGATACAATCCAACATTATTATTCCTAGCTGCAACACAAAGCCCCCTGGGGTACCTTTCCTTTCCATAACAATTTGGAGTGTGCAGCAAATTCGCCCACTGCCTAGTATCGCTTTCCCTATGCTAGGACACTTTTGACACATTTTTGGGACCATTCACATTTATACAGCGATCCGTGCTATAAAAATGCATTGATTACTGTATAAATGTGACTGGCAGGGAAGGGGTTAACACCAGGGGGCGAGGAAGGGGTTAAATGTGTTTCCTCAATGTGTTCCAACTGTGGGGGGAGGGGACCGACTGGGGGAGGTGACCGATGGTTGTCCCTATGTACAAGGGACACACCATCGGTCCCCTCTCCCTCACAGGACGTGGATCTGTGTGTTTTCACACACAGATCCACTTTCCTGCTCGGTTCCCGGGCAATCGCGGGTGCCCGGCGGCAATCGGCACGCTCATCGGGTCCCTAGCAACGCGGCGCGCGCGCCCCCTAGCTCATTTGAAAGGCAGGACGTCATATGACGTCCTGTCAGAACGAGAGTGTCTTCCGCCCGCCGTCAATTGACGGTGGGCGGTGGACAAGTGGTTAAGAGACAATAAATCTCTTTGCATTCAAAAAGTGTCTGGCGCCCATCAATCTACCTTGCATTACACCCACCGTGCCTTGTAACCCACTCTACACAGAAGGATGTCAGCTGTTCACAACTGTAAAGGTCACCATTGGGCTTCAGGCCCCCCGGAAATTGGCTACATTTGGCACCCAACGTAGGGCAAAGGCGTTATACTCGCAGCAGTCGCCCATGGCAACTGGCTACAGCTACATCAGGATTTTGTCTGGCTCCATGGGAAAGTGGCAAGTAACAGCTCTACTTCTTTTAGACTGTGTTATTATGCATTCCAACAATGTGAGGAAAAACCAGCAAGTCTCATTGCTCATGGGAGAGTACCAGCCTGGTCTTTTGACACTTCCTGCCAGCGCTGCTAGGGTTAAAATGGACTCCATTACAGATTTGGCGCGCCACAGAAGGAAAAGGGAGGGAGCTAAAGTTTCTAGAAAGTATCTGCACCAATCCCTTGGCAGGGGGGGAAGGAGCCCCCGCACTGCAGACGAGGATAAGGAAGTGCTGCCACGTCTGCCTGGTTGTGGATTAGAGAAGATGGCGCAGTTTGGAAGTGCGATGGCAGATTGGAAGATGTATGCTCCGGGTGTCTGGTTTGGACTGAGCGAGTCAAAAAAAAACGTTCTGACTAACACCGGAGTGTGGTATACACCTAAGGGTAGTCTTGCCCTGTACACGGCTAGAGGCTATGAGGCCTTGGGACTAATCTGCGGAAAGTGTTCCGGCTTGGCCACGCATCTGAGGCCTTGGATCGTCTGTGAATGCTGCAGGGAACTCCTGCTGGAGGTACTCTCACCAGCCCAACCTCCGCGAATACTGCAAGTGGAATGGAACAAGAATGTCGCTATCCCGGCTGGGAGTGATATCAAGAGCCCACCTGCTATCACCCAAGTCGTGCGGGAAACTGCTTCGTCTGTCTCAACGACTGCCTCAGGACCCGGCCCTTCGGTCGCCCCTCGAGGCCGCGGTTGGGCTCACCTGCTCGCTTTGATCAGAGTCACAGAGGAAAAGGGTACCGGAGTCAGGTAAGCCTGCAAGGGGTGAAAGCGGTGTGCCAGTAGGGGAGATGATACTTGTGGCCATTAAGGGCAACAACACGGTTGTGCCGGTTAAAGCCAGCTCCACGCAACTATCTCCCGACCGAAGAATGCTCCACCATTTCCGATTTTAACATCCCCTCTGACGGGATCTCTGAACTGTTTTTGGAAACTTTGTCCTGGACTGGAAAGGAGAGTGAGAGTGAAGAGGAGCAGTTGTGTGATTTGGAAGAGGATGAGGTTCCTCTGGGGCCTAATACTAGTGTAAAGATTGAACTGTTTGCCAATACCACACCAACTGTGCGTATCAGTGGTGTATTTAGGTTTTGTGCTGCCCTAGGCCTGACTAAACTCGCGCACCCCCTAATTTATATATAAGACGCACCCCTTCCTTTTTAAGATCCGCCCTGTCATTTTCATGGGATGAGGACAGAGCTGACGCAGTGGGATGAGGACAGAGGGTCGCGGTGGGATGAGGACAGAGGGACGCGGTGGGATGAGGACAGAGGGACGCGGCGGGATGAGGACAGAGGGACGCGGCGGGATGAGGACAGAGGGACGCGTTGGGGTGAGGACCATGGGCGTCTGCTGAAATGTTTTCAGGAGGGGGCGCTTCAGCAGCGGCGATACACAGTCGCATTTTACCCTTTCTCCGACCGCTAGCAGGGGTTAAAAGCGACCCCCCCACGTTAAAATGTAAAAACTCCCCACTGTGCCCCCTGCATCTTTAAATATCTCTTTGTCACTACTGTGTACCCCCTCTCCACAACTGCACCTCTGGACCCCTTTACATTACACAGCACCCCACAGCTCTGGACCCCTTTACATTACACAGCACCCTGCATCACTGGACCCCTTTACATTACACGGCACCCTGCATCACTGACCGCCTTTACATTACACAGCACCCTGCATCACTGGACCCCTTTACATTACACAGCACCCTGCATCACTGGACCCCTTTACATTAAACAGCACCCTACATCACTGGACCCCTTTACATTATACAGCATCCTGCATCACTGGACCCCTTTACAATACACAGCACCCTGCACCCCTTTACATTACACAGCACCCTGCATCACTGGACCCCTTTACATTACACAGCAGCACCCTGCCCCTCTGGACACTACACTCTAACCACTACACTACACACTGACTACTGACCACTACACTGCACACTGACCACACTGACCATATGTATGACGTGTCCTATGACGTCATGTCTCTGCAGTCACACACATCACACACACGTGTTGTAGGGCATCTCCTACTCCCTCCATACAGCACACACAGCCCGGCTCTCCTTCCTTTTCACCTTCAGCAGGTCCAGCGGGGCTGTAAGTGGGTGTAAGGGCGGCGGAGGGTGTAGAAAACTGCCAATTTGGCCAACACCTTCTCGATTCCAGGGGGGGCAAATGACCCCCCCTGCCCTATGGAGCGGACGCCCATGCTTCCCATTTGATCAGTGTCCCCTGGCCCCAGACAAGGTTACCTGGGAGAATAATTGACCAGTCAGGATTGCCCACCAAATTATTTCACCTGCCTCCCAGGAACCAGCACTCCTCTATAGCTCCCACCATGTGTGTACACCAGAGGTGGGGGACTTGAGTCACATGCCTTGACTTAAGTCAGACTTAAGTCACCTGTTTGAAGACTTGCGACTTGCTTGACAGAATTCAATAAATGACTCGACTTGACTTTGACTTGTCACTAATGACTTGCGACTTGACTTTGACTTGGGCTATATGACTTGCAATGACTTGGCACCACTAACACTAACCGCAAGCCGCCGTCTGCCTACCTGATCAGCGTGTCATGCAGACAGACGGCGGCCATTGCAGTGTTCAAAAGCCACGCCTCCTCGTCTGTGATAGGCGGAGCACTCAATTTCACAGCAGGCAGTGTTCAGCCTATCACAGACATCCTCTTATCCTCGTCTGTGTTATGAGGATGAGCGGATGTCCGTGATAGGCGGAACACTGAATGCTGGGAAATTGAGTGTTCCGCCTATGACAGATGAGGAGGAGGCACGGCTTTTGAATACTGGAATGGCCGCCGGGATGCCGCCGATCAGGTACACGGCTGACGGGCACAGTGAAGCATGGGCACAGTGAGACACGGGCACAGTGAGGCATTGGGCACAGTGAAGCACAGGCACAGTGAAGCCTGGACACAGTGAAGCCTGGACACAGTGAAGCATGGGCACAGTGAAGCACGGGCACAGTGAGGCACGGGCACAGTGAGGCACGGGCACAGTGAGGCACAGTGAGGCATGGGCACATAACAAATATTATTTATTGTTATCCCTCCTATTATTTTTATACAGTATGGGGTAGATCAGTATTTTGACTTGATTTGTGACTTGACCAAAATAAATGACTGGACTTGACTTGCTTGACTTCTAGCAGGGACTCGACTTGACTTGCTTGCTTTTCGTCACAGTAACTTGGGACTTGCTTGAGACTTGAAGGTTAAGACTTGTGACTTGCACATGTGTGACTTACTCCCATGTCTGGTGTACACCACTCAGGGGCTGCCTGCACAGCCACCAGGCTTTGTGTGGAAGCACACAGAAAACCAGCCAGGAACACAGTGCTGCCAGAGAAGACATTGCAGCGTATAACAGTAATGAATTCCATCCTCACACTCACCAGCTCTCGCTCACCAGCTCGCTCGCTCCTGGACTCACTCCTCCCTCTGTTTGAATCCGACACAAGCTCCCTCCACACAGCTGCTGCTCACCTACCATTGGCTGTCCCAGCTTCTAACTCTCTCTGAGCTGGACTAGCAGAGGGCACGTTGCTCAGTGATTGTGGGAGCTGGAGGGTTACAAGAGGAGAGAAGAGTAACAGTCTGGGACACATAGGAAGTCCTGCACCTGTTTTTGTACAATAGATCCCCATAGCGATGCCAATGCCTCCCCTGGCCCAGAGGAGGGGGCGGCTCGGGCTGCTGCAGTTAGTTGACAGCCAGGAGATTGTGCCGCACTTGTGGGTGTCAGTGAGCCCGCTGTGAAATGTGGGAGACTTGCGGTGTCTGCATTGCCATTATATAGTGCTGATTGAAGAGAACACACTGCTCACTGCCCTGTCACTAGATTGGGTTTAATCACTGCCCTGACACTGCTAGTACATACAGCTCATGGCCTGCTCTGCACTGCCACTATATACACTAGTTACTGTGCATGGCCCTGTACATCTTTACTACTAAAACGAATGGCACTAATTGTCTCCCCACTTGCACAATCTCTGCATACTATTCTGCATCAAGACTACATATTGTGGCTGCATAGCGCACACATTAGCAGTAACAGTATATAGATTACTAAAAAATGTGCTCTGAAGTGGATTAGAACCCACAACTTCAACAATATTAGACGGTTACCCTGACCACTACGCTATCACTTAAAGTGGAGCTCTGCTGAAAAAAAAATATATTAAAAGCCAGCAGCTACAGCAGCTGCTGACTTTTAATATGAGGACACTTACCTGTCCTGGAGTCCAGCGACGTCCGCAGCAGAGGACGAGCAATCGCTCATCACTCTGCTGCCCCCACCGCCATCCTCAGTGAGGGAACCAGGAAGTCACTGCCCGGTTCCCTACGGCGCATGCGCGAGTCACGCTGCGCCATTCTGACTGGTCCCCGTGTGTTCTGGGAGCCGAGTGTCTCCCAGAACACAAAGGTTAATTGTCTGTGAAATAACTGTATTAGTCCAGACAAGTAATTGCTATGATTGATCTGTTATGACCAGGCTCCTGAAATTGGGAACTGCCCCCGGGGAAACTGAAGATGACACCCTAATGATCCTGTCTGATCACCCTATATTATACACATTTTATTTTTCTTTTAAATCTCTACTCTCTAATTTACTGTATAGTAGCCAGCATATACTACAACTTTGTGTGCAGAATATATGAGTGTGTCTTTGTTAATATACCTTGAAACCAATTTGGATATAATGATAAAATACAATTTAAGCCCTCACTATCTCACATTTTAAAATATGTTAAAATATGTTAATTGTTTGTGAAATTGTTGTTTGTGAAATAACTATATAAGTCCAGACAAGTAATTGCTATGATCGATCTGTTATGACCATAGACACACATTGTCCTGCTGCCTTCTAGCCATTCACAATTCCCTCATGTAGGTGCAACTGCAATGTTTCCTACAAGTCAGGGTGTGTTATATTCTTAATATCTAAAATTTAATTTGGCCAAGAAAATATTGAAGTAAGAATAGAATTGCTCTAAGTATGGATGAATGGTTGGACTTATGATTTAATAAATCCCAAATGTGACCTGTTTGAACTTGAGCTTCAGATTCCAGAAACTGTCAGGGTTTTGATGGATTATGTAAATATATGCTCCATCCTGAGGTATTTCTATGTAAACTGAGATTTTCTGATGTATAGAACTATTTAGACTAGCTTCACCTTCCCCCCTCCACATCCTGTAATTCTTCACACACTGTTAGAATTTCGGCTACTTCCTATTGAAACTGTTAAGTCGAACCAGATGTTCCTCATATGTATACTCTTGACTCCCTACATCGTGGGTAGTGAAAGGGAGGTAATATTTTAAATGGTGTAGGTGTGGTTACTTTTGAGTGCGAATTTCAACAAAGAAAGGACTGTCTTAAAAGCTGTGTGCTCGGGATAGAGCGCTTTCCTCTTCACCAGCCAGAGCAGCTTGAAATATCTATGCTACAGCCCACAGACTATTCAGCATACACAGGGTTAATCGGCCATTTTAAGGACATTTTAAGATTTCTAGAAGAGCACATGTCTTAAGAACTATTTTATACTTGAACATTATTTTGGAACCTTTATGAAGCTATTGAATTAATATACTGTAACTGTATTAATTCCTTTTTAGTGTGTATAATAAAACACACGGTTTGATTTCAAGCTGATTCACGAATTTTGTCTCAGACGAATACATCAAGAACGGTAAACCGTTATTTCTACATTTAACATTGGCTCAGCCGCCAGTCGTTCCAATTTATACCACTTTTCCTGAGTGCTAACAGTGGGGAGAGGTCTTACTTTTGAAACGATTGAAAAGAACCTAGAAGAAAAAGTCAAGAAGTCGATCGATGTATTTGTGTGAAGACGTGAGAATTTTGTGCTGAGGTCAGCGTACAGCGTAGAGGATTTCTATTCTGTGACTGATTTATTTGGTGAGTAAATCATGGATTGTATAGATGTTTTAGCAAATGATAGTTCATTAGAGTTTACAGGATTAGGTAATCATGTTAGTGATACTGTTTTACGGAGATCTATGTATGAACACTGTTTGCAAGCAAATTTAGAAATTGATAAGGAATGATTCTCATTAGCTAAAACAAAGAAAAAGTTACGTAATGTAATGAAGTTAGTTACAGTTTTTAATTCTATGGTTTTTGATGTAACAGATACACATTTGAGTTGTGCAGAGAACAAATCAGGAAAGAATAGTTCAGAAATTACGCAGACACACAAATCTAATTGTTCAGATTGTGACACGTTATGTAATTATGTTGAACATTTAGAGAAGGAATTAGAAGTGCAGAATGTTACACTTTCAAAAAACAAGCATTTTTTGGTAATTACAGAGGGAAAAGGTAATACGCAGTCAGATATGGAATTAACCGTATTTGTTCAAAGTTCAGCTAACCTAGAGGAAAAACAAACAGAGAAATTAGATACCATTGTTGCTGCAGATTTAAATGAAAGTGCGGTAACTGTAATAAAAAGTCATTCAGGATGTGAATCAATAATGGAGACTAGTGATTATTCTTCAGTCAATAAAAAAGTGTACAGAAATGTGATTCTCTATATGTTCAGAGAAAGGTTTATACAAACAAACAAGTTTTCAAATGTTGTTTGTGTAACAGAAGGGGGCATAAAGCAAAATTTTGTTGGACAGTGAATCCTTATTATATGCAAAGAAGATCTTATAAAACTAAAACAAGGCGTTTTGAGGTTTACTCTGTAAGATGGAGTAAAAATTCTAGGCATAAAAGCCAGAGTACACAGATGTATTTCCCTTTTAAAAGCCATATACAATTAAGACAGGAAAAGCATAACTATATGAAGTGCAGTGAGCCAAATATTATTTTAAATATAGCAATGGAGGGAAACAATCAATACAGCTATTAGTGAGCTGTATGGATGGTGAGAATTTACTGGTTAATGTTTTTTGGTTACGGATAAGGTTTTAATGTCAGTTCACAGCCCCCTCCCGGAGTAGAAAAAGGTGGGGGTCAGACTCTTAGTTTTGGAGCGATCAGCTGACATGCTGGGGCATGCTGTGAGACTGGAATCACACACACACACAGACACACATAATTGTAAAAAGGCTGATACAGCCAGATACACACACTCACATTCTTAGTTTTAGTTTGGATTAAGAAACAAGATGATGAATTATGGTGTTACATGTTTAATGAATGTTTACAAGCTAATATAATGACATACAAAATCTTAATTTACTTTTAAGAAATACAGCAAACAGATTAGGAATTTGCTTGTTAAATTTTTTGATGCAATGATTTTAGAAGCTCCAAAAAGGAATGTTTGTACAACAGGGAACAAAGAGGACAATTAATTGTTTGATTTTGACTGAACGAATAAATGATTTGCAAAGTGCAATTCAGTTGTTTGAGTCTAAAGCAGAGTCAAGCTACAGTAATGTTAGTGATGATTCTAAGTAAAAGTCTGCTGTACAAGTTAAGCGGTCCATAGGGAATATGACCAGGTTTCTAACAGTTTTGTTTTAAACAAAAATATTGAATAAAGCTGCAGCCATGCAAGAAAGATGGTGAATTCAGAATTGTCACGTGTATGGCCACACACAGATATGATGAGATACACGTCACAGACAGAACACAGGAAATAGGAAATGCTAATTTCTTACAGAAAGAATGTTTGAAATAGGAACATTTTGAGCAATTTTGTTTATCTTTGTTTTACAGCAAGATATGTATTGATTTAAGGAACATTTTATTCTTCTGGTAGAATTGTTGAGAATTCTGGAAGAAGAGGTTTTAAGTTGAATTTATGCAAGGTTCAGCTTATGATAAGTGAAGAAACATTTTTAGAGATTTTGATTGGTTCAGGAAAGAAAAGCCTTTACAGGAACGTATGAAGACTATGGTTTCTTTACCTGTATCAACAGCATTCTAGACATTGAGATAATTAGTGGTTGTGCATTATGCAGTAAAAGCAACTGAGAATATTGCAGGTTTTACAACCCCACATAGTACTTTGAAGTTTGTATAGTGACAGTTTTAGCAAAGGAAGCAGTTTTGCATGGTGAATTGGTGATTCAACCTGAATTATAATGTTGCCAGGAAAACAGACACACAGATTTCTTAAATTGTAGAGGAATAGAGAATGGATGCGTCTATTTTCTTCCTCTTCGGTTGTCATAAGACCTCATTTGGTTTATGAAAACTTTGGCCTCATGACATGACAAAAAGTTGTCTGTGTCTCGTTATACGTCAACACCTACAGGTGGAATTCACTAAATTTAATCATGAATGTTTATTGTCACATGGGTAAGCAGAAATGCTTTAAATTTTTAAAGAATAGTTCTATTAGGACAAAATGGAAGACACAGCAGACAGTGTAATTAAATCTTGTTTGTTTTGATGAAGTGTCAGAGGTACAGAATTTTTGCAACACAATGAATTTAATGACAGGAAGGACAATGTCACTTGTGTTTCCCAATGAGTTTTTGTTTTGTCTACGCTGCACAGAGGGGCAATAGAGAAAACATAATGATTAATGGTGCAAGTTCAAAGATCTCTCAATTCAATGGATAATGCACGTAGACAACAAAAATGTGGGTATACACTGATCAGTGGAAATTGTATATTATGAGACAAGAATTGTATATTATGAGATAAAAAAATTATATTTAGATAAATGATACTGCTTTTATTTTTTCCTAGGAATGGTTTTTGAACAAACCCTAGGAATGGTTTTTGAACAAACCTGATTAAAGAGGGAAAATGACAGCAAAAGAAAAGTTTTGAAGAGAGAAGGTTGATCAATGGATTTTCTCTAATGACAACTTTATCAGTGGTAAACTATATCACAAACTGTTCCAGCCATGCAGAGGTTAACAGGATGGAAGATTTTCACAGCAAAGACATTCCATTATTCAGAAACAAAAGAGATATAGACACTGATATTAATATAGAGGACAAAAATGATAATACGGAGGACAATTTAATTTGGCCAAGAAAATATTGAAGTAAGAATAGAATTGCTCTAAGTATGGATGAATGGTTGGACTTATGATTTAATAAATCCCAAATGTGACCTGTTTGAACTTGAGCTTCAGATTCCAGAAACTGTCAGGGTTTTGATGGATTATGTAAATATATGCTCCATCCTGAGGTATTTCTATGTAAACTGAGATTTTCTGATGTATAGAACTATTTAGACTAGCTTCACCTTCCCCCCTCCACATCCTGTAATTCTTCACACACTGTTAGAATTTCGGCTACTTCCTATTGAAACTGTTAAGTCGAACCAGATGTTCCTCATATGTATACTCTTGACTCCCTACATCGTGGGTAGTGAAAGGGAGGTAATATTTTAAATGGTGTAGGTGTGGTTACTTTTGAGCGCGAATTTCAACAAAGAAAGGACTGTCTTAAAAGCTGTGTGCTCGGGATAGAGCGCGTTCTTCTTCACCAGCCAGAGCAGCTTGAAGCATCTATGCTATAGCCCACAGACTATTCAGCATACACAGGGTTAATCGGCCATTTTAAGGACGTTTTAAGATTTCTAGAAGAGCACATGTCTTAAGAACTATTTTATACTTGAACATTATTTTGGAACCTTTATGAAGCTATTGAATTAATATACTGTAACTGTATTAATTCCTTTTTAGTGTGTATAATAAAACACACGGTTTGATTTCAAGCTGATTCACAAATTTTGTCTCAGACGAATACATCAAGAACGGTAAACCGTTATTTCTACATTTAACAGGTTGCTGGCCATTGTGTTCTGTTATCTATGGAAGCTGCCATGTAGCTGCCATATTCAGTTTGACATGATGACTTGACTGCATAGGGAACGCTATCCCAGGAGCCAGAATACTGTGCCTGAGGTAAAGGCACCAGGCGAGGTTCCTTGCGGTAAAGCCGCAAAGGAGAGAAAAGCAAAACGCGGGCGAAGCTGGGGTGGGCGACGCGCCTCTTGGTGGTCGCCCGGTCGTTCGCACATATTTTTAAACGTCTCATTTTCGAGGTATGGAGGCTCGGGTAGACAACCCAGGGCATTCGGCAAGACGGGGAGTCTGTTGCACCCCCGTACGCAATAAAATACCTGAACAGTCAAACCGGAGAGTAAACTTTGTATGGCACGCATTTTGACAGAGAGCGCCGATTGTCAATCTGTTGAGAGTAACCCCTGCTGGAAAAAAAGCAAAAGCCTACAGCACCTGGCATACCCAGGCGGTCTCCCATGCAAGCACTAACCAGGCCCAACCCTGCTTAACTTCAGAATACAGACAAGAGCAGGCGCATTCAGGGTGTTTTGGCCTTAGGCAGAGCTTTCAACCCTCTTGTACTTGTCACCGGCAGCCTGGCTCCGCCTTTCATTGACTTTACTACGATCAGCTGTGCCTTTGCACAAGCACCGCAGCGCACACACACCGGTCGTTGTCTCTCTCTCACTCACTCACTTTCCTCAACCTCCCTGCCTCCTATTGCATTGCTTTGCTCCCTCTTTAACCACTTAACGACCAGCTCCTGTACATATACGTCCTCTTTTTGAAGAGGGATATCTCGGTAACGGCAGCAGCTGCTGCCACAACCGAGATAACCATCTCTTCAGGAGCCGGTCCTATAAACGATAATGGTGGTCTCTGCGGCGGATTCGCTGCAAGATCACCGTTATCGGCGGCGGGAGGGGCCCCCCCGTCAAAACGTGAGCTCCGCCCATACGTCTTAAAGGGACATATTTTTTTTTGTCATTTTTTCAATGACAATTTTTTTAATTTATTTTTTTATTGCATTTTAGTCTAAATATGAGGTCTTTTTGACACCAGATCTCATATTTAAGAGGACCTGTCAATATTTTTTCTATTTCAAGGGATGTTTACATTCCTTGTAATAGGAATAAAAGTGACCCTTTTTTATATTAAAAACAGTACAAAAATAAAATAAAATCAAGTAAAATAAATAAGAAAAAAAAAAAAGTTTTAAAGCGCCCCGTCCCGACGAGCTCGCGCGCAGAAGCGAACGCATATGTGAGTAGCGCCCGTATATGAAAACGGTGTTTAAACCACACAAGAGAGGCAATTGTTAGAGCGAGAGCAATAATTCTAGCCCTAGACCTCCTCTGTAACTCAAAAGATGCAACCTATAGAATTTTTTAAACGTCGCCTATGGAGATTTTTAAGGGTAAAAGTTTGACGCCATTCCACGAGCGGGTGCAATTTTGAAGCGTGACATGTTGGTTATCAATTTACTCGGCGTAACATTATCTTTCACAATATAAAAAAAAATTGGGCTAACTTTACCGTTGTCTTATTTTTTAATTCAAAAAAGTGATTTTTTCCCAAAAAAGTGCGCTTGTAAGACCGCTGCGCAAATACGGTGTGACAAAAAGTATTGCAATGACCGCCATTTTATTCTCTAGGGTGTTAGTAAAAAAAAATATATATAATGTTTGGGGGTTCTAAGTAATTTTCTAGCAAAAAAACTTGTTTTTAACTTGTAAACACAGAGTCTGAAAAACAGGCTTGGTCCTTAAGTGGTTAACCTCTTCCTGCCTGCACCTTCCCATGCACACATATACTAGGCTGGATGTAAAAAAGAAAAGGTGGGGGGGTAAGGCTGGATGTAAAAAAGAAAAGGTGGGGGGGCTGCACTGGTGATTTTAGAGGAGAGAGGGCTTGCAAAGCGCTTTTGGGTAAAAATTCATGTAAAAAGAGCCATAGAGGAAAGTGCCCCCTGCTGGAAGAAAAGCAAAAGCCTACAGTACCTGGTTTTCCTTAACCACTTAAGCCCCGGACCATTTGGTAGCTAAAGGACCAGAGGTGAATTCAGAATTTTGCACTGCGCTGCTTTAACTGTAAATTGTGCGGACATGCAATGTTGTACCCAAACGAAATTTGCGTCCTTTTCTTCCCACAAATAGAGCTTTCTTTTAATGGTATTTGATTGCCTCTGCGATTTTTATTTTTTGCGATATAAACGGAAAAAGACCGAAAATTGTGAAAAAAAATGATATTTTCTACTGTTTGTTATAAGAAAAATCGAATAAACTCAATTTTAGTCATACATTTAGGCCAAAATGTATTCAGCCACATGTCTTTAGTAAAAAAAAATGTCAATAAGCGTATATTTATTGGTTTGCGCAAAAGTTATAGCGTTTACAAACTAGGGTACATTTTCTGGAATTTACACAGCTTTAAATTTATGACTGCCTATCTCATTTCTTGAGGTGCTAAAATGGCAGGGCAGTACAAAACCCCCTCAAATGACCCCATTTTGGAAAGTAGACACCCCAAGGAAATTGCTGAGAGGCATGTTGAGCCCATTGAATATTTTTTTTTTGTCCCAAGTGATTGAATAATGACAAAAATAAATAAAAATTACAAAAAGTTGTCACTAAATGATATATTGCTCACACATGCCATGGTTATATGTGGAATTGCACCCCAAAATACATTCTGCTGCTTCTCCTGAGTACGGGGATACCACATGTGTGGGACTTTTTAGGAGCCTAGCCACGTACGGGACCCCGGAAACCAAGCACCGCCTTCAGGATTTCTAAGGGCGCAAATTTTTGATTTCACTCCTCACTACCTATCACAGTTTTGAAGGCCATAAAATGCCAAAATAGCACAAAACCCCCCCAAATGACCCCATTTTAGAAAGTAGACACCCCAAGGAAATTGCTGAGAGGCCTGTTGAGCCCTTTGAATATTTTTTTTGGTCCCAAGTGATTGAATAATGACAAAAAAAAAAAAATTACAAAAAGTTGTCACTAAATGATATATTGCTCACACATGCCATGGTTATATGTGGAATTGCACCCCAAAATACATTTTGCTGCTTCTCCTGAGTACGGCGATACCACATGTGTGGGACTTTTTAGGAGCCTAGCCACGTACGGGACCCCGAAAACCAATCACCGCCTTCAGGATTTCTAGGCACAAATTTTTGATTTGACTCCTCACTACCTATCACAGTTTCGAAGGCCATAAAATGCCAAAATAGCACAAAACCCCCCCAAATTACCTCATTTTGGAAAGTAGACACCCCAAGCTGTTTGCTGAGAGGCATGGTGAGTATTTTACAGCTCTCATTTGTTTTTGAAAATGAAGAAAGAATTTTTTTTTTTTTCAATTTTCAAAACTTTGTGACAAAAAGCGAGATCTGCAAAATACTCACAATACCTCTCAGCAAATAGCTTGGGGTGTCTACTTTCCAAAATGGGGTCATTTGGGGCGGTTTTGTGCCATCTGGGCATTCCATGGCCTCCGAAACTGTGATAGGCAGTGAGAAGTGAAATCAAAAATTTACACCCTTTAGAAAGCCTGAAGGCGGTGATTGGTTTTTGGGGTCCCGTACGTGGCTAGGCTCCCAAAAAGTCTCACACATGTGGTATCCCCGTACTCAGGAGAAGCAACAGAATGTATTTTGGGGTGTAATTCCACATATGCCCATGGCATGTTTGAGCAATATATCATTTAGTGACAACTTTGTGCAAAAAAAAAAAAAAAAAATTTGTCTTTTTTCCGCAACTTGTGTCAACATATAAAATAATCCATGGACTCGACATGCCTCTCAGTATATAGCTTGGGGTGTCTACTTTCCAAAATGGGGTCATTTGGGGGGGGTTTTGAACTGTTCTGGCATTTTATACACAACATTAGGAAGCTTACATCCACTCTTCTAACCACTTGAAGACAAAGCCCTTTTTGACACTTTTTGTTTACACGAAAACATATTTCTTGTTCATACATCACGGGACACAGAGCGGCATAGTCATTACTATGTGGGTTATATAGAATTACCTTCAGGTGCTGGCACTGGCAACTTCCAAAACAGGAAGTACCCTCCCCTATATAAGCCCCTCCCATCCGGGAGCACCTCAGTTTTTTGCCAGTGTCTAAGGTGTTGGCCAAGGTTAACATGTATTCATCTGGGCTTGTGTACAGGTTCTCTGGGCCTTAGCAAGCTATTCCGGATCCGACCAAAAAAGCTTCATAGCTAAACGGTCGGTACCCGGGCCTTGCAGAGAAGAGCAGGGTTTTGCCTGTAATGCCTCTCTTAGGAGGGCTGGACCCTGGGATCCAGAGCTCTGGTCATACCCAAAACCAAGAGGCTATCTGTGCAGGGTGCTATACAGGTCCAGGGGAGTGGAATCCTTGGGAACCCGGTCCCTGAAGGTCTAGTACAATGCCTGCCATGAGAGGTGAAGTTTGGGCTTCTGTGGACCAAACAAAGTCCTGCGGCGGGGAAAAGGTAAGTGGGAGCCCCTTAGTAACTTGGTTCTATTGAGGGGACCCCCAAGCCTAATATGTCTTTCTGCCTGTTACCTAAAGGTATTCCCGCTAATAGCTGTATATGCCTAAGAAATCCTAGAAATGTCTTTTCATAAAGGAAGTTTTAAAAACTGTAAACCTAGAAATGTTTTTCATAAAGGAGGTTTTAAAAAAAAAAAAAAAAAAAAAAGACAAAAGTGCGGTACCTGTGTTTGTCCACTAGAGGCCGCTGTGGAACGTCTTTTTTTTTTTCTCTTGGGACTATTCCTTCCATGGTGAAAGTCCAGGCAGATGAGTGAGCTCTCTATCAGGGAAGCTGCATTCCTCTGTCATGCTGCCAAGTAGTTTCCTTCCATCCCCGAGTCCTGGTGAAACAGGGACCCTGGCTCCTCTCCCTACATGGCGCCAAGAGCGCACACGTGCACACGCGTGCGCGCACACACGCTTTCTTTTTATAAGATTTAGCTTAAAAAAAGGGGGCGGAGCCTGGCGGATGACGCGCTCTGTGCGCCCAGCGCTTCTGCGCATGTGCGGGCGTCCCAGCAAGATAAAAGGACTCAGTCCACGCTGCTTGCTATGGACACAGAGCATGAAAAGGAGCTGGTAGCATGGTATAGGGGCTTACAGCGGGCGGTTGATACAGGCATCCCCAGAAAGACGCATTAGTAGACACCCACTGATGTACATAGCAGCAAATTGCATTAGACTATTTCAGTAAAGGGGTGTATTGCGGCTGGAATACCTCAGCTTTGAACTAAGGAATATTCCGCCTAAAAAACTCCGAGATATACCTCTCAGGAAGTGTAGGGGGTCTCCATCGGGCTCTGAGGATCTGGAGCAGTCATCTGCACCTTCCTCCCCTGAGAAATCAGAGGTTAATACCCATAAGGAACCCCCGGGAGTGCCAGGTACTGCGGCTGTCCTCAGTCCACCTGCTCCTGCATATATAACAGAGGAGGTTTTTGCCTCAACTCTGGAGGGATTGGAGCAGAGATTGGCAGCATTGATCGCTTCTTCTCTACAGGAAAGAAAGCACGCCAGATCTCCATCACCTCCATCAGAGTGCCTGTTGGCAGAGCAACAGTCCCAGGAAGGGACTGACCCACCTGAAGGGGATCAGGAGGAGGTTAACTCTGTTTTTGAGGAATCGACAGTAGATGAACCATTTTCAGCATCACAGACTGAAAAATTGTGGGTCCAGACCCTAACTGACATGGTTCGATCTGCATTTAAAATGCCTCTTGTTGAACCATCAACTACTACTGTCTCCTCGTTGGGGTCGCTAAAAGCTCCCCAGATTAATTGCTCCTTTCCAATTCATCCATTATTGGAAGGACTTATATACCAGGATTGGGAACATCCTGATAAACTATTTGTTCCACCTAAGAAATTTCAGGTGATCTATCCCATGGAGGAAAAATTCACCCAGAGATGGAATGTTCCTACGGTGGACGCAGCCATTTCTTCTGTGAACAAATCAGTGACATGTCCAGTAGATAATGTTCAAATGTTCAAAGATCCAGTAGATAAAAAATTGGAATCTTTATTAAAATCTGCTTTTTCCACAGCAGGGGCTGTTACACAGCCAGCAGTGGCAGCTATTGGGGTCTGCCAAGCTTTAAAGGATCAAATGAAAATGGTCCTGAGGGATTTGCCAGACCAGCAGGCCCAGGCTCTGGCTGATCTGCCTAGAGCATTATGCTTTGCGGTTGACGCCATCAAGGATTCTATCCATCAGGCCTCCCGCCTCACGCTGTCTTTGGTACATATGCGTAGGCTTCTGTGGCTCAAGAACTGGTCTGCTGAGGCTCCCTGTAAGAAGCTCTTAGTTAGCTTCCCATTTCATGGAGAACGCCTTTTTGGCAAAGACCTGGATAAATATATCCAGAAGATTTCCAGTGGTAAAAGTACTCTCTTACCAATTAAAAAGAGGTCTAGGGGTCCGTCTTTTAAGAGGACTACCTCTCCTATCCCTGGGACGTCTGCTACTAAGCAGTTCCGACGGCCTCCTCGGTCAAACTCAGGAGGTAAAAATCAGGGACAGTCACAGGGTAATAAAAAGCACTGGATCCGAAGAGGTACTAAACCAGCCTCCAAGTCAAGCCTATGAAGGGCTGCCCCCACTCAAACGGGTGGGGGGAAGACTTCAGTTGTTCACAGAGACCTGGCAGGAGACGATCAAAGACAGATGAGTGCTCTCCGCAGTAACTCGGGGATACAAGTTGGAGTTAAAAGAGTCTCCTCCTTCCCATTTTATGTGGTCAGGCATGCCAAAAGACCCTCTGAAAAGAAGGTGTCTCCTAGTGGCGTTAGAACAACTATTGCTCCAAGGAGTAATTATGGAGGTTCCTATGGAAGAGTGGGGGTTGAGTTTCTACTCAAACCTTTTCACAGTCCCGAAACCAAACGGGGACATAAGACCCATATTGGACCTAAAGAGTCTAAACAAATTTCTAAACGTCCGGTCCTTCCGGATGGAGTCGATCCGATCGGTCACCGCTGCCCTACAAGGGGAGGAATGGTTAGCCTCGATCGACATCAAAGATGCTTACTTGCATGTTCCCATCTTTCCAGGTCATCAAAAATTTCTACGCTTTGCAGTAGAAGGGCGCCATTTTCAGTTCAGAGCCTTACCATTCGGTCTGGCCACAGCACCACGAGTGTTCACAAAAATTCTGGCCCCACTGTTGGCCGATCTAAGAACATGAGGTGTAACGATAATGGCATACCTACACGACCTGTTGTTGATGGACCACTCAGTTGCCAAGCTAGAAGTGGTAATTGTCGATACAATCAAGTATCTAGAATCTCACGGTTGGGTCATCAACCTGGACAAGTCAGCCCTACAGCCAGTGAAAAACCTGGTATATCTAGGGCTACGGCTGGATTCAGACCAGAGGAAGATTTTCTTACCTCTAGACAAGGTATCCTCTTTGAGGGGCTTGGTCCGTCTGCTTTGTGCAAAAAGACAGCCGTCCATACGCCTGTGCATGAGGCTGCTAGGAAAGATGGTAGCATCATTCGAAGCTGTGCCATACGCCCAATTCCACTCAAGGAATTTACAGAGGGCCATATTGTCAGCCTGGAACGGAAAAATTCAGGCTCTAGACTTCCCGATGGCTTTGTCCCCTTCCGTTCGGAAGAGTCTCTGCTGGTGGTTGATCCCCCAGAATCTCCAGAAGGGAAAACCCTTCAGTCCGATATCCTGGAAGGTGGTCACTACAGATGCCAGCCTTATAGGCTGGGGGCAGTACTGGAGCAATGGTCTCTCCAGGGCAGATGGTCAAATGTAGTAAAAACCCTGCCCATCAATCTCTTAGAGATACGAGCAGCCCGGTATGCCCTAGTAGCCTGGGCATCCAGACTCCAAGGGTCCCCTGTCAGAATTCAATCAGACAATGCCACAGCAGTGGCATATATCAATCATCAGGGAGGCACCAGGAGTCGTGCAGTCCAGAGGGAAGTAAGTCACATCCTGGAATGGGCAGAAAAGCATGTCCCATGTATATCAGCTGTCTTCATTCCAGGGGTGGAGAATTGGAAGGCGGACTTTCTAAGTCGCCAACAGTTATGCCCAGGGGAATGGTCCCTTCATCCCGAGGTCTTCCGAGCAATATGTCAGCGGTGGGGAACACCGGATGTAGATCTGCTAGCATCCAGATTCAACGCAAAGGTGGACAGATTTGTCTCCCGGACAAGGGATCCCCTCGCTTGCGGCTCGGATGCTCTGGTGTTCCCTTGGAATCAGTTCAGACTGATATATGCATTCCCTCCGCTACAATTGTTGCCTCGACTCCTTCGCAGAGTCAGGTTGGAAAAGAAGCCGGTGATCTTGGTGGCTCCAGCGTGGCCCCGAAGGGCCTGGTATGCGGAGATCATCAAAATGTCTGTGGGGAGTCCTTGGACCCTTCCACGTCGTCCGGACCTGCTTTCGCAAGGGCCGATATACCACCCTTCCTTACTAACTCTAAGTTTAACGGCCTGGCTATTGAATCCCACATCCTAAAGAAGAGAGGTCTCTCTAACTCTGTGGTATCAACTATAATCAATGCCAGGAAGCCTGTATCCAGGCAGATCTACTATAGAGTTTGGAAGGCGTACATCACTTGGTGCGAGGCCAGAAAGTGGCATCCACGTAAGTACGTTATAGGCAGAATTCTGGACTTCCTACAGTGGGCTGTAGACAGGAAGTTTGCCTTAAGTACTATCAGGGGTCAGGTTTCGGCCTTATCAATACTATTTCAAAGGCCCCTGGCTATGCATTCACTTGTCAAATCCTTTATGCAAGGGGTGACTCGTATTATTCCACCGATTAAAGCTCCCATATGTCCATGGGATCTAAATTTGGTTCTGTCGGTTCTGCAGAAGCAGCCATTTGAACCTTTGCGGCACATTTCCTTGGTTCTACTCACCAGAAAATTTATATTTTTAGTAGCCATATGCTCGGCTAGAAGAGTGTCGGAAGTAGCCGCCATGTCCTGTAAAGAGCCATATCTGGTTATTCATGAGGACAGAGTAGTGTTACGTCCTCATCCAGCCTTTCTTCCTAAGGTGGTATCGAGGTTTCACTTGAACCAGGATGTGGTTCTTCCTTCTTTTCCCCAAACCGAGCTCGGTAGAGGAAAAGTTATTACATTCTTTGAATGTAGTAAGAGCAGTTAAAGCTTATCTAAAAGCCACTGCTCAGATTCGTAGAACGGATTCTTTGTTTATTCTGCCGGAAGGCCCCAGAAAGGGTCAGGCAGCGTCAAAATCTACTTTAGCCAAGTGGATTCGACAGGTCATAATACAAGCCTATGGCTTGAGAAGTAGACCGCCTCCGTTCAAAGTTAGGGTGCACTCCACGAGAGCAGTTGGAACTTCATGGGCAGTGCATCACCAGGCCTCCCTGGCTCAAATTTGTAAGGCCGCAACATGGTCTTCAGTACACACGTTTACTAGGTTCTACCAGGTGGACGTTAGAAGTCAGGAGGATGTCGCCTTTGAGCGCAGTGTGTTGCAGGCCGCAAAAGATCCTCATGCCTGATGGCGCCCAGCTTATGTATGGTGTATCCCCCCCCTCATTTGGCATTGCTTTGGGACGTCCCACATAGTAATGACTATGCCGCTCTGTGTCCCGTGATGTATGAACAAGAAAGTAGGATTTTTAAAACAGCTTACCTGTAAAATCCTTTTCTTGGAGTACATCACGGGACACAGAGCTCCCACCCCTCTTTTTGGGACACGTATTGCTTTGCTACAAAACTGAGGTGCTCCCGGATGGGAGGGGCTTATATAGGGGAGGGTACTTCCTGTTTTGGAAGTTGCCAGTGCCAGCACCTGAAGGCAATTCTATATAACCCACATAGTAATGACTATGCCGCTCTGTGTCCCGTGATGTACCGTATTTTTCGCTCCATAAGACGCACTTTTTCCCCCCCAAAAAATGGGGGGAAATGTGTGTGCATCTTATGGAGCGAATACTGACCAGGAGAGCTGCTGATAGGGGGATCGTTTCAGCAGCAGAACGATGCCCTATGCATCACTCTGCCCCAGCTAGATCCTGTTTCTCCTCTGCCTTCAGCTACTACAGGGAGAGAAACAAAAGGGTATTGTTCTTTATTTAACCCCCACAGGATCGGCATTGATATGTAAATTGCGCGGGCATTGTTATGTTAATGAGGTCGACCGCCGCGATTCATATGCTAATTACGCCCACACCTCTGCATGCTGCCCACCTAGAAGGTGTGAACAGCATACAGGTGAGGATAGGGGGCAAGTAGAGGGGATTTAAGAGGGGGGTTTGAGGTGCAGAGGCTGCAGAGTTGAATGGGAAGGAGGGGTTGGAGTGCAGATGTTAGAAGATTAGGGGTTTGGGGGACAGAGGTTAGCAGATGAGTTAGAGGGGAAGAGTTGTTCTGAGAGATAAGAATTCAGAGATTAGTAGAGAGAAGGGGGGTTACTGTAAATACACCATTTACATCACTGGTCAGTGTAAATGTCTCAATATGCAAATACTCCTGTTGTGTTGAGGTCATGTAAATGTCTCAGTTACATTGGGGATCAGTGTAGAGTGCCCCCTTACATTGGTTGTCAGTGTAGAAATATTATTCTGTTATATTTTATTAAATATTTTAGTACACCATTTGGTTCAGAATTTTTTTTTCATATTTTCCTCCTCTAAAATCTATGTGCGTCTTATGGTCAGGTGCGTCTTATGGAGCGAAAAATACGGTACTCCAAGAAAAGGATTTTACAGGTAAGCTGTTTTAAAAATCCTACTTTTTTTTTGCAAGAAAATTATGTTGAACCCCCAAACATTATATATATTTTTAAAGCAAAGGCCCTACATAATAAAATGGTGGGTGTTGCATTTTTTTTTTCTACACAGTATTTGCGCAGCGATTTTTCAAACGCATTTTTTGGGGAAAAAATACACTTTTTTTAATTTTAATGCACTAAAACACACTATATTGCCCAAATGTTTGATGAAATAAAAAAGATGATCTTAGGCGGAGTACATAGATACCAAACACAACATGCTTTAAAATTTCGCACAAACGCGCATTGGCGACAAACTACATACATTTTTAAAAGCCTTTAAAAGCCTTTACAGGTTACCCCGTTAGATTTACAGAGGAGGTCTACTACTAAAATTACTGCCCTCGATCTGACCTTCGCGGTGATACCTCACATGCATGGTGCAATTGCTGTTTACATATGACGCCAGACCGACGCTTGCGTTCGCCATTGGGCAAGAGCAGGGCAGGACAGGGGTGCTTTTTTTTTTTTTTTTAAATATTATTAATTTTGCTTTTTTATTTTATTTTTAAATTGTTCCTTCCATATTTTTTTTTTTTTTATCATTTTTATTGTTATCTCAGGGAATGTAAATATCCCCTATGATAGCAATAGGTAGTGACAGGTACTCTTTTTTTGAAAAAACTGGGGTCTAGACCCTAGATCTTTCCTCTGCCCTCAAAGCATCTGACCACACCAAGATCGGCGCTTTTTATATCCGGGGGGGGGGGGACATTCCCTCCCACTGCTTGTAAAAGCAGTCCAGAGGCTAATTAGCCACTAGGATTGCTTTTACATGAAAGCCGGCCGCTGGCTGAAAAGAATGATACAAAGATGATACCTAAACCCGCAGGCATCAATCTGGTATAACCATTCAAAGTCCAGCAACATACCAGTACGTTGCTGGTCCTTGTTGGACATGTATTGTAATCTTTTTTTTTCATGCAGCCAGGTGGCTGAACGAAAAAAGAGATTGATCGGTGGGTATGCCCACCATTAGAATACCGCCCTTCATCCACCCACTTCTAATGATGGGCATACATGCACCATTTATATATGCCGAAGCATGGGGGCATCCTCCCGCAAAAAAGTTATGCCGCACACACATGGTCGGACTTTTCCACGGGCAAGCCTCCGTCGGAATTTCGACCGTATGTACGCGGCATTAGGAGCAAAATCACTCCTCCGCCCCTGCTGCCCCAATGCTTTGGCATATTTGCTTTTTTTTTTTAACTGTGGTGGTGAAATCACCTCCTACAGCACTGGAGTCGCAGGGATCAGGCCTGTCTCTGCGAACGCTGCAGTTATGTGTGTTGTGTTTTGTAAGTGACAGTGATCGATCGATACTGCACTTGGGTGGCCTGGGCTGGACGGAGGGGCAAAACGCAGGTGCTAGCAGGTATCTGGGCTGATCCCACTAACACTGCGTTTTTGGGAACCCTAAACTGCTGGGGACGCTAGTATAGATCTGATCAGATCAGATATTGATCTGTTCAGATACTATACCACTAAGGGAGGTGTATGCTTCACGCGTGGGTGTTAGCGTTACTGGCACTAACCTGACGCTGCCTGGGGTGTGACGCAGACCCTCTCTGACGCTAAAACCTAATTGATATCACCCGCCGGGCGATCAGGGGGTTAAACCTTTATTGGGTTATATACGGCGGGTGCCCTGACACTATAAAAAGCAAACTAACTAACCAGCGTCACCCGTAACACTTATATGATGATCACTGGTGAAAGGGTTAACTAGGGGCAATTAGGGGGTTAAAACCTTTATTAGATAATATATGGGGGTACCTGACGCTATAAAAACCTGCGGCGAACCTAAAAAACATTACTGGCTACCGATCTGCATCACCGACGCTAAGACAGCGATCAGAAAAATGATCGCTTAGCGACAGTGGTGATAGGGGGTGAAAGGGTTACCTGGGGGGCGATCAAGGGGGTTAAACCTTTATTAGATAATTTATGGGGGTACCTGACGCTATAAAAACCTGCGGCGAACCTAAAAAAAATTACTGGCTACCTATCTGCAACACCGACACTTAGACAGCGATCAGAAAAATTATCGCTTAGCGACAGTGGTGATAGGGGGTGAAAGGGTTACCTGGGGGGCGATCAAGGGGGTTAAACCTTTATTAGATAATTTATGGGGGTACCTGACGCTATAAAAACCTGCGGCGAACCTAAAAAAAAAATACTGGCTACCGATCTGCATCATCGACGCTAAGACATCGATCAGAAAAATGATCGCTTAGCGACAGTGGTAATAGGGGGTGAAAGGGTTACCTGGGGGGCGATCAAGGGGGTTAAACATTTATTAGATAATTTATGGGGGTACCTGACGCTATAAAAACCTGCGGCGAACCTAAAAAAAAATTACTGGCTACCGATCTGCATCACCGACGCTAAGACAGCGATCAGAAAAATGATCGCTTAGCGACAGTGGTGATAGGGGGTGAAAGGGTTACCTGGGGGGCGATCAAGGGGGTTAAACCTTTATTAGATAATTTATGGGGGTACCTGACGCTATAAAAACCTGCGGCGAACCTAAAAAAAAAATACTGGCTACCGATCTGCATCATCGACGCTAAGACATCGATCAGAAAAATGATCGCTTAGCGACAGTGGTGATAGGGGGTGAAAGGGTTACCTGGGGGGCGATCAAGGGGGTTAAACCTTTATTAGATAATTTATGGGGGTACCTGACGCTATAAAAACCTGCGGCGAACCTAAAAAAAATTACTGGCTACCGATCTGCATCACCGACGCTAAGACAGCAATCAGAAAAATGATCGCTTAGCGACGGCGGTGCTAGGGGGTGAAAGGGTTATCTGGGGGGTGATCAAGGGGTTAAACCTTTATTAGGGGGGGTTAGGGGGCTACATTGGACCTAAAACTAAATGTACTGACACTTTTACAGTCACAAATGTCACTGATTGCAGTGATCAGTAAATAAATGGTCACTGCAATCAGTGACACTGTGACTGGGGGCTGATCTGGGGGGGCCTGGGGGGGGGCCATTTATGTGCCTATGTGTGCTGGTGTTAGTGTAGTGTTTGTGCACTAACCTTGATGTCTTCTCTTGTACGGCGCTCGGTATATGTGAGCGCCGCACAAGAGATGACATCACTTCCTCCTGCTTCCTCTGCCTGTGTAAACATTCCACAGACAGAGGGGGCATTTCCATTCGCCGGGAGCGATCGCGGGGGGGTGGCCAGAATCGAACGGCCATCCCCTCATGTCGGATCGCTCCCCAACAAATTCCGACCACTCACTGTACAGAAGGGGGGTCCGATTGGACCCCCCAACTGTACAAAGGCAATCACGTACACTCTACGTGATTGTGCCTGTCGGTGCCATTGTGCCGACGTATATATACAGTGAGCAGTCGTTAAGTGGTTAAGGAGGTCAACATCAGGGTTTTCCACCAAGTGAAGTCCATGCAACAGCACCTGGGTGGTATTCCACAGCGCTGGGCACACAACAAGCACCTAGTATTCCACATCAGTCTCCCATCCAAGGTCAACCCCAGGTCTCCTAACAAGGCCTACAACAGGTCCCCTATCCAGGGATCATCCCCGAGCTACCTTGCTTAGCTTCCGAAAACACGGGATCGGGCTTATTCAGGCAGTTATCTCCATAGGCAGAGCTAAGGCTCTCTTTTAACCTTCTTATACTTGTCACCGGCAGCCTGGCTCTGCGTTTCATTAAGTGTTCTTGCATAGCAAGACCACTTACTGTTATTTCACATATATATATATATATATATATATATATATATTGTTATTCTTATTACTGTATAGTAGCCAGCATATACTACAACTTTGTGTGCGGAATATATGAGTGTGTCTTTGTTAATATACCTTGAAAACAATTTGGATATATTGATAAAATACAATTTAAGCCCTCACTATCTGACATTTTAAAATATGTTTAATTTAAAATCAATATATTTAATATATATAAAAAAAATGTACTGTCACCGGGATTTAGAACTCACAACGTCACCGATGGAAGCCCGCGACGCTAACCACTACGCTAGATCTGCACTACCTGTTACAGTTAGCTTTTCTGTTGATTAAGAGGTTAAAGTGGAGTTCCACCCATTTTTTTTATCTCTGTCTGTGCTGCATGCCCTCAGCTCATAGTTTTCACAATGGACGTTTTTTTATTTTTATTTTGCTCATAAATACCTTTTTCTTTGCCTCTACTTCTCTCTCATATCTTACTCCCCACTGCAAACTGGGGGAAGGGGGTGATTGTGGGGGAAGGGGGGGGGGGTGATTGTGCAGCCTGGGGGAAGGGGGAGGGGGGTGATTGATTGTGCAGACTGGGGGAAGGGGGGGGGTGATTGTGCAGACTGGAGGAAGGGGGGTGATTGCAGACTGGGGGAAGGGGGGGTGATTATGCAGACTGGGGGGTAATTGTGGGGAAAGGGGGGTGATTGTGCAGACTGGGGGAAGGGGGGGGGGGTGATTGTGCAGACTCTGGGGGGAAGGGGGGGTGATTGTGCAGAAGGGGGGGGGGTGATTGTGCAGACTGGGGGAGGGGGTGATTGTGCAGACTGGCGGAGGGGGGGTGATTGTGCAGACTGGGGGAAGGGGGGTGATTGTGCAGAAGGGGGGGTGATTGTGCAGACTGGGGGAAGGGGGGGTGATTGTGCAGACTGGGGGGTGATTGTGCAGACTGAGGGAGGGGGGTGATTGTGCAGACTGGGGGAAGGGGGGGGGGGTGATTGTGCAGAAGGGGGGGTGATTGTGCAGACTGGGGGAAGGGGGGTGATTGTGCAGACTGAGGGAAGGGGGGGGGGGTGATTGTGCAGACTGGGGAAGGGGGGGGTGATTGCAGACTGGGGGAAGGGGGGGGTGATTGTGCAGACTGGGGGGTAATTGTGGGGGAAGGGGGGGTGATTGTGCAGACTGGGGGAGGGGGGGGGGGTGATTGTGCAGACTGGGGGAGGGGGGTGATTGTGCAGACTGGGGGAAGGGGGGGTGATTGTGCAGACTGGGGGAAGGGGGGGTGATTGTACAGAAGGGGGGGTGATTGTGCAGACTGGGGGAAGGGGGGTGATTGTGCAGAAGGGGGGGTGATTGTACAGACTGGGGGAAGGGGGGGTGATTGATTGCAGACTGGGGGGTAATTGTGGGGGAAGGGGGGTGATTGTGCAGACTGGGGGAAGGGGGGGTGATTGTGCAGACTGGGGGGTAATTGTGGGGGAAGGGGGGTGATTGTGCAGACTGGGGGAAGGGGGGGGTGATTGTGCAGACTCTGGGGGAAGGGGGGTGATTGTGCAGACTGGGGGAAGGGGGGGTGATTGTGCAGACTGGGGGAAGGGGGGTGATTGCAGACTGGGGGAAGGGGGGGTGATTGTGCAGACTGGGGGGTAATTGTGGGGGAGGGGGGTGATTGTGCAGACTCTGGGGGAAGGGGGGGTGATTGTGCAGACTCTGGGGGAAGGGGGGGGTGATTGTGCAGACTGGGGGGTGATTGTGCTGACTGGGGGAAGGGGGGGTGATTGTGCAGACTGTGGGAAAGGGGGGGGTGATTGTGCAGACTGTGGGAAGGGGGGGTGATTGTGCAGACTGGGGGAAGGGGGGGGTGATTGTGCAGACTGGGGGAAGGGGGGGGGGTGATTGTGCAGACTGGGGGAGGGGGGTGATTGTGCAGACTGGGGGAGGGGGGGATGATTGTGCAGACTGGGGGAAGGGGGGGGTGATTGTGCAGACTCTGGGGGAAGGGGGGGTGATTGTGCAGACTGGGGGAAGGGGGGGTGATTGTGCAGACTGGGGGAAGGGGGGTGATTGCAGACTGGGGGAAGGGGGGGTGATTGTGCAGACTGGGGGGTAATTGTGGGGGAAGGGGGGTGATTGTGCAGACTCTGGGGGAAGGGGGGGTGATTGTGCAGACTCTGGGGGAAGGGGGGGTGATTGTGCAGACTCTGGGGGAAGGGGGGGGGGGTGATTGTGCAGACTGGGGGGTGATTGTGCTGACTGGGGGAAGGGGGGGTGATTGTGCAGACTGTGGGAAAGGGGGGGGGGGGTGATTGTGCAGACTGTGGGAAGGGGGGGTGATTGTGCAGACTGGGGGAAGGGGGGGTGATTGTGCAGACTGGGGGAAGGGGGGGGTGATTGTGCAGACTGGGGGGGGGGGTGATTGTGCAGACTGGGGGGGGATGATTGTGCAGACTGGGGGAAGGGGGGGGGGGTGATTGTGCAGACTGAGGGGTGATTGTGCAGACTGGGGGAGGGGGGGTGATTGTGCAGACTGGGGGAAGGGGGGTGATTGTGCAGAAGGGGGGGTGATTGTGCAGACTGGGGGAAGGGGGGTGATTGTGCAGACTGAGGGAAGGGGGGGGGTGATTGTGCAGACTGGGGAAGGGGGGGGTGATTGCAGACTGGGGGAGGGGGGGTGATTGTGCAGACTGGGGGGTAATTGTGGGGGAAGGGGGGGTGATTGTGCAGACTGGGGGAGGGGGGGTGATTGTGCAGACTGGGGGAGGGGGGTGATTGTGCAGACTGGGGGAAGGGGGGGTGATTGTGCAGACTGGGGGAGGGGGGGTGATTGTGCAGAAGGGGGGGGGGGTGATTGTGCAGACTGGGGGAAGGGGGTGATTGTGCAGAAGGGGGGGGTGATTGTGCAGGAGGGGGGTGATTGTGCAGAAGGGGTAGGGGTGATTGTGCAGACTGGGGGAAGGGGGGTGATTGATTGCAGACTGGGGGGTAATTGTGGGGGTAGGGGGGTGATTGTGCAGACTGGGGGAAGGGGGGGTGATTGTGCAGACTGGGGGGTAATTGTGGGGGAAGGGGGGTGATTTTGCAGACTGGGGGGTAATTGTGGGGGAAGGGGGGTGATTGTGCAGACTGGGGGAAGGGGGGGTGATTGTGCAGACTGGGGGAAGGGGGGTGATTGCAGACTCTGGGGGAAGGGGGGGGGTGATTGTGCAGACTCTGGGGGAAGGGGGGGGTGATTGTGCAGACTTTGGGGGAAGGGGGGGTGATTGTGCAGACTCTGGGGGAAGGGGGGGTGATTGTGCAGACTCTGGGGGAAGGGGGGGGGGGGTGATTGTGCAGACTGGGGGTGATTGTGC
Organism: Rana muscosa; assembly: GCA_029206835.1. Classification (NCBI taxonomy): domain Eukaryota; kingdom Metazoa; phylum Chordata; class Amphibia; order Anura; family Ranidae; genus Rana; species Rana muscosa. Next base: position 81,796,677 of record CM055125.1, on the reverse strand, counting down.
TGACTGGGGGAAGGGGGGGGTGATTGTGCAGACTGTGGGAAAGGGGGGGGGTGATTGTGCAGACTGTGGGAAGGGGGGGGTGATTGTGCAGACTGGGGGAAGGGGGGGTGATTGTGCAGGCTGGGGGAAGGGGGGGTGATTGTGCAGACTGGGGGAAGGGGGGGTGATTGTGCAGACTGGGGGGTGATTGTGCAGACTCTGGGGGAAGGGGGGGGTGATTGTGCAGACTGGGGGAAGGGGGGGGTGATTGTGCAGACTCTGGGGGAAGGGGGGGGGGTGATTGTGCAGACTGGGGGGTGATTGTGCAGACTCTGGGGGAAGGGGGGGGGTGATTGGGCAGACTCTGGGGAAGGGGGGGGTGATTGTGCAGACTCTGGGGGAGGGGGGGTGTGATTGTGCAGACTCTGGGGGAAGGGGGGTGATTGTGCAGAGGGGGGGGGGTGATTGTGCAGACTCTGGGGGAAGGGGGGGTGATTGTGCAGACTGGGGGAAGGGGGGTGATTGTGCAGACTGGGGGAAGGGGGGGGGGTGATTGTGCAGACTGGGGGGTGATTGGGCAGACTCTGGGGGAAGGGGGGGTGATTGTGCAGACTCTGGGGGAAGGGGGGGGGGTGATTGTGCAGACTCTGGGGGAAGGGGGGGGTGATTGTGCAGACTCTGGGGGAAGGGGGGGTGATTGTGCAGACTCTGGGGGAAGGGGGGGTGATTGTGCAGACTCTGGGGGGGGGGGGTGTGATTGTGCAGACTCTGGGGGGAGGGGGGTGTGATTGTGCAGACTCTGGGGGAGGGGGGTGTGTGATTGTGCAGACTCTGGGGGAGGGGGGGTGTGATTGTGCAGACTCTGGGGGAGGGGGGGGGGGTGTGATTGTGCAGACTCTGGGGGAGGGGGGTGTGATTGTGCAGACTCTGGGGGAGGGGGGGTGTGATTGTGCAGACTCTGGGGGAGGGGGGTGTGATTGTGCAGACTCTGGGGGAGGGGGGTGTGATTGTGCAGACTCTGGGGGAGGGGGGGTGATTGTGCAGACTCTGGGGGGGTGTGATTGCACAATCACCCCCCCCCAGAGTCTGCACAATCACACCCCCCCCAGAGTCTGCACAATCACCCCCCCCCCAGAGTCTGCACAGACTCTGGGGGGGGGGGTGTGATTGTGCAGACTCTGGGGGGGTGTGATTGTGCAGACTCTGGGGGAGGGGGGGTGTGATTGTGCAGACTCTGGGAGAGGGGGGGGGTGATTGTGCAGACTCTGGGGGAGGGGGGGGTGTGATTGTGCAGACTCTGGGGGAGGGGGGTGTGATTGTGCAGACTCTGGGGGAGGGGGGTGTGATTGTGCAGACTCTGGGGGAGGGGGGGGGTGATTGTGCAGACTCTGGGGGAGGGGGGTGTGATTGTTCAGACTCTGGGGGAAGGGGGGGGTGATTGTGCAGACTCTGGGGGAAGGGGGGGGGTGATTGTACAGACTGGGGGAAGGGGGGGTGATTGTGCAGACTGGGGGAAGGGGGGGTGATTGTGCAGACTGGGGGGTGATTGTGCAGACTGGGGGGTGATTGTGCAGACTGGGGGAAGGGGGGGTGATTGTGGAGACTGGGGGGAGGGGGGGCGGGTGATTGTGCAGACTGGGGGAAGGGGGGGGTGATTGTGCAGACTGGGGGGTGATTGTGCAGACTGGGGGGAGGGGTTACCCTTCCCCCTCTTTCTCTGCAGACACTTCACCTTTACACAGGTGTGTGCCCCATAGGGTGACCACGTGTCTCGGATTGCCAGGGACAGTCCCGCATTTTGCAGGTCTGTCCCGGGCACCTTCATTCCAGGACAATACAGTGTCCCGGAATGAAACTGACACAGCCACCCCCCGGGCCAATCTGATGGCCCCAAAAAATGCCTCCACATCACCGTTTTACTCACTGACAGTACTTGTCCTGGCCCGGAATGCCTGGAGGAGCACAATCCCTGCCTCCTGCTTGTGATTGGAGGAATTATAAATCCCGCCTCTTGTGTCCAATCACTGTGCTGTGATTCGTTACAGCACACGCTGATTTTTGGGAAGGGAGGGTGTCCTTGAATGGTAGTTTGGAAATGTGGTCACCCTAGTGCCCCCCCTCATACACAAACACTATAACTGTCTGGAATCCCCCACCCTGCACACCCCCAACACTGAACCTTTCACAATGGGGTGGCGTCAGCGGTAAAGCGCTGCTATTTTTAGCAGCGCTTTACCATCAATTTCGCTACGCTATTCGGCCGCTGGCGGGGCCCCAAATTTTTTTTTTTTAAACTCAACAGCTACAAATACTGCAGCTGCTGATTTTTAATATATGAAAACGTACATGTCCTGGGCGCCTGCGATCTCGGGTCCCAAAGCCAATCTGTCCCTCGGCTCTCGGGTGCTGCCACTGCCATCTTCGGTGAGGGAATCAGGAAGTGAAGCCTTGCAGCCTCACTTCCTGGTTCCCTGCTGCGCGATCCTACTGGTCCCTGCTGTCTTCTGGGACCTGTGTTTTCCAGAAGACAGTGGGGGGGGGGGACGGAGAAGGCGCCGGACGTAGTGTAGGTCGCCATGGCAACCTATGCCCGGAAGTGGGAGCAAATACCTGGATTACACAGGTATCTGCGCACACACACCCGTCGTTGTCTCTCTCTCACTCACTCTCTCTCCTCAACCTCCCTGCCTCCTATTGCATTGCTTTGCTCCCTCTTTAACCACTTAACGACCAGCTCCTGTACATATACATCCTCTTTTTGAAGGGGGATATCTCGGTAACGGCAGCAGCTTCTGCCACAACCGAGATATCCATCTCTTCAGGAGCCGGTCCTGTAAACGATAATGTAAACGATAATGGTGGTCTCTGCTGCGGATTCGCCGCAAGATCACTGTTATATATATATAATGTTTGGGGGTTCTAAGTAATTTTCTAGCAAAAAAAACTTGTTTTTAACTTGTAAACACAGAGTCTGAAAAACAGGCTTGGTCCTTAACCACTTAACGACCGCCCACTGTAAATCTACGTCGGCAGAATGGCACGGACAGGCACAATTACGTACCTGTACGTGACTGCCTTCGTATGGGTGGGGGGTCCGATCGGACCCCCCTCCGGTACAGTGGGTGGCCGGGATCGCTTCGGGAGCGATCCGTGATGAGGGGGCCGCCATTCGATTCTGGCCACCCCCTCGCGATCGCTCCCGGCGAATCAAATGCTTCCTCTGCCTGTGTAATGTTTACACAGGCAGGAGGAAGTGATGTCATGCCTCATGCGGCGCTCACATATACCGAGCGTTGCATGAGAGAAGACACACAGGTTAGTGCACAAACAGCACACTAACACCAGCACACATAGGTACATGATCGCCCCCCCAGACACCCCCAGATCACCCCCCAGCCACAGTGTCACTGATTGCAGTGACCATTTATTTACTGATCACTGCAATCAGTGACATTTGTGACTGTAAAAGTGTCAGGGCAGTTAGTTTTAGGTCCAGTGTAGCCCCCTAACCCCCCCTAATAAAGGTTTAACCCATTGATCGTCCCCCAGGTAACCCTTTCACCCCCTAGCACCGCCGTCACTAAGCGATCGTTTTTCTGATCGCTGTTTTAGTGTCGGTGATGCCGATAGGTAGCCAGTTATTTTTTTTAGGTTCGCCGCAGGTTTTTATAGCGTCGGGTACCCCCATATATTACCTAATAAAGGTTTAACCCCTTGATCGCCCCCCCAGGGGTAACCCTTTCACCCCCTAGCACCGCTGTCACTAAGCGATCGTTTTTCTGATCGCTGTCTTAGTGTCGGTGATGCCGATAGGTAGCCAGTTATTTTTTTTAGGTTCGTCGCAGGTTTTTATAGCGTCTGGTACCCCCATATATTACCTAATAAAGGTTTAACCCCCTGATTGCCCCTAGTTAACCCTTTCACCAGTGATCACCATATAAGTGTTACGGGTGACGCTGGTTAGTTAGTTTGCTTTTTATAGTGTCAGGGCACCCGCCGTATATATAACCCAATAAAGGTTTAACCCCCTGATCGCCCGGCGGGTGATATCAATTAGGTTTTAGCGTCAGAGAGAGTCTGCGTCACACCCCAGGCAGCGTCAGGTTAGTGCCAGTAACGCTAACACCCACGCGTGAAGCATACACCTCCCTTAGTGGTATAGTATCTGAACAGATCAATATCTGATCTGATCAGATCTATCCTAGCGTCCCCAGCAATTTAGGGTTCCCAAAAACGCAGTGTTAGCGGGATCAGCCCAGATACCTGCTAGCACCTGCGTTTTGCCCCTCCATCCAGCCCAGGCCACCCAAGTGCAGTATCGATCGATCACTGTCACTTACAAAACACAACACACATAACTGCAGCGTTCGCAGAGACCGGCCTGATCCCTGCGACTCCAGTGCTGTAGGAGGTGATTTCACCACCACAGTTTAAAAAAAAAAGCATATATGCCGAAGCATTGGGGCAGCAGGAGCGGAGGAGCGATTTTGCTCCTAATGCTGCGTACATACGGTCGAAATTCCGACGGAGGCTTGCCCGTGGAAAAGTCCGACCATGTGTGTGCTGCATAACTTTTGCAGGAGGATGCCCCCATGCTTCGGCATATATAAATGGTGCATGTATGCCCATCATTAGAAGTGGGTGGATGAAGGGCGGTATTCTAATGGTGGGCATACCCACCGATCAATCTCTTTTTTCGTTCAGCCAACAGGCTGCATGAAAAAAAGATTACAATACATGTCCAACAAGGACCAGCAACGTACTGGTATGTTGCTGGACTTTGAATGTTTATACCAGAATGATGCCTGCGGGTTTAGGTATCATCTTGGTATCCTTCTTTTCAGCCAGCGGCCGGCTTTCATGTAAAAGCAATCCTAGTGGCTAATTAGCCTCTGGACTGCTTTTACAAGCAGTGGGAGGGAATGCCCCCCGCCCGGATATAAAAAGCGCCATTGGGAAATTGGGAAAGCATTTTATCACACCGATTTTGGTGTGGTCAGATGCTTTGAGGGCAGAGGAAAGATCTAGACCCCAGTTTTTTTTTTTAAAAAAGAGTACCTGTCACTACCTATTGCTATCATAGGGGATATTTACATTCCCTGAGATAACAATAAAAATGATAAAAAAAAAAATATATGGAAGGAACAGTTTAAAAATAAAATAAAAAAGCAAAATTAATAATAAAAAAAAAAAGCACCCCTGTCCTGCCCTGCTCTTGCGTAATGGCGAACGCAAGCGTCGGTCTGGCGTCATATGTAAACAGCAATTGCACCATGCATGTGAGGTATCACCGCGAAGGTCAGATCGAGGGCAGTAATGTTAGCAATAGACCTCCTCTGTAAATCTAACGTGGTAACCTGTAAAGGCTTTTAAAGGCTTTTAAAAATGCATGTAGTTTGTCGCCAATGCGCGTTTGTGCGAAATTTTAAAGCATGTCGTGTTTGGTATCTATGTACTCGGCCTAAGATCATCTTTTTTATTTCATCAAACATTTGGGCAATATAGTGTGTTTTAGTGCATTAAAATTAAAAAAAGTGTATTTTTTCCCCAAAAAATGCGTTTGAAAAATCGCTGCGCAAATACTGTGTGGAAAAAAAAATGCAACACCCACCATTTTAATCTGTAGGGCCTTTGCTTTAAAAAAATATATAATGTTTGGGGGTTGAACATAATTTTCTTGCAAAAAAATTTTTTTTTTTCATGTAAACAAAAAGTGTCAGAAAGGGCTTTGTCTATAAGTGGTTAGAAGAGTGGATGTAAGCTTCCTAATGTTGTGTATAAAATGCCAGAACAGTTCAAAACCCCCCCAAATGACCCCATTTTGGAAAGTAGACACCCCAAGCTATATACTGAGAGGCATGTCGAGTCTATTGAATATTTTATATGTTGACACAAGTTGCGGAAAAAAGACAATTTATTTTTTATTTTAATTTTTTTTGCACAAAGTTGTCACTAAATGATATATTGCTCAAACATGCCATGGGCATATGTGGAATTACACCCCAAAATACATTCTGTTGCTTCTCCTGAGTACGGGGATACCACATGTGTGAGACTTTTTGGGAGCCTAGCCGCGTACAGGACCCCAAAAACTAAGCACCGCCTTCAGGATTTCTATGGGTGTAAATTTTTGATTTCACTCCTCACTGCCTATCACAGTTTCCGAGGCCATGGAATGCCCAGATGGCACAAAACCGCCCCAAATGACCCCATTTTGGAAAGTAGACACCCCAAGCTATTTGCTGAGAGGTATTGTGAGTATTTTGCAGATCTCGCTTTTTGTCACAAAGTTTTGAAAATTGAAAAAAAAAAAAAATTATTTTCTTTCTTCATTTTCAAAAACAAATGACAGCTGTAAAATACTCACCATGCCTCTCAGCAAATAGCTTGGGGTGTCTACTTTCCAAAATGGGGTCATTTGGGGGGGGGGGGGGGTTTGTGCTATTTTGGCATTTTATGGCCTTCGAAACTGTGATAGGTAGTGAGGAGTGAAATCAAAAATTTGCGCCCTTAGAAATCCTGAAGGCGGTGCTTGGTTTCCGGGGGCCCGTACGCGGCTAGGCTCCCAAAAAGTCCCACGCATGTGGTATCCCCGTACTCAGGAGAAGCAGCAGAATGTATTTTGGGGTGTAATTCCACATATAACCATGGCATGTGTGAGCAATATATCATTTAGCGACAACTTTTTGTAGTTTTTTTTATTTTTTTTTTAGTCATTATTCAATCACTTGGGACAAAAAATAAAATATTCAATGGGCTCAACATGCCTCTCAGCAATTTCCTTGGGATGTCTACTTTCCAAAATGGGGTCATTTGGGGGGGTTTTGTACTGCCCTGCCATTTTAGCACCTCAAGAAATGAGATAGGCAGTCATAAATTAAAAGCTGTGTAAATTCCAGAAAATGTACCCTAGTTTGTAGACGCTATAACTTTTGCGCAAACCAATAAATATACGCTTATTGACATTTTTTTTTCCAAAGACATGTGGCTGAATACATTTTGGCCTAAATGTATGACTAAAACTTAGTTTATTCGATTTTTCTTATAACAAAAAGTAGAAAATATAAAAATTTTTTCACAATTTTTAGTCTTTTTCCATTTATATCGCAAAAAAATAATAATCGCAGAGGCAATCAAATACCATTAAAAGAAAGATCTATTTGTGGGAAGAAAAGGATGCAAATTTCATTTGGGTACAACATTGCATGTCCGCACAATTTCCAGTTAAAGCAGCGCAGTGCAAAATTCTGAAAACACCTCTGGTCCTTTAGCTACAAAATGGTCCGGGGCTTAAGTGGTTAACCTCTTCCTGCCTGCACCTTCCCATGCACACACATACTAGGCTGGATGTAAAAAGAAAAGGTGGGGGGGTAAGGCTGGATGTAAAAAAGAAAAGGTGGGGGGGCTGCACTGGTGATTTTAGAGGAGCTAGGTGTGCAGGAGGGCTTGCAAAGCGCTTTTAGGTAAAAATGAATGTAAAAAGAGCCATAGAGGAGAGTGCCCCCTGCTGGAAGAAAAGCAAAAGCCTACATACAGTACCTGGTTTTCCTTAAGGAGGTCAACATCAGGGTTTTCCACCAAGTGAAGTCCATGCAACAGCACCTGGGTGGTATTCCACAGCGCTGGGCACACAACAAGCACCTAGTATTCCACATCAGTCTCCCATCCAAGGTCAACCCCAGGTCGCCTGGCAAGGTCTCAAATCCAGGTCCCCCATCCAGGGATCATCCCTAGGCGATCCTGCTTAGCTTCCGAAGGCACCGAGATCAGGCTCATTCAGGCTGTTAACTCCGTAGGCAAAGCTTAGGCTCTCTTTTAACCCTCTTGTACTTGTCACCGGCAGCCTGGCGCCGAGTTTCATTAAGTGTTCTTGCATTGCAAGACCACTTACTGTTATTTCACATACATATATATATATTGTTATTCTTATTACTGTATAGTAGCCAGCATATACTACAACTTTGTGTGCGGAATATATGAGTGTGTCTTTGTTAATATACCTTGAAAACAATTTGGATATATTGATAAAATACAATTTAAGCCCTCACTATCTGACATTTTAAAATATGTTTAATTTAAAATCAATATATATAAATAAAATGTACAGGCTCCTGGATTAGAACCCACAACTTCACCGATGGAAACCTAGTATCCTAACCACTATGCTAGCTGTGCACTAGATGCTACATTCTGCTTTTATGATAAATATGAGGTTAATTGTTTGAAATAACTATATACGTCTAGACAAGTAATTGCTATGATCAATCTGTTATGACCATAGACACACATTGTCCTGCTGCCTTCTAGCGATTCACAATTCCCTCATGTAGGTGCAACTGCAATGTTTCCTACAAGTCGGGGTGCTGGCCATTGTGTTCTGTTATCTATGGAAGCTGCCATGTAGCTGCCATATTCAGTTTGCCATGATGACTTGACTGCATAGGGAACGCTATCCCAGGCGCCAGAGTACTGTGCCTGAGGTAAAGGCACCAGGCGAGGTTCCTTGCGGTAAAGCCGCAAAGGAGAGAAAAGCAAAACGTGAGCGAAGTGACATATTTTTAAACGTCTCATTTTCGAGGTATGGAGGCTCGGGTAGACAACCCAGGGCATTCCGCAAGACGGGGAGTCTGTGGCACCCCCGTACGCAATAAAATTTTAGTCTAAATATGAGATCTGAGGTCTTTTTGACACCAGATCACCAGATCTCATATTTAAAAGGACCTGTCATTCTTTTTTATATTACAAGGGATGTTTACATTCCTTGTAATAGAAATAAAAGTGACCCATTTTTTGTTTATTAAAAACAGTACAAAAATAAAATAAAATCAAGTAAAATAAATAAGAAAAAAAAAAAAGTTTTAAAGCGCCCCGTCCCGACGAGCTCGCGCGCAGAAGCGAATGCATATGTGAGTAGCGCCCGCATATGAAAACGGTGTTCAAACCACACAAGAGAGGCAATCGTTAGAGCGAGAGCAATAATTCTAGCCCTAGACCTCCTCTGTAACTCAAAAGATGCAACCTATAGAATTTTTTAAACGTCGCCTATGAAGATTTTTAAGGGTAAAAGTTTGACGCCATTCCACGAGCGGGTGCAAATTTGAAGCGTGACATGTTGGGTATCAATTTACTCGGCGTAACATTATCTTTCACAATATAAAAAAAATGGGATAACTTTACCGTTGTCTTATTTTTTAATTCACAAAAAGTGAATTTTTTCCAAAAAAAGTGCGCTTGTAAGACCGCTGTGCAGATACGGTGTGACAAAAAGTATTGCAATGACCGCCATTTTATTCTCTAGGGTGTTAGAAGAAAAACAATATATAATGTTTGGGGGTTCTAAGTAATTTTCTAGCAAAAAAAACTTGTTTTTAACTTGTAAACACAGAGTCTGAAAAACAGGCTTGGTCCTTAAGTGGTTAACCTCTTCCTGCCTGCACCTTCCCATGCACACACATACTAGGCTGGATGTAAAAATAAAAGGTGGGGGGGTAAGGCTGGATGTAAAAAAGAAAAGGTGGGGGGGTAAGGCTGGATGTAAAAAAGAAAGGGCTGCACTGGTGATTTTGGAGGAGCTAGGTGTGCAGGAGGGCTTGCAGAGCGCTTTTGGGTAAAAATCAATGTAAAAAGAGCCATAGAGGAGAGTGCCCCCTGCTGGAAGAAAAGCAAAAGCCTACAGCACCTGGTTTTCTTTAAATAATTGCATAACTAATTTTAGACGGTTTTCATTTTTGCATTTGTGGGGCCGGTAGTGGCAGACCGGCCCTGCCTGAATTTGTTTTGTATGTAATTTTGTCTATAAAAAAAAAATCTAATAAAGAAATTGAAAAAAAAAAAGAAAAGGTAATTTTAATAACATTCAATTACATGATTAGTGTCGCAATTATATACGCTATATTATGTAGCGCTACCCCCAGTTAAGAGAGCCGCTGATATTGATTTGGGCCCTGCAGTGCACCGCTGTCAACCCCCGGCAATCGGCTCTAACCTCCCGTGGCACAGCTGGTGATAGAGAGATAGGACCGCGTGATCGCAACTGTTGGTGACGCAGTCCTATAACAAACATACACAGAATATACTTTAAAACTCCTATTAAAGTAAGCGGAACTGACACCAAATGTACTTTACCCAGATATTTTACTGAGGCTAATGGGCAAGTAATAAACAACAGTATAACAAGTTGCAGATCCCTGCAATAAACAGTAATAAAGATAAACAGAGTAATCAGAATAATAAAGTATTGCTATGCAACTCTAGCGCTGCCCTTTTACAGCTACTTCCCCTCATGGGTAGACTAACACCCAGCAATGTCTACCTATGCAGTCAGGCCTGACTGATCTAAATGGAAGTTCAGTGAAACAATATTCGCTAGCAATCTCTCGGTGGTGCACTTGAAGAACAACTTTGTAATCCCAACGAATAGTAAAGATAAAGTATCTGTCTTTAAACAGCTCTCACCACCTGGACAAGTCCAAGTCCGTTTCCTCCATCGATTCGTCTAGGAACAGGAATCCACCGACATCCAAGTCTTCAATCCTTCTGGTGTACTGCAGCAAGGAGGATTAGATGTCTCTAAGGCTCTGCTAGGCTGGCAGAGGGCTCTTTGGAAAGGAGCACACGGCCCAGGCTTCAGGCCTTGTGCACACAGCAGTTCAGCACAGACATCCTCTTGCTAGGAGAGGGGGGGTCCAAAGAGAGCGACCAAAACTCCGCCTCCCCTTTATAAAGTCTGCCCCAGCAGTCTCTGTTCTGGAGCAATGCACCCTGGGTGCTGCAAGATGTACTGGGAGATGTAGTCTCTTTCTCTCCTCTGCTTTCACTTCCAGTAATGTCTCTTTACTTCCTCCCGACTCACCTCTCGCCTGGAACTTCTTATCTCTCTGCATTAAAGGGGAACACCCCGCTACACACTCCCCCCACTTGAACTCTTTGGTCCCCAAAGATAAACTTCAACAAATACTGTTTACCATTTTGGACAATGTCGAGCATGATGTTGGCATAGGGAATTCCCACCAAAACTTTGGGATGGAACTCTCTTGCCCACAGGTCACACTACCATGAGTGGCCTGCCTAACTGTGCCAGAGAGTGAGCTGGGGTTGCCCTCCACCAAATGGACGGTGGAAGGATCAGGTTGTTCAACACTTCTCCTAGCCGTTACAACAGAGTCCTCTGAGCTCGTCCCCATTTGGGGGTAAGTTAGTTTCTTGGGAGGCCTGATGACTCTGCGAGCCCTCTGCTCTCTTGGTGCTTCTGACTCTGGCACCACAGGCTCTTCTTCAGGAGTAAGTTCAGGTAACATTGCTGGTTCTGGAACCTCTGATTCAGAAGTCGACTGACGTATGGAATCTCTAGAGTCCTCCTCTGCGCAAGTGTCAGGAACATCTTCCCAGTAATCAGCTGAGGGACTGAAGGGTATGAATTCAGTAGCCTCCGGATTCAGCGTTGCATCTGGGGTATCCCCTCCATTTGGGAGATCTATGGCGGACGTTCCCAGAGTCGAGGGAGGCCACAGCCAGTCCAGTTCTCCACCTTCTTCTGTACTCAATTGGGAGGCCTCCCCATCTTTGGCTCGAGAGGTCTGGGACCGAGTGTTCGGCCTAGGAATATCCAGGATAGAGGCCGGTTCAGGGGAGTCTCTCACGGGAGGTATTCTGACTGCCTCAGCAAGTGGGAGCAGGTGGTTCCGATGCCACGTCTTCAGTGGACCCACCTTTCCTTCTGGCTTTAGTTTGTAGACAGGCAAACCGGGCAACTTCCTACAGACAACATAGGGCTCAGATCTCCACCTGTCGGCAAGCTTGTGTTTTCCAGGGACCCCCAGATTGCGTAGCAGTACTCGGTCCCCGGGCTGCAGATCTTGCACTCGAACCTTCAGATCAAAATTTCTCTTGTTGCGGGCCCCCCTTTGATCCGAAGCCGCCTGGGCTTGTTCATAGGCCACCTGCAAGCTACGTCTAAGTCTGTCCACGTATCCCTTGTGGGATGTAGCTGAGGTATTGTCTATAGAAGTGCCAAAGGCCAGGTCCACAGGTAGCCTTGCTTCTCTCCCAAACATAAGTCGATAAGGGGAGTAGCCAGTGGCGTCACTTGTGGTACAGTTATAGGCATGTACTAGGGCTGATATGTGCTGACTCCAGTGTTGCTTCTTCTCTGTTTCTAAGGTTCCCAACATGTTGAGCAGGGTCCGGTTAAATCTCTCCGGCTGAGCATCTCCTTGTGGGTGGTAAGGCGTGGTTCTGGTCTTCTTTATTCCTAATGAATCCAAAAGTCTTCGGATCAACCGACTCTCAAAGTCCCTTCCTTGATCTGAGTGGAGTCTCTGTGGTAGTCCGTAATGGACAAAATACTTCTCCATAAGTATCTTGGCCACGGTGGATGCCTTCTGGTCTTTGGTTGGGAAAGCTTGAGCATAGCGGGTGAAATGGTCGGTTATTACCAGAACATTCCCCAATCCACTCAGGTCGGGTTCGAGGCAGAGAAAGTCAATGCATACCAGATCCATTGGGCCTTGACTCTGTAAGTGGCCCATTGGGGCAGCTTGATGGGGTAGGGTCTTTCTCTGAATGCATCGTGCACAGGAATGGCAATACTCCTCTACTTCTGCCCTCATGCAGGGCCAATAGAACCGATTTCTGACAAGCTGGAAGGTCTTTTCTGCCCCTAGGTGACCATGATGGTCATGCAGGGCAATTAGTACAGTCTCTCGGTGCTTCTCTGGAAGAAATAACTGCCACTTATCTTCTGAGTCATCAGAGGGGCCCCTTCGGTAGACCACTCCCTGATGTACCTGTAGCCTGTCCAATTCCTTCCTCAACAGGCGAGCCTCCTTTGAGGGGTGATGTAGGAATTTGTTGGGATCCTGATTCTCCAGGGCTTCGAGGACCAATCTCCCCATGGGGTCTTCCAATTGGTCACACCTCAACTCCTTCTTGGACAGTCTCGGTAGGTTGTCTTCCTCCAGTTGAGTTACCCCACAATAGTGTTTGGGGACTCCTACCATGGTAACCCCTATTTCTTCTGCTCTGGAGCCTCCTCTGGCTTGGAATTCAGCCCCTTGACAAAGGGCCCGCACCCCGTCCGGTGCCACTTGGGTCCAATCTTCCCAGTCATTTGTCGTGGCATGAGACCTCCGGGACAGGGCATCTGCATCCCTATTTCCGGCTCCTGGTCTGTACTTCAGACTGAAGTTGAATCCAGACAATGCGGCCAACCACCTGTGTCCGGTGGCATCTAGTTTTGCGGTGGTGAAGAGGTAGGTCAGGGGGTTGTTGTCTGTCTTCACAGTAAACTCTGCCCCATACAAGTAGTCTTTTAGCTTGTCTACTACCGCCCATTTGAGGGCCAGGAATTCCAGCTTATGAGTGGGGTAATTCTTTTCTGAGGGGGTCAGGCTCCTGCTCACATAGGCCACTGGTCGCAGTTGTCCTTCATGTTCTTGGTAGAGTACACCACCTAGACCCTCATGGCTGGCATCCACATGTAATTCATAAGGTCTGGTAGGGTCGGCGTAGGCCAGGACTGGGGCAGTGGTTAAGCTCCTCTTCAGAGCATGAAAGGCCTCTTCACACCTTGGGTTCCACTGATCTTGAACTGACTCACCAGGCCTCCTGGGCCCTGAGTCATCCTCTTCCCCTTCTGCCTTTAGCAATTCATTCAACGGGCGGGCAATCCGAGCAAACCCCTCCACAAACCTCCTATAATAGGAGCAGAACCCCAGGAAGGATCTGAGCTCTGTTACTGTGGTGGGTCGTGGCCAGGAAGTGACTGCTTCCAACTTCTCAGGATCTGTGGCCACCCCTTCTTCAGACACTATGTGCCCCAGATAGTTCACAGAAGACTGGTAGAACCGACACTTCTCGGGGGAAAGCTTAAGTCCCTCTTCGCTGAGTCTTCTCAATACTTTCTCCAACCTGGCTTCATGTTCTTCCAAGGTTCTTCCAAAGACAATGACATCGTCCAAGTACACAAGGACTTCTATAAGATTCATGTCTCCAACAGTCTTCTCCATAAGGCGTTGAAAGGTAGCAGGAGCTCCAGACAGACCCTGAGGCATCCTATTGAATTCGAAGAATCCCACCGGGGTTATGAAGGCTGTCTTCTCCCTGTCTTCTGGGTGCATAGGGATTTGATAGTACCCACTCTTGAGGTCCATCACACTGAACCATTTGGCTCCAGACAAACTTTGTAGGGCATCTTCTATCCTTGGCGTGGTGTATTGGTCAGGGATGGTTCTCCTGTTGAGAGTCCTGTAATCGATACAAAGCCTCAACGACCCATTCTTCTTTCTGACCACCACGATTGGGGAGGCATAGGGACTTCTAGACTCCCGGATCACACCAGTCTTCTTTAGTTCTACAAGTTGTTCCCTCAGATCCTCCAGATCTGCCAGGGGGACCCGCCTGACCCTCTCTCGGAAGGGCTTATCTTCTTGGAGGCGGATCCGATGGGTGGCACTTCTTGCACACCCCACATCGAATTCATCTTCGGAAAAGATCTTCTCCCACCTGGTCAGCTCGGCCTTGGCTCTTTCTTTCCAAGCCCTGGGTAGGTTCGGGTTTTCCACGGACAGTTTCTCCCAAACATCTCCTCCGTCACCCGTCCCCTTGACTTCGGACCAAGTGACCGGGGGCAGCAGGGCTCACCTGACCAAGCAACACTCTGGCAGGGATCTCCATGGGTCCTCCCGTAGTGTTCCTAACACTCACCGGAACTCTGCCATGGGCCTTCTTCAGGGCCTTGAACGGAATCACTTCTGGTATCACTTCCAGGCCTGAGGACTCTTCCCTTGGGTCTGATTCCAGCATGACAAAGGGGCCAGGTTGTTCCCACGAAAGCTTCACAGTGGCCCTAAGACAGGTTACTTCTCCGGGCTGTAGCACTACTCCTTCTCTGCCAAGTCTCCACACCTTCCCTATCCCCTCTCCCGGGGTCTTCTGCTCTAAGACCAGTCGTTGGTAGGCCGTCTTTAGCATGGGATGGATTTTGGTGGCTGAATGGTTTCTCTCTTTCACTAGAGGGGTCAGGAGTCTCCTGACTAGATCCGTGTTTGTCCTAATGATCAGGGAAATCTTGCTGGCTCCAGGCGGCCGGGGACACACAACTGCCAGGGTGTCAAACACTTCAGCCTTCCCAGCCACGGATGGGTCGAAAGTCATCTTTATGGGCAGGTACCCATCATAAGGGAAACTCTGGGTTCCAAGTCCCCATATCTCCAGCTCTTCTATCTTCTGGATAGGCAGATGACTCAAGTGCCTATCATAGAAGTCCCGGTATAGTAAAGTCACCTGTGCTCCAGTGTCCAAAAGAGCTTTAGTATAGACTCCTTCCACTTGAATGGGCACAGTAGGAGACGGGCCCACCAGTTCCTTTGGGTATGGCCGGACTGGGGTCACCTCTTTTTTTTGGCTTTCGACCCTTGCTCTGCTCCTTTTGGACTTTAATTTTTCCTGAGCCTGGCATGCATTGACTTTCTCCCTCTCAATGGGGGCACAAACCCGCTGAGGGATGTTATTGTTCCTTTTAGGTGGATGTTCCTTCTTTGGGGTGCTGTACTTCCACTGAGGGGTCTTGCCCCCTCCCTCTGGGGTACATCTTGGTGGGGGTGTACTATACCTCCTCCTAGGAGTTTTGTCTCCTCCATTCTTGGCCTTTTTTTTTAGTTTGGAGCGCACTGAAGATGATGGGCACCCGGTTGACTCCTTCACCGGGGCCCTTTGGAGTTTCCCGCCGGCTTGCAATTATCTGTTCTCTTCTTCTTTGGGCTGGAGCATACGTTAGCAAAGTGGCCACTCCCTCCGCAGTTATAGCAAATCACCTCTTCTCGGTCCTGTAGGGAGGCCGGTGCTGAGGTGTTCGGGAACAACTCCTTTCTTGGGCTTGGTTTCTCTCGTCTTCTCTGATCTTTCTCCATCAAAGAGGTCAGCATCTCCAACACTTGGGCCATTTGCGATTTCAGAGTGTCAACCTCCGCATCTCTTTCTGGGCTCTTGACCGAATGGACCAACACTGGTACAGGTGTGACATTCGCCACCTGCTGATCTTCCTCCAGCGCCTCTTCGTCCCTAATAATTTTTATTAGATCAGAGTAGGTTAGTGACATTCCTCCTCCTGAGGTT